>JAWDJE010000017.1:9282500-10482500 GCA_035047345.1 Bradypodion ventrale | reverse complement strand
AATAGATAGAAATCACATTGGGAGTATAGGATTGGGAGTGTATAATTAATTATATTAGAGATTAAGTATTATTGATTGGACAATCAATTCTGGAGGCTGATCCGCAGGAAAGAATTAAAGATTTAAAAGTGACATTGACATTGTTATTTGAAGACATAATGGAAAGTACAGAAAAGAAGAAAGATGAAGAAGAGGTAGTAAAGGCTAAGAAGATGGAGGCAAAGAAAGAGAAGGAGAAGAAGGATTTGAAAGATAAACCAGCATCTGCCACAGCACCAGCATCATTGGATCAATATCAAATTATGACAGAGTTGGGAAAGTTGATGAAAAGGTTGGATAAGATAGAGAAAGTAAGATTTCAAGATAAGTCAGATATTCTGAAGGGTTTTCAGGAGATGAAGGAAGTGAGGGCAAATGATAAAGAAGAGATTATTGGGAGTCATAAGAAGCTTGCTTCATTGTTTACTGATTTTTCTAAACAGGTTAACTAATTTTCAGAAGGTTGAACAAAATATGGTATTGGTACAATCAGATATGAAAATGATGCAGTCTGATATGAAAATGTTATATAAGGAGGAAAAGGAAATTAAGCTCAAAGTCAAGGTGCAGGAGAAAAGGGTTGACATGGTGGAAGAGATGCATACCTGTCAACCTTCCCGGATTGGTGTGAATATAGCCAGAAACTTAATAACTTAAAAAATTCCTCTATGGGTGAAAACAAAAACTATAGCTAATCGCTGGTAAATGGGAAAATGAGCCAAGATGAACAAAAATAAGCTGTACAAGCATGGAGATTCACAGAAATAGCGATGTGGTTCTCTAAGTCGATACTAGTTATTGCGACGTCCATATGCACCTAATAGTTGAGCGGAGGCAGGACGCGGGTTTAAGAAATCAGCATTACACGTTGATCTCCTTGAAGAAGATATTTCTTATTCGAAAAGTCGCAATAACTAGTATCGACTTAGAGAACCACATCGCTATTTCTGTGAATCTCCATGCTTGTACAGCTTATTTTTGTTCATCTTGGCTCATTTTCCCATTTACCAGCGATTAGCTATAGTTTTTGTTTTCACCCATAGAGGAATTTTTTAAGTTATTACGTTTCTGGCTATATTCACACCTATAAAGACTTTTATGAAACTACGACGGTAGTACCCTTTTTTTTAGCCAAGGTGTCTCATCAAACGGTTTTTTCACTAGTTGAGCTCTTCACCGTTTGCGCCCCTCTCTTCTCGTGTAACCTTCCCGGATTGGCCAGGATTTTCCTGTTTTTCGGCGCCGATTTGCGCCATTTCCCGCCCGGAGCTGCCAAAACCCCGGAATGCGTAGAAGGCTTTCGTAGAATTGTCCAGAGCTGTGGTTGACAGGTATGAAGAGATGACGAGAAAGCAGAACATACTTTTGGGAAAAAACACCAGAACAGTTAAAGGAAAGAATAGTTGATTGGCTTAACAATCTTAAAATGGGGAAAGATTTTGTGATTGAAGATATTGCAAGCGCTTATAGATTGGGGGCAAGGAAAGGGAAGAATATTCAAAGAAATGTTTTGGTCAAATTTGCAAATTTGGGGGTTAAACTAAGAGTGATGGCTTTTATAAAACAAACTGGGTCTGACACTTTAAAATTTGAAGGAAATCATGTTGTTGTTGTTGTTCAGTCGCACAGTCGATTCCGACCCTTTGCGACCCTATGGACCATTGTTCTCCAGGCGCCTCTGTCCTCCACCATCCCCCTCAGACCTCCCAGTTCTGTGCCCACTGTGTCTACAATACCATCTATCCATCTCATCCTTGGCCTCCCCCTTCTTCTTTTGCCCTCCACCTTTCCCAGCATAATTGCCTTCTCAAGTGAATCCTCCCTTCTCATTTGATGCCCAAAGTACTTTAGCCTCATCTTTACTATTTGACCTTCCAATGAGCAGTCAGTGTTGATTTCTTCTAAGATTGACCTATTTGTTCTCCTCGCTGTCCAGGGTACCCTCAAAACTCTCCTCCAGCACCACATTTCAAAGGCATCTATTCTTCTGCGTTCAGCTTTCCTAATTGTCCAGCTCTCACATCCGTACATTACCACTGGGAATACCATTGCTTTGACTATTCTAATTTTTGTTTTCAAGGTGATGTCTCTGCTTTTCACTATGTTCCCCAGGTTTCTCATGGCTTGTCTCCCAAGAATCAGTCGCCTTTTTATTTCATGGCTGCAATCTCCATCTGCAGAGATCTTAGATCCTAAGAATGTAAAATCTGTCACTGCTTCTACTTCTTCCCCATCTATTTTCCAGGAACTGATCGGGCCTGTTGCCATTATCTTGGTTTTCTTGATATTGAGTCTCAAGCCAGCTTTTGCACTCTCTTCCTTCACACCGATCAAGAGATTCTTTAGGTCTTCCTCACTTTCTGCCATTAAGGTGGTGTCGTCTGCATATCTCAGATTGTTGATGTTTCTCCCAGCAATTTTGATCCCATATTGTGATTCCTCCATCCCTGCCTTGCGCATTATGTGCTCTGTGTATAAGTTGAATAAGCAGGGTGACAAAATGCAGCCTTGTCTTACTCCTTTTCCTATTCCAAACCACTCTGTCATTCCGTGTTCTGTCCTAACTGTTGCTTCTTGGTTCCTGTACAGATTAGTCAGGAGACATATGAGATGCTCTGGTATTCCCATCTCTTTAATCACTTGCCACATCTTGTTGTGATCCACACAATCAAATGCCTTAGTGTAGTCAATAAAGCAAAAGTAAACTTGTTTCTGGTATTCCTTTGTTTTCTCCATGATCCAGCGTATGTTGGCAATGTGGTCTCTAGTCCCCCTGCCTCTTCTGAACCCAGCCTGCACCTCTGGTAGTTCTCTTTCCACATGCTGCTGAAGTCTATCCTGTATTATCTTGAGCATCACCTTGCTGGCATGTTGAGGTCTAAAATGATATTGCTGTTGATGAACATGTGTGGCGATATAAGATGAAACCAGTAACGAAAATTTTAAGGGAAAAGGGATTACATACAATTAAGATTGTTGTTGTTTTTTGCAAAGAAAATGCATACAATCCATGTAAGAATGGACCCATTAGAATATCTGTGTTCAATTGGTCTGGTTAAAGTGGGATCTCAAGAATGGTTTAAACTGAGGAAGGCACTGATAGACTCAGGAGGTATAGAAATAGAAGAGGGAAAGGAAGAGGAGAGGGGTGCCCCAGGAGAGCCTGGAGCCAGCGCTTCTGGAAGTGAATAGTGTTGCTGGAGTCAGATAAAGAGTGAGAAATGTGAATGTTTATATTAGGCAGAGTAGAAAAAGAAGTGAAAGGAAAAGAGAGAAATGTTTAATAAGATTTTGAATGGATAGAGTGCAAGAATATCAGATAGCATGCATATCTTCCATGCTCCCCCCTCCCCTTTTTGGTTGACAAAGGTGATTTTCTGAAAAGAAAAGTGGGGAGGGCTGGAAAGAATGTTTGTTATTTTTTTTAGTTGTTTTTAGTTTATATGTAGGGTGGCGGGAAATTTATGGTTAGGTAAAAGCATGTCCATAGGAGGTAGAGGTGGTTACAGTAGGTGAATGTTAAGGTTTAAAAATGAAAAATATTAAAGTACTAGCAGGGGTACCCGGCGTTACCCGGATGGGGCCCAACCCAGTCTGAGGAGAGACCCGGGCCCATTCCCCCCCCAGCCTGCACCCCTGATGCCTTACCTTTTTGTCTGCTGTCATTGCCCTCATGATGGTGCTGGTGCTGGCGGCCTAGGCCTTGCTGGGTGCCACATTGCCGCAGCTGGCCTCGATGCTGGACAGGCCTGGAGGCAGTTCTGGGGGCTGCTCCACATGGTGCTGGACTGCATAGACATCACGGCCTGGTGCCCGGGCAAGCCAGAGTGAGGGCTAGTGGCCTCCGGTGGCCTCTCCAGCGGCTACAGTCGGCAGGCAGCCATTGCAGCCTGGCTCTCCCATCATCCCAAGGGTTTCCTCAGGTGGAAAGGAGGATCCATTTTGGGGGAGCAGGCAGAGGACTGGGCTGGGCCACCACCTTCCACAGCCATGAGGCCTGTGAAAGGTGGTGGCCCGGTCCCATCCTCTGCCTGCCCTCCAGCTGTGGGTTCTCACTTCCCCCTGGGGCACACTTCAGGAGTGTGGAGGAGCCAGGCTGCATTGGCCACCCGCCAACAGTAGTCGCCAGGGCAGGGACACCCATAATGGCCACCTGGAATGGCAGGTGGCTTTGGCGCATGCACAGAATTTCACGCATGTGCCACAGCCAGGAACGTCAGGGAAGGTTAGGCGCATGTGTGGATTTTCGTGCATGCACAGTCACCTCCCCTGGTTGTTTCTGGTGGCTGGTGGGAGACCTTTGCAGCCTGTTTTGGGAGAGAAAAAGCAAGGAGGGGAAAAGCCTACCGGGGCGATTGTGATGTCATCACCAGAGCTCAACCAATCCCTGGCTGACCGGGTCTAGGGCTCCATGACATCATCATCATCATCATCATCATCATCATCATCATCATCATCATCATCATCATCATCATCATCATCATATTATTATTATTATTATTATTATTATTATTATTATTATTATTATTATTATTATTATTATTATTATTATTATTATTATTATTATTATTATTATTATTATTATTATTATTATTATTATTATTATTATTATTATTATTATTATTATTATTATTATTATTATTATTATTATTATTATTATTATTATTATTATTCCCCCATCCAGTTGTCATGGCAACCCAGCCAATGATGATGATGATGATGATGATGATGATGATGATGATGATGATGTCATGGAGCCCCAGACCTGGTCAGCTGGGGATTGGTTGAGCTCTAGTGATGACATCACAATCACTCACCCCTGGTTGGCTTTTTCCCTTGCTTTTTCTTCTGTCACTGGTGGCATCCCCTTTGGCCAAGGGGTGGAGCCCTGTGATGTCATGGAGCCCCAGACCTGGTCAGCCGGAGATTTGTTGAGCTCTGGTGATGACATCACAAACCACCCGGTTGGCTTTTTTCCTTTGCATTTTCTCCTGTTGTTGGGGGTGACCCCTTTGCGGATCAATTTCAGGGGTGTACCCCTCCCCATGGGGCTTGTGATTCCCGCAGTGACCATCTCTTTGGCCCAAGGTATGTATGTACTGAGTTTCAGTGCGATCGGTACAGGGGTGTGGATTTGTATAAGCAACTCACGCCAGGACACCTTGGTTTTATATATATATATACTAGCAGAGGTTGCCGGGCGTTGCCAGGCTGTTTTAAATGATGTTGGAAGGTTTTTTTGTTTACTTTGTATTGTTTTTTCGTGTTATTTTTGGTTGTTTTTGTGTATTTTTGGATGCTTTTGATTTTTTTGTGTTTTTTGTTTTAAGGAATTTTAATTTTAATAATTCATTTATTTTTAAAAGTTTTGTTTGTTGTTGTGGCTTTGGGGGGGGGTTCCTTTCCGCAGGCCGGCCTTGCTGGCCAGATTGTGGGAATCCCCACGCTGCTTCAGGTGGTGTTGGGGGAGTTCCTTTCTGCGGGCCGGCCTTGGAGAGCCATCGGAGAGGGGTTCCCCCCCAAAACACTCCGTTTTTAAAGAGAAGTAACCGCTTGGTTTCTTCTCTTTAATAACGGGGTGTCCTATGGGAGGATCCACTCTCTGCCATGTCCCCTGGCTCTGGAAGGGTTGGGGGGACAGACCCCTTTTGTCCCCCCAAACCTTCCAGACTCATGGGACCCAGGAGAGGGGATCAAATCCAGCCCACCCTCTGATATTAAAAGGGAAATCTCAATTGGGGTTTCCCCTTTAATATCAGTGGGGGGGGTTGTGATCCCCTCTCCGCTGGCTTCCTTGGGTTTGGAAAGATTGGGGGGACAAAAGGGGTCTGTCTCCCCAACCCTTCCGGACCCAGGAGAGCCATTGGAGAGGGGGATCCCCCCCAAAAAAACTCCATTTTTAAAGAGAAGTAACCACTTGGTTTCTTCTCTTTAATATGGGGTGTGTGTGTGTGGAGGGGAATCCCCTCTCTGCCGGGTTCCCTGGGGTCAGGAGGGTTGGGAAGACAGACCCCTTTTGTCCCCACAACTCTCCCAACCCCAGGGGAGCCAGTAGAGAGGGGGAGCACAACCCCCCCCACCCAGTGATATTAAAGGGGAAACTCCAATCAGGAGCTTCAGGCGCCATTGGGGAGGGGGGCTTTGGTTCCCACGGCTTGGCCTCACTGAAAGCTAAACCCTTTTGCGGTAAGTAAAGTCAGCGGATGGAGTGCCGTCTGATGGCTTTGGTTACCTGGGAATGGGTTCACTTTCAAGGTGGGGGCCAGTGCCTTTTTCCCCCTTGACCCCCCCTCTGTTTTTTCTGTGAGGCGCTGTGTCCGGCTGTGGCGGACGTGCACTCCCGGTGTGTTTTTTATTTTTATTTTTCACTCGCCAGCTTCCTCAGTGTTCTGTGTGCTCATGGCACGCAGGACGCTGGGGCTTGCAGTTTGGCGTTTGCGTTTTCAGCTTGTGCATCATTTTTTTCTCTGCGGTTTCCTTTTGATTGGCTGCGGCGTGTTTCCGAACATTCCTTTTGCTCGCGCCTCTCAGCCTGATTGGCTCTGGCATGGCCCAGTGCAAGGAATGTTGGGAAATGAAGTTGTTTCCCTTTTTTCACATTTGTGGGGCTCTTGCCCCACTGGCTCATTTCTCAGTCCTTTGTTGACCTGCGGACCCAGTTCGGGCGTGTGCACGAATGGTCGGTGTGGGCTAGTAGGGCCTGGCTTAGGATCCTATGTGAAGTTCCAACAGTTAACGCTTGATTTTATAGGTATAGATAGATTATATTCTAAAAAGGAGATTATATTCTAAAAAATTAAAGGAACATCTGGAGAAACAATTTGGAAATAAGATAAATCAGGAGCATAAAAATAGAATGGAAAAATGAATAATGGAGAAAGAAATTAAGGATGTGATAGCAAAGTTGAAGATGGATAAATCATCAGGGAAAGATAGGTTACCAGCTGAGTTTTATAAAGAGTTTAAGGATATTGTGGAGGGGGTCAAAGGCATGGTTGCTCCCACTGCTTACGTTTTCGGTGGCGGTAATCACGCTGTTTTGCTGCTTCTTGCACAGGGTGGCGGGAGGCTTTTTGGAGCATTTTCGCCCCATTGTGGGATTTTTTTCCACCGCTTCTCTGTTGCATTTTGGCAGCTAGAACACAGCAGTTGGGAACTTCTGGGTTCCGCGCTGGGAACCCAGGTGCTGCCGGAAGCTCCACCTGGCAATGGAAGTCCCCAACCGCTGTAGTTTAGCTGCTGAAACGCAGCAGAGAAGCAGTGGGGAAAACCCCAAAATGGAGCAAAAATGCTCTGAAAAGCCTCCCGCCACCCTGGGAATTGGCGGTGGCTATGCAAGAAGCCACAAAAATGGCACGATCACCACTGCCACCACCATGGTAAGTGATGTATTGAGACTTCCGATAGTGATGGGAGCTTCTGGAGGTGCCGGGTGGCCATGTTAATGAGCTCCATGGGTCATATTAGGCCCACAGGCTGTAGGTTGGCAACCCCTGCTTTAAGACTTGAGGACAAGGCTACCAGGCTACAAGGATGGTCTAACAGTAGGCATATACTATCGGCCTCTGACCCAAACTCTTGAGGGAGACTGGCAGTTGGAGAATGTTGTAAAGGAGGCATCCAAGAAGGGAAGCCTGGTTATAATGGGGGACTTCAATTACCCTCACATAGACTGGGTGAACTGTTGTTCAGCACATGACAAAGAGATAAAGTTCCTAGATATGCTAAATGATTGTTCCCTGGGACAGATGGTTGAAGACCCAACTAGAGGTACAAGAATCCTTGACTTGATCATGAGTAATACTCAGGATCTGGTGCAAGATGTTAATGTGACTGATCCAATAGGGAACAGTGACCACAACTCAATTATGTTTAACTTGATCATAGACTGCAAGTCACTGATAAAATCTAACACAGAGACCTTAAATTTTCAAAAAGGAAATTTCCCAAAGATGAGGAAACTAGTAAAAAAAGAAGCTGAAAGGGAAAATTGAGAGAGTCCAAACACTCCAAGAGGCATGGAGGCTGTTTACAAAAACAATAACAGAGGCTCAATTGGAATGCATACCCAAAAGGAAAAAGGGCACTGCCAGGTCCAAGAGGACTCCGATGTGGCTTACAGGAGCTGTTCGGGAAGTGATCAAGAGCAAGAAAAGCTCATTTAGAAGATGGAAGGCTTGTCCGAATGAGGACAGCAGGCAGAAACATAAATTCTGGCAGAACAAATGCAAGGCAACAATCAGGAAAGCAAAGCAAGACTTTGAGGAGCGTATAGCTAAAAACACTCAGAGAAATAACAAAGACTTCTTTAAGTACATTAGAAGTAAGAACCCAACTAGGAAGGCCATTGGACCATTAGATGACAATGGAAGGCAAGGGGTTATTAAAGAGGAAACAGAGATTGCAGAGAGACTCAATGAATTCTTTGCTTCAGTATTCACTGAAGAAGACAGAGACCACATGCCCAAAACAGAGCCTATCTTCGTAGGGAGGGAAACCGAAGAATTAAGCCAGATAGAAATAACCAGGGAGGAGGTCCTTGCATGTCTTGTTAAGCTAAACACTAACAAATCACCAGATGGCATCCATCCACGAGTTCTCAGGGAACTTAAAGATGAAATTGCTGATCTCCTAGCTAAAATATATAATCTTTCCCTCAAATCAGGCTTTGTGCCTGATGACTGGAAGGTAGCGAATGTAACACCAATTTTCAAAAAAGGATCCAGGGGTGATCCAGGAAATTAGCGACCTGTCAGTTTGACATGTGTCCCAGGTAAAGTGATGGAAACCATCCTAAAAGATAGAATTAATAGGCACATGGAAGAGAAGGCACTGCTAAAGGAGAGCCAACATGGCTTTTGCAAGGGCAAATCATGCCTCACTAATTTGTTGGAATTTTTTGAGAGTGTCAACAAGCATGTGGATAAGGGGGATCCAGTTGACATTGTTTATCTGGACTTTCAGAAGGCTTTTGACGAGGTCCCACACCAAAGGCTCTTGAATAAACTTACCAGTCATGGAATAAAGGGACAGGTCTTGTCCTGGATCAGCAACTGGCTAAGGGACAGGAAACAGAGGGTAGCACTAAATGGACACTTCTCCAAGTGGAGGGAAGTAAAGAGTGAGGTCCCCCAAGGTTCAGTACTGGGACCCCTGCTTTTCAACCTCTTCATAAATGATCTAGAGGTAGGAGTAAAAAGCAAGGTAGCCAAATTTGCTGACGACACTAAATTATACAGGGTAGTGAAAACTGTGAGAGATTGTGAGGAGCTCCAGAGGGATCTCTTGACACTGGGGGAGTGGGCAAAACAGTGGCAAATGAGCTTCAACATTAGTAAGTGCAGAGTGATGGATGTTGGGGCAAAAAACCCCAATTACATTTATAAACTGATGGGGTCTGAACTCTCTGCGACAAACCAGGAAAGGGACCTTAGTGTCCTGGTGGACAACTCAATGAAGGTGTCAACCCAGTGTGCCTCAGCAGTGAAAAAAGCAAACTCAATGTTAGGGATCATTAGGAAGGGTATAGAAAATAAGTCAGCAAGTGTCATTTTGCCTCTTTATAAATCTATGGTGAGGCCCCATCTGGAATACTGTGTACAGTTCTGGTCGCCATACCTCCAGAAGGATATTATGGAGTTGGAGAAAGGGCAGAGGAGGGCAACCAGAATGATTAGGGGACTGGAACACCTTCCTTACCATCTGAGGCTGCAACTGTTGGGCCGTTTCACTCTTGAACGACGGCGTCTAAGAGGTGACCTGATTGAAGTTTATAAAATCATGCACGGTGTGGACAAAGTAGATAAGGAAAAACTGTTTTCCCTATCGCACAACACTAGAACTAGGGGACACTCGATGAAACCTTTGGGTACTAGTTCTCAAACAAATAAGAGAAAGTACTTTTTCACCCAGAGGATTACTGGTCTATGGAACTCCCTGCCAGAAGAAGTGGTGACAGCTGTCAGTCTTGACAGCTTTAAGAAAGGATTAGACAAGTTCATGGAGGACAAGGGTATCAATGGCTATAATTATGGATACTTAAGGACAACCTCGGGGTTGGAGAGATAGGCAGGATATCTCTCAATGCCATTTCCAGGGAATCCTAAGCAGGTGAAGGCATCTCCTTGGGAAGAATACCCTGAAGCTAATGGTGAGCCACTGTGTGAGACAGAATGCTGGACTGGATGGGCTGTGGCCTGTTCCAGCATGGCTGTTCTTATGTTCTTATGACAATGTACCTTTCTTACACTGATTGCCTTTGCCAATAAGAACAATCAGAGACCGGAAGCTAATTAAGGAGTGACCCGCTTGGTTCCTCAACCCTCCTGTCCTCCCTTCCTAGGTGGGCTGCCCTCCAACCCTTCACTGTGGGCTTCTGGTATGCCAAGCTCCACAGCAATGGCATTAAAACATTCCACCTGGCTGCCAACCACGGAGGTCACCCAGAGGTAATGGCAGGGCAGGAAGGCTTGGCGAGCCAGCCTTCCACAGCCGGCATTAACTGCCTCGGTGGGTTGCTGCCCTTGCCAATTTTCTGGTCAGTAGCTTTTTGAAAAGGAGACTGTGTCCGTTGCAAGAGGGAGGGAGGCAGGCAGGCAGCCGAGCTGCAAGCAGAAGACCACAAAGGGGGGTAGGAAAAGAGAAAGCTGGGTATGTTCCAGGACAGGAACACCCAAAAACCCTTGGCCAAAAGACTCTGGTCCCAGATACGGTGTCAGGTTTTGCAACATATTGATTCTTAGTTTTTCCTATTGACTTTGCTGTGCATCATTCCGCCAAAAAAGCCTGAGTCTTGCCATGAAAGAAACAAAAGGCTCATTTACCCAAGGTTGACACTGATATGTTTACAGGCGTTCTGCTGTTCTGTTTATCATTCACACTAACTTTTCAGGGCAGACAAATTGCAGTCAACACAAACAAAACCCAAACAGTTGCGAAAACCCTAATAATTAGTAACTGTTATGGAAACTTCTGTGCCACTTAGTCTTTGTGCCACTAGTGCAGGGATTCTCAACCTGCGGCCCATGGGCCAGATGTGGCCCACTGCACCATTTCATGTTAACCCCCCACCACATTGCCAGATGTGCTGGAGATAAATTCCCCATAAAGAATTTGACGAGGAAGCCTGGAATCATCCATACAGTGGACATGCCCTATCCATCTAAGACAGGGATTCTCAACCTGTGGTCCATGGGCTGGATGCAGCCAGCAGCACCATTTCATGTGGCCCTCCACCACACCCGGAAGTGCCATGTGGTGGAGGAAGGGCAAAATGGTTGTTCGGCCCCCCAAGCTGTCTGACGGAGCATGACCCGGCCCCTGGCTTAAAAATGTTATGGACACCTGTCATTCCAAGCATAGAAAATACAATGCCATTGTTTATGTGTACTCAAGAGTAAAACCCAGTGCAAATATTGGCCAGCTTGCAAAACACAACTCAATGTTGAGTTTCTGGCAAAAAGAGTGTTTAGTCTCTTATCTTTGATTTGAGATAAGAGCAGGGGAAGGGCCATGCAAGTGAAGGTTGCTCTTTCCTGCCTTATGGACTTAGTCCCAGGTCTTGATTCTTAAACTATTTTCTTTGTGAAGAATTGTGCTTCTCGGGAGAGTTGCAAGCTTTCTTCTGCAGCTTCACATCATCTTTGCTACCAAAAATGCTGAAGGAATAACGTGATAACCATGTCACTTCTTTGACCTCTGGAACGAGCAACTTTTTTGAGAAGCTGGTGGGAAAGCTTCTTCTCTTGTAAGCTGTGCAGGGCTTTTTCAACTTTTAAGATCATAAGGTTGATCAAACACCCCGTGCATTTTGAAGGATTTACTTCTCCGGTGGGCAGAAACTTATCAATAAAAGATAAGCCCTTATGCTCATATTGCTGAGAGTTAAATAATGTTAATATGGTGGTTTTGAGGGGGGAAAGTTTTTATCTTCTGCAGAAGAAGAATTTGCACATAAAGCAGGAGTAGTCAACATTTTCCTCGCCAAAGACTATTTTTATTTTTAGTTTACTAGAAGGGGACGGCCAAAGATGAGATGGCTAGATGGTATTGTAGACACAATGGGCACGGGGCTGTGTGGACTAAGGAGGATGGTGGAGGACAGAGGTGCCTGGAGAGCGATGGTCCATAGGGTCGCAAAGAGTCGGAATCGACTGAACAACAACAATTCCCCCCATCCAGTTCCCTTTTTTAAAAAAAAATATTGATTTTTTAAAAAACATACATAATAAAAACAAACAAATAAGATAATAACAAAATACACAAACTAAATAAACAATGAAAAAGGGGAAAAGATATAAGTAAAGCAAAATATAACTTTAACAAACCTATAATAAAATAAAAATATTATTTCGGATACTGACTTCACTTCTAGAAAATAGTGAGATCTTTAAAAATTATCACCTCTGCTAATTAGATCTTATTTTACAGGAAAAACTAAAGAAAAAAGAGAATAACCTCTTGCACAGAATCTAGCAAATTACTTTTTAATAATTCTAACTCACTATATTTGAAAATCTCTTTCTCAACATCAAATTCAAATAATCAAAACATATAATTCACCCTGTGATATATTGCCAAAGGGGAATGCGGTTTGTCTCATCAAAATCAGTATTTCCAAAAATCCTTTTGATCAGGTACCGGCCTATACTCTCCACTTTTAAAAAAGGAATATTCAACAAATGGTTTCCAAATCTTCCAAAATCCATTTTCTTTAACTATTCTTTTCTTTTCATTTAATTCCCATGTCAATTTGTCATCCAGTTCCTCAAGTCACTTTCGGGTCCTGAGCTCTTTTGGCATTCAAAGTCCTCAACAGCCCCAGGCCAGTATTGCTGAAGCTGCTGCCCTCCATCAAGATGGAGTCAAGTGGGACCATTTAATCCACTTGGGGACCATCACCCTTCCCTGTAGACTTCACCACCCAAGGCCATTACTCTACCACCCAAGGCCATTCTACTCTATTATCATAGCAGGATAACCTGGCCAGACTGGCTCTCATTATACAAATTCCCTAAATTTGCCCACTACCCCATTTGATCCCAGTAACAACAGAATTGCAGAACCTTTTGAGTGATGTCCCGGAAGTGTTCAAAAGGAAAACGGATGAAAAGTTTGTCACATACAGAGAATATCTAATGAACTATGAGCTGTGTATTGTTGTTCAGTCGCACAGTCAATTCCGACCTTTTGCGACCCCATGGACCATTGCACCCCAGGCACCCCTATTCTCCACCATCCTTCTCAACCCACCCAACTCTGTGCCCATTGCATCAACAATACCATCTAGCCATCACGTTTTTGGCTGCCCCCTTCTTCTTTTGCCCTCAACTTTTCCGAGCATCAAGGCTTTCTCAAGTAAATCCTCTCTTCTTGTTTGATGTCCAAATTACTTTAGCTTCATCTTCACTATTTGACCTTCCAAGGAGCAGTCGGGGTTGATTTCTTCTAAGATCGACCTGTTCATTCTCCTGGCTGTCCAGGGAACTCTCAAAACTCTCCTCCAACACCACATTTCAAAGGCGTCTATTCTTCTGCGCTCAGCTTTCCTTATGGTCCAACTCTCACAACCATACATTACCACTGGAAATACCATTGTTTTCACTATGTGGACTTTTTTTTTTGCAAGGTGATGTCTCTACTTTTAACTATGTTCCCCAGATTTCTCAGAGCTGTGTAGAACTTGTCAATCAAAGGACAGTTTAATGCCTAAAGCAGGGGTGGCCAACCTTGGCACTCCAGCTGTTCTTGGACTTCAATTCCCAGAAGCCCTGGGAAGCTGACTTGGGCTTCTGAGAATTGAATTAGAACAACAGCAGGAGCATCAAAGTTGGCCACTCTTGGCCTAAAGCATTGGACTGCGGTGTGCTATTGAACCCTTATCAGAAGTCCAGTGATCTCGAGTAGTAACCTCACTTTCAAAATCTCCCACCTCCCCAATTGATGCAGAGATCTGTAACTCTGGGCCAGTGGTGGCAAACCTTGACACTCCAGGTGCTCTTGAACTTCAATTAACCAGAACCCCTGATCAACAGGAGTGCTGACTTGGGCTTCTGGGAATTGAAGTCCAAGAACACCTGGAGTGCCAAGATTTGTCATTATGGCTCTAGGCTAAATACACATCAGCACACTATTTAAAGAGACCTGATTTGGGGCACAATCCTGTTCCCGTAGGAACATATATGTGCCAGGCATTGCACTCAGCAACACAAAAAAAAGCACAATTCAATTGCAGGGAGTTGAATTGATCAATTGATTGTGGATCCTCATTGTAACCAGCTCTGCAATGTGCCAGTGAAAGTGTGTCCACTTCAGTTCCATTATAGTTACCATTGGCAGAACAATGAATTACACAACAGGATTTCACCCTTTGTCTGAATGCTTGGACTTTGTTAGTATTGAAGTCCCTAGGAAGTCACTAGATCAGGAGTTCTCAACTTTTTAAAGCTGAGGGCTGGGTCATGCTCCCTCAGTCAGCTTTGGGGCCCAAATGGCCATTTTGCCCTTCCTCCACCACGTGGCACTTCCTGGTGTGGTGGAGGCGGTGGGGGCCCACATGAAATGGTGCCACATCCGGCCACAGGCTGAGAATCCTTGCACTAGATAGAAGTCACTAGGAAGCAACCGCCAGATGGAAAGGATCTTGCTCAAAATTTTGGACTGTCATTGTTGACAACCAGAGCTAACAATATTGGGATAAGTAGATGAAAGATCAGGCTCTGTATAAAACTGTTTTCTATTTTACCAAGATCTGACTCAGTGTAAAACAGGTTTTTAAAATGTTTCTATGAAATGTTATCCATCTGGAATGTATATTCCACAGCTTATCTTCTACTCTGCAATTGTTTGTATTATGGGGTATTATGGGTCACAACGTTTAGTGTTCTGGAAATAATAGGCAACAGCCAGCAATACAAGCTAAACACACAACTTTATTCGGAATAAGAATAGGTGACCAGAGCTAACAACACACCCTCACATTCCTTATTTATCTCCGATCAGAACTGATAGTTGGAAAAACCGTTGAAACCGTTGACAGCTCTGTCTTGTGCACTTCTTGTTCAGAACCTTCCCGAAGTCTCGCGAGACTTCGGACCATCGTAAAGCAAATACATATTAAACTCTATCACAACAAAGACAAAATGGTAAACACGTTTCCTTAAACACACAACACAACTGAAATTGGGATCCATTGTTTCCCCCCAAGCCCTGAGTCCTTTCATCTCTAACATCGCCATTTACTAACTTGCCACGGTCTTCGGAAAATATTTATTGAAAGCCCATTATTTTTTCCCTAACGTGAAGCCAGATATAGGCTGAATATTAGGAAAACTCTCTTAATGGCATTAGAGCAATACGACAGTGGGACCAACTGCCTCGAGAGGTGGTGAACACCCTATCACTGGAAACATTTAAGAGAGAGTTGATTCAGATTCCTGCATTGCACACTGAGTTGGACTTCATTGCCTAAAAGGCCCCTTCCAACTCAGTGATTCTATGATTGAATCAGTGGAACTTACAGAGGAGTTAACTCACCAAATCAGCACAGATTCAACGGGCCTATTCTGTTTTTTTTTTGTTTTGTTTTTTTTTTTGTGACTAGATTTCTCTTGCTCAATCTTCACTTTTTGGGAGGTTGAATTGGTAAAGGGCTAGTTTGCTTTCACTTGAAGTTTAGTTCTCTGCAACTAAGGCAATGATTCTCAACCTATGGCCCACGGGCCAGATGTGGCCCATGGCACCATTTCATGTGGGGCCTCCCCCACTGGTTCCACCACACCGCGAAGTGCCATGTGGTGGAGGAAAGGCAAAATGGCCAACCGACCCCCGAAGCTGTCTGAGGGAGCGTGACCTGGCCCCCGGCTTTAAAAGGTTGATGACTGGTATAAAGAGATATGGGAAATAGCCTTAAATGACAAACTTACATGGGAGATGAATTTTTAAAAAGGTTTAATCAAAGAAAATAATTTTTGGGATATCTGGAAGCTTTTTTTTGAATATACATTGGTTAAGAGTAAAGGTGACAGCTCAGTACCAGATCAAATAAGTTTTTAGAAATAATAATATATTATATGACAAAAACCGCTTTCTCCAGGGCATTGTCGATATCACTTGGGTGAAAATGTTTATTTTGACTTAATATGAGAGATTACAAAATAAGAATTGAGTAGATGAAAAATATAGTTTTATATGTAATAGAAGAAAATGTGTAGAAATACTAGGTTTTAAGATAGATGATAGGAGTTAAAATAAGAATCATACTGAGATAATATTTTGCATCATGTATTGTTTTGTTTTTTATATTTATTATATTATTATACTAGCTGGTTACCCGGCCATGCTTGGGTTTTTGTCACCCCTATGTTTTTATATTTGTAAGGCCCAAAGCGCCCTCAAGGGGCATCAAAACCCAAAGCGTGGCCCACGACCTAACCGGCTGGCCTTTGATGGGCGGCTTCTATGGCTTCACCAAGATGGTGGGCGTCTCCGGCCCATAAACTCTCTGTTTTGTGAACTCACTACCCACTTAGCAAGAGAACTTGCCTGCGTTATCTCCTGAGTGTTCCTGTCAACTTTTCTCGTTTCCTCCTCTGTCCACTGGACTCCTGCCCTGCCCACTCCACTGGCCAAGGTGCAGGGCCTCGTGATGTCACAAAGGCCCAGACCTGGTCAGCCCTTGGGATTGGTTGATCGGCCAAGGATCAATTTTGGGGGCATAAACCCCAAAATAGGTTCCAAGCCCCCTGCAGTGCTGATCTTGCAAGCCCAAGGTAGGCGTGCACCAATTTTCGGCGCGATTGGTGCAGGGGTGTGGATTTTTATAAAGAACATACAGTACTTGATTTTGTATTATATGTATTATATATATTAAAACTAATAAAATTTATTTTTAAAAAGGTTGAGAACTCTTTTCTGTATTGCATGTATCAACAGAACAAGTGAATATTCCTCTAATGTACACTTCTCAAAGTAACAACAACCATTTTCCTTTATGACAATGAACTTCCCATGTTCTTTTAGATCGTCTTGTGGGGCCGAACGGAGAAGTGCCTGAAGGAAACGACAGAAGAGATCCGGGCAATGGGGACAGAATGCCACTACTTCATTTGCGATGTGGGAAATCGAGACGAGGTGTACCAGCAGGCCAAGGCTGTCCGGGAAAAGGTACGTTAGTAGCCATTTCTGAAGGGACTGCAGTGGCTCAAGTGGCTAAGACGCTGACTGGAAGGCGGGAGGTCAGCAGTTCAATTTCTGAGTATTGCAGGACGGGATGAGTGCCCGTCTTTGTCCCAGCTCCTGCCAACCTAGCAGTTTGAAAGCAAGAAATTGCAAGTAGATCAATAGGGACCACTTCGGTGGGAAGGTAAACAGTGTTCTGTGCACTCCGGTGTCTAGTCATGCCTGCCACATGACCACGGAAACGTCTGGAGAAGCAGCCAGTGCTGATCAGGGCTTCTGGGAATTGAAGGTTGGCCATCACTGGACTAGATTTTTGCTTTGTGCTGATGCAGCCAGGCTCTCCTCATACCTGAGCATCTCTCCTCCTCCCCCCTCCCCCCTTACAGGTGGGAGATATTACCATCCTGGTGAACAACGCAGCCGTGGTTCATGGCAGGAGCCTGATAGACAGCGACGATGATGCCTTGTTGAAATCTCAGCACATCAACACGCTGGGACAATTCTGGGTATGCAACCATCTCCTCTCTCGTGCGTTCAGATTTGAATAAGGAAGGGAGGGAATTGATGGCAGCCAGCAAGTGGCTTAACTTGGCTGTGAGTAGACTCTGCCAAGTGGTTGCTCGGGAAGATCAGCCTTGTTATCAGACCTGCCAAGAAAAATAACACAAGGTGCAAATGGGGAGGAAGGAGAACAAAAGTTCACAGACACCCTCCAACTGCCTTCTAAAATCAACATTCAACACTCCAGCTCATGTTTTCACACTGGATCTTCTTTTGGCACTGGTGCATAGCCTTTTATTTTCATCCCTTTTATGAGTTATGGCCCATGGCCTGTATTTATTTATTTTTAAAAAAAGAAATCTGCACAATTGTAGTGCTTAGTTCTATACACAACATTAAAATAGCTAAATTGCTGAGTAAGATTACTCCAGTTTAATCTCCACTACTACCACTCATCTGTACCCAGTCCTCTTAGACCAGTGCTGGTGAACCTTTTTAGAGACTGAGTGTCCAAACAGATTGGTGGAGTGAACTCTGTGCTAAGGGAGGGAGGAAGCACTCCCACTGGGCTGCTTGGCAGAGGGGCAGGGCAAACTGCTTGGGCAATGGCACACGTGCCCACAAAGAAGGCTCTGAGTGCCCCCTCTGACATGCATGCCATAGGCTCATCACCACTGTCCTAGACTATCCAGGCACTGTTTGTCTCCCTTTCTTGCACAGTGGAAGCTTGGTTAACATAATTAATGCGTTCTCCAGGATGTTTCTTACAGTGAAAATTACTTTAACTGAATTTTCCATAGTAATACATTGAAAACCAAAATACTTTAACTGAAACACAGCTTCCCATAGGAATGCATTGAAAACCAATTAATCCGTTGTAGAAAAAAAAATCCATAAACCAAGCCACTATTTTCTACAAATTTCCTTTGTTATGCAATTTTTATGTTTACCGAGCCATTTGTTAACCGAGCTTCCATTGTATTTTAACTTAACAAGTAGGGATGAGATTTTATGATTTGTTTATCTGATTTTTATTCTATAATTCCCTAGTCTGGGAATTCTACCTGATTTACTCACTTCTTACAGACATGTAAATATAGCTCAGCTGGTGGGAATCATAGAGTCACTGAGTTGGAAGGGGCCTTTAAGGCCATCGGATCCAACCATCTGCTCAATTATTTATTTATTTATTTATTTTTGGATTTTTACCCCGCCCTACTCAGTGCAAGGCCGTCTCAAGGCGGTATTACAACATATTAAATACAATATAACCAATACAGAAATGCAATAGGAAAAAATAACATATCCAAATACAATGTCATAAATACAATAAGAGTGAACAGTAAAGTTACAATAATGATTGATAAATTACACATCAAGGAAAAAAATACAATAATCCAGAGGGTCGGGGGTCGGAGCCCAGGCTCAACGACCTTAAACGAGGTTTAACAAGGACCGTGCTCAACAACCACGTCGGAACCCAACTCCAAGACCTTATCCCTGACCCTGGACGGTATTATTGTTTTGCTTAACCAGTATAAACAACCTCCCCAGAATGTTATCTTATCCCGGTCTTTGTGGAAAACCTCAAACTCTGCAGAAATGGGCGGAGATGGTCACCCCAACTCTTCCCACAGTACAATTTGGGACAATATAGGATCCCTAAAAGTTACACTTGCAAAGTCCAATCCTAAATTAAGTGAGGTAATTGCTAAATCATCCCAAAACTCAGGATTTTCCGGCACCAAGTTGCCCTGTTGCAAGAGTTCAGGAGCTTCACACAGTTCAGAGTCTTCGGTCAAAATGCAAGTCTTCTTAGAACAATCCTCAAAGTTAGCAAAGTCACAGTCAGTTTGGGCAATGTGCACATGATGGGAGTCCGTAGGTGCAAAGTCTTTATTAGAGTACAGGGTGCCCCCTAGACAAACCTATCCCAGAAATTGGCACACTCAGGGCCTTGTCTTCCACACTAGGGACAAGGTCGCTCCCACCCAAGTTTATACCGTGAAAGAAATGCCTAGGGGCCCAAACCACTAGTACCCCAAGAGATTGGCCTTACCCACTTTGCACACCACGAGAGGTAGACGTGTGGAAATATTGTTGAAGAAAACTTTGAAGTTGCCTATACCCCGCACCGGAACATGGCAGCCTTGCAAGTCAACCAACTTGTTGGGCAGTGCCCTAAGCTTAGGGCAGTTTGCTAGTGGAATGCACTGGAACTCACATTCGGCCATGATGGAGAGGAACGATCCCGAATCCACTTCCGTGCGAAACAAAACCCCTTCCAAGTGGATGTCGATGATGAACCCATCTGTCAGTTCTTGGACCAAGCCATCGAACCCATGGCTGGTGTAGACCTTGGAGATGAAGTACGTCTCCTTTGGATGGCCCTTCTCGCTGGCCACAAACTCCGAACGCTGGTGGCGTACCTTGAAGATGTGGCTTCTTTTACCATGGAAATGGCACTCTGCACCTTTGCTCGGACAATCTTGTAGAAGGTGGCGCCTACCACAGCCCTGACATGGTGCAACAGTACCCAGAGTGGGCGCCCATGTCCCCTGGAGTTTTCCTGGAAATCCCTGGAGGACAAGTCCCATCGTCCCCTAGCAGTCATCAGGGTTCTTAGCCAGACCCGGTGATTCTATCTGCTGGAGAGTGGCCTGAGACTGGAAATAATCGCATAGAAGGTCCAACAAACCTTGCAGGGAAATTTTTCGCAAAGTTGGGGGCAGCGGCAATCTGGACACAAGATCAAGAGTAGCTAACCCATAATGGGCTAGGAAGGTCACCTTTCTCATGGTTGGGTCGAGCTTCCTTGCAATAAAATAATTCTTGAGTTGGAGTTCATAGAACGGCCATTTTTCTGGCTTGGAGATGTTGAATGGTTCTAGACCTACAGGAATGAGATCAGCCATCTGGACTTCTGAAGATCCCAACTTTGTCGCCAAATGTTGTGTCTTAAGATTTAAAATGAAGAGTCCAACAAGCGGTGATTCAAACAATGATGCAACGGTTTATTCACAACTCTTGGAACAATACTACAGCTTAAATAGACATGAGTCTAGACATGAGTTGGCTGTGCTTGCTGCACTATTCTACTACCCGGGATTAGTTCTGCTCCTGCACCTTCTGGAGGTAAACCACACGTGTGTGTGCCGTGCGAGCGTGCAAACCAAGAGCCAATGCCCTATTTGCAAGCGGCGCCTATATAGCGTCCGAGCGGCCATTACCCATTGCTACAAGATAGCAACTTTTTGGACAACCTTAATTAACCAATCAGTAATGCTATATTTAAGCCCTGACGAATCCCTGCTAGGAAGGATCCAAAATAGTACCCATTCGGGAATGACACATTAGAATGACACTAGAATGGCATGAATCGCCATTTTAACATGCAATAATAAGTAATGATAATAATACTAATAATTATCTCAATACACAACAGTTTTCTAAAGAAGTATACTGCAATCCAGGGATTCTCAACCTACGGCACCATTTCATGTAGGGGTCCCCACCACCTCCACCACACCAGGAAGTGCCATGTGGTGGAGGAAGGGCAAAATGGCTGGCCGGCCCCCGAAACTCTGAAGGAGCGTGATCCATCCACTGGCTTTAAAAGGTTGAGAACTCCTGCTGCAATCTATTAAATGTCACTCTGTGAAATCAACTTTCTAGTGTTAAAGGTGCCAGAGAAAATGTTATTTTTTTCAATGCACGGCAGTAACTGTGCATTTGTTGAAGTGGACTGCAGCACACAAATACTTATGCTATATAAAATTTACTGACCTTTAGGGTGCAATATGTTTTTCCTGCAATGGACTAACATGGGCCAATCCTTTGAAATCACTCTCTTTGTGTGCCCACTGTAGTTTTAAAATTGATCTAGTGGTCAGAGCAAATTTCCTCAATTTGTTGCTATCCAAGTATTCTGGGCTACATCTTCCATTACTCTTGGCCATCATGTGGGAGCTAGCTCATGTGAACTGGAAAGCACTATTCTGGGGAAGATTGTATGAAGAGCTTTGCTGTTGGCCTGGAAATACTCTGGTACAAATCCTTGCATAGCTGTGAAATTCACAGCAGATTAGATATTATCTTTAAAATTACAAGTAAATCCTAAAATTGCTTTGTTAATGGATTTGAGCAATATAAATATAAATAAGTATGTACAAGAAGAATTTTATTGTAATTATGGTACCAACTATGAGATTATTAATATCAAAGAATTGGAAAATGTATATGCATACTGGATTTGAAGAATGGTATAAGGAATTATGGGATATTGCACTAAATTACAAGACGACATGCAAATTAAAACAAAAAAAAGGAATGATGAATAGAAATGAGTTTATAAATATTTGGAATAATTTATTGATCAAGAATCTAAGCCAGATCAAGAATATATTACCTTTTAGAATAAATAAACAAACAAACAGACAACATAGTGTGGATAAGAATGGATAAAGAAACACGGTCCAGGGTGTGTGCGCGCACTTAGTTATATGTTATGTATTATCATGTGTTGTGTTTTTTTTAGATATATACTTTCTTTTTATCTATATAACTAGAATTGAGTTACTTTGTATATTAGGGGTTCCCAACCAAAGGCCCACGGGCCAGATCCAGCCCACTGTGCCATTTCATGTGGTCCCCAGTGGCTCAAGTGGCTAAGGCGCTGACTGGGGGGCGGAAGGTCGGAGTCTGATTCCCGAGTACTGCAGGACGGAATGAGCTGCCATCTTTGTCCCAGCTTCTGCCAACCTAGCGGTTTGAAAGCAAGAAAGCAAGAAATTGCAAATAGATAAATAGGGACCACTTTGGTGGTAACAGCATTCCATGTGCTCCGGGGTCTAGTCATGCCTGCCACATGACCACGGAAACATCTGCAGCAGCAGACAGTGCTGGCTCTTCGGCTTTGAAACGGAGATGAGCACTGCACCCTAGAGTCGGATACGACTGGCTTTCGAGCAAGGGAAACTTTACCTTTATTTTACTTTAATTTTTAATTTAATTTAATAGTCATATTTATATATGCCGCCCACTCAGGCAGAATCCGACTCAGAGCGGCATACTTACCCACCCCTCCAAGAGTATTCAAAAAAGGCCATCCCGTTGAAGCTGTTGGGACAAAATGGCTGCCCCCATCATGCAGGCAGAGCAAAATAGCCATCCGGCCCTCAAAGCTGACTGAGAGAGCATGACCCGGCCCCCAGCTTGAAAAGGTTGGGAACCCCTGTTGTATACAATGTAATTTTGTTTAATTAATGTTTTATAAAGAAGAGAAAGGTGGAGTTCCTGTTCATGTTTCCATTCATGGCTGAAATCCAATTGCTAGTCTCAACATGAGTAGACCCAGTGACCCAACTGACTGAGTAGTGAGTCAGCTATAACGTAAACCCTGCCGATTCAAAGAGCCTAGTCTAGTTGGGGTATCATTATAATCCAGGCCAATATGTTTCTTATTATCTAAGCCAAGTTTTTCTGTTTTCTCTTGGCCCGCAGACCACAAAAGCCTTCCTCCCACGGATGTTAGAGCTCCAAAAAGGACATATTGTTTGCCTTAATTCGATATTGGCTTTATCTGCCATTCCTGGAGCAATCGATTATTGCACTTCCAAAGCTTCCTCCTTTGCCTTCATGGAGAGCTTGACGCTGGGGTTGCTGGACTGCCCTGGGGTGAACGCTACCACCATCCTGCCCTTCCACACCAGCACGGAGATGTTTCAAGGCATGCGGATCAGGTCAGTGGAAAGATAGGAAAAGAAGGGGAGGCTAGCTAACGGGTTGAGAAGGATCCTTTTAACACTTATACAAAAGTTCCTCAAGCTTTCTGAGTTCAGTTTCGTAGTCTTTTCTTGGGGTGGGAGTCTGCTCTAGCAGCCTTTGCAGGCACCCCCCCCCCCAATAAAGGACTCAGACACTGATGAAAGTGGATAATGGCATTGGGCCACATTTATTGATTCATGCCCTAGTCCGAATTATAAATTTCTATTGGTAATTGACCAATTATAATTCTTAAGGCAAGCAGGCCGAAGTAACACTGGTAAGGTACCACCCAAAATTGCCGACGGCAATTGTTACAATGTATCTATTTGTATTAATTTGTTTGTTAACAACAAACAAATTGTTGACCGTAGTCAATATCTAACTAATGACCCCACCCTCCGACGCGTATCCGTAAAATCACGGGGTGATGCATGCTGTCTAGCTGTAGCCCTCACCCCGTCGCCTGGTTTGTCGTTGACCGGACAACGTTTAACCAACTTATGCCTGTCTAGTGTTGTCCAGTCAATTGCGAACCTGCCGGATACCTGTGGGTCATAAATGTTTACCTTACCAGTGCTACCCGCCCATGTGACCAAAGTCAACAGCAGCAACAGAAACCCCTATATCAAACCATAGCAACAGTGTGGGATGGGCGAAAAAACCAGGACCCGAGAGCCAATTGTGAGTCCCAGCCAAAAATTCCCACCCGGCCCCGAAGCGACCAAAATATCACACTGTTAACTAGGGAGGGGGTGGAGGGGAAAAACTTCTCCGCTCCGTCGCTTCGCAAAATGGCAGCTTGGCTGCCTCGTGGCCACCCCTTTTATAAGGGTGCTGGCCACGCCCCCTAACTACCCGGATGCCTTCGTCCGGTGGGGGGGGGGCGCAAAGAGCGCGGCGGCCATTTTGGCGCCGCGCTTGCATTGCAGGCGCACCCCCCAATAAAGGACTCAGACACTGATGAAAGTGGATAACGGCATTGGGCCACATTTATTGATTCATGCCCTAGTCCGAATTATAAATTTCTATTGGTAATTGACCAATTATAATTCTTAAGGCAAGCAGGCCGAAGTAACACTGGTAAGGTACCACCCAAAATTGCCAACGGCAATTGTTACAATGTATCTATTAGTATCAATTTGTTTGTTGACAACAAACAAATTGTTGACCGTAGTCAATATCTAACTAATGACCCCACCCTCTGACGCGTATCCGTAAAATCACGGGGTGATGCATGCTGTCTAGCTGTAGCCATCACCCCGTCGCCTGGTTCGTCGTTGACCGGACAACGTTTAACCAACTTATGCCTGTCTAGTGTTGTCCAGTCAATTGCGAACCTGCCGGATACCTGTGGGTCATAAATGTTTACCTTACCAGTGCTACCCGCCACACGGAGAGGCTTCAATGAAGGCTCGAGGCCCCCCCCCCCCCAGACCGTCAGCTCGGTCAACAGGCCTGCTCGCCAATCACCTAACAGGAGGTCCATACCTCCTCGCGACAGATGGACCCCATCCCCTGCGTAAAGTTCATAATTTTGGAGACTAATGGCGGGGTGACGACTGACCCGCCCCCAACCCCTGTCGACAAGGAACCGGGCAACAGCCCTGTTTACCATGCGTCTAGCACGGTCAAGGGCCTGGAGGTCGAACCCTCCCCTATAAGCGTGCCGCAGCACCATGTCTGACCAAACGAGGGTTGTGGCGGGCCACATGTAATGTAGGTAGGCGAGGTCGCCGCAAATCGCATGCTTCAGCGATAGGCCGGTGACCCGACCTAAATCATTGCCCCCAAGGTGTATGATCAGAATGTCAGGCGGGTCAGCATTCCGGCCTGAGAAAAGGAATGGCAACAGTTCCCGCCATAACATCCCGGGCTTACCATACCATGTGAGACTTGCGTATGCACCCAGTCCCAATCGGGGTCCCCACTCTGTCGCCGCAGCGTAACGCGCTGCCCTGTGCACGTAGCTATGGCCCACCAGCCATACTGTCACCAGTGTAATACGACACGCAGGGTCTGTCAAGGAAAAAACAAGGGGAAGAGAAAAGGTGCGGTGACTCAACTGGTACTCACGGTGAAAGAGGGCGGACATAAAACTGAAAACATTGCGATCCCCACCTCCCCATGCGGCGTATTTCAGCCCCGGCGTACCCAAAAGCAGCCGCAGTGGAAGCCGCCCCTATCCTGAATGAACGGGTGCCGTAACGGGCTCCTGGGAGGCCAACACTGGCCAGCGCTTTGCCGGTCACCTTCCAAAATTGAAATTTAGTAAGGGGAGACCCATCTTGGTGACAGAAAAACGGGCCATGGTGCGTGCCACGCAGTGCAAGGAACTCCTGTAGGGCACCAACCGGACAGATGTCTGCCAAGGAACACTGTAGCAGTCTTACTCCACTGCCTACGCCGTGCTGATCCGTTTTAGAGGAGCGTATCCTCAACTGAGCCCAATCATTGGCAACATAGACATCTTTGAGTTCCAGTGCCCTACGACTTGCATCCGCCTTAGACAGCATCACAAGCTCGCTGATGCGGAGCGCTCCAAAAAAGGCCACCGTTGTAGCCGCATGAAACAGGGCTGCCTCATACCTATCAAAACATAGGTCATGCCAGCCCCGCGCCAGTTGGGTAAGAACCCCTGGGGAAATTGGGTGGCGGTCGTCCGGGCTACGCCCACGCTCCCGCACCCACCCCTCCAAAACGTGTCTCACACGGAAGTCAGCGGTACTGTCCGCATGACCGCCTACTTTGGCCACAAAAGCCAGCGCTGACAGCCTGGATGCTATGGTGCGAGGTGCGAGGCCCTGGGCATGTAGGTAAACCATGAATCGAAGGATGTGGGCCACTGGGATCGGCCAGGTGTCTGGCAGCCGAAATTGGGCACAGAATGCTCGGAAAGAAATGAATGCGTGGTGATATGCCTTACGCGTGCGTGGCGCTAGCGACATGCCGATCGCCTGGTTCACCTCTCCTTGCCAAGGGTCCATATCTCGTCCGGGAGTGGCGAGGGAAATTCCTCCGCATCCGGGGCCAAGGCGCGGAACCGGGAGATCTGCAGGCGGGACAAAGCGTCAGCAATATCATTATTGACACCCGGGACATGCCTGGCCCTGAACAGCACATTGAGGCGCAGGCTGCGCAATACAAACTGGCGCACCAGGTCCATGACCCTGGGTGATTTAGAAGTCTGTGAGTTGACAATGTGGACCACGGCCGCATTGTCACACCAGAAATGAACCACCGAGTTGGCCCACTCCTCACCCCATAGCATCAAAGCCCCCAGGATGGGGAAAAATTCCAGATACGTAAGATCACACAGGCGACCCGTGCCCGACCAGGCTGGCGGCCACCCACCATAGGCCCACTTCCCATTGAAGTACATCCCATAACCCAGGGATCCAGAGGCATCGGACTGTATCTGGAAACAAGGTGAAGCCAGAAGGTCGGACCTCCAAAATGACACCCCATTGAACTCCCTCAGGAACTGGAGCCAGATAAGCATATCTGCCCTGATACCCCGGGTCAGTCTCACCCTATGGTGGGGCCTGGATAAGCCTGTCATGGCGTCGCACAAGCGCCGAGCAAATGCCCTGCCCGGTGCGACCACCCTGCAAGCGAAATTGAGGTGACCATGTAGCACCTGCAGTTCCCGCAGTGATGCCTTGCGTTTAGCAAGCAAGTCCGAGATGAGGGCCACTATCCTTGACACCTTATCCCCCGGTAACCTAGAAGCCTGCGCTACCGTGTCAATCTCCACCCCCAGGAAGACTAGCTGAGTAGATGGGCCCTCGGTCTTTTCGGGCACTAAAGGGACACCAAGTTCCTCCATTAGCGTCTGAAATGTGTTGAGAAGACGTGTGCACGTGTCCCAGCCCCATTCACCCCCGAATAAAAAATCATCGAGGTAATGGGCTACAGACTGAGACCCTGACCTGCGGACAAAAGCCCACTGTAGGAAGGTGCTGAAACACTCGAAGGCCGAGCATGATATGGAACAGCCAAAAGGCATGACCTTATCGAAATAATATTCACCCCGGAACTTGAAACCCAGCAACTCAAAGTCACCCGGGCGGACCGGCAGGAGACGAAAGGCAGACTTAATGTCGCACTTAGCTAACAGCGCACCCAGGCCACATGAGCGCACCATGCGCAGCGCTTGGTCAAAGGATGTATACCTGACCGAGCAAAGGTCATCAGGGATAGCATCATTGACCGATCGGCCGGCTGGGTAGGACAAGTGATGAATCAGGCAGAACTCGCCCGGTGACTTCTTGGGCACTAAGCCCAAGGGGAACACTTTAAGGTTGGGAAACGGGGGTGCAGGGAAAGGGCCAGCGACCCTGCTCGCATCAACCTCCTTAGTAATGCTGGCAGCAGCCACCTCCTCCCTTCCCCTAAGGGACAAAAGGTTGGGGGCGTCTTGGGGGGACCTATCCCCCGTGAAAGGAATACGAAACCCCAGTCGAAAACCCTGAAGCAGGTAAGCCACGTCTGCCTTCCTCGGGTACAATGCGAGCCAACGCTCCAACATGTCCACATTAATTGGGGAGGGGGCCTTTCGGTGGACCAGCTCCCTCTGCGGCAGTCTTGCCAGCCCCTTGTCCACCCCTACCTCTGCCCCGCATCCCTCCAGGCCTGGGGCAGGCGGAGGCAGCATGGGGGCCAGCACAAGAGGGACACTCATGCCTGTACCGGCAATTCTTCCTATTGCAGGAACCATTGGACGAGAAGGTCCAGCACAGCAGGCGGGCTGGAACCCCCTGCCCCGCCACCTGGCGGGGTGTCTGTGCTGGGGCCGCTCGCTAGACCGCATATCCACAATGGTATCTTTCCCCAGGCGCAGGGCGCGTGGGAGTCATGTACAGAAGCCACAGCTTCTGGCAGGGCTTGTCCCACCTCATCTCTGGGTGCAGGGGAATTCGCATACGGAATTCTTCATCGTAAGCCAACAACGACGGGCCCGGGAAGTCAACCATCGCCTGATAGATGTTGTCCAAATACTGGACCATCGGGATTGCCAGATCCGGCCTGGCCCTGAGGTAAACCGCCATGTATATGAGGTACGCTGGCAACCAGTTGGCCCACGTGCGTGGCGGCTTACGACGACGCACCTGTTCCTTATCCTTCTCATCCTGCCCCTCCCTCTCCTCCTTGGTGGGCTCTCTGTTAAGAAGGGAGAAGATGTCCACATACTCCCCACGCCAGATCTTCTCTTTGGTAGACTGGGCCAGATGATCCCCAAGGGGCAAGGAATACCCCGCTGTCGGCAATGCCGACACCAGCACGGTGGGAACTGCGGGCATTGTAAAAGGAGCCTGGACCAACCCCGTCACCCCTAACATGTTCCCGACTGGGTAGGAGGCACCACTCCAAACAGGGCCTTGGGTGGGAGGTGAAGTCGCCGGGTGGGCCGTCGGCGACTGAACCGTCGCGCCACCCGTGCGAGGCCACGGCCACTGAAATGCTCCCCCCAATGTAGTTAGGTGTGTGGGTGCACTAGATTGAACCGCATACTCACATGCTGCACCCCCGTGGGCCGTCCCCACCGGGGGTTCCAGCCCACTGGGGGCGTCGGAGCTCACGCGCCTCGGGCAGCTCGACCCGTCCCGCCGCCTGCCGCTGCCCGGCAGACGAAGCATCAACCTGCGCTCCAAAAGGCACCCCTGGGTGGTTGACCCTCGCGAGGGATGCCTCGAGGGCCGCAACGCGGGCCAGAAGGGCCTCAACATTGACATAGCCCCCGAAGCCAAGGGGGGGCAAAGGGCCGGCCGGCCCACCGGTTGCAGTCGCTGGTCCAGGTCCCTGGACCCCGGGGCCCGGATACGGCCACGAGCCCAGGCCCGGCCCCTGCGGGGCCGGGGGCATGCCCTGCCAGGGGAGGGAACCCAACCACCCCCCATGGCTGAAACCCCCCGCAGGAAGCTGCGTACTAAGAGGAGAAGGCCCCGAAGAATGGACCATGCCAGGGGCAGTGGCCAATGCTTGCGGGCCGGGGGCCGCGGCCCCTGCCGGGCCGGTATGCGGACACCCCGCCTCAGGCCAAGGGGCTATCAACCCCATCCCACCGGTCCCGGTGGGCTCTGGCAAGGGAGGCTGCTGGGGAGGCGCAGTCACGGTCCTCCGACCCGGCTGGCGCCTCCGCGCAGAGCGAACCACATTCGCAGTTGCCTTCTTTTTAGAGGGCATAGCTGCTATCTGCTGGGAAGCCGGATAAAGATGAAGAAAAATTGCGTCCAAAGAGGCTTCCCGGCGAAAGGCAAGAGCGACGGAGGTAAGAGGGAAAAAGAAAAACTTCTCCGCTCTGTCGCTTCGCAAAATGGCAGCTCGGCTGCCTCATGGCCACCCCTTTTATAAGGGTGCTGGCCACGCCCCCTAACTACCCGGATGCCTTCGTCCGGTGGGGGGGGGGGGCGCAAAGAGCGCGGCGGCCATTTTGGCGCCGCGCTTGCATTTTAGGTCTATAGGAAAATATGGGAAAGGCTTCATCAAACATCTCTGACAGTGGTAGGAAGGTAGATAGGGATTGCGGTGGATGAGTGGTTAAGACATTAAGTGGCGGGAGGGAAACGGAAAAAACTCAGCTAGTCATCATTTTCAGCCAGTAGGATTTGTGGCTAAGATGCTGACTGGAAGGCGGGAGGTCAGCAGTTCGAGACCCAAATATTGCAGGACGGAATGAGCTCCTATCTTTGTCCCAGCTCCTGCCAACCTAGCAGTTCGAAAGCAAGTAATTGCAAGTAGATAAATAGGGACCACTTCGGTGGGAAGGTAAACAGCGTTCCGTGCGCTCCGCTGTCTAGTCATGCCTCCCACATGACCATGGAAACGTCTGCAGAAACAGACAATGCTGACTCTTCGGCCTTGAAACAGAGATGAGCACTGAACCCTAGAGTCAGATACAACTGGCTTTCGAGCAAGGGAAACCTTTACTAGGATTTGTTAGGAAATCATAGCAGAGATACCTTTGAGCAGAAGGTTGGAGGAGGAGTCTGAGGAAATGCAGAAGAAATACGAACAGCTTGAGTCCGAAGCGTTTCTTTTTTACTGACAGTGCAGAAAATATTTACAGTGCAGAAGGAAAAATAACTGGGATACTTTTCCATTCTGTGCTCAGCTATTTACAGAGTATATACAGTTCAAAACAGTTCTCTGAATAAGCAACAAAGAGATAAAGGCTTGCAAACTTGCCAAAATAGTTCTTTGGTCGTAAGCTTAGGGAATCAGTTTTTGAAGTCCTGTGAAGACCTTGAAGTAGCAAAGCTGATATCCAAGCAGTGGTCAGGAACAAATAGTTGGATAACATGGGCATTTCCACCAGCATGTGGCCCAGTATGCACTCATCCTGTCTGCCCAAGCAGGCTGAACACTCCAGGCAGGCTGACCAGTTACACAGTTTCAGATGGGCTTGTTTTAAGCATAATTTTTCATTGCATATTTACATTTGTATGCCACCCAATCGCCACGCGACTCAGGGCAGCTCACAATAATAAATTACCACATCAAAGTTGCAATCATTATAAAACATCAAAAAAAAAAAGCAAAAAGAAAATTATTTTTAAAAAAGTCCATATCAGCATACATAATAATCATAACATAGGTCACATCACGGCTCACACAGAAACCGTTGGTAACCTCAGCGGCCCATCTCCCCATCCGGGAGACGGAGAGTCCTGCCTCCCTCCAGGCCTTGGAGGCTCTTTTCACCCCACCTAATTCAGTAGGGCTGTGATAGAATACACAAGGAGTCCTTAAAGGAACATTTGACAGAGCATACTATGCTACCCAATTGATCTTGTCGGAAGTAAGGATCTAACAGGACTCTGGATCTTGAGTATTTTATTAAAGCCAGTTCGTTGGTAGAAAGATGCGATATAAAGAAATAAAGTCTACTGGAACTTGGTAACTCAACATTCTTAGAAGTTCAGTAGGGCATCCAGTTGGAGCTGATGTGGAGATTTATCCCTCTGAAATTTTCTTAGGGGGAAAAACATGTTCGAAGAAATTCTTCCCTTAAAGGTTTGCCTTGGGTTTTACAGGTTCCCGAACCTCTTCCCTCCATTGAAACCTGAGACGGTGGCCCAAAGGACAGTGGAAGCTGTTCAACAGAACCAAGCATTCCTTCTCCTCCCTTGGACTATGCACATCCTGGTCATCTTGAAAAGGTAGGCTACTCCAATCCTAGATCCTGTAGTATGGATGTATCGCTGAATTGGGGAGCATGGAAGAAGTCTTGCTCAGGATACCATATCCCAGTGATGGCGAACCTTTTAGAGACCGAGTGCCCAAAATGCAACCCAAAACCCACTTATTTATTGCAGAGTGCTAACACAGCAACAGGGGAGGAAGGATTGGGCTGCTGGGCAGAGGGGTGGGGTGAACTCTGTGCTGGGGGAAGAGAAGAAGTATATACGGTAGATAAAAACTTGGGTGTGCCCTCAATAATCTACACAAAAAACAATTTATTTTCTACTAGAATTCCAAGATGCCTCTGCTTATGCTACAGTCTCACTTAAAAATTAGCACAATTAACATATTTATCCAAGCTTTATTGTGATCTTTAATTGCATACTTTTTGTCAAGAGAAGATGTTAACAAACTAAAATTGGCTATTTATTTCTGGGCTCACACTTAAACCTTCTGTTTCTTTCTACCCCCAGCATTCTCCCACAAGCAGCGCTGGAAGAGATTCACAAGTTCTCCGGGACCTATAGTTGCATGAAGACTTTCAAGGGGCGTACCTAGGTGGCACATTGCACTCTTATCTCTCTCACATGTACTCTGAACAGGGTGACGCCTGGTGTAGAGTGTCGGTGGTCCAGCAGTGGCCCTGGGCTTGCTCTCGCTTGCCATGGTGACAGGAGCCAGTGCCACGGCGAAGCTGCCTCTTTCGCGTCTAGGATGGATTGTTGCTCACCTGTGGCAAGGAAGAAAAACTTAAGGGTGTTGGGGGCTAATACTTTACAAATCAAACCGTTTCCCCTTTCGATTTAATTTTTAAGAGATTCCAAGGCCAACTTGTTGGCCAAGCTGGCCTATCTCATGCCGTAACGCCTCCCTCAAATAACACCTCTACCTGCTAACCAATGAACTGGGATAGGAAGTGTTGTCTCCTTTCATCTGTTCTCCTCTTATTAAGGTGTAAAGATTTTAAAGTTCACTAGCATCAGGTGCTTTTTTCAGCACATTTGGGAGTGGGAGCATCTTATCTGCATTTTTCTAGCCAGGAGGAGCTGCGGTGGCTCAGTGGTTAAGAAGTTCACCTTGTTAGCTGGAAGGCTGGCTAGTCAGTTCGAGACCTGGCTACTGCATGACAGGTGCTCTTGGGGACATGAAAGGAGCATCATTCGGGCGTCCCCAGAGCGGAGTTTCTCCAGCAAAAATCCTTTCAACCCAGATTAATATCTGACACAAAATTATTATTATACTAGCCAGGAAACCAGTAGAGATATAAGAACATAAGAACATAAGAACATAAGAACAGCCTTGCTGGAACAGGCCACAGCCCATCCAGTCCAGCATTCTGTCTCACACAGTGGCTCACCATTTCCTTCAGGGTATTCCCAAGGAGATGCCTTCACCTGCTTAGGATTCCCTGGAAATGGCATTGAGAGATATCCTGCCTATCTCTCCAACCCGGAGATTGTCCTTAAGTATCCATAATTATAGCCATTGATCCCCTTGTCCTCCATGAACTTGTCTAATCCTTTCTTAAAGCTGTCAAGACTGACAGCTGTCACCACTTCTTCTGGCAGGGAGTTCCATAGACCAGTAATCCTCTGGGTGAAAAAGTACTTTCTCTTATTTGTTTGAGAACTAGTACCCAAAAGTTTCATCGAGTGTCCCCTAGTTCTAGTGTTGTGCGATAGGGAAAACAGTTTTTCCTTCTCTACTTTGTCCACACCGTGCATGATTTTATAAACTTCAATCAGGTCACCTCTTAGACGCCGTCGTTCAAGAGTGAAAAGGCCCAACCGTTGCAGCCTCAGATGGTAAGGAAGGTGTTCCAGTCCCCTAATCATTCTGGTTGCCCTCCTCTGCACTTTTTCCAGCTCCATAATATCCTTCTGGAGGTATGGCGACCAGAACTGTACACAATATTCCAGATGGGGCCTCACCATAGATTTATAAAGAGGCAAAATGACACTTGCTGACTTATTTTCTATACCCTTCCTAATGATCCCTAACATTGAGTTTGCTTTTTTCACTGCTGAGGCACACTGGGTTGACACCTTCATTGAGCTCTCGTCCACCAGGACACCAAGGTCCCTTTCCTGGTTTGTCGCAGAGAGTTCAGACCCCATCAGTTTATAAATGTAATTGGTTTTTTTTTGCCCCAACATGCATCACTCTGCACTTACTGATGTTGAAGCTCATTTGCCACTGTTTTGCCCACTCCCCCAGTGTCAAGAGATCCCTCTGGAGCTCTTCACAATCTCTCATAGTTTTCACTACCCTGTATAATTTAGTGTCGTCAGCAAATTTGGCTACCTTGCTTTTTTACTCCTACCTCTAGATCATTTATGAAGAGGTTGAAAAGCAGGGTCCCAGTACTGAACCTTGGGGGACCCCACTCTTGACTTCCCTCCACTTGGAGAAGTGTCCATTTAGTGCTACCCTCTGTTTCCTGTCCCTTAGCCAGTTGCTGATCCAGGACAAGACCTGTCCCTTTATTCCATGACTGGTAAGTTTATTCAAGAGCCTTTGGTGTGGGACCTTGTCAAAAAGCCTTCTGAAAGTCCAGATAAACAATGTCAACTGGATCCCCCTTATCCACATGCTTGTTGACACTCAAAAAATTCCAACAGATTAGTGAGGCATGATTTGCCATTGCAAAAGCCATGTTGGCTCTCCTTTAGCAGCGCCTTCTCTTCTATGTACCTATTAATTCTATCTTTTAGGATGGTTTTATTTTTTAATTTTTTGGGGCTATAAATCCCCTAATTATCTTGTGTGAGAGAACCATCCACAGGATCCAGACCTTACCATCACCTAAGTCAGAAATTCTCAACCTTTTAAAGCTGGGGGCTGGATCACGCTCCCTCAGACAGCTTTGGGGGCCGGATGGCCATTTTGCCCTTCTTCCACCACTTGGCACTTCCTGGTTTGGTGGAGGTGGCAGTGGGCCATGTGAAATAGTGCTATGGGCCACATCCAGCCCACGGGCCACAAGTTGACAATCCGTGACCTAAGTTGTTCTCACCAGGAGGTAAGGTAGACCTAATAGAGTCAAACCTCAATATAAGAACGATTCGACTTAAGAAAAACTCGAGATACATCCAGAAATCTCAGAAAAACTCAGGTTCGAGATAAGAATTTTCAGTAGGATTTTTTTGAGATACAAAATTGAATGCATTCCTATGGGAAATTGCATTCAATGCATTCCTATGGGAAATTCAAGATAAGAATTTTTCAAGATACAACCAACCTCAAGGAACAAATTAAATTTGTATGTAGAGATTTGATTGTACCTTCCTAATCAAGAAGCTGACCTGATGGTTGTTGGGAACTATTGGAGATGTAGTCCAGAAAACCCAAAATGCACATGGCATCAACTTACCTGTCATTTTCTGTGTAGAGAAAGGCACAGGATAGTCTATGTGTGCAGGTCAATTTCACAAATCATGGTCTGCGCTTTCCTAGAGGGAGTCTTGTAGCATTTGTTGCTTCTGTTATAAGGGGTTATTTGTATAGGATTGGAGGGTGGAGTTTAGTGAATCTTGATTACGCAGACCAGGGGTCATACCTGTCAACCTTCCTGGATTGGCCGGGATTTCCCGATTTTCGGCGCCAATTTGCGCCATTTCCCGCCCGCAGCTGCCAAAACCCCGGAATTGGCAGTGGGGAAAAAGAGGTACTGCGCAGAACCGTTTGCATAGGTCCCGTATTTTCCGGAGCCACGGTTGACAGGTATGCCAGGGGTTCCCAATCTTTTCATGCCATGAGATCACCACTTGGTCACGCGGTTGCTCCTGCTGTAAACACTGCAGTAAAACACATCCACGGCTGTCATAAATGCGTTTACGACAGCTGTTGGTGCATTTATGGTAGCGTTTGCATATGTGCCGGCGCATTTTACTTCAGCTTCCAGTAGAGGTGAGGGCAGCGTAGGCTGGATGATTTGGCATTGCAGGCCAGGACAGGCCCACAGGCTGCAGTTTGGCCTCCCCTGATGCAGACTGTGGCCTCATAACATGAAAGGAACTATCCATAGTGTATACCTTATTTTGTTGATAGGATTCGGCCTAAACCTGGTGCAGATATACCAGTCCTGCAAACTTGGCCTCACTGGGTTTAGATGCAGATCACCTTTAAAGTAGCCTCTTTGGAACCAATGGGCATCGCTGTTGATTTCACTAGGTTTGCCCTGTGTCTTGTCGGATCTGGATCCAACCCATAGCTTTGTGGAAGGGAATTTCTCTTAGAACTGTTGGATAACTCAATGGCTTAGGGTGTGTTGTGTATTGAATAAAATTGATCTGCCATTTTACGTTCTCAGTTTCTAAAGTAACGCGAGATTGGGGTTCGCGCCATTTTTACTCCGAGAAGCGCGAGTGGTGTCCAGACCAGGATCACCCCATTCTCTCCTGAGTTCTATTGACAAATCCTGTTGATTCCCACCTAAATGTATCTGCCCCTAACTGTATATAAGTCACTTTGGCCTGTTATGCTGGCTGCTGCTCGTTTTTTCCAGAACACTAAAGGGTGCAAGATGTTGGGAGTTTGATTCCTCTGCTCTGTTGAGACACTATTAAGTGGAAGGTCTGCCTTTCCTGATTATATAAAAAGTTCATTTCCTTTCTATAACATTTTGAACACAGCCAGCTCACTTTGAATTTTCACAAGCTATGGCCCAATGTTCATTGTAGCCTTTTGGCGATGGTACAAAACACTCCAGGATCTTATTCCATCTGAATGCGGTAGGCCCATTCTTGGCTGTTGTGAGTAAAAGTAAAGGTCACCCTTGTATGAAAGCCAGTCACATCCGCCTCTAGGGTTCAGTGCTCATCTCTTTCATATCTGAAGAGCCAGTGCTGTCTGCTTCTGCAGATGTTTCCGTGGTCATGTGGCAAGCATGACTAGACACGACATGGAATGCTGATGACCTGCCTACTGAAGTGGCCCCTATTTATCTCCTTGCAATTGCTTGCTTTCAAAGTGCTAGTTTGGCAGGAGCTGGGACAAAGACGGGAGCTCATTCTACCCTGGAGTATTCAGGTAGCGAACTGCTGACCTGCTGCCTCCCAGCCAGCATCTTAGCCACTTGAGCCACTGCAGTACCTTAATGTAATAAGAACACTTTACCCACGGGGAGCCTGTTCTCTACAGAGAGGACCACGTTAAGCAAAACCATATGTAGAGATGCTCAAACTTGTTCTAAGCAGGCTGTTAGTGCTGGTCTCCAGGAAGGAGAGAGACATTGTTTGGGGAGAAAAATTGGTAGGAGGGCTAGTAGGGTCTCTTTACATTCATATGTACAAACTGTTCAGGAGTCTCCCCAAATCTTTTGGCTCCAATCTTTCTGAATGAGCACAAAAAACAGTTGTTCAAGCATATATAAAATGATTGTCAAAATTTTCTTGCTACGGACTCAGTGTGTTTAATGCTTCTGCTGTTTCTTGGGTCTTAATGTGTTCTCAAGACGAACCAGATAGGTGTGGTTTTTTTTGCAGCAGCAGCTAATTGACAAGGTCTTGTTCTTACATCACTTGCATGCCTGTTTGCATGCACGTAGCACCTTGTCAATTAGCCATAATTAGCTGCAGGCCTGCCAAAATTATTCTTGCGCACCGGTGAAGATCCAGAAGGATTTTGGCCTCTGGCCAGAATACTGAGGATGTCTGCATAAGGTTTGTGTAACTTGCCATTTTAAATAATGAGTTTCTTGAGTACCTCTCAGTTTCGTGCAGCCTTTTGCTGTTAATTAGAAAAGCAAAGGAAATTCTGCTAAATAAACAGCTGGCATGAAAAGCATTGAAGAATAGCCAAAAAGAGGAAGGACTGTTGACCTGTTCACATCATTCTTTGATGACCTTTATCTCCATGTCTTTTGCATTGGAGGTAATTGGTTGATAGTCTTGTTAGAGCAAGGAGGATCCCTTAATTATCCTGCTTTCCCAGAAGATGATGTCATAGGTTCTGCTCTGCAAAAACTCTTGGAGCTGTTCAGTGCTACAGATGTGAACAAAAGACGAGATGCACCCACAAATTCCTCTCGACACAAGCACCATGCAATTAGGAATAGGATTTTAATAATATATAAATGGACTTTCTCCCACTTGTAATGACTTACAAAGGGTGGAAGTATATACAGTACAGTATATGAAAACACCTTTCCTGTAGGGTTGGCACTCCATTAAACACTCAACTTCCACTCCTGCTTCGAAGGCATGAATCATTACAGCAAGTAATACAAGGCACATTTTGAGGTTTTCTTTCAGGACAATTATGGCCGAAAGAACTAGTTTAATCTACAATACTTCTCTTTCCAACTTTATGTACTCTAGGTCAGATTTTAGTCTAAATTATGAAAGTGCTATACAGTGTTTTGATCAATTTCTGAAATAAGGGTTTCTACCTCTTCTTCCATATCCAAATCTGAATATTGGCGATCATCATGGCAATCATGGCATGAAGACTGTCCTGAGAATATAATGCCGTGGCCTTCCATCTGCCTTCCGCATTGCAGCATGGTACCCATAGTACCACTGATCCAGTTCCGCAAGTCACTTTCTGGTCCTGAGCCCTGTTGGCACACAAAATCCTCCTCGGGCCCAGGCCAGGATGGATGAAGCTGCTGCCCTCCATCAAAATGGATTCAAGTGGTATTTAATCCATTTAGGGACTATCACCCTTCCTTGTGGACTTCGGCGGTCCTCAGGGTTGTCAGGTTAGTTAACCGCTGACTGACATTTGACATTGAGTCACTGCAGTAGGGTCTACTCTATTAACCTAGAAGGATAACCTGGCCAGACTGGTAATAAGGGCTTAGTGCCTTGATAATAATAGTTGTGTGTTGTAAAGTCAATCCTGACATACGGCAAGCTTTTTCAAGGTTTCCTAGATAAAAAGACAATGAATCTTGAATTTCAAGCTCTGCCAACAACTAGTTGATTCCTGCAAATCAAGCTCAGAAAATTATATACAAGAATAGAAATGTCCAAGTTTCCCTAAGAGTGGATGGAGTGCAATTGTGCAGATTCGGTAAGACTAAGCAAGGGTTAATTTCACCCATTCAAGAGAAAAAGTGAGAATTTTGTATTTGCAAAATATAGCCAAATTCAGGTTAAAATGAAATACATAGTAACTACGCAAGCCAACTGGATTACCACAAAGAGCCATAGATCACACTGCTTAAATTGCTGACTCAATCATTTAAAGTACAGTGGAACCTCGGTTAACAAACGGCTTGGTTAACATAAAAAAATCAGTTTATGGAATTTTTTTCAGGACGGATTAATTGGTTTTCAATGCATTCCTATGGGAAACCACGTTTCGGTTAATGTATTTTGGTTTTCAATGCATTCCAATAGGAAACTGCATTCAATGCATTCCTATGGGAAATTCAGTTAAAGTAATTTTCATTGTAAGAAACGACCCGGAGAACTCGTCAATTACATTAACCGAAGTTCCACTGTATATAAAACAGGTTTATTTGTAATAAGTTACACAAACAAACACTGAAAGATGCTACGTTACTCACACTTAGAAAAAAGTTGCCCACCTGTAATGAAATGTACTACAATAACAGAAAAAATATTTAAATAAATATAGGATTCCTACCTGTAGTTTCTGATTCTCCATTCTATGTCTAGGAAACAAACCCTATTCTCAACAAACAGCTGAAGTATTCTGCAATTAAACCCTGAATTCTGAGAGTCAAACTCTCATACTACTTCAAATAACTGAGCACTGTTCTAGATTAGGTAAAGGTAAAAGTCACCCTTGCTCGAAGGCCTGTCGTACCCCAGGGTTGAGCTTACAATCTCTGGTTCTAGTGATGTTCAAATATAGACCTTAGCTTTTGTTGGTGAAAGCGCTTGTGCTTTTTGATGTCTTGGCGATAGAGGGTCCATGTTTCACAGCCATACAGTAACATTAACAACAGCTTGGTATACCAGGAGCTTAGTCTGGATTGTTAAAACTTTGTTCATGAAGTCCCAGTGTGATAGACGACCAAAGGGAGAATGGGCAGAACCAATTCTCTTCACTGCATCCTGTTCACAGGTGCAGTTTTTAGACAGGATGCTACCAAGGTAAGAAAACTGGCCTACCTGTTCCCGTGTCGAATCTGAGATGGTGATACTGGACTCAGGAAGGGCTGTTCTTGGGGTAAGTTGTGCAAGTACCTTGGTTTTCTGAGCACTACTTCACACACATACAATAGCTTCTCCCCAGGCTTCATCCCCTGCTGCTATACCACATAGGCCAGGGATTCTCAACCTGTGGGTAGTGGGCCGGATGCAGCCCATAGCACCATTTCATGTGCCGCCTCCACCACCACACCCGGAAGTGCCCTATGGTGGAGGAAGGGCAAAATGGTCGTCCGGCCCCTGAAACTGTCTGAGGGAGCATGACCCAGCCCCTGACTTTAAGATGGTTGAGAACTCCTGACACATAGGCCTTCTCTTGGCACAAAGCCAGGGGGGGCTCAACCCTCCCAACTCATGCCTCCTGTTGCGCTTATGTGAGGTCCCGAGGACCTGCCCTTGTTACATCACAAGGAATCATTCCCTTGAAGGCATGGGGATTTTGGAAATTGTGGAATGCAGCCCTCAAAATCTCTGTAATCTCTGGGTTGCTACTTTATGGCTACTGCCACTGTGCTGTCTGGGAAAAACTGTGTGCAAAACAAAATATGCCTGCAGGTCTCTTTAACGCTGTTCTCAGAAAGGGAGCCAAGAAATCCCTTGCACAAGCAGAAAAGCCCGTTGGTTTCAACTCTCCAGTTTACGTAGCTTGCAATCTGGAGCACTGCAGGCATGGGGCCAACTGCAATTGCTGGCGTCCAGGGGCTTAATGTAGTAAGTCACAACTTAGAGCAGCCCCATTAAACCAATTGAGCTGGTTTGGTGTCTTGCACAGGAGACAAAGAAGGAGTCGCAGGAAGGACTAACACAGGTTTATTCATTGATGGTCAGTATGAACATGAGGTAATGGCGGAGGTACATTTCATTATATACAGTACATAATACATTTTGAATCTGGTTGCACGGTAGCTCATTGGCTGCTACCGGCGTGGCCTCGCCCAGGTCACGCCTCTCTTCTTGTAGTTGTTTTCTGTAGTCCTTTGTCATGCGGGGAATCTCCCGCGGCTGTTCGTGATTTGGGGAATGTGGACCATGTGAGACTGAACGCTCGCAGCTGCCCTCTATGGGCGGCTTGCTCGCGTTCCTTAGCAGCTGAGACACATTGTGATTGTGGCTGGTTACATTCATGCATTTAAAGAGACATTGTACATGCATACATAACATCCCTCCCCCCTAGGATGGGACGAAGTCCCTCAACCATTGTGGCTTGCCGCAAGTGCGCCTGGGGCATGCGGCCACCTGACCTAATACATGGGAGCCTGTGACTCCTGGCTCTGTGGAGTCTCGTCCTGCAACGGAAAATGGAGACTCGTTAGTGGTTCTGTGGGGGGCTTGCGATGCCCTTGTCTTGGGGGACGGGAATGGAATGAACAGCTGGGAAGTGAACCCCTGTCTATTTCCTGAGGAGCCCGGGGACCCTCCCAGCACGAACCTCGGGACCGACGAGGATGCCATCGCGGTCCCGCCACCTCCTGCTGTCTGTTCGGGAGTTCGGGAGATTGCGGCGGGGGCGGGCGAGCTCCCGCCGGCTGCCTGTCTTTTAGGGGCCGGAGCTATGGTGTACTCTAGGATGCAGGAACCGGGGGGGCTGGAGGTACCAGGGGCTGAACTGAAACCCCTCTTCTCGCTAGGACGGGTGGGGGACCACTCCGCTAACTCCCCCTGGTACGGAAAATCAAAATCATTACTAAACTGATCCCTCTCTTTCAAAGTATCCTCCTCTGTGGATGGGAACCCAGGATACGCGTTTGTATCCGCGGGTTCCGCCGTGTCTCCCCCTTGGGTAATGCGGGTGGGGGAGGACCCTAACGCTGATGCCCCCTCCCCGGTGACTCGCCTTCTGAGTTGGTCGGCGTGCCTTTTCCAAAGTAGACCTGAACTGGTTTCGACCCTGTAGGATACCGGCCCCGTTTGCTCCACAATTGTGCCCGGTACCCACGCTGGTCCCAAGGCTGCGTAGTTTCTGCAGTGAACCGGGTCCCCTATCGCAAAACTTTTGGAGCTCCCTCCCCCCATGCTTATATTCCTCCCTTCATCCTCCACCCTGGACGGATCCATCCGGTCAAAAAGTGTTACCGGACGCCTCCTCATAAGGAGTTCGGCTGGGGAAAAACCTGAGGCTAAGGGGGTTGTCCTGTAGCAGATGAGGAACTGGCACAGATGCAGGTTCAACTCACCGGGACCCATGCGCCGCAGTGCGTCTTTCGTAGTGCGCACTTGGCGCTCTACCTGACCGTTTGTGGCGGGGTGGAACGGGGCAGCTGTGATGTGCCTAATTGCATTTCTTTCCATGAACGTTTTGAACTCTGCAGACATGAAGGTACTCGCGTTATCGCTCACGAGAACGTCTGGCAGGCCGAAGCAGGCAAAAAGCTTGCGCAACTGCCTAATGGTTGCCGCGGAGGAGGTGCTGCTCATAGGGATTACCTCCAGCCACTTGGAGTAGGAGTCGACTACCAGTAGGAACGTGGCCCCGCGGAAAGGGCCAGCGAAGTTGACATGGATCCTGGACCATGGCCCACGGGCCGTGTCCCATTCCCTGTGGGGTAGCTTGGATTCCTCGGGCCGAGAGCTCTGGCAGCTCTTGCACGTGCCCACTAACCGTTCTATATCTGCGTCTATCTTGGGCCACCAAACGAAACTCCTAGCTAGGGCCTTGGAGCGCACGATTCCCGGGTGACTGGTGTGCAGTAGCTTTAGCACCCTGGCCCTCAACTTTTCGGGAATGACTACCCGCTGTCCCCAGAGTAAGCAACCCCTTTCCAGGGAGAGCTCCACTCTGCATCTGCAAAACGGCTGGAATTCCTCACCCGGGGAAGTAGTGGGCCACCCTTTTCTAACCCAGGAGCTGACTTGGGCTAGGGTCTTGTCGGCCGCCGTTGCCTTGGCGAGGTCGGCCGGAACAATGGGGGGTGAGTCGAGGGCCTCGATCAGCAGGACTTGGTGGTCCTGCTCCACCTCGCATGTGGGGTCTCCTAGGCTAGGGAGAGGGGATCGGGATAATGCGTCTGCATGGGAGATCTCCTTCCCTGGGCGGTAAATCAGCTCGTACTGGTAAGCGTTGAGGAATATATCCCAGCGCAACATCCTGGGGGATAAAATTTGGGGGGTCGGTTTGCCAGTAGTGAAGATCCCCAGCAACAGCTTGTGATCAGTCACCACCGTAAACTCGCGGCCATACAAAAAGTCATGGAACTTTTTCGTTCCCGCAATTATGGCTAGGGCCTCCCTATCCGTTTGCGCGTAATTGCGCTCAGCCTTTGAAAGGGACCTTGAATAGTACGCCACCGGGGCCTCCCGCCCGCTCTCTAGCACGTGGCACAGGACCGCCCCCACCCCCACCGGGGACACGTCACATACTAGAACCACTGGTTTTCTCGGATCGAAGTGGGTCAGGACAGCATTCGAGGAAAGGAGTGACTTTAGCTCTTTAAATGCTTTCTCCTGCCTGTCCCCCCACCGCCAAGCCGCGTCCTTTTTTAGTAGGGCATGCAGTGGCTCCGCGACCGATGCCTTCCTTGGCAGGAATGAGTGATAAAAATTGAGGAGCCCTAGGAAAGACTGCAACTCTGGCTTTGCGGTGGGGCGGGGGGCATTCTTTACGGCCGCGACCTTGGACTCCGAGGGGCGAATTCCCTCTGGGGTTACCTTAAACCCAAGGAATTCGACCTCTCTTGCGAAAAATACGCATTTGTCTTTTCGAAGGCGAAGCCCCGCTTTTTCGAAAACTGAGAGGACCCCATCTAACCTCCTGGCTAGCTCTGCCTCGCTCCCCGCTGTTATCAGGACATCGCCAAAGTAGGGGAGAACACCTGGGAGTCCCTTTAATAGGCGTTCCACGAGGGCTTGGAAAATCCCGGGGGCCGAATTCACGCCAAACTGGAGGCGCGTCACTTTAAAGGCTCCCTTGTGGGTTACAATCGTCTGTGCGGCGGCAGCAGCTGGGGTTACCGAGAGCTGCTGATATGCCTGCGCTAAGTCTAGCTTGGCGAAACACCTCCCCCCATGTAATGTGGCCAGTAGGTGGCTGACCACAGGCACCGGGTATGCATTTGGCCGAATGGCCTTATTAATCGTACATTTATAATCCGCACAAATCCTGACCTCCCCGTTTGATTTAAGGGCCGTAACAATCGGCGTTTCCCATTCCGCCGAATCAACTGGAACCAAAATCCCCTGCCCCACCAGTTTGTCCAGTTCCGCCTTGATCTTGTCCTTTAGGGCGAATGGCACTCTCCTTGGCTTGAGGCGGATGGGCCGGATCTCTGGGTCCAGTTCAAAAGAGACTGGGGGGGCCCTGTACGTTCCGAGCCCCTTTTTGAAAACATCCGGGTGCGCATTGCACACATCCCGCATTGGGTCAGTTTCGATGGCGTTAATGCCGGACAGTTCGATTCCCAGGGGAGCAAACCACTGTGTTCCCAGAAGGCAGCATCTCCCCCCCTTGAGGACGACTAGGGGCAGTCTCTCGGAATAGTTCTTGAATTTTACTTTGAACTTTCCCACCCCCAACACTGGGATCCCATTTCTCTGCACGTCCCGTAAGTTTGACCTTAGGGCCCGCAGTTTGGGCCGCGCCTCTGGGGGAATGCGCATGTACTCTCTCTGGGATAGGATAGAATAGGATGACCCCGAGTCTATCTCCATTCTCACTGGGAGCCCCTGTAACTGTACCTCAACGAAAAAACGTCGGTGCTCCAGTCCCACGCGGTTGACGCCTTCCTCGTCGAAACCGGTTGAGACCTTCCTCGTGCCGGTCACCTTACGCTGGTGTCCCCGGGGGTGACTTGGGCCGCTCCTGTCCTCGGTCCGTCCGCGCCTGCAAACTCTGGCGATGTGCCCTTTCCGGCCGCAGTTGTGGCACTCGGCCTTGCGAAACGGGCACCTCGTGCGGTCGTGGGGCGCCCCACAACCGTCGCAACGGCGGTCTTGCCTGTCGCGGGTCTCACGCTTCTCCCCGCGCTTCCGTATCCGCTGGACATCGTCGTCCTCGCTGGAACAGGGGTCTGCCGTCGTAGACGACTCCTCGGACATCGCTGGTGAGCCGGCGGGTGGCTTGGGGGCCCGCCAGGCAGTCTTTGTTGGTGTCCGCCGGGCCGCTTGCACTGGTGACTTGGCCCTCTCGGCCGCGGCCCCTCGGGACTTAAACAGCCTGACCCCGCTCCTGGCCTCCTCGGCTGCTTGGGCCTCCCGCAGTACCTCGTTGAACGTGAGGCGGCTGTCGCGGGTCATCAGGCGCCTCTGCAGCAGCTCGTCCCTCAAACCGCACACCATGCGGTCTCGGAGGGCCTGGTCCAGGTCGTCCCATTGGCAGTGCACCGCTGCCAGCCGGAGGGCCGCCGCGTAGGCGGACACGGATTCGCCTGGGCACTGGTCTCGCCGGTGGAACGCGACCCGGGCTGGGAAGATTGAGACCGGCGGTTGGAAATGCTCACGAAGCTTCTCCAAGATGCGGTCGATGGGCACTTCGTCCACCTTCCGGGGGGCCATGAGGGTCATCAAGATCCGCATCGCGGCCGGTCCCACCTGGGACAGGAAATGCGAGCGCATTTTCGCGTCGTCGTCGACGCCGGCGGCCTCCATCGTGTGCCGAAACTGGCACTTGTAGAGCTCCCACTGCTCGGGTTCGCTGACATCGAACTGGTACGGCTTGACTTTGGGATTCGCCATCGATCCCACCTTCGTCGCCAATTTAGTGTCTTGCACAGGAGACAAAGAAGGAGTCGCAGGAAGGACTAACACAGGTTTATTCATTGATGGTCAGTATGAACATGAGGTAATGGCGGAGGTACATCTCATTATATACAGTACATAATACATTTTGAATCTGGTTGCACGGTAGCTCATTGGCTGCTACCGGCGTGGCCTCGCCCAGGTCACGCCTCTCTTCTTGTAGTTGTTTTCTGTAGTCCTTTGTCATGCGGGGAATCTCCCGCGGCTGTTCGTGATTTGGGGAATGTGGACCATGTGAGACTGAACGCTCGCAGCTGCCCTCTATGGGCGGCTTGCTCGCGTTCCTTAGCAGCTGAGATACATTGTGATTGTGGCTGGTTACATTCATACATTTAAAGAGACATTGTACATGCATACATAACAGCTGGCTTATGGAGCAGATGAGTCACCACATCTCCACTGATTCCATAGGACCATTTGGGTCGCAACTAAGCAAGAGGATTTCAGTCCTGGTGTTTCCAAGCAAGTTATTGACTTAAGGGAACTTGGAGGACTCTGAATAGGCTGAGGGTTGGAGTGCCTAAATCAGGGATTCTCAACCTGAAGCCCATGGGCTGGATGCAGCCCATGGCACCATTTCATGTGTCCCACCACCACCACTGCCTCCACCAAACCAGGAAGTGTCGTGTGGTGGAGGAAGGGCAAAATGGCCATCCGGCCCCCGAACCTACCTGAGCTGGCTTTAAAACGTTGAGAACGCCTGGCCTAAACGTAAGACCAAGTGGGACCTGCTGGCAGACAACAACATGCTGTGTGAATGTGGAAAGACACAGAATCCGACTCATTTCCTGGTCTGCCAATTACTGCCAGAAACATGCACGGATGAGGACTTAAAAGTTTGGCCAATGACAAAGCCAAGAAAATGGCTTATTTTTTTCCAGTCTTGGGTTTGAGCGGGACACAAAATAAGAGGACTTTAGATATTTTTTGCAAAATGAGGTTTTTGTGAAAGATTGTCTTTCTGCAGCGTAGGTGTTCAAGAATTTGCAGTAGTATAGCAAACCCTTTGGGAAATCACAAAATAAAAATTTGATAATCCTTCCAAAGGGAGAGGAAGGGAGGGAAAAAAGAAACCATGGAGGAAATATCTGAATACAGTGTGTGGGTGTGTCTTCTAAAAAAGGAGAAATGATCCAAGGATGTTGACATCAATTTCAAAATACTATGCTCTGGTGTCTAGTCCTGCCTGCCACATGACCACAGAAATGTCTGCAGAAGTAGACAGCGCTGGCTCTTCGGCTTTGAAACAGAGATGAGCACTGCACCCTAGAGTCGGATACGACTGGCTTTTGAGCAAGGGAAACCGTTACCTTTACCTTTTTATGTCCGGTCATTGGGCTAAACCAGAGGTGGCCAAACTTTGTGTGTTGCTGGCCAGTCATGTGATTGAGTCGTCCGGCCATGTGGTTCCTCCCACAAGACGCGGAAGTAAAATACGCCCACGCGTGCACAAAATGCTGCTGTAAATGCACCCGCGTCTGTTATAAACCTGTGCAGGCATGGTTACTTCCGCTTCCAAAAACGGTGCGGGAGGTGTGGGCTGGATGATTTGGTGTTATGAGCTAAATCTGGGCCATTGACTGTAGTTTGGCCACCTCTGGGCTAAACACACTTTGAGGAGAAGGTTCTGCACTTTGGATATCCCTTATATAGTGGTGACTGGAGTGGATCCACAACACCCCTTGAACCTGGAGTCACTAGCCACACTGTGGTTTCCCCGTGCCCCAACGGGCACGGAACAGCCCGGCAGAGGCCACTTCGGTGAGAAAGGCTCCCTGGCCCGTGGGCTCTGCGAGCACCCAAATTAAGGGGGGTGGATAAATTATAGGGTTTGATTCACCCAATTCCTTGACCTGACCTAAGACTCTGCCAAGTAAGCAGATCGCTAACTCCTGTAACATAATTAGGCAAACATTCATCTCCGAGCTTAGCGTAAATCCCCGGCGCAAATAGTGGCCACGTTTACCCAGCTTCCTAAGCCCAAAACAATGATGTTTCCTCAGTCAATGTTTGCCCGCACTAATTAACTTCCCCAAGAGAGATTCCCAATTAACCTGAGTAAATAGGTGATGTGATTTACTGACGGGTGATGGTTTTTTCTACCTTGCCTTCTGATCTATAAAAGGTGATGTTTTTTCCTCAATAAACTACTGATCTTATCCTCCTCCATACTGCCTCGTATCGTTCCTTGATCAGTCTCCTCCGGGACCTACGGCCCTCAGCGGCCTCGATTCGCTACACCTGGTGACCCCGAGACATGATCTACTCGTGAGTAAGCGACCCCCGAGCGGTCTTCCTCAGAGTAGCGATCACACGGTCCGGTTCTGCGCTTGAACCGTGTCCGAATCATCCCGGAGGACAGCGCGGCACTCCGTCCGGCAGCCAGCCGATCGGAGGGACGGCCTGCGGTGAGGCAGTCCAAGGAGGCATCCTACAGCTTGCTCCCGACTTTTGCGGCGGCTTGCGCCAAAGGGAAAAACGCGTTCCGCTCAGGGCAGCTGTGAGCCCCTGACAGCGCAGTGGCCACCGAGGGCCCGTGGCCGCAGTCCACGCTCCGAGCTCTACCCAGAAGCATCGTCGCCAGAACCTGTTGCCTGCCACAGATGCGTCGACTCGTCCCGAGGAGGAATCTTCCGAGGACCCAATCGCAGGTAATATGGGGACCTGTCCTCAGCGACAGCGTCCATCCGCTAGCCAAAGAACTCGTGAGGGAGAGTTCAGAATCCTGGCCAGGGTATTTAAGGTGCGTTTTCACAGCAGAGAGCTAGCGAGACTTTTGGTGTACCTAGGGGAACACTGCCTGCTTTACCCAGAAGTAGGTACGTTAACCCTTGAGCTCTGGGATAAGATAGGAGACTGCATTCAGCAACCCCCGAAAGCTCCAGGAGGCGTAATTCGCACATGGAGAAAATGTAGGAAGCTCTTGGCGGAGATAGAGCCAGTCCGGGTAGAGGCCAAAGAACCCCCAAATCTGCCAGATACGCCAGCCGAACCAACGGCGCCTACGGCGCTCTATCCGTCACTCCAGTTTAGGCAGAGTAGTGTAGGGAGCTTTCCCTCAGTGACAGCTGCAGACATCACCGACGGAATGCAAGGAATGAGGAGCGCAGGCGCTTCTCAGATAGCAACGGGTTCCCTAGCTACCAAAAGTGCCCTTCAGCGCACAGTAGAGGAAGAACTCAGGAAGGGGGAATTGCCAGTTGAGGAGCTAGCAGAGCTCAGTCAGATATGTCCCATCCGCATGGAGATGGACGCGCTCACGGGCGCCCAGCAGATAGTTCATTCCCCAGTCCCGTATAAGCTTCTCATGGCTATACGGAAGGCCATTTCAGAAACAGGGCTCCAGAGTCGCTTTACAAGGGGCACGCTTCAGCAAGTGTGCGAGAACACCATGTGGATTCCCCATGACTGGAAAGCCGTCATGCGGATGATGCTCACCCCTAGCTAGTATTTAATTTGGGACAGCGAGTTTCGCCTTGAGGCGCAGACAAGGGCTGCCAGGATGGGAGGCGCAGTACTTCCTGACCAGTTGTATGGTTCAGGTGCCTTCAAGCCCATCAATGCCCAGATCAACTTGCCTCTTGCCACTCTCCAGATGTCGGCCGAGGCTGCCTTTAGGGCGTTTTTCAAAGTCCCAGCAACTGGCAAAGCGGCTAAAAATTACACCGCTATCAAGCAAGGAGCCCAGGAACCCTATATGGACTTCATCAATCGCCTGGAGGAAGCAATTAGCAGGCAGATTGACAATGAGGAGGCCCAGCAAGAGCTCATGATGAAGTTAGCCAAGGACAATGCCAATTTAGACTGCCGTAAAATCTTGCAGTCCCTGGGCAATCGTCCTGATTTGACCCTTACGGACATGATTAGAGCTTACGCCGACGTTGGCACAGAATCCTACAGGATGGGTTTGCTAGCGGCAGCGGTGCAAGGGGGTAAAAGACCTAAGGGTAAGACCCCAGGAGCATGTCACAATTGTGGCAAGGTTGGTCACTTCGCTAGGGAGTGCCGATCCAAGGGAGGCGGACAAAAGTCCGGCCGTCCCAAGGCTCCAAAAACCCAGTGTCCGAAGTGCAAAAGAGGCTACCACTGGGCCCGAGACTGTCCGAATTCGGGAAACCGGAGCGCGGGCATGTCTCTGGCCCCGGTCCAAACAGAGGCTTCCTTCGCCCAGAACTCACCAGAGCTTGACTAGATCCCAGTCACAAGCCAGGCATTGCGAGGGCACAGGCCAGCCCCAAGGGTAGTACAGGGTTAGACTTGACTTGTCAGGCAGACGTTACATGTGACCTGCCAGGCACGGTCTATCTAGTGGACTCCCAGTACATGGGTCCACTGCCCAAGGGCTTTATAGGTTTAGTTTTGCCCCGCAGTGTAGCTGGAGCACGCGGAATTTTCATAATTCCAGGAGTCGTTGACTCGAATTTTTCAGGCGTTCTCCAAGTTCAGCTTTGGACTCACCTGCACCAAACAATTCACAAGGGAGACACCTTAGCGCAACTGATCATGGTTCCTTGTCACTCGCCAGCAGATAGCCAGGGAAGGCTCAGTGACAGCTCCGAGTCCCGGTCAGAGGACCGCTCGAGCGCCAGTGAGGCAGTACAAGGATACCAGGTCTTAGCGACAGTGGAGACCAACATTGAGTGGAAGCAGCGCCCCGTTATTGAGGTATTTTTGAACAAAAGATCGTTCTCAGGGTTACTTGATACCGGAGCGGATATGAGCGTGATTAGCAGAGGCCAGTGGCCAAGAGAGTGGGCCATTGAGCCGGTCTCCGATGTGTGGGGGGTAGGCGGAATTCAGGAAGCGTTTAGGAGCCGAGAGTGGGTGGAAGTCACAATCCCAAAGGCCGACGGCACGGCGGTAATTCGGCCGCACATTCTTGACGTGCACATCAACCTTTGGGGGCGAGACATCTTGCAGCAGTACGGTGCTACGCTTACCTTTGGGTAATGGCGTTGCCACTTAAATGGCTCTCCGATACGCCGGTCTGGGTAGAACAATGGCCGGTAGTGGGAGAGAAATTAGTTGCCCTCAAGCAGCTAGTTAAAGAACAGCTAGACGCAGGACATATAGAACGGTCCACTAGTCCTTGGAATTCACCAGTTTTTGTCATAAAGAAAAAGTCGGGGAAGTGGCGACTCCTCCACGATCTCAGAGATCAATAAATGCATACAGCCAATGGGTCCGCTTCAATGCGGCATCCCAAATCCTAATATGATTCCCGAAGGGTGGGAGATCCTCATTGTAGATCTCAAGGATTGCTTTTATACAATCCCCTTAGACCCCCTGGATCGGGAAAGGTTCGCCTTTACAGTGCCGGTTGTGAACCACAGCGAGCCCACGCAGCGTTACGCGTGGAAATTTTTGCCACAGGGCATGCTCAATTCGCCCACCCTGTGCCAAATTTATGTTCACAACGCACTGGCAAAGTTCCGAAGCCTTTACCCTAAAGCGATAGTTTGCCATTTCATGGATGACATCTTGGTCGCGATGCCGCAACTCGGCAGCGAAATGTTTTCTGACCTCCAGGCCAGCCTGGGGGACAAAGGTTTACTCATTGCCCCAGAGAAAGTGCAGAGAACCGAGCCCTTCTCATACGTGGGTCATCGGCTTCTCCGCTCTTTCACAGCACCAGTTTTGCCTCAGATCAATTTACAGGACTCAGTCACCCTTGTAGAGTTGCAGCAAGTTCTGGGTAATATCAATTGGGCCAGACCGTATTTCCGATTGGATACGGATCTTTTGAAACCGCTCTTCTCGTTGCTAACCTTAGGCAAGCAGCCGGCAGACCGGATAAAAATTTCTCGAGAAGCGCGCTTAGCTCTCGAGAAGATTAACCAAGTTCTCAGCCAGAGGTGGGTAGAGAGGATCACCCCAGGGCCATATGCTCCGATCCTGAATTTGTACATTGTGCGGTCAGGATCCATGTTCACTGGAGCGCTCGGCGTAGATGCCGAGAAAGGGGCGAGTATCGTGGAGTGGGTGTACCTTCCGAACACCTCCCCACGAAACATCGTCCCCCCCCCAAGAATTGGTCTCCGCGGTGGTCTACCGCGGACGGTTGAGAGCTAGGGACATTTCAGGGCACGATTTGGCCAAAATTGTAGTCCCGTTCACCAAGGACCAAATTCAGCAATTGATGCAGCTCGGTGACTCGCTTCCAATTGCGTTGGAGGGATTCACCGGATGCTTGGCATACCACTTGCCAAAAGACCCCAGACTTGTCTCACTCCAAACGCAGACAGTCAGCTTGTTTGAATTGCTTTCGCTGGTTCCACTTCAGGGGGCCAGGACAGTTTTTACTGATGGTGGTCGCACATATGGTGTCTTGACCTGGCAGGAGGGCCAAGCTTGGCGCACGCTGCTAACTCTTCCACAAAAGTCCGCACAGCGGGCAGAGTTGGCAGCGGTGAACCTTGCTTTGCGCACCTTCGCCAAGGAACGTTTAAACATCATTACTGACAGCATGTATGTTAGGAATTTGCTTCACAGTCTGCCGGGAGCATACATCACTCCCGCGATAGACAAAAATTTGCTTAGTCTGTTTCTCACTGCTCAATTTCATTTGGGAAACCGCACGGAGCCGCTCTATATTGCCCACATCCAAAGTCATCAAGACCTACCGGGTCCGATTTCCGCGGGCAATAGCAGAGCGGATGCAGCGGCAAGGGAAATTCAGCAACGTTCGGTTTTGGGTGTTTTTACTACTCCAATTCAGAGTCATGCCTTTTTTCACCAAAATGCCAAAGCGCTTGCCAGACAGTTCAATCTGCCACTCTCTCAAGCCCAAGGCATAGTTTGCTCTTGCCAGCATTGCGCAGGGGCACCGGGGGGGGCCTCGTGGGGGGTCAACCCACGAGGGACAGAGGCTAACCAGGTGTGGCAGATGGATGTCACGCATGTCCCGCAGTTTGGCAGATGGCAGTACATGCACGTTTGCATAGACACTTTTTCTCAGTTCGTTTGGGCAACGGCGCAGAAAGGGGAGACTGCTTCCCACGTGGAGCAGCACCTCCTTTCCTGCATTGCAGCCATGGGCAAACCTTGGCACATTAAAACCGATAACGCCCCGTCCTACAGCTCTAGGCAGCTGGCCGCCTTCATGGCCACTTGGGATATTAAGCATACTTTTGGTGTTCCTTACAATCCGCAGGGGCAAGCGATTGTGGAACGGGTCAATCGGACGCTCAAGTCCTATATTGACAAACAAACAGAAAGGGGGGAGCCACCAGCCCTCCCCAAATCACAGGGCCAGGCACAGCATTGCCTGAATAAGGTATTGTTCACTTACAATCACCTTAATGTTTTTTCGGATTGTACGCCGCAGGAGAAGCACTTCCGCTGTTCGGAAGCTCTCCCGCGACCGATGGTCCGATACCGGGTGCCACCGGACCCTTCTTGGAGGGGCCCGGCGCCGCTCATAACCTGGGGAAGAGGGTATGCTGCAGTTGTGTCTCCTACAGGTGTCGTTTGGATTCCAGCTCGGTGTGTCAAGCCTTACTTGGAACCACATGGCGTGGACCCAGACCGACCAGAGTCCGATCCCGGAGATGGAGGACCTCACTCTGACCGAGAGGACCCGTCGGAAGAAACGGCCACCGACGACAGCACCCAAGATCACCTGGGGGATGGTCAAGATCCTTTGCCGTGAGGCCGAGGACACCGTCCAGCGCGAGGAGAAGGAGCCAACGCCGGAGAACCTCACAGCTGCAGTTTTCGCCCAGATTCATGCCAACACCCTGGCACTCACCATCATCCTGACCCTTTCCCTGCTTTTGGGGGGAGGCGCTCAGGCCGCCTCATTGAAGGCCAATGATCTGCTGCCCGGCGGAGACCTCTCTGCCCGGATGCAGTACAATATTTGGGAGAGGTTGGCGGGTCTCGTCAACCAGTCCGATTTTTGCCTCAGGCAGGACCTCGGTTCTGCCTCGATCCTCAGCACCTGCCTCATCCCTGTGTGCCATTCTCCAGGCGCGCACCCCAGGGATGGGGACTGGCTTGTGAAAAGACTTTTCAGCCCATACAACCCAGCGGCTTCTACAGAGTATGCCCGTTGGGAAATGCGGCTGACCATGACTCTGCCGGCTGATGCAGCCACCCTCCACACTCCTCGGGTGGCGGTCAGCCCGAACTCTACCTGTGGACGAATGTACGGCTGCACTTCAACTGGTCGTACTCGGCGCCGCTGCCTCAACGTTGGCAGTGGCAATTGGACTTGCAATAACCCGGTACCACTTGGCACCATGTACGCTCATGTCACCTTGCCATCCGGTTGGTTGTTACATGCAACCAGTATACGTGGAACTACATTCCTGCAAATGTTTCAGACTCTATATGCTGTATCAGTCATTTGACATTGTTACTCCCTACTAAGGATATGGTCACCCCAAGCACAAATGTTACAAATGTATCAAATGTTCCCTCACTCATACGGCACACTCGCACCACCCAGTTAGACAGCTCATGTGAGAGCAGCTTTAGAGTAATGAGCCCTGCCGACTATCTCTCTTTGGCAGTCAGCATCTTTGGCGTGCCAGGCTTAGCCGTCGGCAACGCAAAGAGGATTGGTCGCTTGGCTTGCGGTCTAGCAAAGGCCAGCAACCATACCTCCTCAGCGATAGCGCTCCTTAATCAAGAGCAGGCAGAGCTTCGCCATGCCATTCTTGATAATCGAGCGGCTATCGACTATCTCTTATTGCTGCACCACCTGGGTTGCGAATCCTTTCATGGTATGTGGTGTTTCAACCTTACTGACAACTCCCGCAAAATACAGAGTCAGCTCACTGATCTCCACACCATAGTCCAGAGCATCACAGAGGGTTCTGCATGGGGAGCTTGGTGGAGTTCATTGTGGAACTGGATGTGGTCGTGGATCCCCTGGGGGTGGCTTCAGACGGTACTCAAGGTGGTTGTGGAGGTGATTATACTGGGCGTGACAGTCTGTTGCCTCGCGCAATGTATTCCCTCACTGATATCCCAATGCCGTCACAGAAGGAAACCCCGAGACGTCATTCCCGCTCAACAGCTGATGCCGCTCTTGCGCAGAGTTGCTGGTCAGGCTCTTAAGAAAATTTAAAAAGGGGAGATGTGGTTTCCCCGTGCCCCAATGGGCACGGAAACGGCCCGGCAGAGGCCACTTCGGTGAGAAAGGCTCCCTGGCCCGTGGGCTCTGCGAGCACCCAAATTAAGGGGGGTGGATAAATTATAGGGTTTGATTCACCCAATTCCTTGACCTGACCTAAGACTCTGCCAAGTAAGCAGATCGCTAACTCCTGTAACATAATTAGGCAAACATTCATCTCTGAGCTTAGCGTAAATCCCCGGCGCAAATAGTGGCCACGTTTACCCAGCTCCTAAGCCCAAAACAATGATGTTTCCTCAGTCAATGTTTGCCCGCACTAATTAACTTCCCCAAGAGAGATTCCCAATTAACCTGAGTAAATAGGTGATGTGATTTACTGACGGGTGATGGTTTTTTCTACCTTGCCTTCTGATCTATAAAAGGTGATGTCTTTTCCTCAATAAACTACTGATCTTATCCTCCTCCATACTGCCTCGTATCGTTCCTTGATCAGTCTCCTCCGGGACCTACGGCCCTCAGCGGCCTCGATTCGCTACACCACACTTGTAGTCTTGGTAATCTGTTGTACTGTTTGGATCCCCAGTTTAAGATCTATTGTTTCTTGTGCTCCACCACAAATAATTACTGCCCACACTTTTATTTATTTTTATTGCTGAGCCCTCTGTGAGAAATGAAACTAGATAAATATTTCTTTATTATATTTCATTTCCAAATCTATAGAGCAGGGGTTCCCAACCTAAGGCCTGTGGGCTGGATCCAGCCCATTGTGCCATTTAATGTGGCCCTCTACCCCTGCAAGTGCATTCAAGAAACAAAATGACCGCCCCTTTGAAGCTGTTGGGACAAAATGGCCACTCCCATCGTGCAGTCAGTGCAAAATGGCCATCCGGCCCTCAAAGCTGAGTGAGAGTGTGGCCAAGCCCCCGGCCTGAAAATGTTGGGCACCCCTGCTGAAGAACAGGGCTGCCCAAACTTTTCAAGCTACGGGCCGGTCATGTGATTCAGGGGGCTGGTCACTACGGCCCGGTGGCTGAATCCAGCCCGATTCAAATACATCCAGCCTGCGATGCCCTCATCGAGGGCGCTGCAGGCTGGATAAATTGACATTGGGGGCTGGATTCAGCCCCCAGGGTGTAATTTGATCACCCCAGCTGGAGACATACTTGTCAACCTTCCCAGATTGGCCGGGATTTCCCGATTTTCTGCGCCGTTTTGCACCATTTCCCACCCGCAGCTGCCCAAACCTCAGAATTGGCAGCCAGGGGGGAGAGGTACTGCGCATCCCTTCTGTGCAGATAGCCTTCTACGCATGCGTTGAAGAGTTCTACGCATGCATAGAAGGGTTCTATGCAAGCGTAAAAGCCTTCTACGCATGCATAGAAGGCGATCTGTGCAGAACTGTTCTGCACAGGTCCTGTATTTTCCGGAGCCGCGGTTGACAGGTATGGCTTGAGAGTCTCTTCATCACTGGCTTATTTTTTTTTAAAGGAAGTGAAAAGAAAGAAAAGGAAATATCAACTGCAAGAAAAGAAAAAGTGGTCTTCTCATTTGTGTCTGCTTTGAAGCGCCTGCAGTAATGAGGCCTTCACTTCACAAAAATTAGAATAAAGTCCCTGAAGTTATTACAGCTGCCTTCAACCGCAGGATGCCTTTGGCGCTCCATTGACTTCACTTAGACTGCATTTTCAGGGAATCAGTAAATCTCATTATAACTTTCATATCTGAAATGCAACAATGACAACAAATGCTTTCTCAATCCCATAATAAATTCTGCATTCTAGCAAATCCCAAAATATATCTCTCTCTCTGTCTTGGACAGGATTAGTTATAGTAGAATTGCACAGGGAGAAGTGCAAGGATTTACACCTCGGGGAAAAGAGCCAGGTGCACAGTTTCAAAATGGGGGATAATTGGCTCAGTAATACTACAAGTGAGAAAGATCTTGGAGTTGTTGTAGATCAGGAGTTCCTAACCTTTTAAAGCTGGGGGCCGGGGCACACTCCCTCAGACAGCTTTGGGGGCCGGGGGGGCCATTTTGCCCTTCCTCCACCACATGGCACTTCCGGGTGTGGTGGAGGCAGTGGGGGACCACATGAAATGGCACTGTAGGCCACATCGGCCCACGGGCTGCAGGTTGACAATCCCGCAGGTTGAGAATCTGACCTGGGCTTTTTCCGTCTCCATGACCGTTGGGAATCAGAATAGTGAAGTGGTTCCTCCTCTGCTCATTTTGCCATTAGGCTCAACAGGATGGTTTCCAGTGGCATTTCCTCCACTGAGGGGGGAACATCACTACGCCTAAAGGGGCTCATCCGCCCATAGCTGTTGGCCCCTTTAGGGAATCAGGTTGTTTATCACCGCCCAACACTCGGCTTGAACCACTGGCTGTACGGTCTACTCCATTACTTTAGCAGGATGTCCGGCCAGACAAGCTCTTGTGAAAGGTGGCCGTAAAGAGGATGGGTGGAATCTGTTCTTGGTCTCCCCAGAGTGCAGGGCGTGTAATAAAGGGCTCAAACTACAAGAAGACAAATATAGACTGAATATGGGGGGGAATTCTTAACGGTTAGAGTAGAACAACAGTAGAGCCATCTGCCTTGAGAGATGGTGAGTCCTCTAATACTGGAAGCATTCAAGAGAGAATTGGACAACCATCTATCATAGATGCTTTGATTTGGATTCCTGCAGTGAGCAGGGAGTTGAACTCAATGGCTGAAAAAGGCCCCCTTCCAACTCAGAATTCTATGATTCTACGACAGTTTGTTTAATTTATTTCTATGTTGTTGTTTTTGTTCACATCTGGCCTTATGTTGTTCAACAAAAACTTTGGCTGTAATCCAGTCGTATATTATAACTAAAGTAAGCCCATTGAATCAGTGGAGAAGTTGTGAGCCAGTGCTGCTCTAAGTTCCGCTAGTGACTCACCACAGGATCTCAACCATTATTTCCCTTAAATCGATGTTTGTGTGTTGTTAAAGGTAAAGGTTTCCCTTGCTCAAAAGCCAGTCATATGAGACTCTAGGGTTCACTGCTCATCTCTGTTTCAAAGCCAAAGAGCCAGTGCTGTCTGTTTCTGCAGACATTTCCGTGGCCATGTGTATCATACAAAGTAGAAACCAGAGCAGGTTTACTGTGTCTTCTCCACAGTAAACCCGCTCTGGTTTCTACTTTGTATGAATTTGATGTTTGCAGATTGATACGCGGTAGGCAGCATTCATTAGGCCAAACACATCTTTATTGTAGAGTAAGCAATCTGAACATGAGGTAATGGCGGAGGCGCAGCTCTTTTTATACAGCATGGTACATTTGAAACTGGTTACATGGTTGCTCATTGGTTACTGTCTCCGTGACATCATTGTGACGCACCGTGTTCTTCATCAGGTTTACCTGTGGCGGGAATATTTCCCGCGACTGACTGTAATTGGTTAACTTGTATCATGTGTGTGGATCGCTATCAGCTGCCTCTCGATACCATCTAGAGGCAGCGGTAGCTCGTTGTAACTGTTGCAATACATTGGGTTACATTGTCACATTCCATCTTAAAGGCATAGTATTCCATACATAACAATGTGGCAGGCATGACTAGACAACGGAGCGCACAGAATGCTGTTTACCTTCCCAACAAAGTGGTTCCTATTGATCTACTTGCATTGTCTTGCTTTCGAACTGCTAAGTTGGCAGGAGCTGGGACAGAGACTCATTCCGTCCTACAGTATTCGGGTATCGAACTGCTGACCTCCCACCTTCCAGTCACTGTCTTAGCCACTTGAGCCACTGCAGTTATAGACAACAAAGACATTCCCAAAAGAGACAAGGTAGAAAGAACACACACAAAGTTTTTAATTTTTATCCCTCTCCTAAAAGTAATAAAAGTGGAAGGAAAAGGAGTTACTATTAAAACAATCAAAGAACAATAACAAATTATTTTTTAAACATTAATAATGAATAACATTTTAAAAGTACTTCTCCAAGCTCTGCTTTCTGCAAGGAAGAAACACGTGGATTGTAGGATTGGGGCCGTAAAGCGGCCCTTGAGGTCCCGGAGGAGACTGGTCAAAGGAACGACACGAGGCAAGATGGAGCGAAGACCAGTGATTTATTGAGGGAAAATCATCAGTATATATTATACAGAAGGCTGCGCATGGTAGGATGGTTATCTGACAGAAAACCACATCACCTATTTACTCAGGTTAATTGGGAATCTCTCTTGGGGTAGTTAATTAGTGCGGGCAAACATTGACTGGGAAAACACCATTGTGTTAGGGCTTAGGATAAAGCAATCATGACTCCTGTTTGCCTCTGGGATAAGACTGAGACTCGGAGATGAGGGATTGCTCTAATGGGTAACATATTCGCTCTCTCAGCAGGTCCGCTGGTCAGGTCAAGGAATTGGGTGAATCAAACCCTATCATTTATTCACCCCCCTTAATTTCGGTGCCCGCAGAGCCCACGGGCCAGGAGCCTTTCTCACCAAAGTGGCCTCTGCCGGGCCGTTCCGTGCCCATTGGGGCACAGGGAATCCACATCTCCCCTTTCTGTTTTATCTAAGAGCCTGACCGGCAATTCTGCGCAAGAGCGGTATCAGCTGATGAGCGGGACTGAGTCTCGGGGTTTCCTTCCAGGGAAGGCACCTTGATATCATTGAGGGAATACATTGCACGAAACAACGCACTGTTGTGCCCAGTATTACCACCCCCACAATCACTTTGAGTGTCGTCTGAAGCCACCCCATGAAGCATCCTCCTTGATGTTCTAGACTAGGGTGTGGAGGTCCGTGAGCTGGCTCCGCACCTTGTGGGTATTGTCTGTGAGGTTAAAGCAACACATGCCATGGACAGACTTGCAGCCCATATGATGTAACCACAGGGAGTAATCGATGGCTGCTTGATTATCCAGTATGGCATGGCGAAGCTCTGTCTGCTCCTGGCTGAGCAGCGCTATTGCCGAGGAGGTATGGTCAATGGCTTTTGCTAATTCGCAAGCCAATTGGCCAATTCTCCGAGCGTTGCCTATGGCTAAGACGGGCACGCTGAAATATACTGACTGCCGCCTGGTTTTTCAGAGCTGTGGGTCTGAATCCAGACTGCTTTCTGTAGCAAGGCAAGATAATGAGATGTGTCATTGATGCTGTGACCTGGGGTGATTCTAAGCTATTTCTGCAACTTCTGGTGTTGTGCAAATGTCTTTTCTAACACCTATGGGGAGGTGTGAAGATAAACTGGGGATTACCGGCTACCGGGTGCTCAGTCTTTCCAAGCAATGGGCCGGTGCAAACATGGGCCGGTCTGGCTTCCTTTGGTGGAAGCTGGCCGTTATTAACAATATACAGAAATTCAAGTGTCCCTTGCAAATCTCAACTGGAGCATTGTACAAGGCATGAATAAATAGAATAGCAATAGAAAACATTCAGCTGCTTCTTGAGGCTTCCCTTCTTGGTGGGGCTTCATGTGCAACTTGAGTTTGGAAAAGTCCTTAGAAGTGGCACTGAGTGTGCAAAATGTTCATAGAAATGTCTTTGGAGATGTAAGTCATAAAGGAAGACGGACAGCTGATGACATCCAGGACAGTGACTGGTGCCGCTCTTTGCAATCATCCGGGTCTGATTCTGGCCTCTGGGACCTGCATGGGGAAGAGACTTGTTTGGGAGATAAAAATTCTGAAAGAGTTAGTTAGTTTTTGCCCTTATAGGATAGCCATTGCTGTGCAACTATGGGACGTTGTTCCCCCCCTTTTCGTTTGTTTGTCAATGTAGGACTTAAGCGTCCGATAGACCCGTTCCACAATCGCTTGCTCCTGCGGATTGTAAGGAACGCCAAAAGTGAGCTTAATATCCCAGGTGGCCCTGAAGGTGGCCAGCTGCCTGGAGCTATAAGCTGGGGCGTCATCGGACTTCGTGTGCCGAGGTTCGCCCTTGGCCGTGGGAAAGGAGATGCTGCTCCACATGGGGAGCCGTTTCTCCCTTCTGTGCTGTTACCCAAACAAACTGTGGGAAGGTATTAATGCAAACGTCCATGTACTGCCATTTGCCAAAATGTGGGGATGTGTGACGTCCATTTGCCACACCTGGATGGCCTCTGTCCCTCGTGGGTTGACCCCCCCACGAGGGCCCCCCCGGTGCCCCTGCACGATGCAGGCAGGGACGGACTATGCCTTGGGCTTGGGAAAGTGGCAGGTTGAACTGCCTTGCGAGCGCTTTGGCATTCTGAATTGGGGATGCATGACTCTGAATTGGAGTTGTGAGGAACAAACTTAGCAAATTTTTGTCTAACGCGGGAGTGATGTGTGCTCCCGGTAGACTGTGAAGCAAATTCCTAGGAAACTGGCTGTCAGCAATTATGTTGGAGCGTTCTTTGGCAAAGATGCGCAAAGCGAGGTTCACGGCTGCCAACTCTGCCCGCTTGCGGAAGAATCAGGAGCGCGCGCCAAGCTTGGTCCTCTTGCCAAGTAAGAACCTAATATGTGCGACCCCCATAAGTGAAAACTGTCCTAGCCCCCCCGAAGGGGAACCAGTGACATCAATCCACACAAGGTGACTGTCTGCGTTTGAAGCGAGACGAGTCTGGGGTCTTATGGCAAACCTTGGCACATGAAGCGCCAGGCTTCCCTTGGGTAAATTTCTCAAGAAGGCCCCCCTGCGCACATCCGCCCATGGCGTGCATGCACACGTTTAGAAGGGTGCCAGATGGTGGCTTAGCCTTTTGCCTGTGTTTAGACTAGCAGCCAAAAGGGAAGGGTGGCCTAGAAATGCCTGTATCTGATTGAAGGTGTGACCTGACTGCACTCTTAAAATGGTCCTAGGCAGTCCTGGCTAATGGGTGGCACTCTGCACATGCTCGGGAGCTCAGGGACTAATCCTTCCTCTGTGCTCTGGAGTTTGCGAAATGTGTCTGCTCACTAGAGAGGGTGCTGTGGGCCAGGTGCCATACTTAAAATGACATAAGACTTATTAAAGACAAGCCAACTATGACGTGCCAGCTGTAAGGAAATAATACACAAAAAATGAAAAGACACACAAGTTAAACATTTCCAGCAGGGAGTTCCACTGGCGAAAGGAGGAAAGACAAGTCAGGAGTTAGCACAATGAGAATGCAACAACCCTTATCATAACGAAATCAGATTAGGTCAGGTAACTAAGACAACCGGGTCCTCCTGCTAAGAAATCCATATCAGTAATTAACCCTGGAGCCTGTGAAAGGAAGGCTGTAGAAATAAATAAATTGGTTAAGGCCTGGAGAGGAATTTTGTTCCTGTAAAAAGGTAAGCATTTTCTGAATATGCAGAGCGCAAGAATGTTTGCGTGCTTTTTCCTGTGAAAGGGGTACAATGAGTGAGTTACTTGCACAGATTAAAGTCAAAATACCAGAACAGTATCTTTCCTAAGAGAATGAAGGAGAGTTAGATCGATTCTCAACCTGCGGCCAGATGTGGGCAAGTGGGCCAGATGTGGCCCATGTTGCTCCGCCATTACCCCACCAAGCCAAGAAGGGCTGTGTGGCGAAGGAAGGGCAGGATGACTGTCCGGACCCCCAGAGCTGCCTGAGGCCCCGGAACTTGGCCCCTGACTTTAAAAGGTTGAGAACCGAGGTTACAAGATGATAACACAGTGCACACATGAAGACAATGCAATTCTCTCACTCCTAGTGAGATACGCTTAAGGGACATTCAAAAGCCTTAAAACACAGAGATGGGGGTTTGAGGAACACAGACGTAGGGAGGGGCCCCATAGTTTATGATCTAGAGAGGAAAACTCATAGAAGTGATTTTTGTTTTCAGATCACGCTTCTGAAAAGAAAAATCTGTTTTCCTGAGTGGCAAGGATTGCAAAACCGGTTTCCAAGAGTGGCTTAATCCTTTGACAAAGAAAAAGTCTCAAGGGAGGAAGGGGGAACCACCCTGCCCTATTGCAGGTTAGGATTCCCCCCCCCTCTCCTGCTTAAGCTGCTAAGCAGGCAAGGCAAAGGATTTTGTTCATCATGCTTTCTCAAACTTTAAATAGCTCCTCTCCATGAGCAGAGTGCAAACTGTTTAACACATATTTCACAGTGACATTACCACGCAGTTACACACAAGGAACACTTTTTCAATCATACTGTGGTCATAGAGACAAGGCTTTTGCAATCATACACAGTTCTTGCAGTCATACATTCAGTGGTGCACCACGCATACACACATTTATTTACGCATTCACACATTCCTCCCCTGATCTGCAGCGTTCTATACTACACATGAGGAGATGGCTAATACACAGCTGGCTATTTACAGCCATCTGGGTGCTTTTACTTAGGGGCAAGTTTCTCTGGGCTACTCCCAAGGTGAGACAAGTAGGTTCTGCCTGTGCCCTGGGGGAACTCGGGGTACTATGGCTGGGATGGTTCCTCTGGCATAGCCAGGGCGACGGCTGCCTCCTTTCTAGCCTGGGCTAGATGCATGCCAGCGTGGCCATTTGGCATTAAGACAACCTTTTGAAGATCTGCCTGGTCTAGATTGGCATTCTCTTCTAAGGTGTCTCATTTTACCACACTGGAAGCAGGCGCCTTGGGGTTTTGGCACTGCTCTGCGCCTGAGTGTGGTAATGGGTCTGCTCTGGAGCCCTGTGTGGCCAGGGGCCGTGCAGATTTCCGTGAGCAGTGGGCTCTGAGCAGCCCTGCCTGAACGTGTGTCTGCCTTCAGATAGGCTGAACACAGCAGTTGGGCGCTAGCTAATTGTGCCACTGGCAATTTCCCCGTGAATGGATCTTCCTCACCCATGCGCTGAATGGAGTTCTTAATTGGCAGGGGACTTTTAACTGTCAGAGAAGCGCCAGGGCCTCTCATGCCATGAATTCCTTCAGTGATGTCTGCAGCTGTCACTGAGGGAATGCTCCCTACACTGCCCTGCTTAAGCTGAAATGACGGATAGAGACTCCTTGGGGCTGATGGTTCTGACTGCACTGGGGGTTTCTGGGTCTCTATCCGGACTGGGTCTACCTCTGCTGAGAGCTTCCTACATTTGCTCCATGTGCGAATTATGCCCTCTGGAGCTTTCGGGGGTTGCTGAATGCAGTCTCCTATCTGATCCCAGAGCTCAAGGGTTAACGTACCTACTTCTGGGTAAAGTAGGCAGTGCTCCCCTAGGTACACCAAAAGTCTCGCTAGCTCTCCGCTGTGAAAACGCAACTTAAAAACCCTGGCCAGGATTCTGAACTCTCCCTCACGAGTTCTTTGGCTAGCGGATGGACGCTGTCGCTGAGGACAGGTCCCCATATTACCTGCGATTGGGTCCTCGGAAGTTTCCTCCTCGGGACGAGTCGCGTCTGTGGCAGGCAATAGGTTCTGGCGACAACGCTTCTGGGTAGAGCTCGGAGCGTGGACTGCGGCCACGGGCCCTCGGTGGCCACTGCGCTGTCAGGGGCTCACAGCTGCCCTGAGCAGAACACGTTTTTCCCTTTGGCGCAAGCCGCCTCGAAAGTCGGGAGCAAGTTGTAGGATGCCTCTTCTGTAATGCCTCGCCGCTTGGGCCGTCTTCCCGATCGGCTGGCTTACCGACCGGGCTGCCGCGCTGTCCTCCGGGATGATGGGACAAGGTTCTGGCGCAGAACCTGGCTGTGCTGATCGCTTACTCACGAGTAGACCGCTCGGGGATCACTTACTCTCGAGTAAATCACGTCTCGGGGTCACCAGATGTAGGATTTGGGCCGTTGAGGTCCCGGAGGAGACTGGTCAAAGGAACGACACGAGGCAAGATGGAGCGAGGATCAGTGATTTATTGAGGGAAAATCATCAGTATATATTAGGCTGCGCATGGTAGGATGGTTATCTGACAGAAAACCACATCACCTATTTACTCAGGTTAATTGGGAATCTCTCTTGGGGAAGTTAATTAGTGCGGGCAAACATTGACTGGGAAAACACCATTGTGTTAGGGCTTAGGATAAGGCAATCATGACTCCTGTTTGCCTCTGGGATAAGACTGAGACTCGGAGACGAGGGATTACTCTAATGGGTAACATATTCGCTCTCTCAGCAGGTCCGCTGGTCAGGTCAAGGAATTGGGTGAATCAAACCCTATCATTTATTCACCCCCCTTAATTTCGGTGCCCGCAGAGCCCACGGGCCAGGAGCCTTTCTCACCGAAGTGGCCTCTGCCGGGCCGTTCCGTGCCCATTGGGGCACGGGGAATCCACAGTGGATTAGTGTCCCTGCCTCAATTTCTCAAACCTGGTGCCTTCTGCATCGGTTTACTCCCCTTCCAGCTCTACTTCATGGAATTCTGGTCTTACAGGCTTAGTGGTTAAGGCGCTAGGCTTGGAGACTGGAAATACGGGTTTGATTCCAGAGAGCTGCACGATGGGGGACATGAAAGGAGCCACATCTGGGCGTCCCCTGCAAAAATCCTTTCAACCCAGTGTAATGTCTGACACGAAAATGAACTAATAGAGTAATCTATGACATGAAAATGAACTAATAGAGTAGACCCTACTGCCAGCGACTCAACGCCGAGTGTCAGGTAGCAGTTAACTAACCTGACCACCCTGAGGACTAACGGCCATGGGTGCCAAAGTCCACAGGGAAAGGTGATGGTCCCCAAGGGGATTAAATCCCACCTGAATTCATCTTGATGGGGGGCAGCAGCTTCATCCATCCTGGCCTAGGGCTGTGGGGGACTTTGCATGCCAAAAGGGCTCAGGGCCAGAAAGTGACTCACAGAACTGGATCAGTGGTATGGATGCCACGCTGTGATACGGAAGGCAAATGGAAGGCCACTGCATTATATTCTCAGGACAGTCTTCATGGCTGAGCGCCATGATGATGCGCCAATTTTCGGATTCGGATAGGGCAGAACAAGAAGAAAAAGGCACCAACTGCTTGCCTCTGTCCTGCTCCTTCCTTCGCATGCTGACTTCCTTTCCACCCATGACTTCTGCAAAAAGGTCAAAGAGCAGGTTGGAAATTGGGGAGGATTTGGCAGATGCCTTGGCTGACATGAGCCGGCTCAGAAGAAGTGCTTCGGGTTCAGAGCAAGGTTACCCAAATATCAGATAAATTAAACCAGTAGGAGAGACAGCTTGGCTTGCCAGTGAACTTTTAACCCAGAGCAGGTAACTTTCTTCCTCCTCAGGTGGAGAGCGAGCGCTTCCAGCAATGCTTCTTTGCCTCCTATGCCTTTGCCTTCCATGCTCAGGAGGAAACCGGCAATCAAAGCCAACATGCTGGCTGAGAGGATGCCCCGGCACAGGAAATATTACACAGTTGAACTGACCCTAACATTTCCCCAATCAATATAACAGCAGACTTTTCAACACCCTTTGTCTCCACTTCCATCCCTGGGAAGGCGATTCTACTCTGCCTGCGTTAAGCTGAATTTAGAGCCAGATCCGGCCCCTGATGCCAATTCTTCCAGTCTGCAAAGCCCTCGTCGCTCCCAAGAGCAGATAAAAAAATGTGTGGGCCGGATGAATTGGCATCGGGGCCCGGATGCAGCCCCCAGGCCATAGTGACCGGCTCCCTGAACCACGTGACCGGCCCGTGGCCCGAAAAGTTTGGGCACCCCTGGTTTAAACCTTCCAGCCAGCTTGGCCATCGGGACCCGTTTTGGAATCCTGCACTCCCAAACAAGTAATCTCTCAAAAATATCTCATGCGCTGTTTAATTTGTAGTCATCTGGCCCTTGACTCAGCTATCCAAGTTGGAAGGTGTTGGCTGGAACCTAAGGCAAGTGCTCTTTTCCCCCAAGGGCTTCCACATCTCAGGGTGTGGTAACTAAAGTAGGAGAAAATTCTGTTTCTGTAAAATAAAATGAAAAAAGGATGGGTGACTCCTGCATAACCCCGTGAAAATGTCAAAAAAAATCCCATTAAAAATCAATTTGCTCCTTAAACTCAGAAACAGTCTCAAGGTTAGCTTTCCATTCCAACAAGCTATGCAGAATTTAGAATTTCCTGGAGTCCCCAAAAAGATCTTGGGCAGATGTGAAGGCCAGACTCTCTTTGTAAAAATGAACCTCGGGATTGGGTGCTACTGTCTATTGCAGGGTTCTCAACCTTTTAAAACTGGGGGCCAGGTCACATTTCTACAGACAGCTTCGGGGGCCGGACGGCCATTTTGCCCTTCCACCACCACATAGCACTTCCGGGTGTGGTGGGCATGGGGGCGGGGCACATGAAATTGTGCCGCAGGACACATCTGGACAACGGACTGCAGGTTAAGAATCCCTGGTCTATTTTCACATGTGTCGAGAAGTCTTGAACTCAAAAAAAAAAAAAAAAGCAGCCTGTGTCTGTTTTTGGGTGCATGGAACGCTGTTTACCTTCCCGCCAAAGTGGTCCCTGTTTATCTACTTGCAATTTCTTGCTTTCGAACTGCTAGGTTGGCAGGAGCTAGGACAGAGATGGGCATTTACTCCGCCATGCAACATTCAGGTAAAGGTTTCCCTTGCTCAAAAGCCAGTCGTATCAGACTCTAGGGTTCAGTGCTCATCTCTGTTTCAAAGCCAAAGAGGCAGTGCTGTCTGCTTCTGCAGACGTTTCTGTGGTCATGTGGCAAGCATGACTAGACACCAGAGCGCACGGAATACTGTTTACCTTCCCGCTGAAGTAGTCCCTGTTTATCTACTTGCAACTTCTTGCTAGTTAAGAACCAGTAATTCAAGGTCTCCACCACAGCTAAGCATGCATTACCCTTCTTCCTCCCCTCTTCTGTTCTTCGGTTGTCCTGATGATAATAATTTCATGTCAGGAATTATTCTGGGTTGAAAGGATTTTTGCGGAAGAAACGCATACCTGTCAAGTATCCCAGATTGGTTGGGATTTCCTGGTTTTTTTGCGCCGATTTTCATCATTTCCCGCCCGGAGCTGCCGCTACCCCGTAATTTGGCAGCGGGGGAAATGAGTTACTGCGCATCCCTTCTGTGCAGCTCACTTCTACGTGTGCACAGAAGGCTTTTACGCATGCGTAGAAGTGAGCTGTGCAGAACATTTCTGCGCAGGTCCATTGTATGCATGCGTAGGCTTTTACACATGCGTAGAATGGACTTGCGCAAAACGTTCTGCTCAGAAACGTTCTACGCATGCGTAAAAGCCTTCCTGGATTGGTCGGGATTTGCATTCTCCCGTAATCTCTGGAGCTGCGCTTGACAGGTATGAAGAAACGCCACTGGGGGAATGCTCAAATGAGGCTCCTTTCATGTCCCCAAGCGCTGGGACAGAGACAGGCACTCAATCCATCATGCAGTACCCAGGTGTTGAACTGCTGACTTGTCAGCCTTCCAGCTAACAAGGTGAGCTTCTTAACCACTGAGCCACTGCAGCTCCGGGTTGTCCTGATGACATCGTGTGAACAACAAGCAAGAAACTAGCATATAACACACTGGAATGTCTTTCTTTGCATTGGTGGCTGCTGGGGAAGGCCCTGTCAGCCAACGCATCATCCACACGGCAAGTGTGCCTTCGCTGTGTTACTTCACTGCATACTGTTGTGCTATTATCCCACTCCACAGCACCAGGACTTGAAATAGCTCGGAGGGTGGGGTGGGGGCAGGGTCGCCCACCCGACTCTGTCAGCAAGAAGTGTCTGGTTGTGACATCTGGTGTGGGGGTGGGGGGAAGTGATGTATTTTAGGGTTGGGAACGTCAATGCAGACTTACACCTGCCCCAGGAAAAGCATTGGGGTGTACATGTATTTGTGTGAAATGTAAACACCTTGAAAGAAAAGGAGGAAAGAGAAAGGAAAAGAAAGGAAGTAAGGAAGAAACAGAAAGAGAGAAAATAAGAAAGAAAGAAAAAGAAAGAAAGAAAAAGAAAAAAGAAAAAGAAAGAAAGAAAAAGAAGTGATTTGTATTAGTGGATGTGGTATTAGTGATTTGGTATATTAGAGCAGTTCTTATAACTATTAAGCAGAGCCATTAGATCTGGAATACAGTACCAAAAATTTAGGCCTGCCCAGCCTTTTATGTGGGACTGCAGTGGCTCAAGTGGTTAAGAAGCTGACTGGAAGGCGGCAGGTCAGCAGTTTGATTCCCGAGTACTGCAGGACGGAATGAGCTCCTGCCTTTGTCCCAGCTCCTGCCAACCTATCAGTTCGAAAGCAGGTGGATCAATAGGGACTACTTCGGTGGGAAGGTGAACAGCGTTCTGTGCACTCCCGTGTGTAGGCATGCCTGCCACATGACTACGGAAACGTCTGCAGAAGCAGACAGCTTTGAAACAGAGATGAGCACTGAACCCTTGAGTCGGATATGACTGGCTTTCGAGCAAGGGAAACCTTTACCTTGACTAACCTTTTGTGTGTTCTTCTGTTATTGAATCCTGTTTGGGCAAAATGGCACATTATTTTTTAAAGACCTAACGCAAGAGTTCTCAACCCTTTCATGCTCCCCGTTGACAGGTTTAGGGGCTGGATGGTCATTTTGCCCTCCCTCCACCACATGGCACTTCTTGGTGTGGTGAAGGTGGTGGTGGGGGCACATGAAATGGTGCCATGGGTCACATCCGGCCCATGGGCCGCAGGTTGGGAACCCCTGACTTAACGATTCCTACTCATAGTAGAGCTTTCTTTCTGGTGAGAGTAAACTCCTTTCCCAGAGTTGCTTTTTTTGGGAGGTGAAAATGTACTGCGAAACATGAGAGATTTTGCTCTTGAGGTTCTCTCAATTCAATCCAACACATTATATCTGATTGTCACTTATGGTGAGTCTCTTTGTCAAGATTTTTTAACAAACCATTTAAGCTAGGGGTTCCCAACCTAAGACCCGTAGGCTGACTCTGGCCCATGGGGCTATTTCATGTAGCCTCCCACCCCTTCCAAGGGCATTTGAGAAACAAAATTGCCACCCCTTTGAATCTATTGGGACAAAATGGCCATCTGGCCCTCAAAGCTGACCGAGAGAGCATGACCTGGCCCCCAGCTTGAAAAGTTTGGAACCCCCTACTTTAAGGGATACATTCTTAATAAAGGCTGTGCCTTCTAACAAATACTTATTAAGTGACTCTCTGCCTGAGATTTCACAAATAGTTGCTCAGTTGAAGTACTTAGCAGATGGAGCAATCTGTTGTGTTGGGTATGGTCTGTCCATACCTGTCAACTGCGGCTCCGGACAATCCGGGACCTGCGCAGAATGGTTCTGCGCAGGTCGCTTTTTACGCATGCGTAAAAGCCTTCTGCGCATGCATAAAAGTGACTTGCGCAGAACCGTTCTGCGCAGCTCGCTTCTACGATCCCCTTCTGCACAGAAGCCTTCTACGCAAGCGTAGAAGGGTCCTACGCATGCATAAAAGCCTTCTATGCATGCGTAGAAGCGAGCTGCGCAGAAGGGATGCGCAGTAACGCCCCCCCCCCCCGCTGCCAAATTCTGGGGTTTCAGCAGCTCCAGGTGGGAAATGGTGAAGATCGGCGCCAGAAAACGGGAAATCCTGGCCAATCCGGGAAGGTTGACAGGTATGGGTCTGTCTGGTTGGAATGGTGTAAAGGTAAAGGTTTCCCTTGCTCAAAAGCCAGTTGTATCCAACTCTAGGGTTCAGTGCTCATCTCCGTTTCAAAGCCAAAGAGCCAGTGCTGTCTGCATCTGCAGACGTTTCCGTGGTCATCATGTGGCAGTCATGACTAGACACTAGAACACACGAAATGCTATTTATCTTCCCACCAAATTTATCTACTATTTATCTACTTGCAATTTCTTGCTTTCGAATGGCTAGGTTGGCAGGTGCTGGGACAAAGACCGGAGCTCACTCCGTCATGCAGTCCCCAGGAATCAAACTCCAACCTTCCAGCCAGTGAGCTCAGCATCTTAACCACTTGAGCCACCGCAGCCCCTGTGCTTTAAGGCTGAGAAAAAGGAGCCGCTTGGCCTGAGCCAGAGAGAAGGCGGTCTCACCCATTACTCTTTTTGATTGACACTTTAATGAGGGTACAAGGGGTCGCCCCCCTGTTGGGGGGCTGGTTCATGCCCCGTTTATCTCACAGTCCATGTAGGCCAAAAATAGCCGCCAAGGCTGCATTTCACCGGCCTGTGACCCGGCCAGCCTACTATGATGGATTGAGTGGCTTGGGCAAGTTGGCAGCTGAAGTGTGTAATAACAGTTTCTTTCTGTCAGCACGACACAATAGATTTGGGTTTTTCCCTCTGTGGCTACGGCCGGCCGCTGTGCACACAGGAGTCCCAAGAGAGAGAGAGAGGGAGGGAGAAAAAGGACGAACAACTACCTGAAAGATAATCATAAAGAGAAAGAGTCTGTTCTCAAATCATCCCAGAGTTTAGGACAGCCTGGGGGCCTGATCTGGTCCCCAACATCCATTCATCCAGCCCGCAAAGCCCTTGTCGCTTCTGGAAGTGTAAGTAAAACGTGCACATTTTACTTCTGCTTCCAGGAGCGACGAAGGCAGCGGGGGCTGGATGAATTGGCATTGGGGGCCAAATCCAGCCCCCAAGCCACATAAGTGACCAGCCCACAGCCTGAAAGGTTTGGGCACCCCTGGCGTAGGACGTGTAATAACGTGTTCAAACCATAGGCAGCCAGATATAGGCTGAATATTAGGAGAAACGTCTTAACAGTTAGAGTAGTACGACAGTGGAACCAACTCGAGAGGTGGTGAGTGCTCCAACACTGCAGAGAATTGCACCAGCCTCTGGAAGATCTGCTTTAATTCAGATTCCTGCATCGAGCAAGGGGGTATGGCCCTGATGGCCTAAAAAGCCCCTTCCAACTCAGTTATTCTGTGGTTTTTGTGAAAGCAAAATATCGAGATGGGCGCAAAGAAAGGGAAAATAATGTAGGAAAAGTCAATCTGGACCCCATTTCCCACCACCCTGCTTGCACAACCACTAAGATTGCAATGGCAGGCAAAAGGTGGACTTAAATTCCTCTTTCCTTTCCTTTTTCGTTCCTCTTCCTCTTCTCTTTTTCTTTCTTCTATTATTAAAACTTTATTGGCATAATTGTGGGATCCCTACACACAGCAAGCTGGCTGCAAAGCTCAATGGTTGCAGTATCTAGTTCATTACGTTTCGTGTAATAAACCCTGAACGCCTCAGAGACCGGTGGCGACGGCCACCCTTTCTGAACCCATGACAAGGGGATCTTTCCTTGTAGCTACAGCAAAGTCCACGACGGACACCGGCGGGGAATCTAAAACTTCGATCAAAAGGACCTGTTGGTCCAAAGTAATCTTGCCCACAATCTCGACTGGAAAACTCGAGAGGGCATCTGCTTTGGATAGACTGGCACTCAGGCGATGCTGCAATGTGTACTGATACGCTTGCAGAAACATTGCCCACCAAAGCATTCTAGGAGACAAAATCTGAGGAGTGGGCTTGTGATCTGTGACAATCGTAAAAGGCCGTCCGTATATGAAGTCATGGAATTTCTTAGTCCCTGCGATAATTGCCAGGGCTTCCCTGTCAATTTGGGCATATCTCTTCTCTTTATCAGTTAGAGACCTTAAAAAATAGGCAATCAGTGCCTCTCTCCCTTCCCCCAAGTCGTGACAGAGCGTGGCTCCGACCCCAACTGGGCAAGAGTCGCAGACTAGGATAACAGGCTCACTAGGGTCAAAATGAGTCAGAACAGCAACCGAAGTGAGGAGCTTCTTAACCCCTCGAAAAGCACGGTCCTGCGGAGGACCCCAATGCCATACAGTCAGTTTCTTAAGCAAAAAATGCAATGGTTCAGCCACAGTGGCCTTCTGTGATAGAAATGAATGGTAGAAATTCAAGAGTCCTAGGAAGGATGCAGCTCACACTTAGAAGTCAGACGCGGCATGTCCCAAATGACTTTGACTTTGGAGTCAGATGGTTTAACCCCTTCTGGGGTAACCATGAAACCCAGGAAATCTACCTCAGTAGCATAGAAGCAGCATTTCTCTTTCTTAACTCTAAGATCAGCATTCTGAAATCACTCAAGCACCTTACCCAGCTTGTCAGCAAGGTCCTCCCTATCTTTCCCAGATATCAACACATCATCTAAGTAAGGCAATACACCGGGGAAACCCTTAAGCAATTTCCCCACTAACCCTTGGAAAATACCTGGTGATGCATTGACACTGAACTGAAGGCATTTTACCTTGCATGGACCCTCATGTGTCATAATAGTTTGACATAAAGCAGAGGCAGATGTTACAGGCAGTTGCTAGTATGCCCAAGCCAAGTCCAATTTGGCAAAACACTTGCCCCCGTGAAGTGAAGCTAGAAGATGGCTAACCACTGGTACGGGATATGAGTTTGGGTGGATTGCTTTATTAATAGTACATTTATAGGTCCACACAGATGTGGACGTCCCCGTTGGACTTGATTGCAGTGACGATCGGAGTCTTCCATTCAACTGAGTCCACCGGTTCCAAAATGCCTTACGTAACTAGTCTATCAAGTTTGGCCTCAATCTGGTCCTTAAGTGCAAAAGGCACCCGGCGGGGCTTCAGACTGATGGGCATAACATTAGGGTCTAAGTCGAAGTGCATTGGGGACCTCTTGAAAGTACCCAACCTGGAACGGAACACATCTGGGAATTTGTCACAAGTAGACTGAATAGGGTCCGTCTCTACCAAGTTGATGCCTGAAAAGGCAATACCTAGGAGCCCAAACCACTGAGTACCCAAAAGATTGTTCTTACCAGTCTTGACCACAACGAGTGGAAGCTTTGCAGAGATACTACGGAATTGCACCAGAAAAGTACCAATGCCAAGTACAGGAGTGCGACCTCCCTGTACGTCGCACAACCTGACCTTCAGAGCCCGCAGCTTGGGGCGGTCAGCCGGGGGAAGACAGAAGAATTCTTTCTGTGTGATGATTGAGAACGAAGTTCCCGAATCAATTTCCATGTTAAAAGTACAACCCTGGATGCGGACATCGACGAAGAACCTGTCTGAGACCGCAGAAACACTGGAACTGAAGCCGCAAGTGGTAAAGACTTTGGAAATTGGGTGCTCCTTCCCTTGGCGCACGTTGTCCTTGGAAGGGCCCTCAGAACTCTGGCGGCACACTCTGGAAATGTGTCCTTTCTTGCCACAATGGTGGCACACCACATTTTTGAACAGGCAGTCGGCGCAGAGGTGTCATCTCCCACAACTCTGGCATGGCGCGATGGTGCCCTTGGACATCACTGATGGTACAGCGCGTTGTTGCTGGACTTGGCTGACATCATCCCCCTCTTCAGAGCCATCTGAGGGCATAGACAGGCTGGAAGCATGATGCTTGTGGACAGCAGATCCCTTCTGGATGGGAGTAATGGATTTTGCCTGGAGGAACTGGACTCCAGCATTAGCGATTTCAGCAGCTTGGGCTTCTTCAAGCACTTCAGCAAAAGTCAGAATGTCCCTTTTCTTTGGCAGGGAACCGCGGCATGTCGGAGTGCGGCAACGTACTCACCGATGGACTCGCCAACCCTCTGGTCTCACTTGTAGAAGGCCACACGAGCAGGAATCACAGAAGTCTTGGGCTTGAAATGGTCCCGGAGGATGGTCTTTGAGTGAGGTGTCTCTGAGCAACCTCGGCAGCAGCAGATCATTGAGGAGTTTGAGCATAGTCAACCTGCATTGGGCAAGGAACGTCGCCTTCCTCAGTGCCAGGTTGACCTGCTGTGAAATGCAGTAATTCTAGAACTACACCTCATACATCGGCCATGAATCTGGTTTCGAGATGTCAAATGGCCTGATCGAAGCAGGAGCGGCAGTAATCATCTGGATCCCACCTTCGTCGACAATGTTGAGTCCTGAACAATCTAATCAGCAATGATCTGGTTAATAACAACACAAGGTTTATTTGCAGAAGGGAAATCGGACAGGGGAAACAGGTGCAAGGGTAGCAACATATATACAGAGAGAATGGCCATTACAGAAATGGATACATTTGTGTGGGCTTCTGAAGAAGCGGGAAAACATGAAATAGCGTATCAGTTTTTGACAATACTTTGAAACCCGTGCCTTTTAGAAAGGCGCACCATTTCCCCACAGACTGTGCAGCACCAATGGCGGTAGTTATGCATAAACATAAATAATCCGTTCGACACTACAGTTATGCAAACTGTTTTTTAAAAAAGAAACTTTTAGTAGAATTGCAATCTGTGTCGGCTGCGTTGGGAAGACTTTGGCCATTGTGTGACAGTTCTGTTGACCAAATCTACTTGATGGTCGGGCATCAAGGTGGTCGGGTAATGGAGTAGACCATACAGCCAGCAACTCAACGCCGAGTGTTGGGCAGTGGTTAACTAACCTGACTCCCTAAAGGGGCCAACGGCTACGGGTGGATGATGCCCTTTACGTGGGGTGATGGTCCCCCTCAGTGGAAGAAATGCCACCAGAAACCATATTGGGCCCAATGGCAAAATGAGTGGAGAAGGAACTCTGATTCCCAACAGTCATGGAGGCAGAAGAAGCCATGCCAGATGGACTGACTGTGAAGGAGTACATTGTCCATATCCTCAAGGCTGTGGCAGTCCATTGCAGTCCCAGAGTCAAATCCTGCATGTCTCATTTCATATGTGTCGCAGGAGATGGCTCCATGATCACAGTGTGTGGGTCACCTCATGGCAAGCTGGGGTCCACCTTACACAAATTAATGCCAATTGCATTTTTTCTGATTTCCAGGAGAAAAATGTATACTCGGATACAAGGAGCAGCCAACGACATAAGTTGAAAGAGAAATGGATTTTTTGTGGAGAAAGTATGTCGTTGCACAGTGATGCTGTATTATTTCAGGGTGGTTTGGACTTAAAATGACAATTAAGAGTCATCACCTTCACCAACTTCACAGTATGGGCAGGTTGTCTTGCTATGGTCATAGAGTAGACCCTACTGCGAGTGACTCAACACTAAGTGTCAGGTGGTGGTTAACTAACCGGACAGCCCCTGTAGCACTTGCATTAAGTCTATTTTATCCCTTTTCCTGTCTTTGTCGTTTTGTATAAAGAACTTATCTAATCTGTCCATTCTTGAATTTCTCTAATTATACCAAGAGGGTAGACTTGAAGTTCGAAGAGATGGAAAATAAAAGGAATAGAGGTGGAAATTAATGAAGTTAAAGAACTAAAAGAAGAAGTGAAGGGGTTTAAAGATGAAAATAAAGAATTTAATATAAGGTGGGAGCAGCAGCAGCAACAACAACAAGAGGATAGATTATACTCCTTGGAAAGCGTTATAAGACAAAAGAATATAATTGTTAAGAACTTCCAGGAAAAAACCCCAGATAATCTCAGATCGCGTATAATTAGTTGGTTGAAAGATTTAAAATTTGAAAAAGAAATAGAGAAGGAAGACATTTTTGCAGTATTTAGGATATGAAAGAGGGCTCAAGGAAGGATGATAAGACATATAGTAGTTACATTTTCTAATCTGGAGATTAAACTGAGAATAATGGGACACTTAAGGAAATTGGGGAAGGAAAGTTTAAAACACAAAGGAAGAAATGTCGAAATCTATAATGACATCCCTAAACAGGAAAGAGAATGGAGGAAACAACTAAAACCGATTACGAACTTTCTAATAACTAAAGGGGTAAAGTATAACTGGATGCCCCCACAGAAACTGAAATTCTTTCATTCAGGTAAAACCTCAGTAGTATGTTCCCAGACAGATAGTGTAGACATCTTAGAGTCTTGCAATCTGATAAAAGAGGGTAGCCAAGAATGGTCAAAATTAATAGAAGAATTAATAGGCTCCGGAGTAAATAGTCCTAAGAAGAACTAAGTACTGAATATGAGTCTCATATGTTACATACATAAAATAAGAAATATAATCATACAATAGGATAATTGAAATGTTGATTTTTATTGAATATAACAATTAAGAATGAAAGAGAATTAAGAATGAAAGATAGTTAGAATCCCCCTCTCAAGTTGTTTGTCACATGAAGTCACACCTCTCATTAGAAGAGTGAAATATGGTGGCAATAAAGGATGTAAGAGGTGTGGTTCATATGAGAACACCTCTTAAAATCATAGTAGAATAAAGTTAAAGGAGACAGGAAAGAAGGTCGGTTATTGAGGCGGGGGGGAGGCTTGGCGCTGTCACTCACTACATTGCCACATCCTGCATTGCAGGATGAAGGCAAAACACTACGGAAGTTCAAGTCCACCCCAAAGCTTCATTTGGAGGCGGTTGCCATTTTTCGACAGCTGGGGAGCAGAAGTCTGGTAATACATATTGGTAATGTTGGTGAAAGAGTACACAGTCAGCACAGGGTGAAGGAAGGTTATCTTTACATCAGGGTACAGGGGTATTTGGAAGGGTTATAAGGGTTGTATATATCAGGGACGTAGGGGGAAGAAAATGCCTCACAGGGGCTTCATTGGGCACCCAGAAATTCTTGGGAACTCCTGGCAGGGCGGACCAGAGATCCTGCGACCTGCTGCTTCTATGAGCATACTTCCCCCTAGCCCGATTCGCTGGGGAACAGGGTAAGAGAAGCAGTCTGCATATGGCAGGTAATAATATTCCATGGCTGAAGCTAAGCTTCCAAATACTGCTTACTCTTCCCTTCCCTTAGACAGAGCAATCCCATCTCACCTCTTCCTTCTGGCTGGGCGACGAGGACTGTTGAAGTTTCTTCTGGTTGCTCTGCTTGGTTTCCAAGATGCTTCCTCAGATAAAAGGCAGGCACTCAAAATACAGGCTTTTTGTAGTTTTATTGTTGGAAACACAATTACAGATCTTACTTACATAAAACATAAAACAAAGAAATAAACATAAAAATATATCTTGCTAACTTTCTAGCAGGTACCTTCTTAATTGTTAGGGGTTAAAGAGCCCCGCATGGCATAGCTTCTATTCCCGAAGAGACATCTTGCCAATAAAGTGGCTGAGAGTCTTGCTCCAGAGTGTGCTTGCTTCACTGCTCAAACTGGGCTCTTTTTATAATAAAAAGAGAGCTTAGGAATGTGATGACTTCATGGGGGCTGCACCTGTGTTCCCATGAGAAATGAGACAAGTATACGTGCAGTGTGACATTAAGCCCCCACCTGTACATTCCTGAAATGAGTCAGTCTGCAGGTGTCAGGAGGTGATTAATTTGATTGACAGGAGGGGGGCTTCCCTTCCTGGGGATAGCAGGTGTTTAAGGAATTTGTCCAGGACTGGTAAACAAATTGCTTTATCTTATCTTTGGCATCAGTATGTCCTGTGAGTGGATGAAAGAATGCTAACACCTGGACTTTGGGACATCTGGTGATTGACACTTCAATGTACTTTAAAATGGAATCTGGCTTTCTAAATCTAAGAAAGCTACATGAATCAAACATCATCTATAAATCTAGACAGGTTCGAATGTGACGATCATGACAGTATAAAATTTGAATAAATGTTTAAAACAATCAAGGTGTTAACTTGGAATATTAAAGGCTCTGGATCTCAAATAAAGAGAAAAAGATTACAGAATGTGCTAAAAAAAAGAAAAAGCTGACATCATATTCTTATAAGAGATGCACCAAAAGTCCGACCTAAAGAATAATTTGTATTTGAAGGGAATAGATATCTATGAAAAAGTGTGTGGAACATCCAAAGCGAAAGGGGTGGCTACACTTATTACAAGAAAAACTAACTTTGTACTAAAAAAAAGTCTATAAAGGATAAAGAAGGGAGATATTTGATTTTAAGGGGGACAATTGAAGAGGAGGACTTTACTTTAGTAAACTTGTATGTCCCAAATCAATCTCAGGAAACTTTTTGGGATAAAATGAGACCAATCATTCAAAAGGAGAGTGGCCAACATGTGATAATAGCAGGGGACTTTAATATGATCAGTTCTGACGAAGACACTACAAAGGTTACCAAAAGTAGGAAAGAGGTAGACAAATCAGTTATAGATAAATGGACAAATTCACTGAAAGTAAAGGATGTGTGGAGGCTTTTAAAAGGCCCAGAAAAAGTGTTTACTTTTTACTCGCAACCCCATAAGACATACTCCAGAATCGACTTAATAATGGTGTCAGAAAGCTTGTCAGCTAAATCAGAGGATACCTTTCTGTAGGTATCATTAAGGAATTGGACCATGCCCTGGTCACGATGGAGTTTCAAGCTAGCTCAGAATTAAAGCAGAGATGAACTTGGAGATTCGACCCAAGTCTATTAAAAAATAAGGAAGTAAAGGAAAGATTGAGAAAAAAGTGGGAGGAATGCGAAACAATAATAGAGAACAGGAAGCAAAGAAACAGGAAGACCTAAATGGAAAATTGAAGCTATTAGAGGAAGAGCACAGAAGAACACAGAGGGAAGATGTACAACAAAAGTTGTTAGCCCTTAGGAAGGAAATCTCTGGGGAAGAAATTGTGAAAATAAAAAATGATTTAATATATCTGGAGAGGAATAACTTCGAAAACAATAATAAGGATCCTAGGAAGTTAGCAAAAGCAGCTAGGGAGAAAAGGAATAAAAGAGAAGTCCAAATATTGTATGACAAAAGTGGGAAGCGCTGTATCAAATTGGAGGACAAATTAAGAATAATAGAAGAATTTTACAGCAAATTGTATAAAAGTAAGGAGATTAACACGGTAGACCTAAAAACACATCTTGTAAAATACTTAGTACTAAACTTAGAGGAAGGGCACAAGAAAATAATGGAGGAAAAGATATCTGAATTAGAAATAGAAGCAGTAATAAAAAAATTGAAAAAGGGAAAATCACTGGGGGAAAGATGGGTATTCATCAGAATTCTATGAAGACTTTAATGATTTAGTTACAGTACTCCAAAACTAAAGACTTTATAACTTTATATTAGATGGAGGCAAGGTTCCTGCTTCCTGGAATAGGTCCATCATGGTCATATTACCTAAGCCCAACAAAGATGTTGAAAAAATAGAGTCTTACAGACCTATAACGTTAATTAACCAAGACGCGAACATTTTCTCCACAATAATGGCGTGTAGACTAAATAAATTCATGTCACAGTACATACAGGAAGATCAGGCCGGTTTTTTAAAAGGAAGAAATCTGGAGAACTTGATAAGTAGAGTCATAAACATCATAGAAAGAGCTAAAGAGAAAAAGGAAAAGATCTGCATTTTCTCATTAGACATATATAAAGTCTTCGACTCTCTACAATGGAGTACAATCAAAGCGATTATTGACAAAATGGGATTTGGAAAGAGATTCAAACATGTTATTGAACAGTTATATAATAAGGCCACAACGCAAGTTAAGATCAACGAGGCATATACGGAGACAATAAAGATAACAGCAGGGACCAGACAGGGCTGCCCACTATCCCCAATCCTGTTCGTAATGGCCACGGAGGTCTTGGCAAGTGCTATTAGGCAAGATGAATTATAGGGATAGCGGACAATAAGATCAGTATGTACGCTGATGATACCCTCCTTGTATTAAAAGAACCGAGAAAGACGATCAAGAATGTTCAAACTCATTTAGAAACTTTTGAAAAAATATCCGGGTTACAGATAAATTGGGGAAAAACAGAGTCGATAACTTGTAACTTCAACCAAATTGAAAAAGAGAATATCAGAAGGCTATATAAGATTCAAATTAAGGACTCCCTTAAGTATTTGGGGATTTATATTACAGAAGATCAGAAAGAGACTCAAAAAATAAATCTCGAAAAGAACAGACAGGAGATCCAAACAACTATAGAAAAGTTGAACAAACTAAAACTATCCTGTTTTGGAAGGATCAACCTTTGTAAGATGAAGTTACTGCCCAAGATAAACTTCCTGTTGGGAAATTACCCGATAAAAATAAATAAGAAGGAATAAAATAATTGGCAGAAATTGATTGATAGATACTGTAATGCCGGGAAAAGCCCAAGTATAGCGAAATCTATGTGGTACATTAGTCAAAAAGATGAGGGACTGGGAATTCCAAACATTCTGAATTACTATAAAGCATTCCAATTGAAACGAATAATAAACAAATTAACACAAGACAGAAAAAAGAAAGAGGATATGGACTGGGTTGAATTTAGGAAATTAAAGGGAGGGCTATTTCTAGAGGATCAAGAGTCTAATATCAAAATAAGAAATAAAACTCTGAGAGATTTACTGCGATTATGGAGAGCAGTTAAAAATAGATTAGTTCCTGGAACATCTCCGCTACTAGAGTTGTCGGATCTACGGGATTGTCCAATAAATATAAACATGGAAATGAGACATACATTAATACAAGATAAGCTTTTATTACTAGAACAACGGAGAGAGCAATGTAAAGAACTACGGAAATGAAATGAAATATACGTAAAATTAGGACTGAATTGGTTCCAAAGATCACAAATGGAGAATTGACATAAGAAAATAAATGAAATTAGAGTTGAGGCTAGAACACTGACCCCAGTGGAAAATTTGATATACAAGCTGAGAAGGGGTATTACCACCAGCAAAGGGTTAGTAGGTAAATTGTATCGAATATGGAATGATAATGATGAGCCATTTGAAGGTATTAAAGGATATTTGGGAAGAAGATTTGAGTATTACCATCGATGAGAGTAAATGGAGAAAGAAATTGAAGCAAAGGTCAATGAACCTATTATCCATAAAGGAAAAGGAACATAATTATAAAATCATATGGAAGTGGTATTTAACCCCATTACGATTGTCTCAAATGAAGAAAGAAGAATCTAAAATGTGTTGGAGATGTGAGAAAGAGGTGGGCACATATTCACGTATGTGGTGGGGCTGCGAGTTTGTGAACAAATTTTGGAGGATGGTAGAAAGGGATCTGAAAAAAATTCTGGGGACTTCAATAAAGTTAAGCCAAAAAAATTGTAATGCTAGGGGAATTGGATGAAATTAATATTGTCAGTGATAAGAAGGAACAAGTAAGAATGTTGTTGTCAGTACCTAGACAACTGATTGCATTAGAATGGAAAAATAAGATAGTAATAAGCAGAGAAAAATGGTACAGGAAAATCTGGTGGCTAGCTTTAAATGACAAATTGACAACAGAAGGAAAGTTTAAAAAAGGCATTGGTTCTAGAAATGTATTTGGGAGCCTTTTATAACCTTTTGTTTGACTGATAATGATGGAGTTAAACCTTGTCAGAAGATATATAAGTTTTGGGTAAGCAGCCCAGAATAGCTCTAATAATCCCCATTTTGTACAGTCTGGGGTAATGATATGAGGGATTGTTAATGAGACACGTACTTTACCTTAAGTGTTAATGAGGGTGGTGGGAGGTGAGGGGTTGGGGGCAATTGAGGGTGAGGTAGATAGGGAAGTGGGTTTATATGTCTTTATTCGTTTGTTTGTTAAGTGAGTGTTTTGTAGTAAAATTAAAATTAAAATAAAAACAACTAACCGGACGGCCCTGAGGACTAACAGCATTGAGTGTCAAAGTCCACAGGGAAGGGTGATGGTCCCCAAGTGGATTAAATCCAACTTGAATCCATCTTGATGGACGGCAGCAGCTTCATCCATCCTGGCCTGGGGTGGATGATGAGGACTTTGCGTGCCAAAAGGGATCAGGACCAGAAAGTGACTCACAGAACTGGATCAGTGATACTGGGGTCATGCTACGATGCAGAAGACAAATGCAAGGCTACGGCATTATCTTCTCAGGACAGTCTTCATGGCTGGTCACCATGAGTATCACCACTATTCGAAATCAGATACGGCAGAAGAAGAACTTCACTAAAGACCTGCTCCGCATTCGTTGATCTAGACAGATCCATCTTCTTGTGTTTTTGGTTGCTCCTTCAGCTGCTTCCTTGATAACCAAGCGGCACTCCCACAATTTACTATTACACCACGGTTCAGAGGTTGACATGTACACAAGCCACAAGTCATGATGTTTATGGAGAAATGAGTTTTTAAGTGTGGAGTACCACCGACAGAGGATGTCATTTCCCCAGTGAAGCACTGTAAAAAAAATTACTACCCACTCATGGGCGTGGCTAACTGTGCGCATGGCTATCTGTGGGCATGGCCTCACCCCCACCCCTGGAAAAAACCCTACCTTGCAATGATCTACTTGCAATTTCTTGCTTTTGAACTGCTATGTTGGCAGGGGCTGGGAGACAGAAACGGAAGCTCACTCCATCCTGCAGCATTCGGCTCTCAAACTGCTGACCTGCCAACCTTCTAGTCATCAAGTTCAGCATTTTAACCACTACACTTAAAAAAGTAATACAGTGGTACCTCGCTTTACGAAATTAATGCATTCCCCGGGACATTTTGTATTATGAAAAATTCCTAAAGCGAATTTTCCGTAGGAATGCACTGAATGCAATTTCCCATAGGAATGCATTGAAAACAAAAATCTGTAAAGTGAAACACGGTTTCCCATAGGAATGCAATGAAAACCAATTAATCCATTCCAAAGAAAATTCATAAACCGAGTCATTATTTTAAATGGATTCTAATTTTGAAAGCGAAAATTACATTAACTGAAGCATTTGTAAAGTGAAGTACCTCTGTATATTAAAAGCTGAAAGACAAATGATTATATTACAGTGGACCCTTGATTAACGACGCGTTTGAATATCATCATTTTTGATTAATGACACTACGACGCTCCCAATGTGATTATTCGAATAACGACAAAAAACATTGTTATTCGAATAACTATGGTATTTTACCGTCGTTATTCAAATAACGTTGTTGTTGTTCGAATGACAGTTTTTTTACTGTCATTATTCAAATAACGTCGTTTTTTGGTCGTTATTTGAATAAGTAAGTTATTCGAATAGCGACGCTACTTGGGGAACCAAGTAACGTCGTTATTCGAGGCTCCACTGTACTTTTAATGTAAGAAATTGCAAGTAGATAAGTAGGGAATACATCGGTGAGAATGTGCACTCCAGTGTCTAGTCATGCCTGCCACATGACAATGAAAACGTCTGCAAACTCAGAAAGCGCTGGCTCTTTGGCTATGAAACAGAGATGAGCACTGAACCCTAGAGTCGGATACAACTGGTTTTTGAGCAAGGGTAACCTTTACCTTTACCTAATATAATAATTTATTTTTTTGCTTTAAATGTTTTTTTATAATACTTGTAAGCTGCCATGCACCCTTTCTAGAAGAACTAAAAATAATTTAAATTAATACATCATTGTTGAGGAGCTGAAGCTGCTCCGAAGGGGTAAATGAATGCCTTTCTCTTCCAATTTCCTCTCCCTTCTCTGACTTCAAGGAGTTAAAGAGGGAGCTTTTAAAAAGGAACCAATTCCTTCTCCATGAACCTTGACTGAGCCTTTCAAAAGGGGTTCGGGTATAACAAGAGAAGAATTTGCTAAAGGAATCACTGTAGGAAATGGGGGCAGGATGCTGTCTGAACAAGGGGATTTTGAGGCACAAAAGCTCATACAGAAACCAATGTTAGCCTTTAAGGCAGGGATTCTCAATCTGTGGCACGTGCGTTGGATGCAGCCCATGTAGGGGTGCCATATGTCCCAGAAAACAGGGACTGTCCCGGATTCAAGGTCGGAAAATTTGTCCAGGCCAGTTCAATAAAAACATGTTAAAGTCCTGGAATTTTAAAACTTACTGATTGTGTATTATAACACACCATTAAAATAAATTCAAAACTCTCGCCATCAAGCAAGCAATTTCCTGCCACATTGGAGTTGGGGTATACCTGGAGACAAATCTTAACATCCTCACCTCACACCACCGCCTGATAAGTGTGACCAGTGTGTTTCCTGCAACTGAGTTGACCGCGAGGCGACTTCTCAGAAGTGCAACAAATCGTCTTACAGTAAGAATTAACTGTTGTAAATAAATTCATTTATGTATTGATATATTTAATGCGAAAGTGTTTTATAGCTGCCATCATATGATGTTTGTTTTAAAAAGGCTATTTTGTAGATAACCCACCCATTTTTGTTGAGTATACTTCTGTCCCGGTATTGTGGGAGAATTATGGCAACTCTATGCCCATGGCACCATTTCATGTGGTCCCTCCACTGCCTCCAACATATCAGGAAGTGCCATGTGGTGGAGGAAGGGCAAAATGGTTGTCTGGCCCCCAAAGCTGTCTGAGGGAGCGTGACCCAATGGCCCCCAGCTTAAAAAGGTTGAGAACTCCTTTCTGTCAATCCACAGAATACCTTCTCCTTCTGCATAAGGTCCAAACAAGAAGCAGCCAAAATCACGCCTGCTCCTTCTCCATCTTTTCGAAAAAGCATGTTCAGCTCCTAAACATGGAAGAACTCCATGCAGGCTCCTTTTTGGTCGGTTGTGGGGGAGAGAAATTGAGAAACCACAAGCTGTGTGTGTGGTTTTTTTTGGAAGCAACAGGGGTCCGGGAACAGGAGGAGGAGGGAAGAAGGAAAGATATTTTAAGCCACAGACCTTGGAATTTGAACACTCTGTTTATTCACTTAGTAATGGGGCAGGACTTGCCAATATCAACAGGCGTCTCGCAGCAAGCACTTGCTTGTTGCTTAAAATCGTATATTTTACACACATAGTTGGGAGGGCTGATGCTGTTTGCTTAAGCTCTTTCTCCGCCCAGGCTCAGCGCAAAAGAAATTAAAATAGCCGTTCTAATAATTGTCTGCTGTTGGGGTTCTCTGGAGTGAATTCTTTTGTGGTGAAGTAGAGCGAGAGCTGGGACTGCAGTGGCTCAGACGCATATGCATGTAAATAGGACAGGGGTTGGCAACCTATGGCCCATGGGGCAAATCCGGCCCACAGTGCCAAATAATCTGGCCCCTGCCTTCGCTCTAACCGCCGCTGCTGTCGCCAGAAGCGGCTGTGGACACATTTATAGCAGCTGTGGACACCAGCGGGGACCCCACCAGTCCGACCTCCTCAACTGTCTGAGGGAGCATGACCTGACCCCTGACCTAAAAAGGCTGCCGACCCCTGCCGTAGAATGTAAAGAACCTGAAACAAATGAACAAAGTATACATCCTTGTCCAACACCTTTATAGGTGCAAATTTGTCATGTAAGTGAACCATTGGCTCCAGTATAAAGTTTCAAGAAAGATGTATATAAGACAGGAGTTCCCAACCTAAGGCCTGTGGGCCGGATTGAGCCCACGGCACCATTTTATGTGGCTCCCACCCCTTCAAGGGCATTTGAGAAACAAAATGGCCACCCCTTTGAAGCTGTTGGGACAAAATGGCCACTCCAATTGTGCAGGGCAAAATGGTTGTCTGGCCCTTGAAGCTGACTGAGAGAGCGTGACCTGGCCCCTGGTTTGAAAAGGTTGGGAACCCCTGGTCACCCTTGCTCAAGAGCCAGTTGTATTGCTTCTCATCTCTGTTTATATTTATCTATACCTATAAAGGAAAGGCACGACCGTGCGTGTCCGACAGGCGTGCCCACACCCCTGAAGCCTATCCCGGTATGTGCACACATACCTAACGCCACTGAGATCAGTGAGGGTCCGGTAGCCGAGAGTGGAGCCTCTGCCCCACAAAATGGGAAAAGGAATGGGAACTACAACTCCCAAGGTTCCTTGGGAGAAAAAAAATGGCAGTTTAACAACAAGGTCTGGAAATAGAACGTTGGAAAGAGCTTATTTGCATGTTGCGCGCCTCTGCCCTGCTGCCCTCAGCCGCGCCGCCTGAGGACACGGTTGGGCGAGGCGGCGCTGTAGGCCCTGCCTCCCTTTCCACGCCACCTGAGGACACGGCCGGGCAAGGCAGCGCCATAGGTGCTGCCTCTGCCCTGCCGCCCCTCAGCTACGCTTCCTGAGGACAAAGCCGGGCGAGGCGCCGCCGTAGGTGCTGCCTCTGCCCGGCTGGCCCTCCCGCCCCTCAGCCTTGCCATGACTGGGAATGCAAGGCCACCAGAGGCAGCCGCAGCGCCCCTCATGCCAATGCGGCCCAGAGTGGCCCAGGCCCGAGCATAACGCCCACACCCCAACACCACCTGGGCAGCCACATTCTGGACCAACTGCAGCTTCCAAATGGTCATCAAGGACAGCCCCATGTAGAGCGCCATGGCAACTCAGGGTGGCTTACAGCTGAAGAGTCAGCAGTCTGTGTTTGGAGACCTGTGGCAGGCATGATGAAACACCTGAATGCATGGGATGCTGTTTACCTTCCCAACGAAGTGGCTCTCTCTCCGTCCTACTGGCAGATGTTAGGGACTGAATTCTGGCCCTTTGATTTTGCCACAGATGTTGAACGTTTTGACTGGAAGGTCGGCAGGTCAGCAGTTTGAGACCCGAGTCTCTGTCCTAGCTCCTGCCAACCTAGCAGTTCGAGAGCGAGAAATAGCAAGTAGATAAATAGGGACCACTTTGGTGGGAAAGGTAAACAGCGTTCCGTGTGCTCCGGTGTCTAGGCAACGGAAACGTCTGCAGACACAGACAGTGCTGGCTCTTTGGCGATAAACAGAGATGAGCACTGAACCATAGAGTTGGATACAACTGGTTTTCGAGCAAGGGCGACCTTTACCCTGTCAAGTGTGCCTTTTGTCTTCCCAGCGTCCACTTCTCCAGAGGCAAATAGTTCTTCCGCCTTATCTTTAAAAACAAAACACAACAAATACATCCATAGCAGCATTTATTAATCTTCAGACTGAGACTACAGGAGTGCAAAATTAACTTTATAAAACAGGTATTGTCCCAGTTTCAAATGATGCTTTCTCGACTTAGATCAAAATGCGAGGAGGGAGTACCCAGTCGATGCAAAGAAGTCTCCTAGGGCCGGATTCAGACAAATCGGAGCTGCAATGCACGTTTTTTAACAGAATACTTTTTTGTTTTTAGTGTTTTGTTAAAGCAGGGGTGCCCAAACTATTCGGGCCATGGGCCGGTCACGTGGCTCATCCCACCGGAAGTGGAATTAAAATGTGCCTTGCAATCTGTTTTGTAACAGGATGAGATAGATTTTAAGCTGCCACACCTTTTCTGCTTAAACCGGGGGTGCCCAAACTATGGCCCATGGGCCAGATCAGGTCCCCAACACTAATTCATTCAGTTTGCACTGCCCTCGTCGCTCCCGGAAGTGGAAGTAAAACGCGCCTTACGGGCGCCTTTTACTTCCCCTTCTGGGAGCGATGAGGGCAGTGCGGACCGAATGAATTGGCATTGGGGGGGGGGGGGGCAGATCTGGCCCATGGGCCATAGTTTGGGCACCCCTGTGCTAAAGGGAGTAAACAAAGGAAAAGACCCCAGCTGCTGAGAGGAAACTACAGTAAAATACTGATGATGGAAAGGACCTTAAAGAGCCAGAGCTTTTATCATGACCCTTTTGGAATGGGGGTAAAACCTGAAGCGTATTCTGACATCCTCAACATTTACGCACCAGAGTTGTCTTCCCCTCAGGAGCGACACTTCAAGAGCTATACAGGGGAGGGGGAAAATGTGCCATTTCAAAAACGTTTCAAATCAGTGCAATAGAAAACTCAATATAACTTTTCTTTTAATTTCTTTACATGAAATAGATTTTATACACTCTCAACACACCCTGTGTACTTTTCTTATTTACACAACACACAGTTGTACATACATATATGTATAGATATATATACACACAAATGGTAAGAAAATACAGGGTCCCCACCCCCCCGCCACCTCTAGAGCTAAATGCCATAGGTGTCTTGGATTCCAATGGTCCACACCACAAAACCACTTCAACTCTGCTCTTTTTGGTTTTTACGCCACTTGCTTTCTACAGCCTCACAAAAATATACTTTCTTAACTACCCAGAGGTGCTGATCCTGCTCCTTTAGCTTGAGCAGACATGTGGCTTCCCAGTTCGGGGGCTTTTTCCTCCGGGTCACGAGTCCAACTCCAGTTGATCTTGATGCTCGCTGGACCTCAGCATCAGCTGCTGCTCATAGAAAAGGCTTTTTGCATAGTTGATTTCATGAGACAGTTTCAAGGCGAGCTCCTCAGCCGTCACGTGGACCTGCCCAAAACAAACGGCACTTCCAAGCAATGGGGACAGCATCAAGGAGAGTCTCGTCCAACCTGGTGTCCCCACCAGAGAAGCGAAGGGTAAACCTGCATCCCATCTCCCCTTGTTTTTAGATCAGAAGTTTGTTTATCTATCTATCTACTGTAACTATCTATCTATCTATCTATCTATCTATCTATCTATCTATCTATCTATCTATCTATCTATGGGCCAACCATGTCTTTAAATCTCTTCTAAAGGCCAAAGGTTGAGAGGTTCTCAACATTTTAAAACCAGGGGGCCGTGTCACACTCGCTCCGACAGCTTTGGGGGCCAGATGGTCATTTTGCCCTTCCTCCACCACATGGCACTTCCACTTGTGGTGGAGCCTGTGGGGGCCCACATGAAATGGCACCATGGGCCACATCCTGCCTACAGGCCACAGGTTGAGAATCCCTGTTAAGAACATAAGAACAGCCCATCCAGTCCAGCATTCTGTCTCACACAGTGGCTTACCATTTGCTTCAGGGTATTCCCAAGCAGATGCCTTCACCTGCTTAGGATTCCCTGGAAATGGCATTGAGAGATATCCTGCCTATCTCTCCAACCCGGAGATTGTCCTTAGGTAGCCATAATTATAGCCATTGATACACTTGTCCTCCATGAACTTGTCTAATCCTTTCTTAAAGCTGTCGAGACTCTTTACTTCCCTCCACTTGGAGAAGTGTCCATTTAGTGCTACCCTCTGTTTCCTGTCCCTCAGCCAGTTGCTGATCCAGGACAAGACCTGTCCCTTTATTCCATGACTGGTAAGTTTATTCAAGAGCCTTTGGTATGGGACCTTGCCAAAAGCCTTCTGAAAGTCCAGATAAACAATGTCAACTGGATCCCCCTTATCTAAATACTTGTTGACACTCTCAAAAAATTCCAACAGATTAGTGAGGCATGATTTGCCCTTGCAAAAGCCATGTTGGCTCTCCTTTAGCAGCGCCTTCTCTTCTATGTGCCTATTCATTCTATCTTTTAGGATGGTTTCCATCACTTTACCTGGGACACATGTCAAACTGACTGGTCGGTAATTTCCTGGATCAACCCTGGATCCTTTTTTTGAAAATTGGTGTTACATTCGCTACTTTCCAGTCATCAGGCACCAAGCCTGATTTGAGGGAAAGATTATATATTTTGGCTAGGAGATCAGCAATTTCATCTTTAAGTTCCCTGAGAACTCGTGGATGGATGCCATCTGGTCCTGGTGATTTGTCCAAGGGCTTTCAAGAAACAAAATGGCCACCCCCTTTGAAATTGTTGGGGGAAAATGGCAACCCCCCCCCCCAATCATGCAGGCAGGGACCCTTGAAGCTGACTGACAGAGCATCATCCAGCCAACGGCTTGAAAAGGTTGGGAATCCCTGCTATAGATCATGGGGGAAACCTTCATGTTTGGCGAGCCTCACACTTTCTCCCTCCTTTATTTGTTAATCTTGCCTGCTTTCAGGACTACCAGCCATGTGCTACGTTTGTATTCAGGAATACTGGAAGGATGTAGCTTTGTAGTACTCTCTGCAGCTGCTAGAAAAAACAGGGGGAGAAACCTCAGGCGTAACAGAATTGCTTACAGAATCACCGAGGTGGAAGGGGCCTCTTGGGTCACGGAGTCCAAGTCCCCTGCTCAAGGCAGGAATCCAAACCAAAGTCTATGTGACAGATGGTGGCCCAATTGTCTCTCCAATTCCTCCAGCAATTCTCCAGAATGGAAATGCAATTCTACATACTAAGCTATTGTGTCTGTGGGGTAGGACAAAAAAAAAAGCCCAATAGCTTGTTATGTAGAACTGCATTTAGGACTGCTTCTGGACCCCCTACAATGAGAAGTAGATGCTGCAGTGGGCTAGAGCGGGAGTCCCCAACCACAGGGCTGGGGTGGCGCTGGTAGCCCCGATGGCCTTCTGCCAAGCAATGAAAGAGCGCGGGCTTCGGGCAGAGTTGATGGGCAGGTGGCCTTGCCCCAACACGCTGGGTACTCATTTTACCAATCTCAGATGGATGGAAGGCTGAGTCAACCTTGGTCACTGTAAGGATCGAACTCAGATCATGGAAGAGCTTTAGATGCAGTACAGCAATTTAACCACAGTGTGTTGGCGGGCAGCTGGGACCCTCCTCGTTTTTGAGCTACGGCAGTGCTCCTGTGCGCAGTGAGGTTTGCGCCATCCAATTAATAAATTGCGCCATCCAATCCCACCCCCACCTCCACTTGCCGGTCCATGGAGGGGTTGTTTTGGCATGAAACCAGTCCGTGGCGTAGGAAGGTTTGGGGCCCCCTGGGCTAGAGGGCCCCCCATAAGCGGCATCTGGATCCTGGTCATATGGAAAACTTGGCATATATAGTTCCCAGGTAGACTAGCCTTCTCTAGGACCGCTGGCTGGGCTACGTGCATCGTTCTCTCAAATTGATCCTGCTCCCCAAACATGGTTGAGAGCAGTTTTCTTAAAAATTCAGCCAGAACACACTGCCCTTTGAATCCCACTCCCTCCCTCCTGACCAATGACCAGAGAGTGCCTGGGAGTCAAAAACAAGTGGTGAGCTTTTCCTTACCATGGGTTTCTGGTGAGATGGCCCAGGCATCGCTACCCCACTGCTTGAGTTGACAGCTTTCTTTGTCAACTGGACGTAGACCTTCCCGTGGTCTTTGGAGATAAGGCAATGGTAGAGATCATCGTACTTGACTTCTAGGAAGATGGCCTCACGGTCCATGTTGTCCCCGCTCTTCAGGAAATAGACAGCTTTGGAGGAAATGATGACGCAATAGCTGTCTATGTTTTCCACTGCAATGAAGCTACAAAATAAATAAAAATAAATTGGAATGTTAGTTCAGGGCCTTCCTTGAAATGTGTTTCTAACAGCTGGTATGCCAACAGCTATGCAGTTGGCAGGACGTTGGGTCTCCCACAAAAGAACTGCAGAAAAGAGCAAAGGGCAGGAAATGAGGAACAGGCCAGAAATTTTCTCCTTTTAGCTGTCTAATGCAGGAGTTCTCAACCTTTTAAAGCAAAGGGCTGGGTCACACTCCCTCAGACAGCTTTGGGGGCTGGACAGCCATTTTGCCCTTTCGCTACAACATGGCACTTCCTGGTGTGGTGGAGGCGGTAGGGGGACCACATGAAATGGTGCCACGAGCCGCATCTGGCTCATGGGCCACAGGTTGAGAATCCCTGGTTTAATGGCTTGAATCAGCTTGATTATCTGTGCTCAATGGTTAAAATTATCATATACAGTAAAACCCAGTGTTACAACGGAGGCCCATTCTAACAGCCTCCATTGTAACCCCCCAACAATTGTAAACCGAAACATCTATAGGGATGCATTGCTTGCAAGTTAGACTTGCTCAGCAGAGAAGTTTCGAAGGAGCACACTTCTTCTGTGAAACTGGCATCTTCTCTAAAGTAGGCATTCACAACCTACGGCCCGTGGGCCAGACCCGGCTCCCGAAGCCAATTCATCTGGCCACTGACACCCTGGACGCTCCAGGAAGCAGAAGTAAAATGCACTCCACGCCTGGGCAGAACACTACTAAATGCGTTCTGCGCATGTGCGGGGCACATTTTACGTCCGCTTGTGGGTGGGAGGAACCATGTGACCAGGCCGATCAGCTGTCCAGGAGGTGTGGTCAGGCCCGCGACCTGAAAACATTGAGAAATGCTGCTCTAAAGTGTTTCCTTTGGAGGCCAAGTTTGAAATCCTACACGTATTTACTCTGGGAGTAAGCACTACAGAAACAATGAGCTCTTACTTCCAGGTAAACAGGCAAAGGTTAGTTCGGTTTCACTTACCAGTGATAACTTTCGTTCTTCGAGTATATAGTTTGTGAATACACACTCATGGGGTTATGCGCCTGCGCAGAACAGCCGATCGGAGGCTTGAAAAGCTATTGGTCAAAAGTTTTGGCGGTAAGACCGCCCACCGTACCGCCCACCCTGAGGCGCCCGCGCGCCATTTTACCTCAGTTCCATACTTAAGCTAAGCACAGGATAAACCAACTGATCTCATCCGTGCAGCTCAAGAGGGGAGGCAGGGTGGGTAGTGTGTATTCACAAACTATATACTCGAAGAACGAAAGTTATCACTGGTAAGTGAAACCGAACTTTCTCCTTCGTATAGTTTGTGAATCCACACTCATGGGAGATTAGCAAGCTCACACTTACTTGGTCGGTGGGCAGTCGGATGAGATGATCCTACGATGAGCTGAAGATCCCCTAGGTGGACCCGTCAGGGGCGTTGAGTCCGGAGCCCTCTGGTGAGGACGACACGGCCAAGCCTGGCGTCCGCAGTGGCTCTGGTGTCCACCCTGTAATGCTGGACAAATGTGGAAGGTCTGGACCAGGTGGCAGCCTTACATATGTCCTCAAGCGGTGTGCCCTCCAGAAAGGCAGTGGATGTGGCAACCGCCCTGGTGGAATGCGCCCTGACATGCGGTGGAGGTGGCAGTGAGGCTGACTCGTAGGCCAGGTAGATGGTAGAGGTGATCCATTTGGAGAACCTTTGAGCAGAGATGGGTTCACCCTTGGACTTTCCCATAGGCCACAAAGAGGCGTTGCGACTTCCTGAACTCTCTAGTCCTGCTGGTGTAAAACAATAAAGCTCGTTTCACATCCAGCGTGTGCCAAGTCCTTTCTTGGGCGTTAGTGGGGTTCTGAAAGAAGGTTGGCAAGGAGATAGTTTGTGCCATGTGAAACTTGGAGACCACCTTGGGCAGGAAGGTGATGTCCGCTTGGAGGACGACGCGGTCGTTGAAGAACTGGAGAAAAGGTGCGTCTGCTCGCAGGGCAACCAGCTCACCAGCTCGTCGTGCAGACGTGATAGCCACTAGGAATGCCGCCTTCCATGTGAGGAGGCGAACATCGGCGGTAGCCATGGGCTCGAATGGGGTCCTGGTGAGCGCGTTGAGCACGGTAGACAATGACCATTGAGCCGTAGGAGTTCTGACCGGGGGGAAAGCGTTCCGTAGTCCCTTGAGGAAGCGCTTCACCGTTTGGTCACGGAAAGCCCCAGCAGCGGGCGAACCAGCCGGGGAGTGTGCCACCACTGCTGCGAGGTGCACTCGGATGGAGGTGATGCTAAGGCCAGACTCCGCCAAATGGAGGAGGTATGTTAAAACGTCCTGCAGTCCCGCCTGCGGGGGGGGGCATGTGCTGGGAAGCCAGGAAAGCACAAAAGCGCCTGTATTTGGAAGCGTAGGACCTCCTTGTGGAGGGGCGCCGCGCTAGCTCGAGGATCCTGGACAGTCTGGGGTTATCCTCCACGCGGTGAGGTGGAGGCTGGGCAGGTCCGAATGGTGCAGCTGGCCGTGCTCCATTTGGAGAAGCGTCGGTGACTCCGGCAGTGTGCGATACTGTGACGACATGCGCAACAGTAGCGGAAACCAGGGTTGGCGCGGCCATGCCGGCGCCACCAGAATTGCATTGGTTCTGTGTTGGTACATCCTGGTGAGTACTTTCTGGACCAGAGGAAACGGAGGGAAGGCATAGAGATAGTCCTGATCCCACCGTTTCATGAAGGCATCGCCTTCGGAGTTCAGTCCGATGCCTGCTCTGGAGCAGTACCTGCTGAGTTTCCTGTTGGACTCCGATGCAAAGAGGTCGATGCTCGGCGTCCCCCATGCCTCGCAAAGCGACCGGAACACCCCGTCGTCCAGCTCCCATTCGTGGGTCGTCGAGGTGAGACGGCTCAGGTGGTCTGCCAAAACATTCAGTGTGCCCTGAATGTGCACTCCAATTGGGAAAATGTGCCTCTCCAGGCACCATTCCCATAACTGCACTGCGAGGTACAGGAGGGTGGTGGACCGTGTTCCTCCCTGCTTGTTGAGGTACGCCACCGCCGTGGTATTGTCCGAGGCCACTTGAACCGCCTTGCCGGTGAGCAGCGTCTCGAAGGAACGCAGGGCCTTCCAGATGGCCAGCAGTTCCAAGTAATTTATGTGGTGCACCGTTTCGTGTGGTGTCCAGGTGTCGTTGACCGTGAGAGTCCCGCAAGCAGCGCCCCAGCCGAGGTTGCTCGCGTCGGTCAGTATCTGCAACGAGGGTTGCGGGGGGTAGAAACTCTTTCCCGTGGCCACGTTGAGTGGTGTAGACCACCACAGCAGTTGGTCCCTCAGTTCTGGAGATGGGGTCAACCCTTTGGACTGGCTCTCCCGAAGTGCGTCGAACTCGTGAAGGAGCCACGATTGCAGGGACCTGAATTTCAACTTGGCATGGGGAATCACTGCCGTCGTTGAGGCCATAAGGCCTAGAAGTCTCTGAGCCTTCTTCGCCCGGATGCACGGTTTGGTGCGTAGTTCGCTCACCCCCTGCGCAATGTCCTGTAAGCGTTTCTGGGGGGCGTAGGCTCTCGTAGCAAGCGAGTCGAGTACCGCTCCAATGTACTCGACGCGTTGAGTGGGAGTCAACTTCGATTTGGTGAAGTTGATCCTGAGGCCGAGACTCTCCATGAGGTGGACCGTGTATTGTGTGTCCCGAATGGCTGACGATTTGGTGGGGGAAACGATCAACCAATCGTCGATGTACGGGAAGACCCTGATGCTCCGTTGACGGAGGAATGCAGCCACCGGAGCCATGCATTTGGTGAACTTCGATTTGGTGAAGTTGATCCTGAGGCCGAGACTCTCCATGAGGTGGACCGTGTATTGTGTGTCCCGAATGGCTGACGATTTGGTGGGGGAAACGATCAACCAATCGTCGATGTACGGGAAGACCCTGATGCTCCGTTGACGGAGGAATGCAGCCACCGGAGCCATGCATTTGGTGAAGACCCGCGGTGCCGTGGCCAGACCGAACGGTAAGCACCGGTACTGGTACACGGAATTGTCGATACGGAAGCGGAGAAATCGTCTGTGTTCCTCGAGGATGGAGACGTGGAAGTAGGCATCCTTGAGGTCTATGACTGTGAACCAGTCCCCTTTGTTGATGAGGGGGAGGACGGTCTGCAAGGTCACCATCCGGAACTTCCTGGTGTGGATGCATTTGTTCAGGCGGCGCAGATCCAGGATAGGGCGAAGGCCTCCGTCCTTCTTCTGGACCACGAAGTACCTCGAGTAGAAGCCGTTGTCCCAGTCGGACGGTGTTACCCGCTCGATGGCTCCCTTGGAGAGAAGGGTTGATATTTCTTCCTCCAAATGGGGGGACGAGGTGGTGAGACGATGTCTTCCTACCCGAGGCACCCGCACGAACTCGATGGCGTAGCCAGAGGACAAGATCTTTAAGACCCACTGGTCGTCCGTGATGCCCGACCATACCTGGAGGAAGTTCCGGAGGGGGAGGTACGGGATGTGGAGCGAGAGAGACTCGGCCGTCGCAGCTTCAAACGCGGGGCTTGGGCCTCGCGCCCGAACGTTTGTCCTGTCCATAGGGTCGGTAACGGGGTTTGTGCTGCCGCCGTTGTTTGTAGGAGCTGGATCTAGGCTGCTCCGTCGGTCCCTGCTGCTGCGGATTGCCCTGGAACCGCCGTGTGAAGGGCTGGAACCTCGGCCTGGCGGAAGTAGCCGGCGTGGTGAGCCCCAGGAACTTCGCCGTGGAATTGGTCTGGCGCATCTCATTCAGGACTTTGTCGGTGTCCTGACCGAAGAGGCCCTGCCCGTCGAAGGGAAACTCCTCGATGAGCTTTTTCATAGCGTCATCGAGGGAGGTGTCCCTGAGCCAAGCATGGCGACGGAGGTAGATTGCGGAGGCCATGTCTTTTGCCGCATAATCGTTGATATGCCGGGCAGTGCGCATCAGTTGCTCGGCGACGAAGTCCCCCTCGGTGGCCAGTGCGTCAATCCGCTTTTGGGCATCCGCGGGCAGTTTCGCCGTCTCAACCTTCACCTGCTCCCAGAGGTGAGATTGATACAGGCCCATGGCGGCCGAGTAGTTGGCGGCACGGAAGAATAGGGAGCCGGTGGCGTAGAACTTACGCCCCACCGCGTCCAGTTTCTTTCCCTCCGGCGTCGATGGGACCGGAAACCCGCTGGTGGCCGTCCTATGCTGGAAGGCCTTGACCACCAGGGAATTCGGCAGGGGGTGAGCCTGCAAGAACTCGACGTTCTCGTCCAGGACCCGGTACATGCTGTCGAGCCTGGACGAAACGGAGTGGGCCGCCAAAGGTTTCTTCCACGTCGCCCTCGCCGAAGTCATCATGGAGGGGAGCATGGTTATGTGGACTGGCCGCACAGCACGTCTGTCGAGCTTCGCGGTCATCTGATCCTCACCCTCCAACGGCGGTTGATCGACCTTGAGGTTGAGTGCGGTGCCCAGCCTTGTGAGCATGGCGGTCAGTGAGCGTTGGTCCTCACCACGCGGTGGGTCCACTGAGCCGATAGCCTGCTCCGGCGTGCGCTCGGCGTCGACGTCTCCCTCGTCCTCCTCCGACGACGAGCTGGACTCATCAGAAGACGAGGGAGGCAGTCTTTCATCCACGTCGGGACCGCGCCAGTACGGCCTGGGCGGGCCGGCGGGATGGGATTCCACCGCCTCGACGTCCGGACCACACCATGACGGGTTGGGTGGGCCGGCGGAGCGGGCACTCGACCCACGAGAGGTCGGTGGGGCCACGGCAGGGCCGGGATGCCCGGGGCTTGCGGTGGTCGGAACCGGAGCCGCAGAGGCCGCAGGCATGGGGGCTTGGAGCTTGGCCGCAAATGACGCCATGACCTGGAACATCTCTCGGACGAGGGCCATCTGAGATCCGTCCGAGTCCGCTGGAGGCAGAGCCCCGGTAGCCGGCGGGTTGGTGGTCCACGAAACGGTGGGTGTCGAAACGGTGGCCGGCGTCGGTGTCGGCGAAACGGTCGTCGGAACGGTGACGACTGCGTCGTCCGTCGGCGTTCTGGGCCTTGGAGAGACGGAGGCCTGCCTCGGCGAGCGGTTTCTTCCCCGAGGAGGAGAGGGGAGCACCTGAAGTGGGCGAGCTGGAGCCCCAGCCCTGCGTCCTTTATCAGGTGACCCGGAAGACGACCGTCCTCCCCAGATGGCGGATCCCGGAGAAGGACATCGGGCAGTCGAGAACGGCGGCGAAGGCCCGGGGGAGGCGGGTGTGCGCGGGGTGGGAGGAAGCGACCGTATCTTCTCCGACCCATGCTTGCGCTTCTTCTCGCCGTTCCTGTCCTTCTTTTTCTTCTTCCTAATCGGAAGCACGGAGGAAGAGGCCGGCGGCGGCTGGGCGGCAGCGGCGGAGGTGGAAGCGGGAGCGGCGGGAGCCAGAGCGAGCTCCATCATATGCGCCTTGAGGCGATTGCTTCGGTTCTGCACCGCGAGGCGCGTAAACTTTTTGCAATGCGGGCAAGACTGGCTCTGGTGCGACTCTCCCAAGCAGAACAGGCACAGGCTGTGTCCGTCGGAAGCTGGGAACTTCTTAAGGCAAGCCCTGCACTGTTTAAACGCTGCAGCCATGAACCGCGGAAAAATTCTTCCAGTGGAAGTTTCTGGAGGCGAGTACCCCGAAGGGCGGACCAGCCGCCACCCCCTTGAGGGGGGAGACGGTGATCGATGCGAAGAAAAATTGGCTACTGAATCCACTCGAAAGAAGAGACAGAGCCGGGGTGGCGATCCTGCCCGGAGGACAGAATCACCGAGAAAAATTGTTGAAATTTGCCAAAAAGACTTTCCCTCAGAAGGGCGAAAAAATTGAGGAAGCTCTCAACGATCGTCCTGCTGCTACGGCGGAAAGAAGAGAACTGAGGTAAAACTGAGGGCGCCTCAGGGTGGGCGGTACGGTGGGCGGTCTTACTGCCAAAACTTTTGACCAATAGCTTTTCAAGCCTCCGATCGGCTGTTCTGCGCAGGCGCATAACCCCATGAGTGTGGATTCACAAACTATACGAAGGAGAACTGTGGTGCATCGGGATGGAAAGGGAAGATTGAGAAGTTTTCTTGATCAAGGATACGTTCCTGCTGGACGCAACTCATTTTCCATTTGTTTTGCTGCCGTAATAATCTTCTCTAGGTTTGACCAAAACTTTTCACAATTCGGTCCTCTCATCTTCACGTGGTTTTTGTTTACTACTGCTGTCCAGCACCCGTCTGTCGTTTGTGAGACGTGTCCTGCCCAGCACAATTTCCATTTGTGATATTCAGCTCAGTTTATGGAATTTTTTCAGAGCGGATTACAGTAATACCTCATACAAAGTCCGCTTCATACAACATCGGATTCATACAACATCGCCTAATTCCTTGAAAAAAGTTGCCTCATACAAAGTCGTGTGACTATGTATGAGGCATTGGGTTTTTCCCAGGTTGCATTGTGCCTGGGCAGTATAAAAGACAGGACACATGCGTGCATTGCTCTTGTGGGCTTTGCATGAGGCGAAGAGTGTTTAGGAGTGGTTTTGAGCGCGATTTTGGATTTTTGTTGAATTTTTTCATCAGAATTTTTAGAAGCATTCCTGGGATTTTTGCTGCATTCATCAGGTTCTTGGACAATCAGGGTTGTTTGACATGTTTTTGTAATGTTTTTAGCCTTTAGACAATGATTTCTTAAAGTTCTGTCAGTTTCCTGTCTGTTTCCTTGACTTCGCCCTGAAGTCTGTGGTGTTACAGTACAATGGATCTCTATGGAAACGACGTTGTATGAGGCATCGCGGCAAGGATTTTGCATGCCTCATACAAAGTTCAAATCAGTATAAAGTCCAAACTTGTGGAACCAAGTTTGGACGTTGTATGAGGTATGACTGTAATTGGTGTTCAATGTATTCCTATGGAAAACCAAGTTTCAATTAAAGTACTTTGGTTTTCAAGCGCATTCAATGCATTCCTACAGGAAGTTCAGTTAAAGTAATTTTCACTGTAAGAAAAGTCCCGGAGAACGCATTAATTACGTTAACCGAGGTTTCACTGTACTGCCGAATTTAAAAGGTTGGAGCACTGTGTCTTGTTGATTTTCTCGTTTAACAAGATTTCTTTGATGGAGTTAAATGCCGCCCTTCCTGCTTTCTCTCTTCTGGCTAGTTCTTCTGGTTGTTCATCCCAATCAGATGGCCGAGACAGATGCTGTGGTCGACCTGTTTGATGGGTTCATTCTGGATTTTTATTTGGAATTTTCATTGGTTGCTTGATAGCATGTATTTTGTTTTCATGCCATTCATTTTTAGGCCAACTTTCCGCGTCAAGCTTGCACAGCATTTTGGGATTCTTTGAGCATTTCTGGCAATTAGTACTATATCATCTGCAAACCTGAGATGGTTTATCTTCTCTCCATTCAGTTTGATACCATCTTCCCCAGTTAAATCTTAGCATAACTTTTTCAAGGCATGGCGGTGAAGAGCTTTGGTGAGATTATGTCTCCCTGCCTGAATTGGTTAACTGCTTAGGGCAGGATTTCTCAACCTTTTAAAGCCGGGGGCCGGGTCACGCTCCCTCAGACAGCTTTGGGGGCTGGATGGTCATTTTGCCCTTCCTCCACCACATGGCACTTCCTGGTGTAGTGGAGGCAGTGGTGGGGGTGATAGGGATGTCATGGGGAACACCCTGGTATTGTAAATAATACATGATATGTGGTACTACAGCTTTAAGAGTAACTTACTGAACTGTGGACAGGTGATGGTAATGATGGAATGAATCAGCATTTGTCACTGCATAAAATAGAGCCGAGTAGTTTGCTTCTTTGCTCTGGATTTAATCTTGTAGCCACGCTGCCTGAATGCTCTGGATTTAATCTTGTAGCCACGCTGCCTGAATGCTCTCGGACTAACCTTGATGCCATGCTGCTGCACATGGACTTATTGCTCTTGGACTTTATTCCATGAAGCTGTACTGATGTTCTGCCGAACTGTGCCACCAGAAGCTCTTATGCAAATAGCTTGAGTCAACGATCTCAAGCCAAGACGTCCCTTGCTGGTGTGTTCTTAGAAGGATGTTTTCTGGATTCTAACGCAGAACACTGAGGTTCGTTCTCTAATGCTTATCTACAAGTACTGTGGTTTAATAGAGAACTAAAGACTGACTGGATTGCAGCAGGTAATCATGTGTTCTTCCTAGGGTATTGTTTTGCATACCTGAAAGGGAAGAAGCTGCTGGCTATATGGTGACTCTCCAGGACAGAGAGAGTGCCAGCGTAGCTTTATAAAAGACTGTAAATATATTTGTCGTGCAAACCGGGGCTGAGTTTGTTTGCCATACTCTGCAAGCCAGCCAGGGAAGAGCTAGGCTGCAGCAGGAATTTTTGCTGTGTGCAAGTACTTACTAAGAAACTGAAAGACTGAGTTTGTTTGCATAGTTATTCCCAGATAAGATTCTACTGTTTATGTTTCTTTTCATCACCACCTCTGCTGAGTAAAAGCTCTTTATGTTTGCACTGTTGAACTGAGTCTCTGCTGTCATTGACTGGGTGTAAAGGAGAAAATTAAACAGGCATCTCTGCTGTCGCTCATAGTTAACTACTACACTCTGCTAGACTTGAACTCAGCACCCAGCACACAACCATTTCCCTATCAGGGGGCACATGAAATGATGCCGTGGGCCTCATCCGGGCTATGGGCCACAGTCAAGAATCACTGGTTTAGGGTCAATACGGACTGGGAAACGTAAAGAGGAGCATTTGGCACAATTATCCATTGGAAAACCCACAGCAAGCGCTCTGTTTTTTTCTAAGTGTGAGTCACACACACCATTGTACATTCTCACTTGCTGACATACATCTTCCTCTCAGGGACCAGTTTGCCAAACCTTGCAGTGAACCCAGAAGACTTTTGTGTCGTCATTCCCTCTTTCTCTCCTTAAACCCCCCTTCACCAAAGCCCTACATTTGGGTGATTTTAAAAACAAAGCCATGCAAAAAACATTGTTTTTTTAGAAAAGTAAAAAAAACAACCACAAATAGAAAAGCACATACCGGTAATTCCCTAGAACAAAGCAGAAGCAACAAGATCCCTGGAGAATTTATGGCTCAATGCCTCTAAGTGCCCCCATTCCCAACCGACACACACATCAGGAAGTAATTTAATTACACAACATCAGTTTTCCAGAAGTGAAACAGTAAGCCTAGTTGGGAAGAAAACACTATATGGAAACATTTAGCTAGAACAGTAGAGTGAAGCATTAAAACCCTCTTTTATGGATTTAATTCTGGGGGGAAATGTAAATCTTTCAACCTTTCAATCATTTTATAAATCAGAATAGGAGGAGAGGAATTAAGGGAGCCAAATTTATACAGCAGGGGTTCCCAACCTTTTCTGTGTGCCGGACAACGCCCCCAGGACAGCTGAGCGGGCCAGTTGCATGGTTTCCCCCCAGGTAAATGCTGCCGTAAAACACATCTGAGGCTGTCATAAATGTGTTTACAACAGCTGCTGGTGCATTTACAGCTGTCACAAATGCATCAGCTTCTGCTGCCGGTGTGGCGGTGGTGACGTGGACCACATGAAATGGTGGCCTGGGCCAAGTTTGGCCCACCGGTTGAAAGTTGGGAACCTCTGGTATACAGGGTTAACTAGGACAACAAGCACTGCCTAGTTTCATGACCGAGATGGCTGATGGTGCGGGGAGAGACGTTCTGGCAAATCTGGACAGCTGGAAATGTCCATTTCACCTACTTGGTGAGAAGCAATGAAGACAAAGCTTCTCAGACAGAACCCCGTTCTGTTTTGTGAGTGGGCCAAACTTTGGGAGGCTTGAGTAAGGAGGTACCGTGGGCTGCCTTAAGCAACTCTGGGTTGAAACTAGTGCTCTCAGCGGAGATACAAGTGGAAGGATGTTGGTGGAGTTCTGACATGTGTCAAAGCAATGAGAGGCAACAGTTGGGTTATTAATAAAGTCAGGGAGACTCCCGTCCAAATCCTTGCCTAGGTAGGATGCTTGGATCTAGGTTATCTTGCCATGGTAACAGAGTAGACCCTACTGCCAGCGACTCAACGCTCACTGTCAGGGAGCGTTTAACTAAATTGACCTTGAGGACTAATGTCCTTGGGTGGTGAAGTCTACAGGGTGATGCTCCCTAAATGGATTAAATCCCACTTGAACCCATCTTGATGGAGGGAGGCAGCTTCATCCATCCCGGCAAGGGGTCAATGAGGACTTTGTGTGCCAAAAGGGCTCAGGACCAGAAAGCGATATTATGGGGGTCATGCTGCAATGCAGAAGGCAAATGGAAGACCACTGCATTATATTATCAGGACAGTCTTCATAGCTGATCATCATGATGACAGCCAATATTCGGAATCAGATAGGGCAGGCACCTCTTGCAGAAACGTAGAAAACTGTAGTATGCCAAGACAGGTCATTAGTGTATGCTGAGTTCAGGGAATCATGCAGTGTGAGTGCAAACCCAAGAGAACTTTGTTGTACCTACACAGCATACATCTCAGCTTCCACTCAGCTGGGGGAAATAATAGTTTCTTGGTGTACTTCTGTGGTCAGAAGACCATAGACTAATGTGCATAAGAAGGAAAGTTGTAGATAGGAGTCCAGTCTCCAACTGGGTCATCCTACCTCTTTTTCTCCCTTTTTTTGCTCATTAACACTATTACTGTTGTTGTTGTCATTTCTACTTATATACCATCCCATAGTGTGATGCATTCGCTAGGCCAGGGGTTCCTAAACTAAGGCTCATGGGCTGCACCCAGCCTGTGGCAACATTTCATGTGCCTCCCCCACCCCTCCAAGGGCATTTGAGAAACAAAATGGCCGCCCATTTGAAGCTGTTGGGACAAAATGGCCACCCCCATCATGCAGGCAGGGCAAAATGGACATCCAGCCCACGAAGCTGACTGAGAGAGCGTAACCCAGCTCCTGGCTTGAAAAGGCTGGGACCCCCTGCTCTAGGAGGTTCACAAGGTAATGATGCAAACTACAATTTGGCCCCCAACATGCTGGGTACTCATTTTACTGACCTTGGAAGGATAGGAAACTGAGTCAATCTTGAGCCCGTTGGGATTGAGCTCAGATCATGAGCAGTTTTGATTGCTCTAAATGTACTGGACTGGAAATTTCACCACTTTGCACACTCAATATATATATGCAGAAACCAATTGGGGGTGGTGGGGGTGGTGACTAAAATATACATTTCACATATTGGTCTATCTACAGCAGGGAACTGACCTTGGAAGGATAGGAAACTGAGTCAATTTTGAGCACGTTGGGATTGAGCCCAGATCGTGAGCAGTTTTGATTGCTCTAAATGTACTGGACTGGAAATTTCACCACTTTGCACACTCAATATATATATGCAGAAACCAATTGGCGGTGGTGGCAGGGATGACTAAAATATACATTTCACATATTGGTCTATCTACAGCAGGGAATTTTCAACCTGCGGCCCATGGGCAGCCCATGACACCATTTCATGTGGCTCCCCAATGCCACCACCACACCAGGAAGTGCCATGTGGTGGAAGAAGTTGGCTTCATTTGGAGGGGTGGGGCGGCAAAACTGACGAGTTTGCTATTTCTGAAACTGTTCAGACCTCAGTAAATATTGCAAAGTGTGCACACAGTAAACTTGTCTGGTACTTACAACTCATCCTGAATGTTGTCTGTGAGTTTGAACAGCAGCTCCTGCCCTTCAGCCTGGCTCTCCGAATAGCGGGGCAGAAGTCCCTGCGGCCCCCTGCAACACCGGGGCTTTCTCACTCGTTCCGCTTGTGACCTGTTAAGAATTCCAAAACAGGTATTAACAGTAAGGAAGGAGACAGGACTGAGAGGCACATCAGGTGGTACAGGTCAGACTTTTCACCGAGTTCCTATAAAACCAAGACCATACCATCTCAGACCTGCAGCTAGACATGCAAATCTTTGCTGATTTCATTCTCCCAGGTAAGAACAAAAAATATATTCAAGTCTTTCTGGCCGCATGAGATAAAGCAGGGGTTCCCAACCTAAGGCAGGGCTGGATCCAGCCTACAGCACCATTTCATGTGCCCCCCACCCCTCCAAGGGCATTCGAGAAACAAAATGACAACCCCTTTGAAGCTGTCGGGACAAAATGGCCACCCTCATCGTGCAAGCAGGGCAACATTTTATTTATTTATTTTTGAAATTTGTATTGCTGCCCCCTAGCTGGAGCGACTCAGGGCAACATTTTATTTATTTATTTTTGAAATTTGTATTGCCGCCCCCTCGCTGGAGCGACTCCGGACGGCTTACAACCAGACATAAAAACATAACAAACCTCCATACTAAAAAACATTAAAAACAAACCATTAAAAAACCCACCCACCCCGTCTGCAGAAGAGAGACATCGGGACGGAGATATAGAACAATGAAGGTAAAAATGAGCCGTCTCAAGAACAGTTTCTTCTCTAGAGGAATTTTGGCCCTAAATGGAAACTCTGGATTCTGAAGGCATCTTATCCTATTACATTTATAAACTGATGGGGTCTGAACTTTCTGCGACAAACCAGGAAAGGGACCTTGGTGTCCTGGTGGACAACTCAATGAAGGTGTCAACCCAGTGTGCCTCAGCAGTGAAAAAAGCAAACTCAATGTTAGGGATCATTAGGAAGGGTATAGAAAATAAGTCAGCAAGTGTCATTTTGCCTCTTGATAAATCTATGGTGAGGCCCCATCTGGAATACTGTGTACAGTTCTGGTCGCCATACCTCCAGAAGGATATTATGGAGTTGGAGAAAGTGCAGAGGAGGGCAACCAGAATGATTAGGGGACTGGAACACCTTCCTCACCATCTGAGGCTGCAACGGTTGGGCCTCTTCACTCTTGAACGACGACGTCTAAGAGGTGACCTGATTGAAGTTTATAAAATCATGCACGGTGTGGACAAAGTATATAAGGAAAAACTGTTTTCCCTATCGCATAACACTAGAACTAGGGGACACTCCATGAAACTTTTGGGTACTAGTTCTCAAACAAATAAGAGAAAGTACTTTTTCACCCAGAGGATTACTGGTCTATGGAACTCCCTGCCAGAAGAAGTGGTGTCAGCTGTCAGTCTTGACAGCTTTAAGAAAGGATTAGACAAGTTCATGGAGGACAAGAGTATCAATGGCTATAATTATGGATACTTAAGGACAACCTCCGGGTTGGAGAGATAGGCAGGATATCTCTCAATATCATTTCCAGGGAATCCTAAGCAGGCATCTGAAGGAAATGGTGAGCCACTGTGTGAGACAGAATGCTGGACTGGATGGGCTGTGGCCTGTTCCAGCAAGGCTGTTCTTATGTTCTTATGTTCTTATTTTAATTGTTATATTGTACTTATTGTACTGTCTTAGTGTTTTTGTAGTTGTTGTTTTTTAAAAAAATTATGGGGTGTGCCTTATTTGAGTTGATATAGCAACCAATAAATTTTGTTGTTTCCCGCAAGGGGACAATGACAATAAAGATTTATTCTATTATATTTCTATTCTATTATATTCTAAACAAGCCAACGGGTGGGGGCCACCTCCCCATCAGTGCCCCACACATGCCCTGCCAGCCAGGTTTTAAGTTGTTTCCTAAAGGGCAGCAATTCGAGGGTCTTTGGCTCTCGAATCTGTATATCTATCTATCTATCTATCTATCTATCTATCTATCTGCCTGCCTGCCTGTCTATCTATTTGTCTGTCTATCTATCTATCTAAAATGTATAGTTTTTGAACGAAACCATGGCAGGATTTTGTCATTTTGCTTTTGTGCAAGAACAAAAATCTCCCAGCATTAGACTATTTTTTTAAAAAAATAGGATGTCTTATCTCGGGGAAATAAGGTGAGGAAATGAAGAAGACAGTCATTCAGAAGCCTTTACATCTGAAGTTCTACACTCTCAGTTGGCACTCTGCGATTGATACGTATTTTTTGGGTTGCAGTTTGGACACTTGGTCTCTAAAAGGTTTGCTATCCTTGGTCTACTCTATTACCGTAACATTTCTCCTACAGTTGGGTCTTCCTTTCGTCGCCAGCAGACCCAAGTGCTGCTGCTGCTCCCAGTTTGATCTAAAGCAGGGATTCTCAACCTGCGCCCGGCACCATTTCATGTGCCCCCCCCCCCCCACCGCTTCCACCACCACACCTGTCAAGTGCAGCTCTGGAAATTACAGGACCTGAACAGAACATTTCTGCGCAGGTCCATTGTACGCATGCGTAGAAGGCTTTTACGCATGCGTAGAACATTTCTGCACAGAACGTTTTTGCACAAGTCCGTTTCTACGCATGCGTAAAAGCCTTCTACGCATGCATACAACGGACCTGCGCAGAAACATTCTGTGCAGCTCACTTCTACGCATGCGTAGAAGGCTTTCACTGCCAGCGACTCAACGCCCCCAGGACATCGCCGTCTGCACAGAAGCCTTCTACGCATGCATAAAAGTCTTCTACACACACGTAGAAGTGAGCTGCGCAGAAGGGATGCGCAGAAACTCATTTTCCCGTCGCCAAATTCCGAGATAGCGACAAGTCTGGGCGGGAAATGACGTAAATCGGTGCAAAAAAAAAAAAGAAATCCCGGCTAATCCGGGATACTTGACAGGTATGCTCCACCACACCAGGAAGTGCCATGTGGTGGAGGAAGGTCAAAGTGGCCGTCCGGCCCCTGAAGCTGTCTGAGGGAGTGTGACCCAGCCCCTGACTTTCAAAGGTTGAGAACTCCTGATCTAGAGACTCTTACCCTACCCGAGCGTTTTCTGCTTAAGCCTTTTGGCAGAAGCACACAAGGCGGACTGGCTTCGTGCAGATGTTTCCTCCGGAGGCTCATTTCCTCTCCTACTTCGGCACCCCCTCTCCTGGCTAAGAAGCACAATTTTCTCTTTCATCAATGAAACTCAGCCTCCCCCCCTGCCCACCCCCCATCCCCACTTACAGGACACTGGTGCAACTCAAACGCCTTCCTCCAAAGTTCTCCTTCACGTAAAACAACCAGCTAACCAACCAACCCAACAAATAGGAGGTGGCGAAATAAAGCAGTAGTCATGAATTATGGTGCTACTACTTTCTGAAGCTCTTTGACTTTTTCTCTTGTGAATCCCTTCCAACAAGTATCTATGGATGGAATTCAGATGCAGCAGAATATATACAGGCTGGATGGCAACTGAGGATCTATGCCAGGGCTTCCCATCCTAAGGATTTGCTGTTGTAAACCGCAGCACACTTAAACCGAGGCGGTTGTAACCCAGGGTTTTACTGTATTTGGAACTTTTGGACTTATCGGACTTGAACATCCTAACTCTCCAAAAAAAGAACTCTACTAGGAACTGCATGTATTCTCGGACGTTACTTTAACAGTCCCAATGAACGAGATCTCTCTCCTTCTCTCTGTTTCATATGGATCAGCTACCCTGGAGGCAGGCAGAAGGCAGTCCAATTTCTGCATGGGTTGCAATGGTTTGGCAATGACTTAAGACTTGCTTGTGCAAGCATATCAGAGAGTAAACAAAACAGAAGAGCAAGGGAAAAGACAAAAAAATAATTGTGGCACCTTAAAGACAAACTCCTGTACAGTAGAAGGCCGTATAACAAAAATAATTCGTTCTACGAGGCACTTCGTTATACAAATCCCCCCCCCCCCCAATTATATAATGCACACTTCGTACAGCGAAAATCCTTATGGGAAAAATGGTACAATGAAAATCTCTATGGAGAAAAATCATACAATGAAAAAATTTTCATTGTATGATTTTTCCCATAGAGATTTGTGTTTGTTTGTTTATTTATTGTTATATTTATATACCGCCCTCCTCACCCTAAGGGGCGACCCAAGGCGGTTTACAAGTAATAAGATTTAATTTCATTCCATTTAATTTTCACACCCACTCAGGCGAACCCGACTCAGGGTGGTTTACAGAGTGGGCAATAAATACAAAATACAATAACATAGCATACAATGCATACAGTAAAATATCATTTACATTTTTACAATTACAAAATCTCTGTCTGCAAAATGATACAACAAAAATATAAACTACAATATGCACTACATGTGCACTACAATACAGTTTCAGATAACAAAAACAAAACAAAACATGCTGGGCCGGCTTCTCCGCCGGTGGGGCCGGAGGCAGCGACGGAAGATCTGCCGCCTCTATGGTATTACTAGATTGGGGGTGGTGGTTAGATGGCAAAGCTTAAAGATGATCGTGTTGTATGATTTTCCCCCCCCCCCATAGAGATGCATTGCATTGTACAACTAAAATGTTTGTTATACATAGCACAATGGGTTTTTCAAATCCTCTTTCTTGTACTATTTTTTCCGCTGTAAGAGGCATTAGTTATATGGTGTTCTACTGTATTTAAGTGTGAGCTTTCGTGGACCAAGTCCACTTCATCAGACATCTGTACAGCGGAACCTCGGTTAACGTAATTAATGCGTTCTCGGGGACTGTTTCTTACGGCAAAAATTACGTTAACTGAATTTCCCATAGGAATGCATCAAATACAACTTTCCATTGGAATGCATTGAAAACCAAAATACTTTAACCAAAAAGCAGTTTCCCATAGGAATGCATTGAAACCAATTAATTTATTCTGAAAAAAATTCCGTAAACCGAGCCACTATTTTCCATGTGGCCCCTCCACCGCCTCCACCATATCAGGAAGTGCCATGTGGTGGAGGAAGGGCAAAAGGACCACCTGGCCCCTGGAGCTGTCTGAGGGAGTGTGACCCGACCCCCGGCTTAAAAAGGTTGAGAACTCCTGTTCTATGGATTTCCTTTTGTTATGTGATTTTTATGTTAACCAAGCCATTTGTTAACGGAGGTTCCACTGCATTTAAATACAGGAGTTAGTCTTTAAGGTGCAACAATGTATTTTGCCCCCCCCCCCCACAACTCTTCTATTTGTTTATTCTCAGATATACTGAAATTAAGAAATTCTTTGGGGATATAGCCACAGATAGTCTGTGTGTGTGTGTGCGTGCGTGCGTGCGTGTTTGTGTGTAAGTACTATGTGATCTGCTCATTTCTGTAATTGAAACAGAAGCTTGCTTGATTCTAAGCATATACATTTTTGCACATGGTTACAGCTGGTGGGTCTCAAAGGTTCTGGTAAAAATCAAAGTAGATTCCACAAGTGTCATATCTGCCTAGTAAAGGTAAAAGGTCACCCTTTCTCGAAAGCCAGCCGTATCCGACTCTAGGGTTCAGTGCTCATCTCTGTTTATAGCCAAAGAGCTAGTGATGTCTGCGTCTGCAGATGTTTCCGTGGACATATGGCAGGCATGACTAGACACTGGAGTGCATGGAACACTGTTACCTTTCCCACCGAAGTGGTCCCTATCGATCTACATGCAATTTCTTGCTTTCAAACTGCTAGGTTGGCAGGAGCTGGGACAGAGACAGGCGCTAACTCTGTCATGCAGTACTCGGGTATCAAACTGCTGACCTGCCGCCTTCCAGTCAGCGTCTAAGCCATTTGAGCCACTGCAGTATCTTATCTGCCTAGCTTTGAGCTAATCCCTTTCTTCAGGAGTGAGAAGTGCACAGTGAGATTCCTTGCTGTGCCTGACGGGAGCTGTAGTCCAACAGTTGAAGGTGAGTTTGCCAGAGCTGAAGGATGCTTGTAACCCTGGCTGAACACTTATAAACACTTCCATCCAAAATAAGCTGGAATTATTACTCTTCCATTCCATAATGTGGGCTGCCGTGGCTCAGTGGTTAAGAAGCTTGCCTTGTTAGCTGGAAGGCTGGCAAGTTGGCAGTTTGAGACCTGGGTACTGCATGACAGATTGAGCGCCCGTTTCTGTCCCAGCTCTTGGGGATATGAAAGAAGCTTCATTTGGGTGTCCAGTGAGCAGAGTTTCTCCCGCAAAAATCCTTTCAACCCAGAATAATGTCTGATACGAAACTATTATTCCATAATGCTCAATTTAACAGTAGGAATGAAAGTCATACTTAGAGCAATAGTAAAAGCAGGTACAGTAAAACCTCGCATAAAGAGTGCCTCGCTTAGAGATTAACTCGCTTAAAGAGCAGAATTTTATCTGAATGGTCGCCTTGCTTAACAACTAAAACCAACCAAAAACTCACTTAACAACTAAATCGGGTTCACAATCCCCCCCCCCCCCCCCGCGAAGTCACAATTGGTCACTTACAATGGTGTTTCGCTTAAAGAGCAAACTTGCTTAAAGAGCAATCCCGTGGAACGCATTATGCTCTTTAAGCGAGGTACTACTGTACAGAAATTATCATCCTCCTGATGATTGAAGGAGGTCAGCTGTTTTCTATCGCTGTCTTCTATATTATGTCCTGCTGCTATTATGACGAATTGTATTTAACCAGGACAGGCCACCAAGTTTTGGCGAAACCCTTACGCTTGGATCCGAAGCAACGATTCAAACAACGTGAACCCTCCCTTGTAAATCTGCAACTTATTCTGCCGATTCAAGCTGTGTTCTGTAAATAACATGCGCCACTAACGAAATCCAAAAAGCTGAAAAATCTGCAAAGCCAAAATGGGTGGTGTGCCCACATCTGTGTTACATTAAATTCAACCAAGCACTCAACACGTTGGTTGATTGGCTTTTAATAGGCACACAAAAGGCCATGCAAGAGAGAAATGCCCTCCTGTCTGCCCAGCACAGCAGGGAAGAGTGGTGATGAATGAAGGCATAAAAAGATCCAGGAACAGCATCGTCAGGAAGGCTGGGCGGACAGGGACAGAGCACCACTGTTCAGACTGTGTCTGAGCCCGGAGCAGCTTTGCTACGAGAAACAGTTGCCGACCTAAGCATTTCTCACTATTTGACTCACATTAAGGCAGCGATTATTAAAACAAGCTTCTGCAGCAGACTCTGAGTGCGCCTCTTTTTGTAGAGACTGCGGTGGCTCAAGCGGTTAAGATGCTGAACTCGCTGACTGGAAGGTCGGAGTTTGATTCCCGTCTTTGTCCCAGCTCCTGCCAACCTATCAGTTCGGAAGCAAGACATTGCAAGTAGATAAATAGGGACCACTTTGGTGGGAAGGTAAGCAGCATTCCATGCTCTCCGGTGTTATCCAGAATAAACCTGTGAGAATAAGCTACCCTTATTCAAAAATCCTTGCACCTATTTGTACAAAACTTCAAAAGTTGATACTCTCCACAGAAGCAATTGGTGCATGGTAACTGCTTGGAGTGCATGGAGTGTCTCCGCACCTAGGCAAAGATCGCCCTTGCTCAAAAGTCAGCCGTATCTAACTCTAGGCTTCAATGGTTAGAACGGGGGTGGGGTGGGTGGGGCTCATTACAGATGGGAGTTCATTTCACCGTGCAGTAATCTGGTATCAAACTGCTAACCTGCTGCCTTCCAGTCAGCTTCTTAACCACTCGAGCTACTGCAGTCCCCACGTCTCTGAACCTACCAGTTTGCAAATTGGTAGGTCTTACCCAGGGATTCTCAACCTGCAGCTTATGGGCCAAATAAGTCCAGCAAGTTAAATTCTACCAAAGAAGCTAAAGGCGCTCATTCCGTCCTGCCATACTCAGGAATCGAACTGCTGACCTCCCGCAGTGGCTAAGTCGCTGACTGGAAGGCGGGAGGTCAGCAGTTCGATACCCAAGTACAGCAGGACGGAATGAGCGCCCGTCTTTGTCCCAGCTCCTGACAACCTAGCAGTTCAAAAGCAAGAAATTGCAAGTAGATAAATAGGGACCACTTCGGTGGGAAGGTTAACAGCGTTCCGTGTGCTCCGGTGTCTAGTCATGCCTTCCATATGAACACGGAAACGTCTGCAAACACAGACAGCGCATACTCTTCGGCTTTAAAACAGAGATGAACACTGAACCCTAGAGTCAGATACGATAGGGTGACCTTTACTAGTCATATACTCATTCTGATTTGTAGAGTCACTGCCGTGTTCTTTCATTGTTGAGGTTGCTTTTCTGGAAAAAAAAAGGTTTTTTTCCCCCAAGGACAAATTCAGATCTATTTACCGGAATTTAGAAATTTTATATTATGCCCTTCAGTTATATTATGCTCTTCTCAGTGAGGCTTGCTTTATTCCTTTTTAAAACATTTCGCTGGCTAAATGTCATTTTGGGATCAAATAAATTAACTCAGAGATATTCATTAACTTTCACTGCTCTGCTTGCCAGGTTTTGGGTTTTACCACTTTTAGCTTCTTTGGTAGAATTTAACTTGCTGGACTTATTTGGGCAGAAAAAAATGGGATAAATATTATGTTCAATGAAGAAGTGAAATGATCATGCTAGAACTACCTGAATTTATTTATTCAGAAAACGGTGGAAATTATTTGGCGATGGATTTTTTTTCTACTGGATTTTTCTAAATGGAGATGAAGTAACTTCAGGATATAATCAGAGTTTTTCTTTTGCTGTATCTGATTACAAATATTGGCCATCATCATGGCAATTAGCCACAAAGATTGTCCTGAAAATATAATGCAGTGGCTTTCCGTTTGCCTTCGGCATCACAATATGAGACCCATACTACTGATCCAGTTCTGTGAGTCACGTTCTGGTCCTGAGTCCTTTTGGCACACAAAATCCACATCAGCTCCAGGCCAGTATCATACCTGTCAAGTTTTGTATTTGGAAATAAGGGAAATTTACCAGCAAATACGGGATACTTGACAGCTATGCTTATCCTTTGCTGCCCTCCAATGGTGGCAATAGGGCATTGCAGTCTAATTAATAAGGGATGACAGTGGGAAAGAGGGTAAAATAAGGGGTTTTCCCGGCCAATAAGGGATACTTGACAGCTATGGCCAGTATTGATGAAACTGCTCCCCTCTCTATCAAGATGGTTTCAAGCGGGATTTAAGCATATCAGAGAGTAAACAAAACAACAACAACAAAAAACAACAACATGGTGGCACTTTAAAGACTAACTGCTGTATTTTAATGTTAGCTTTTGTGAATCAAGGCTACTTCATCATACCACTTGGGGACCATCAACCTTCCCTGTGGACATCGCCAGCCAAGGCTGATAATCCTCAGCATTGTTAGGTTACTTAACTCCCACCTGATAATCGGTGTTGAGTCGATGGCACTAGGATCTACTCCAAGGGTTTTCAAACTTTTCAAGTCGTGGGTCGGGTAACGCTCCCTCAAACAGTTGGTGGGCCAGAGTGGTGCCACTGCTGCCACTAGAATCGGCCGTGGACTCATTTACGGCTGTCGTATGTGCATTTACAACAGCTGTAAATGAGTCCGTGGCTGTCGTAAACACATTTACAACAGCTGTAAATGAGTCCGCGGCTGTCATAAATGCGTTCACAACAGTCGTAAATGAGTCCACGGCTGATTCCATCAGTGACTGGAGCAAAGGTGGGGGTCGGATTATTTGGTGCTGCAGGCAGGATCTGTCTCGTGGGCCAAAGGTTGAGAACCCCGGTCTACTCTATTACAGGATAACTTGGCCAGACAGGAATGGGAGTTCTATACTACTGTATTGTTTTAATCAAAGAAAGTCCTATCTCTAAGCTTTTTTCCTATGGAAGAGGCCAAAGACATTCCCAGTTGCCTTCTTGAATGAGCTTAAGTTGTTACTACTGTGGCTACTAGACAACCCAGTTTGGAGGGCAACAGTTCTGAGTGAGAACTCAACGAGTAACTGGCAACCAAACCTAAGAAAGTTACTTTTTTTGAATTACAACTTGTAGAACACCTCCCACCCCAGCAGAAACCAACCAACAAGACACCAAGCATTGCTTCTAAACTCTAGGGCAGTGGTGGTGAACCTTGGCAGTCCAGGTGTTGGACTTCAATTCCCAGAAGCCAAAGTCAGCACTCGTGCTGATCAGGGCTTCTGGGAATTGAAGTTCCAGAACATCTGGCGTGCCAAGGTTCGCCATCACAGCTCTCGGGAGATCTGTGATAGGCTGTCCACCTTGTGAGGACCTACAAGGAAGGTGATTTGCATAGAGAAGGGGCATAGCTCAGTGGCAAACCGTTACACACAGAAGGTCTGAAGTCTGGCTGCCAGCATGTCTAGGTGGGAATAGGAAAGATATTTGCCTGAAACTTGAAAAAGTTTCAGGTACAGTGGGACCCCACATAATGAATGCTTCATATAATGAAAATTTCGTACAACAAAGCGTTTGTTATGCAATGGCGACACCCTGTATAACAAACATTTTTCATTATATGGGGTTTCTGCTAAGTGGGGTATACCCCGCTTAACGGAAACCCCATATAACGAACATTTCCTCCTGCCCCGTTCTACGGGGGATCTCCCATTGGATCTGCATAGCGGGGGGAAACCCGCATAGCGAAGAGCTCCGTTGGTTAAATGACCCTAGCTCCGACTTGACAAACCAACAAAGTGCTTGGTACAGCGGGTGAAAATAATATACTGGTAAGCGTGCAAAACATCAATAAATGAACACGTGGCCATATAAGCTGGCAGAAAGTCTCTAGTGCTATCTCCTCACTAAGTAAACAGATGCTGTATCATTGGCTCCTGGCGATGTTTAACAGCCAGATCTCATAGGATCACTGAGTTGGAAGGGGCTTCTTAGGCCATTGAGTCCAACCCCCTGCTCAATTAAGGAATCCAAAACAAAGTAGATATGACAGAGGGTTGTCCAACTCTTTTATGAACGCTTCCAGTGTTAGAGCGCTCACCACCTCTCGAGGCAAATAGTTCCACTGTCCGATTGCTCTAACTCAGAGGGGTTCCCAACCTTTTCAAGCCGGGGGCCGGGTCAAGCTCTCTTAGTCAGCTTCGAGGGCCAGACGGCCATTTTGCCCTGCCTGCACGATGGGGGCGGCTGTCCTGACAGCTTCAAAGGGGTGGCCATTTTGTTTCTCAAAGGCTCTTGGATGGGGGCACCTGCTCTAACTGATAAGAAACCCCCCCCCCATTTCTTATCTGTAAGAATGCATTTCGGCAATCAGGTGCTTGTACAGATTGTGTTTGCTGAACACCCTGTTCCTGTCCTGCCTCTCTAAACTCAACCACCAGAAACCCTCCCTTATCAAACGGCCTGTAAAAATAAAAATTTTAAGTGACTACAACAGTATCAAATGCACCTCACCGTCCTTTGGAAGCATGACACTTTATACAGTTATTTACACAAACCCTTGTGCGTGACTGCATTGCCCTAATTATGCTATAACGTTTATGGGGCAATGAAACGGCTAAATTCTGAGATTCAAGTTCTCCTAGTCGGTTTTGATGCCACTTCTATCAGATATGCAGAGTAAACGTAATAATAAAGTTAGATATGTGCTATCAAGTTGGAAGTGACATATGGCAAGTCTAACAGGGCTTTCAAGGTCAGTGAGATATTTAAGGATAAGGTTTTACCATTTCCACACTCGCAGTGAGCTTCCATAGCTTAAGTGGGGATTTGAACCCAGCTCTCCTGAATCATAGGCTGCCACTCTATCTGCTATATCACACTGTGTTAACCTGGAAATGCAGGACATATCCTTTCCCAAAGCTAATATGCCCAGAGGTATGACCCCACCCCACCCCCATTTTCACGTTCTTAGGGAAACCCCAAACTAACCCAAACGAAGGATGTAGAAGGAGCACAGACTGGTGATGGCTACTGAGCCTCCACCAATTGCCTATCCATCTAGACCAGGGATGGCCAACCTTGGCACTCCAGCTGTTCTTGGACTTCAATTCCCAGAAGCCCAAGTCAGTATACCTGCTGATCAGGGCTTCTGGGAACTGAAGTTCAAGAACATCTAGAGTGCTAAGGTTAGCCATCACTGGTCTAGCACAGGGGTCCTCAAACTTGGCTCTTCATGTGTTCTTGGACTTCAATTCCCAGAAGCTCAAGTCAGTACACCTGCTAATCAGGGCTTCTGGGAATCAAAGTCCAAGAATACCTGGAGTGTCAAGGTTCACCATCACAGATCTAGGTTATAGGGCAGCGATGGCCAACCTTTTCTTGGACTTCAACAACCTGCTGACCAGTGTTTCTAGGAATTGAAGTCCAAGAACATCTGGAGTGCCAAGGTTCACCATCGCAGAACTAGGCTGTAGGGCAATAATGGCCAACCTTGGCACTCCAGGTGTTTTTGAACTTCAATTCCCAGAAGCCCAAGGCAGTACACCTGCTGATCAGGGCTTCTGGGAACTGAAGTTCAAGAACAGCTGGAATGCCATGGTTCATCATCACCGATCTAGGCTGTAGGGCAATGATGGCCAACATTGGCACTCCAGCTGTCCTTGAACTTCAATTCCCGGAAGCCCTGATCAGGAGGAGTTGTGACATGGGCTTCCGGGAATTGAAGTCCAAGAACACTTGGAGTGCCAAGGTTGGCCATCACGGCTGTAGGGTCTCTCTCTTGACCCCCCCTAAGCCTTGTGCCCAGAAATTTCACTTGCATCCAGCATCCTGTTCCACTTGCAACAACAGTAACCTTCAACATCTGGACCAACCCAACTGGAGTAGCAAAATGAGGCAGTTGCCATCAATTTCACTCAATCAGCTTCCTTTTTTCCAGATCAGACTCGGAAGTGCATTTCTTTAAAAAGTATAATTGCAGGTTCACCATTTTTAATAGCAACCGCGAGGCGAGGCCCAGAGCCGGAGCAGTGTATGTTACATGCAGCATGAGAGGGTTAAATAGGACAGCCTCCGCTCTTTTCTAAACTTTTGCCCTCTGGATATGTACTCATTGGCCGCTGTACAAAACTAGAGTGGTATTACATGCCTTAATGATATGGTTCAACTGTCGGTCAGGCCCAGGGTCTGGCTTTGTGCCAGACCGCAATCAATGGGACACAACCCCCCCCCCCCCACATATCCTCCCGCCCCCCCATCTTTTCAGATCATCACGAAGGGCTCACATTATCTCCTTTTTGTCGTGCTGGCTAAATTTATGGAGCAGAACCCCGAAGCGGCATTCCTTGGCTTTGGGACGGCCCACGCGGGCCTCCCTTTGTTTGGTCCTGTAAGCGAGACCCGTGCTTTTTTGGAGGACGGCAAGGTTGTTAGTTCAGGCACTGGCTGTTTGCTCACGACTGAAATGAAGAGAGTTCAGGGGAAGGGCAAAAGGACAGCCAAGTGTAAACCCCATCCCAGCAGGCTTCGGGCTCCGCCGCTCAGCAGCAAAATGCAATGCACCCTCCCTCCCACCCCGTTCGCAGTGATGGAAGGCCAAATCGTGGGCTACGAGCCCAAGCTGTAGCCCAGGGATTCTCAACCTGCGGCACACAGGCCAGATGTGGCCCATGGCACCATTTCATGTGGCCCCGCCACCATACCCGCAAGTGCCATGTGGTGGAGGAAGGGCAAAATGGCTATCTGGCCCCTGAAGCTGTCTGAGGGAGCATGACCTGGCCCACGGCTTTAAAAGGTTGAGAACTCCTGCTGTAGCCAGACGATGCTGGACGAGAACTTTTGTTTTGCTCTGAACTTCTGGAGTAAGGCTTCTCCATCGTCTGTACCTTCTGCCCTTGCATGGAAGCCAAAAGGCCCTCAGTTTCCTCCTCCTCCACCACCACTACTACCAAGGAGGACATTTCTACTTTCAATGGCATTCTGGTATTATATCTATCCCTTCTCTTCAGCTGGTGGCCGGGGAAAACACTGACGTTACTATTAACAGGCAAAAGATCAGAGCTAGATCATCCATGGCAGGTAGCTGGTAGTGCAGCAGGATGTTGTGATCCAGACACTGAAGACGACCTGGATCAGGAGGTACGTCGTATGCCCAGCCCAGTTCTGCCATCCCAGCCTGCATCTGACCCTGAGCTCCAGCCTGTACCTGAACCAGGAACCTCAGTCTGCTTTTGGGCCAACTCTGCCTCCCCAGGCAGATGATGTGTCAGACCAGAGGTCTGACTCTGACAGTAGTCAGTCCTCAGCCAAAGACCAGTGCCGAAAGGTTGTGCAGCTGAGTTGCAAGAAAGCCAGAGCTCGTATCAGAGGAGGCTCCCAGCTGATACCCATTAGCTGGGAGGCTTCTTAAACAAGCATGTTTCACAAGACAAGCGTCGGTACAATTTCTCAGTGTGATGATCGACATTCTGCCAGATCTTCCCTGTACCTTGTGAGTGACTGCTGTCATGACTTCTGCCTACCTTGACGACACCCCTAGATATCCTTTGAACACGATGCTCACTCTGATCTTTACCGGTGCTCTGACCTCGGCTTGCTCATTGGACTTGACTATTGGACTTTCCTTGGATAGGGTTTTCCCAGGACTCTCCTGTGTAGTGCCACTGCATGGTGACCCTACCCGCTGGGTAGGTCAGCACACAGGGCAAGGGGACAGGCAGGCATTGATTTCTCACCAGCGCCATGATATGCCTTCCTCCCATTTAGGCTACTTTTCCATTCCACTTGGAGGCACGAGGCATGTAGACTTTGTACCCCGCTGGTAAGTGTACGATGCAGACCACTCCTTGAGAATCACTGCAGCCAGTAAGATTAACAATGTCCATATTTTATTATCCTAAGAGCTTCCAGTCTGGCCAGGTTATCCTGCTAGGGTTGGGGTTCCCTAAGGCCCTTGGGCCGGATCTGGCCTGTGGCCCCATTTCATGTGGCCCCCCAACTCCTCCAGGGACATTCAAGAAACAAAATGGCCATCCCTTTGAAGCTTTTGGGGCCAATGAGGACTTTGTGTGCCAAAAGGGCTCAGTACCAGAAAGTGACTCATGGAACTGGATTAGTGTCCTCCTTTAATGTTATTCCTTGTTCAGTGAGGTTCTTCCTCCATCTTCATTCCCTCGTGCCGACCTTCCAGTTGTCAAGTTTGGTATCTTAACCACTTGAGACACTGCAGCCCTTGACCTTGTGCCTAAGCACAAGCAAATCTCCCCTCAACAATTAAACAGAAGGGCAGTGTAGGTGACCATTTTGAGCCCCAAAGGAATGGCCCACACCAATGTTACACTTGATCTGCTTTCTGAAGGCCAGGGGTTCTCAAACATCTCTAGCCACGGGCCAGGTCATGCTTCATAAGACAACTGAGCGGACCGGACTGGTGGTTCCCCCCACTGCAAAAACTGCCGTAAAACACATCTGTGGCTGTTGTAAATGTGGATGTGGTAGTTTCCATTGCTTCTGTTGCTTCTGACGGCGTGGGGAGCAAGGGCAGGGGGCCACATGAAATGATGCAGCAGGCCAGATCCAGCCCACAGGCCATAGGTTGTGAACCCCTGCTGTAGGTGCACTAGTACTGAGAAGTGTCTGCCCAGAAACATTTCCCAGGAAAAAAGCTGGATTATGAGCAGGTTTCAGTGTGGTGAGGATTTCTGGCTGAACTCCCCTTGAACCCAGAAGCATATCGCTTATAACAGACACTAACAATAATGCTCTGATTACCTGCCTAAGATATGAGGGTTCAAAGCAAGTTCGCCTCCCGTCACTCCCTCCTGCCACCTTTCAGCGCTCCTTTAGATCGCCCCTGCTTACATTTAAAGTTGTGTCTGTTCACACACCAGCACGTGTCAAAACACACACAATACAGTACAATATAAAACAAAAAGAAAACAAATGTTTGGCTCTCTCCTGAGCCACTGCACACAAATGTATGGCGCTCCAAATTTAGGAAAGGGACTGAAGAGGCTAAGACGCTGACTGGAAAGCAGGTCAGCAGATCGATTCCCGAGTACTGCAGGACGGAGTGAGCTCCTGTCTTTGCCCCAGCTCCTGCCAACCTAGCAGTTCGAAAGCAAGAAATGGCAAGGAGATAAATAGGGACCACTTTGGTGGGAAGGTAAACAGCGTTCCGTGCGCTCTGGTGACTACAGTCATGCCTGCATCATGACCATGGAAACGTCTAGCGCTGGCTCTTCGGCTTTGAAACAGAGATGAGCACTGAACCCTAGAGTAGGATATGACTGGCTTTCAAGCAAGGGAGACCTTTGCCTTTACCTAAGTTTAGGAACCACTGAAGTAGACAAAGCTAGTCAGTTACTGACTGTGTTTCAGTTATTTCACATATTCACTTTCTCACTAGCTGGTGTTGTGAGAGCGCCTTAGCAAACATCTAATGAGGACAACACGGATAATCAGAAGACTGGAAACCAAGTCCCATTGGGAACAACTGAAAGAACTGGCCATGTTTAGCCTTGAGAAAAGGCCACTGAGAGAGGAAATGATGATAGCACTCTGAAAGATGGTCAGAAAGTGGAGGGACAAGATCTGTTCTCCATCCAGTAGTCATGTATGGCTATGAGAGCTGGACCCTAAGGAAGGCTGAGCGCAGAAGAAGAATAGGCGCCTTTGAACTCTGTGGTGGTGGAGGAGACTCTTGTGAGTCCCCTGGATTGCAAATAGATCAAATATGTCCATCCTGAAGGAAATCAACCCTGACTGCTCCTTGGAAGGACAAATACTGAAGCTGAAGTCCAAGCACTTTGGTCACCAAATGAGAATAGAGGACTCACTCGAAAAGACCCTGATGCTGAGAAAGATCGAAGGCAAAAGGAGAAGGGGATGGCAGAGGATAACGTGGATGGATGGCATTGTTGACACAGTGGGTGTAGATCTAGATGGACTACAGAGGATGTCGGATGATAGAAGAGTCTGGCGTGCTGTGGTCCATGGAGTCACAAAGGCTTGGACTCAACTGTGCAACTGAACAACAACAACAAGCTAAGAATTTCTTTACGTTTAGATGAAGAGATGCCCTGAACGTTATTTGCATCCCTTAAAAAGACAATTGGGTAATTTTGCTAATCAAAAAGTTTACAGTGCAACATTTCTGGATAGGAATGATTACCGTATATACTCGAATATAAGCCGAACCAATATAAGCCGAGGCACCTAATTTTGACCTGAAAACCCAGGAAAATAGATTGACCGGAGTATAAGCTGAAGGGTGGGAAAAGCAGCAGCTGCTAGTGAGTTTCAATAATCAAAATACATGAAAAATATGGTAAAAGTAATTAAATTGTTGCCACATCTCAATCTGGTGCAGTCTTGGGGCCCTCGTGTTCATTGACCCGAGTATAAGCTGAGTCCCCTTTTGGGGGCTAAAAACTCGGCTTATACTCAATTGTATATGGTAGTTGGCTGCATACCATATCACTGACCTATATCAGTATAAATATTAAGAGCCCCAAGTTCTCCACCAGTCATCATCAGGTTAGGTCAGGAGTGACCAACCTATGTCCTGTGGTCTGGCCCCAGCCCCCATTTCATGGGGCCCACTACCACCCTTGCCACTACTGGAAGCAGAAGCGTTTATGAAAGCTGTAAAACGTACCTGCGCCTGCCGTAAATGCACCCACACGGCTGTCGTAAATGCAGTTACGACAGCCGCAGATACATTTTACGGCAATGTTTATGGCGGGCAGAACCATGTGACTGGCCCGCTCAGCTGTCCTGAGGGCGTGGTCTGGCCCATGGCGTAAAAAGGTTGGGAACCCCTGGGTTAGGTGCTAAAAGAAATTAGCCAGGGGGATACTGTGAATGAAGCAAGCAATGCAAACCTTTGGTTAAATGTCCTGAGCTACAAGCTCGAAGTAAATCTAGTCCCAAAAGAGAGTGGATGCTTGAGGGATGAGTCACTAGAAGGTCTGCATGTATCACAAGGACAGTGAGTAAAGAAAGCATACTACAGTAAAACCCTGGGTTACAACCACCTCGGTTTAAGTTTGCTGCGGTTTGCCAACGGGAAATCCTATGGAAATGCTGGTTTACAAATTTTTAATGTATTTTTTTTTTGGTTTATAATGATTGATTCAGGACCGTTTTTTAAATTTTTTCAATGCATCTATGGATGTTTTGCTTTACAATTTTTTGGGTTATGACGGAGGCTGTGGAATGGACCTCCATCGTAACCCAGGGTTTTACTGTACTTTTATATTTCCATTGTTTTTGCCACAGACCTGTACATCTTCTAACACTTGGGGCTACAAACTAACACATGTAAGGTAACCATTTTAATTAAGTATACAGCACTTTAATTGAGCATATAGTGAAGTTGCAACCCCCACGCCAGATGCAGTGGGCTTATATTAGCCTGAAAGATGGGCGAGTGATTTTAAGATCTTGATCATCGTGCTATTGATCTCCTCCTCCTCCTCCTGTCATATCCAATTCCAAATATTGGTGATTATCATGGTGATCAGCTATGAAGACGGTCCCGAAATGTAGCAACCTTTCATCTGCCTTTCACATCTTAGCGTAACACCCATAGTCCCACTGATCTAGTTCCACGAGTCACTTTCTGGTCCTGAGCCCTTTTGGCATGCAAAGTCCTAATCACCAGCTACCAGGCCAGTATTGATGAAGCCCCTTTCTTGGCTTTGTCATTGGCCACAATTAAATCTTCATTGGGACATGTTTTTTGGTAGTAATCGGCAGACCAGTAAATGAGCCGGATTCTGTATCTCTCCACAGTCACACAGCATCTTGTTCTCTGCCAGCAGCCCCCAGTTGACCATGTTGGTCATGCATTTAGGGACTCCAACCTCTCAGCCTATTCAGGATCCTCCAGGTGGTGTAGGGAAGGTTGAGCTCCTCAGCCATATCCTCCTTTAATGTTACTCCTTGTCCAGTGAGCTCCTTCCTCCATCTTCTAATTTGGTTTTGCTCTTCCGTAGCCTCAAGAATGTTTGTTCTTGCCATAAAGCTCTTCCTGGATTTGTGCTGGCAGACGTGAGGCTCATCTCCATTCAGAGGATGTTGAGGGTCCTTCTCTTGCTTAGTTCTCTTGGTGTCAGCTGCAACTTCCCTCCTTATCTTAGGTGGAGCATACCAACAAGAGGGTATATTTTCTCAACTGGTGTAGGTTTGAATCATCCTAACACAGCTACCTACTTCTAATATGCCCCCTTGCTCTGAAAGCACCAGAGTTTCAGGATGGTTTGATCCCTGCTATCAAAAGTCTCTATGAACTACTGAGACTGGCTAGGAGGACTGGGATGAGGAGAAGAGCCTTCTTGGTAGTGGCACCAATGTTGTGGAACGCTATTCCACTCGAGCTGCACCAGGCTTCCTCGCGCCAGTCTTTTAAAAAGCAATTGAAGACTATGCTTTTTGAGAAGGCCTTTGTAAATGTTTCACCTATCCCTGGCATTTAGACTGGAGCCCTGCTTATACTTTCAGCAGCTTAAGAGGCGGGTCTGCTGTATTTTGGCCCAATTTTATGGCATGTTTACTGTCGGTTTTATATTTTAATTTTAGGGGGGGGGGGTACTTTTAAAATGTCTGTTTGTTGTAGGGGGGAATTTATGCTGTTAGCCGCCTCGTGTAGGGATTCATTCTCCCTAGGCGGGGAGGCGGGGTATAAGTGCAACAACAACAACAACAACAATAATCTGTTGTGGAGAAGAAGAAAGACTGGTTTATTGACATTGCTATACCAGGAGATGCATGAATTGAAGACAAACAACTGGAGAAAAATCACAAAATATTGTGATTTGCAAATTGAAGTCGAGCATCTATAGCAGAAGAAATCTGTTGTTGTTCCCATAGTGATCGGAGCCCTTGGAGCAGTCAGTACCTAAAGGACTCACTAGATATTTGGAAATTTTGGACTTATCTGATTTGAACTCTCCCAAAAAACAACTATACTGGGAACTGCATATATACTCAGACGTTACCTTAACAGCTCTTAGGACCTTGGTTAGGGCTCGAACTGTTAATTTTATTCCAGTCCATCATACAAATGGTTGATTTGTATGATGATGATGATGATGATATTATTATTATTATTAATACTAATAATACTAATACTAATAATACTAATACTAATAATACTAATACTAATAATACTAATACTAATACTAATACTAATAATAATAATAATAATAATAATAATAATAGAAGATTGGCAGGAGCCAGGACAGAGACAGGCACTCATTTCGTCGTGCAATACTCGGGTTTTGAATTGCTGACCTTTCGCCTCCCAGTCTGCTTCTTAACCACTTGCGCCACTGCAGTCTCAGGAAAAATGGATCCAAAAGACGAAGTAAAAGTGAGTCATTCAAAGGGAAAAGAAATTAACTTTCCTCCCCTTTCTTCTTAGAATTTGGTAAGAGCCTTACATAAGTGACGCTACAATGCAAAATGGATTGTTCTGGGCTTTGGAGTGCTAGGGAGTATTTAGAGTTCAGCCAACAGAAGGAAAAGTCATTTGCAGCCGGTGTGTGTGTGCGTGTGTGTGCTTGTCTCACATCGGTGGAAGGACTGCCACGTAAGCTCTGAGTGACAGCAAATACTTGGGGCAATCCCAAGGCTCCAGCAGAATGAACTTATCCATGATGTCTGGAAGTAAAAGCATTTTAAAGGCAACTTCCAATCATAGAGCGCCTGAATTTATACCTTTTAGGAGCATTAGTATCTCCCTCTCGGTGGATGGGGGACTGCTCAAGTGGGGACTGCTGGTGGACGATAACACGGAGTGGATGTGGAGAGATGCAGAATCCAGCTCATTTACTGGTCTGCCGATGACTGCCAGGAACATGCGCCGATGAGGACTTGGGTTTGGCCAATGTCAAAGCCAAGAAAATGGCTTCATTATGGCAGTCCAAGATTTGATTGGGACACAAAAGAAAAAATCCCCAGAAAAAAGCAGATTATAATAAAGAATTCAGAAGAAGCTGAAGAGAGAAAGACAGAAAAGAAAGGAGCACACTGGGGGAATAGGCTTTGAACCCTAGCCACAACAACATTTTTTTAAAGCAAGCAAATAAAACCATAACCAGAAGGAAAATAATTCTGTTGTAGCTTCAGATGGTTGCTACTCATTGACAAGTATTTTCTGACTCTATAAGGCAAGGATTCTCCATCTGTGGCTTGTGGGCCAGATGCGGCCCATGGCACCATTTCATGTGGGCTCCCCACTGCCTCCACCACACCAGGAAGTGCCATGTGGTGGAGGAAGGGCAAAATGGCCGCCCGGCCCACGAAGCTGTCTGACGGAGTGTGACCTGGCTGCCGGCTTTAAAAGGTCGAGAACTCCTGCATTAGACTTCAAAACCACTTCTGAAGTAAGACGGGGACTCCCAGAACACTGGGTGTTAGACTTCAGAAGCAATGCTTTCCTAGCAAACTTTGTGATACATGGAATGAAAACATTCACACATGCAGGGAAGATATTACTAGATATTTTTGAAGTGTATATCCCCTGCCTCTACCAATACAGATAATAATATTTCCATGTCAGAAATTATTCTGGCTTGAAAGGATTTTTGCTGGAGGAACTCCGCTCATGGGACGCCCGAATGAGGCTCTTTTCATGTCCCCTAGATCAGTGGTGGCAAACCTATGGCATGCCCAATGGGAGTGCTTCCTCCTCCCCCCCAGCAGAGTTCACCCCACCCCTCTGTCCAGCAGCCCAATGGGAGTGCTTCCTCCTTTCTCCCAGCAGAGTTCACCCCACCCCTCTGCTCAGCAGCCCAATGGGAGTGCTTCCTCCTTCCCCCCAGCACAGAGTTCACCCCATCCCTCTGCTCAGCAGCCCAATGGGAGTGCTTTCTTCCTCGCCCCAGCAGAGCTCGCTCTACCCCTCTGTCCAGCAGCCCAATGGGGGTGCTTCCTTCCTCGCCCCAGCACAGAGTTTGCCCCACCTCTCTGCCCAGCAGCCCAATGGAAGCATTTACTTCCTCCCCTGTTGTTGTGTGGGCACTTTGTGATAAGTAAGTGTTCTTTGGGTTGCAGTTTGGGCACTCAGTCTCTAAAAGGTTTGCCATCACTGCCCTAGATCTTTTCCCACCAAAGTGGTCCTTATTTATCTACTTGCAATTTCTTGCTTTCAATCTGCCAGGTTGGCAGGAGCCGGGACCGAAACGGGTGCACATCCCACCATGCAGTATCCGGGGTCTTGAACTGCCGACTTGCAGGCCTTCCAGCTAACGAGGCGAGCTTCTTAACCACTGAGCCACCACAGCCGCTACTAAATCAGATGAAAAATAAGTACTGTACTGTACTATCATTCTCATTCTGACACCTATCTAGAGTTGTAAAATTTTCGGAAATTTTGAAGCTCGGAAAAAAACCGTTTCCCCTCTGGAAAAAAACGATTTTTTTTGGAAAAATTGAACAAAATGCTACATTAGCACTTCTTTTTTCTTTTCCAGATTGAAAGTCATTCTGCTTTGGAGAGTTCAGTTTGTAACCTAGGACTTACTCCTCACAGAAATTAGAATAATCTGATACCATACATATTTGTTTAGAAATGATTTATAAATAAAATATTTGAACCCGGCCTTATCTTAAAATATTTCATTCATCATGTTAAAATAAAACATTCCATAATATATTTTTTAGTTTTTCAATTTTTCGGGGAAAAACAAAAAATGGGAAAAAACGGTTTCCCCCTGAATTTTTCCGTTTTTCCCCGTTCCTTCACATCTCTACACCTATCCTGCCCATCCACAGTAGAAGGGACTGCTTCAGCCATCAGCTGGGGCTGTTTCATTCCTCTGTGTTATAGCCAGCAGTTAAGATACATGGCTCTACTCACGTACAGCACAGATGATGCAACCCGAAGCCAAAAACAAAAGTATTTGGAACTGTGCTTTCTTAGGTCAGTTCCATCCACATAGCATAATGGTAAAACAAAACAAGAGAGGGAGTTTTATAGGCGCACATGTTAATGTAGTCTTCCAGTCTGCTCCATCTCATTAGGTTCTTAACTGGAATGTTTGGTACTCTATGAAGAATATCTAAGGATTAGGTCCTATCACAGTGGTGGCGAACCTTTTAGAGACCGAGTGCCCAAACTTGTTAGGACATAAGTCTTCGCCTAACTGGTTGGGCAGGATAATATGTATGCAGTAGAACCCCATATAACGAATGCCTCTGACAGCGATTAAATCGTACAATGACGAGGATTTGAAAAAATACTGTGCCCCGTATAACAACTAAAATTGTTATACGATGCAATGCATCTCTTTGGGAAAAATCGCACAACACATTTTTGTCATTGTACGATTTTCCCCAAAGAGATAATTGTTGTATGATGTATCCCATAGGGATATTCGCTATACGATGCATGCATCGTTTAGCGATTAAAGCGTACAATGACTAGCACCGTGGAACGAATTAAAGTTATTATACGGGGTTTTACTGTACTTGCATATCTGCTATGGTGCTTTAAGAGCATAGAGTATATGACAGAGCAGGTGAATTGTATTGTCTCATTAGCTTGCCAATACTGTGGATAAAAGGAAGGTTGTAACCACAGTTACATCAGCTCTATGCTCAAGGACAGCTTTATGCTCGACAACCGCTTGAAGCCCACAGACTGCTTGGAGCCCACGGACTGCTTGGGGCTTAACTACTGCTTGGGGCTTAACTACAGTTTACTGTTTAGTGCTGAGCTCACCACTCTTGCTACATTTGCTACTTTGTTTTGCTACTGGACTATTTGCAATTCGGACTGTTATTCTCCATTATTGTTAAAGACTGGTAAGGAGAAAAGAATCTTCTGCTTTCCTTTGGAAACATCATCTTGACTATCTCTGCTATTGCTGTTGACTTTCAAAAGCTTTTGAACTTTGCTTTCGACCTTTGATTTTGCCACAAGTAAACAACTCTTCTCACTATACAGTATACAGTAATACCTCATACAAAGTCCACTTCGTACAACATCGGATTCATACAACATCGCCTAATTCCTTGAAAAAAGTTGCCTCATACAAAGTCGTGCGACTTAGTATGAGGCATTGGGGTTTTTCCCAGGTTGCATTGTGCCTGGGCAGTATAAAATTCACCCTACTATTTCTAAACAAGTAACCTGGCGTAGACCATTGGAAGACACCGATTATGAGACCACAGATTTGGATATAGTGGAAGCATCTGGAGACGAGCGGACACGTGATCCATATTTCTTTAGACCTAACAGACCGAAGCCAGGACCTTCTTCCTTTTCCAAGAATATTAATAGGAATGATTTTTTAGGATCCCGCCCTCACAAGCGGTCGAAAAAGAAGTGACACCTTTCCTGGTCTTCAATCTATTTGACAGGGTCTTATCGGTAAGGGAAACACAGTTATTAAATCTGGGTCCTGGGTTTGTTCCCACTTCTAATTACTCTCCGTTTCGGACCAGGGTTGATATATTTAAACTGGTTCGTCTATTGAAACTGCGTGCTTTCTTTAAGGATTCTTCTGTAGACAATAGGGTATTTACCCCCCGTTCCACTTTTATCCCGATTGTCAATAATGCATCAATAGACGTTTTCAAACGTCTAGTCCTCCGTGATATTTCTTCACTAGAAAATGGCTTTACTTTTTCTCACAATTTATCCTTCAATGACATTGCTTTGCTTAAAAACCTAGGTAATGACCCCAATATTATCATTAAATCTGCCGACAAAGGTGGTGGTCTTGTAATCCTCAACAGAGATGATTACTTTAAAGAAGCTTTTACACAATTATCCAATACTTCCTTCTATCAGAAATTGGATCATGATCCTACTTCACACATTTCTAACATTATTTCTGTTGTCTTGCAAGAGGGTTAATCTATGGATTACATCTCTAACAGCACTTATCGGTTTCTTCACAATAAATTTCCTAGGGTCCCCATTTTGCACTTACTCCCTAAGATTCATAAAATTAACCTCAATTCTGCCTCTGGTCCTCGTTATGTCCCTTGTAAACCTATTATTTCCGCGTACAACTCTTTATTAGAACCCCTATCTAAATTTATTGATTATCATCTTAGACCTTTTGTTTCCGCTACTCCCTCCTATGTTAGAGACTCATCTCATTTTATCCAATCCTTAGAGAACATGTCCATTCCGCCAGGTGCCACTCTCCTCACCATGGATGTTGCATCACTTTATACCAATATTCCATTAACAGAGGCCAGAACTATTATTGAACATCATCTTACTTTACGTTCTAATCCGGATCCCCCCACCAGTTTTCTTTTGGATCTCCTGGACATATGTTTTGAGAACAATTTTTTTCGTTTTGACAACACTTATTATTTACAGGTACAGGGTGTCTCCATGGGTTCAAATTTTGCTCCATCAGTGGCTAATATTTTTATGAATCACTTTGATGCCACTTTTATTTTGGACCCTGTTGTTAATCCGTTCTTTTCTGAAGTTATAGTTTATAAGAGATATATCGACGATTTATTTTTTGTCTTTAAGAACCCACTTCTTGTTCCTCCATTTGTTGATTGGATTAATTCTCTACATGCCAACCTCAGTTTTACCCATTCTGTTGATTCTTTTTGTTTACCCTTTCTTGATTTATCAATTTATATCCAGAATGATCAACTCAATATGTGTCTTTATCAAAAACCTACGGATAGACAAGCTTATTTACAGTTTGCTTCATTTCATCCCCATTTTCTTAAAACCAACATACCCTATAGTCTTATGTTGAGAGCCAAACTCAACTCTTCTAATCATGCTGATTTACGACACGCTCTTGATAGTATCGATAATGCCTTAAAACGCAGGGGTTATCCCCAACATGTCATCAAAACTGCAAGAACCAAAATTAATGCCAACCCGAGACATACTTTGTTTCATCACACCGTCAGACCCTCTAGATCCAACATTTTTTGGTCATTAGATTATACCCCTCTTGCCACCAAAATCAAACAAGTAATTTTAAGACACTGGCACATCGTCGATTCTATCTCTGGTTGTAGCCAATCACCTACCATAGGGTTTCGCAGAACACGCACCATTGGTAGTTTCATCTCTGTTTTTTCGATTGTAACAGCATAGATACCATCTCCATGATCATCTGTGAATGTGGCCTCGCCTATATCGGTCAGTCCAGGCGCCCTCTCAAAATTAGACTGGGGGAACATCTATCTCGTATCCGGAATCGTGTCATGTCCGCCCCCATGGTCAGTCATTTTGCTGAGACCAACCATTCTCTTAATAGATTGAAAATTGTTGTTATTGAAAATATTCGTCCAAGACCCCATAACAAAACAGATCTCAATCGTCTCCTTCTCCAACAGGAGGCTTTCTATATACATAGGTTCCGTACGCTCACCCCATTTGGTTTGAATACGGACTTGGATTTCTCGTCGTTTCTGTAAATCTTCAGTTTCCCCTTTAATTTCTCCTCCAGCAAACCCACACGTGTAGATTATTGAGCTTCTCCTCTTTATATTTTCACAGCTTTCTATTCTGTTAACGCTGTTACCCCTTAGGACTGATCATTTGAGAGGTTGTTTGCAGCATGTTAATTTATTTAATTCAGGTAACCTTGTCTTTCTCTATTGTACATGTTTCATTATGTATGCTTGTTCGAGAATATTATTATGCTTGTATTCGTTTCATATTGCACCAGTATGTGTTTTAACTTTTCCACAGACTCTTGATGAAGTCAATGAAATATCCCATTACCGCGGATGGATATCAAGACTGAATTTCGTATTGCCCATCGTTTCCCTTTGGATTTGTGACTTGTTGCTGATATCTGTTGCTGACATTGGTTGCCGTTTAATTCGTCAGGTTCCTGTGTTCCTATATCACCATTTTTACATTCCACTCGCCATCGGACTTTCATTCACCTTTTAGTTTCAAGACTGTTTGGTTTATTCATACCTATGCTACTTCACCACGAACTGCAACCTCCCATATCTCAGCATACATAAGACTGTTTTCAGTATTATTTTGTACTCCTTGGGAACCTTGTGGTTTTACCTTATAATATTAAACTTTTCGCATTTTGTTGTACTAATTTGTTTAGGGTGTTTTTCTCTTCCTCCTTGGGCAGTATAAAAGGCAGGACACCTGCGTGCATTGTTCTTGTGGGTTTTGCATGAGGCAAAGAGTGTTTAGGAGTGGTTTTGAGCACAATTTTGGATTTTTTTGGATTTTTCCGTCAGAATTTTTAGAAGCATTCCTGGGATTTTTGCAGCATTCTTCAGGCTCTTGGACAATCAGGGTTGTTTGACATGTTTTTGTAATGTTTTTAGCCTTTAGACAATGATTTCTTAAAGTTCTGTCAGTTTCCTGTCTGTTTCCTTGACTTTGCCCTGAAGTCTGTGCTGTTACAGTACAATGAATCTCTATGGAAATGACGTTGTATGAGGCATCGCGGCAAGGATTTGGACGTTGTATGAGGCATCGCGGCTAGGATTTTGCATGCCTCATACAAAGTCCAAATCCGTATAAAGTCCAAACTTGTGTAACCAAGTTTGGACGTTGTATGAGGTATCACTGAATCTGTTTGGTTGCTGTGTTGTTCATTGAGCTCTCAGACTTTTGCTGACACGCCCCTGCAACACAAGGGTTTACTCTACATACTAACAAAACTACAACCCAAAACCTCACTTATTTATCGCAAAGTGCCAACACAGCAACAGGGGAGGGAGGAAATTCTCCCATTGGGCTTCTGGGCAGAGGTGTGGGGCAAACTTTGTGCTGGGCAACCGCATGGGTGCCCACAGAGAGGACTCCAAGAGCCACCTCTGGCACGTGTGCCATAGATTTGCCACCATTCTTCTATCATCATATTAACCATGTTCTTCTGCTACCTTGCACATGTCTTCCTGGTCCATCAAGCCTCTGCAGAGTTCTTTAGAAACCAAGCACCTTTAGGACCTGGTTGTTTGATCTGTACACTTCCCAATGAAAATGCAACATCCATACCGTCTTAAACGTCACCCTTGCTCGAAAGCCAGTCGTATCTGACTCAAGGGGTTCAGTGCTCATCTCTGTTTATAGCCAAAGAGCCAGTGCTGTCTGAGTTTCTGCAGACATTTCTGTGGACATGTGGCAGGCATGCTTTGACATCTGAGTGCACGGAACGCTGTTTACCTTTCCTCCAAAGTGGTCCCTACTTGCAATTTCTTGCTTCTGAATTGCTAGGTTGGCAGGAGCTGGGACGGAGGCGGGAGCTCACTCCATCATGCAGTACTTGAGAATTGAACGCCGACCTTCCAGTCATCAGGTTCAGCTTGAGCCACCGCAGCCCCTTCAACATTAGGTCCCCGCCCCTCAAAAAAACAACAACAACAACAACCCAGCCATAATTTTACATGAGATTCTGCCTCCGCGGGAAAACCTCAAGGCTCCTTACTACAATTTTCATTTGCATTCAGAATAATCTAGTTGTAAAATAATTTGCACCAATAGCAGAAGGAACCGAGACTGCTGCTCACAAAACTGAAAGAAAAAATAAAATTAAATGACCCAGTAAGGTACAGACCAAGCACTGAACTGACCTGGGTCCAGTGAGCGTGGCGGTCTCTCTCACTGCTTGTGCCGTTTCAGAAGCAAAATCCAGTGCACCAGCTACTGGTTTTGTTACAGTTCCAACCAGTCCTTTCCCAAGGCCAGATATAAAGCCACTGACTCCCCCTTCAGTTTTCACTCCTTCGACTGTTGAGGTGATCACGCTTGTCAAGCCACCAATGATACCTGTGTAGAATAAAGTCAGAATGTCAAGAAATTCTAGGATTCAACAGTCCTGTGGTCAAGAAAATCCACGATCCTAGAAAAACTAAGTGAGATTGCAGGAGGGGTGGAAATTTTTATTTGGCTCTTTATTGCACACAGACATGAAAGCCCTAGAACAGTGATGGTGAACCTTTTAGAGACCGAGTGCCCGCGGGGGAGGAGGGGGAGGGGAGGTCCCCTGTGCTGGGGAGGGATGAAGCACTCCCATTGGGCTGCTGGGCAGAGGTTTGCCACCACTGCCCTAGAATCATAGAATGACTGTGTTGGAAGGGGCCCTTTAGGCCAGGGGTGCCCACACTTTTCAGGCCATGGGCCGGGCATGTGGTTCAGGGGGCTGGTCACTATGGCCTGTGGGCCAGATACAGCGCCTGATGACAATTCATAAGAACAGCCTTGCTGGAACAGGCCACAGGAGCCCATCCAGTCCAGCATTCTGTCTCACACAGTGGCTCACCATTTGCTTCAGGGTATTATTCCCAAGGAGATGCCTTCACCGGCTTAGGATTCCCCGGAAATGGCATTGAGAGATATCCTGCCTATCTCTCCGACCTGGAGGTTGTCCTTAGGTATCCATAATTATAGCCATTGATACCCTTGTCCTCCATGAACTTGTCTAATCCTTTCTTGAAGCTGTCAAGACTAACCGCTGCCACCACTTCTTCTGGCAGGGAGTTCCATAGACCAGTAATCCTCTGGGTGAAAAAGTACTTTCTCATGTTTGCTTGAGAAATAACACCCAAAAGTTTCATCGAGTATCCCCTAGTTCTAGTGTTGTGTGATAGGGAAAACAGTTTTTCCTTATCTACTGTGTCCACACTGTGCATGATTTTATAAACTTCAATCAGGTCACCTCTTAGACGCCGTCGTTCAAGAGTGAAGAGGCCCAACCGTTGCAGCCTCAGATGGTAAGGAAGGTGTTCCAGCCCCCTAATCATTCTGGTTGCCCTCCTCTGCACTTTTTCCAGCTCCATAATATCCTTCTGGAGGTATGGCGACCAGAACTGTACACAGTATTCCAGATGGGGCCTCACCATAGATTTATAAAGAGGCAAAATGACACTTGATGACTTATTTTCTATACCCTTCCTAATGATCCCTAGCATTGAGTTTTCTTTTTCCACTGCTGAGGCACATTGGGTTGACACCTTCATTGAGTTGTCCACCAGGACACCAAGGTCCCTTTCCTGGTTTGTCGCAGAGAGTTCAGACCCCATCAGTATTAAATGTAATTGGGGTTTTTTGCCCCAACATGCATCACTCTGCACTTACTAATATTGAAGCTCATTTGCCACTGTTTTGCCCACTCCTCCAGTGTCAAGAGATCCCTCTGGAGCTCCTCACAATCGCTCACAGTTTTCAGTACCCTGTATAATATTTCAACATGTCATATATCTTGAAAACCCTGTTAGACTTGTCGTAAGTGACTTAATGGCACAGAAAAACAAACTGGATGCATAATAGGCAATTACTCATACAACTGAAGTCCATGCTACAGCAGTGATGGTGAATCTTTTAGAGATCGGGTGCCCAAACTGCAACCCCAAACCCACTTATTTATCATAAAGGGCCAACACAGCAACAGGGGAGGAGGGAAGCATACCCACTGGGCTGCTGGGCAGAGTGAACTCTGTGCTGGGGGGAGGAAGTGCACCCATTGGGCTACTAGGCATAGGAGTGGTGTGAACTCTGTGCTGGGGGGAGGTAGGCAGTGTCCCCATTGGGCTGCTGGGCAGAGGGGTAGGGTGAACTCTGTGCTGGGGGAGGAAGGAAGTGCCCTATGGGGCTACTGAGCAGAGTGAACTTTGTGCTGGGGAAGGAGGAAGCACTCCCATTGGGCTGCTGGCCAGAGGGGCGGAGCAAACTCTGTTCTGGGGTGATTGCACGAGTGCCCACAGAGATGGCTCCAAATGCCATCTCTGGCACGCGTGCCATAGGTTCGCCACCATTGTGCTATAGAATCAGTCAGTCTTTTCAAATGAGGACATTTACCATGAGCCAGTCCCTGGATGCCAGCCACTAGATGTTCACCGCTTGTTGCCGCATGGTATCGGATGTATTCTCGTTCCATCTGATGCCGATTATCCATTGTCTTTCCCAAGCCATCGGATAAAATCCCAGTAAACTGTTGCAAGACGAGAAGTGATTAAAAGACACATTAAAATATAATGGTTTCCAGTTTTTTTTTCCCCTGAAAGAAATTGCAAAGGACATATGTGAAAACATGCACAAATTTGACACACATGTGTGAAAGGTAATTATCATTATATATGCATATTTTGGACTCGTGCATTGTGTTCCCTCCTCCGCAAACAGAGTAAACAACTTCTACACATGCACATAAAACACGAAAACAGACCAGTCTCCAAGAGGTCACACAAGGAGAAGCCATTTCAGATGTTTTAAGTTAGAGTGGGAAGAATATTTGGAAATCACGGACAACAAACAGGCATAAAGGTCTCCTTTCAGCTGAAAGAGAGATCTGGCTTAGGAGATGGACACAGACACAGACACAGACACACACACACACACCCTGCAATAATTCTTTGCAGCCTCTGGGGAGTTCTCTGAACTTTGACCCCACTTCCTAAAGCAGGGATTCTCAACCTGCGGCCCAAAGGCTGGTTGTGGCCCACAGCGCCATTTCATGTGGCCCAGTAAGTGCCATGTGGTGGAGGAAGGGTAACATGGCAGTCCCACCCCTGAAGCTGTCTGAGGGAGTGTGACCCGGCCCACGGCTGAAAAAGGTTGAGAACTCCTATTCTATTGTGAGAAGGTCCAGTGTAGATGCTGCTCTGAGAACCTTTCAGCTGCTGCTCTAACTACTCTCTACCTTCTTTTCCTGTCCTGGCTGAAATAAATAACCCTTGCCAGAAGGGAAAGGTACAATCAAAAACTATCCAGAGAAGTAGATAGCTGAGCTATAGTGACTTTTGATGGGCTTGAATCTGAGGTTCTTATAGCCTAACACAAAGGCTGAAAACCTATTATTAGTGTAGTAAGTTGGGCTAGAGTAGTGGTGGCGAACCTATGGCATGCGTGCCAGAGGTGGCACTCAGAGCCCTCTCTGTGGGCACCCGTGCAGTCACCCAAGCACAGAGTTCGCCCCATCCCTCCACCCAGCAGCCCAATGGGAGCGCTTCCTCCCTCCCCCAGCATAGAGTTTGTCCTGCCCCTCTGCCCAATGGGAGCACTTCCTTCCTCCCATTGCTATGTTGGCACTTTGCAATAAATAAGTGGGTTTTGGGTTGCAGTTTGGGCACTCGGTCTCTAAAAGGTTTACCATCACTGGGCTAGAGCAAGCTCAATGAATCAGCAGGGATTTAGTGAGTCAAATCTTCCGTACATTCCACTGATTCAAATGGGCCTACTCTAGTTGTGATTTATTTCAGTATCGGAAGAAATCACAATTAGAGTAGGGCCAAGTGAATCAATGGAATGTACAGAAGAGCCGACTCACAAAATCTCCACTGATTCAATGGGTCTACTCTACTGTAATTTACTAAGCAAAGCAGCAGGTTTTTTTTTTAAGCTGCAGGTTTTTAGTGCATGTGAGATATTGAGCATTTAATTTTTGATGTTGCATTGAGGCTACAATCGTGTCTACAGAAACAACTCTGCATTTAACATGATAACTGGATCGGCTACTGAAGGTATAAAATGGAACTAAGAAGTTAAAGAAGATAGGTCAATATCACAGGAGCCGAGCTTTGTTCACAAGCTGAGCTTGCCTCTTAGGAGGAATTGTGGCTACCTGTTGACCGTTACTATTCTTTAATGCTGTGCTAGAAAGAGTTGTACTTTGTGCAAGTTTCAGAACAAACCTGTTCTTCCACCAAGATCTATTAGATAGGCTAGCTAACTTTGTTATTTTCAGGTGTGTTCTTGAAATTGCTCTTGCTTGCTCTGTATTTGCTCCTGTATTTTTGTGTGTAACCATTTGAAACATTTGCTCTTTTTTCCTTCTTAAATAAGAACAACTTTTTTCAAGCACCTCTTTGAATTTTTGGCTAAGAGGGATTAAAACCAGTCATGGCCTTGAGCAGTTGCTGGAAATCACAGTATTTGTGTGGGAGTGATGGCAGCCAAAGCAAGTAGGATGTCAAGGGGGCCATTCTCTTGCTTAGTTCTCTCAGAGTCTGCTGCTACTTCTCTCCTTATCTTAGGTGGAGCGATATCAACAAGAGGATATATTTTCTCAACTGGTGTAGGTTTGAGGCATCCTGTCACTATACACATGGCTTCATTAACAATGACAACAACTTGTTTTGTGTGTGTGTGGATGCGCTCCATACTGGAGCAGCATGGTCTGCTGCAGAGAGAGACGTTTGGGGCCAAAGCTGATGGATGGTTGAGTTCCCCATTTATAGTTTGTGAGTTTCCTGATGTTGTTGTTCTTCATACTAACTTTAGCTTTGGTATTTAGGCAGTGCTGCTTAAAAGAATGTCCTACCATGTGTCACGCTGAACAATGCTGTAATTGACTCCCTTGACATACAGGTGAAACTCGGAAAATTAGAATATTGTGCAAATGTTCATTCAGTTCGATAATGCAACTTAAAAGGTGAAACAAATATATGAGATAGACTCATTACATGCAAAGTGAGATAGTTCAAGCCTTACTTTGTTATAATATTGATGCTTTAGGATTACAGCTTATGAAAACTGCAAACCCCCCCCCCCCCAATCTCATGTGCCCCATAATCATCACATAATCTCATGTACGCTGTACACCATGATATCACAATTATAACGTATTAATGCATGGCATCTCTCGCTTTGTATGTAGTGAGTCTATCTCATATATTTGTTTCACCTTTTAAGTGAAATGAATGAACATTTGCATGATATTCTAATTTTCCGAGTTTCCCCTGTATAACATCAAGCCCTGCCTTTCGATTTCAAAGGTGGAAAGCACACACTTGAGTCTTGTTCGGGTTAGGCTTCAACTAGTTGATAGTGTAATACTGTCCTAATTCTTCAAGTGCTCCAGTACATTTTCCAGCAATCTAATTAAATACTTGATCCTTGTACAATTTTGTATTGTCAGAAACTGATTGATCATTCATATTTACAGTGGTACCTCGCTTAAAGAGCTTAATGCGTTCCACGGGATTGCTCTTCAAGAGAGTTGCTCTTTAAGGTAAACACTTGGAAAAAGCGCAGTCGCTACCATTGAAAGTGACTAATTGTGACTTCTGGCGGCGGCAGCGGCGGGGGGATTGCGAACCCCGGTTTAGTTGTTAAGTGAGTTTTTGGTTGGTTTTAGTTGTTAAGTGAGGGCAACCATTCAGGGAAAATTCTGCTCTTTAAGCGAGTTAGTCTCTAAATGAGGTGCTCTTTATGTAAGGGTTAGCTGTACATTATACCAGGGATTCTCAACCTGCGGCCCACAGGCTGGATGCAGCCCACTGCACTATTTCTTGTGGCTCCCCACCGCCTCCCCACCAGGAAGTGCCATGTGGTGGAGGAAGAGCAAAATGGCCATCCAGCCCCTGTGGCTATCTGAGGGAGCATGACCCAGCCCCCATCTTAAAAAGGTTGAGAACTCCTGCATTATACAATATTGGAGACAATACACATCCTTGGGGCAGTCTATTCTTCTGCAAACTCCATCTACTGCTCTTTCCAAGCACTGACTCGTATAAAGTTGTACTGCATGAAACTGAAGTCGTTTAGTTTTTTATTTAACGTGTTTTAGGCATCACAAGATGTTGCAATGTGTCCTTCATCTCAACAGGAGCCTTCCTTCTTCAGGACTTCAGCCAGTGATCTTCTAAAACAGAGCATTCTCCATTTCTTTCCTGTGACCGCAAAGCACAGAAAGTGTCTGAGGTCTTAAAGACAATTCTTCAGGCCCCATTTCTTTAATAAACGTCTACAATCTACTTTCCCTTATTTCTTAGCCAAAAGGCCGAGAAGCGATTCTACTTTCCCTTATTTCACAGGGTGCATTTTGACTGTACAACTGGCTGAAGAGTAGTTTAAGTATGATGTTCAACCCCAGTGCACTCCCAGAAGAAGGGAATGGTAAACCGCTTACAAGTCCTCTCTAACGAGAAAACCCTGGGAAAGGTTACTATATGTCAGAATCAGTTTGACAGAATGCAATTGTTGTTATTTTGTTTGTTTGTTTATTTATTTTATTCGATTTCTATTTCCGCCCCCTCGCCAAAGCGACTTCGGGGGGCTTACAATCAACCAATAGAAAACAATGAAATATAAAAATATTCAATTTATCTTGCTAATGCCACTCATGCCTTGTGCTTCCTATTGGAGGAAACAATGGACATCATTTTGTAATCTGCACTGATTCTTCTTTATAGTGAGTTTGATGTAGGCAGATTGATTGCACACAATGCCGGCAGACGGGCTAAACACTACTTTATTGTAACATGGTCAATCTGTACATGAGGCAATGGCGGAGCCTTGCCTCCTTATATATGGTACATGATACATTTGAATCTCACCCGAAGGCGCCTATTGGTTACTGTACTGGTGACGTCTTCCTGACGTCATGCATACCTGACATAGTTTCACCTGTGGCGGGAAGGTTTCCCACGTTAGTTCCTCATTGGGTGAATTGGAGCCACGTGAGCTCCGTCAGCTGTGCTAATGGCGAGCAGCTGAACTGCATGTATACACAACATCGAGGCACAATTTGGCTGTTCCACTACTGTGTTGTCAAAAAATATTTGTGCAATCCAGTGGAGGCTGGTGAAATTGCTAGTCATCGTTGTCAACCGCAACTCTTATCCGAGAATGCATTTTTCCCCTGAAGCAGGAAAAATGTCATTGAGGTGAATTTGTTCAAGGTGGATCCCAGCTTGCCATGAAGTGACCCACACACTATGATCTCAGAGCCTTCCCCTATGGCACACATGAAACGAGACGTGCAGAATTTAACATCAGGACTGCAATGGACTTCTGCAACCTTGAGTATATGGACAAGGTGCACCTTCACAACTAGTCCATCTGGCATAGCCTCTTCCACCTCCATGACCGTTGGGAATCAGAGTTCCTTCTCCGTTCATTTTGCCGTTGAGCCCAATATGATGGTTTCCAGGGGCATTTCCTCCACTAAGGAGACCATCACCCCATCTAAAGGGGCTCATCTGCCCATAGCCGTTGGTCCCTTTAGGGAGCCAGGTTAGTTAACCGCCGCCTGACACTTGGCGTTGAGCTGCTGGCTGTACAGTCTACTCCATTACTGTAGTGGGATAAAGGAAGTCAAGATGAGCATCAAATGGGGCAATGGAATGCTGGATTTCTCCCCTCCTTTCCTGACATGGTGGGACTGCAGTGGCTAAGATGCTGACTGAAAGGCAGGAGGTCAGCTGTTCGATTCCCGAGTACTGCAGGACGGAATGAGCTCCCGTCTTTGTCCCAGCTCCTGCCAACCTAGCAGTTTGAAAGCAAGAAATTGCAAGTAGATCAATAGGGACCACTTCAGTGGGAAGGTAAACAGTGTTATGTGCGCTCGGGTGTCATGCCTGCCACACGACCATGGAAACACCTGCAGAAGCAGACACCGCTGGCTCTTTGGCTTTGAAATAGAGATGAGCACCAAACCCTAGAGTCAGATACGACTGGCTTTCAAGCAAGGGAAACTTTTACCTTCCCCACATGAAGCACATCAGAGTACAACTCTTTAGCATGACATCTAGCAGTCTCTTACATGTCGGTTCAACAGCCTTTCATGCTATGACACATGATTCTCTGTCGAAGGGTGGGGAGTTGAGCCTTCCTGACCTATCGGACTAGCCATGACTTGTGCAGCCCTGTTTCATTCATCTGATTAGATACAGGAACTCCCGGAGCTTATTTCATGCAAGAACAACAAGTGATTCTCTGCAAAGCCTTTCTTTGTTAGGTGGGCTTTGAGAGACATTGTTCAGAACATGCTGCAATGCCACCCAATTGTCTTTATGTTGCCATAGCTAAGCCTCACGGAATGAGCTGGGAGAAGACAGCGAGTGCTGGACAAATGGGAGGGAAATCGGAAGTTAACAACGGCAATTTAAGGTCGCGAATACCCGCCACAAGCAATTCTGGAGACCGATGTAGCATACCCAATGCTTGGGCAAAAGGACATGAATGCAAAGATGATGCCAGCCATTCGCATACTTTTCAATGTCCTCACCTTTGTCAGAGTCATAAGGTAAGCCAGGTTAATGTTTAATGTATTTCTGTGCAACTTTTGAAGTCAAACACTTTCGGAAGTTTCTTAGCATCCTGTAATAAACCTACACTTCAAACATTTCTATCTTTATTTATTATTGTCTTGCTAGTCCAGTTGAAAGCAAGAAAAAGCAAGTAGATAAATAAGGACCACTTCAGTGGGAAGGTAAACAGTGTTCCATGCACTCCGGTGTCTAGCCATGCCTGCCACATGACCACGGAAACGTCTGCAGAAACAGACAGCACTGGCTCTTTGGCTATGAAACAGAGATGAGCCACCCGAAGGCTCATGAGGGATGCAAAGCCCTGCAGATCAGAAGCAGTGGAAGATGACTTTTGGCAACCTGGCAGACTCCTTTGGGTGAGGCGGGGGCAGCGGACAAAAGCCAAGCTCCTTTTCACAGCCCTTTCTAGTTCTTTTTTTCTTGTCCCGATCAAACCCTGGACTGCCAAAACGAAGCCACTTTCTTGGCTTTGTCATTGGTCAAACTTAAGTCGAAGCATCAGTGCATGTGCTTCGGGCAGTAGTCTTTGTTGTTAAACGAAAGACTCCAGTGCAGGCTTCTCTTGGGTCTAAGACGGGGGATGCCCAAAGTACAGTCGGTGGGCTGGCTCTGTCCCGGCACCAATTCATCCGGCCCACGCTGCCATACCTGTCAAGTTTTGGATTTGGAAATAAGGGAAATTTCCCGGCAAATACAGGATACTTGACAGCTATGCTTATCCTGTGCTGCCCTCCAATGGCGGCAATAGGGCATTGCAGTCTAATTAAAAAGGGATGGTGGCGGGAAAGAGGGTAAAATAAGGGGTTTTCCTGGCCAATAAGGGATACTTGACAGCTATGCTTATCCTTTGCTGCCCTCCAATGGTGGCAATAGGGCATTGCAGTCTAATTAATAAGGGACGACGGCGAGAAAGAGGGTAAAATAAGGGTTTTTCCTGGCCAATAAGGGATAATTGACAGCTATGGCTTCCGGGAGTGATGAGGACGGTGCAGGCCCAATGAATTGGCATTGGGGGCTGGATTCAGCCCACGGGCCGTAGTTTGAGCACCCCCAGTTTAAGCAGAGAAAATGGCAGCTTAAAAATCTATCTTGTCTCGTTGCAAAACAGATTGCAAGGCGCGTTTTACTTCCGGCAGGAGGAACCCCACGACCGGCCTGCTGAACCACGTGACCGGCCCGTGGCCCAAAAAGCTTGGGCACCAGAAAGGCGACCCCTGGGGGATCCATCCCCCATCTGCTCCCCCCTTGCCCTATAAACCAAGTGTTTATTAAATTAGCTCACATCTCCTCGTTAGCGGAGGCTCTTAATCCATCCTGACAGCAGCACGTTGCACAGTAATCCCCGGGGGAAGCCCCCTAACGAATTGGTGGGTTAGGGAGCCTGATTAGCCAAGATGCTTTGGGGGTGTGTGTGTGTGTGTGTGTGAAGAAAATTCAATGGCCATTCCTTCTCTTCCTTTGCAGATGGGCCGATGAGGGGGGAAAAGGAGGAGTTGCACACACACACACACACACCCAGGCCCCCCAACTGCCCAGCAGGTGCCCGTGGGCAATAGTTTTGTGTTACAGGCCTAAACCGAGTGATCCGGGCAGGAACAGCCGGCTGTTTTCATATACACAGAAAGGCAGTCAAAAGTCCACGGAGTGAACTCAGAATGACCCCAATCGGAGAGTCACCGGAGGGTTCAGCGAGAGGGCAAGCTACACTTTATTAAGCAACTAATACCCTTTAATGGATAACTCTACCCCCCCCCCCCCAAAAAAAAAAAAAGCGAGAGGAGCACCACATTTCCCTTCCTCTCCCCTAATCATCACTAAAGTGTTTGGCGCATGCTGCACAGGGGCTGGGAAAATGCAGCGTAGAGTTTTGTCCTGTGTAGGGAACAGACACAAACAAAGATGGCTTGGTTATAGGGCGGAAACCCCCCCTACCACCCCACCCAAACACAGCCCTTTTAGTCTTTATTTATTTAGTATGCTTATATACCGCTTTACTAGTCTATTGGCCACTCAAAGCGGTTTACAAAACAATCAAATAAATACAAAGCAAATCATAAGCAAATCCTGCCAACCTAGCAGTTCGAAAGCAAGAAATTGCAAGTAGATAAATAGGGACTACTTCGGTGGGAAGGTAACAGCGTTCTGTGCACTCCGGTGTCTAGTCATGCCTGCCACATGACCACGGAAACGTCTGCAGAAGCAGACAGCGCTGGCTCTTCAGCTTAGAAACAGAGATGAGCACTGCACCCTAGAGTCAGATACGACTGGCTTTCGAGCAAGGGAAACCTTTACCTTTAAATCATAAGTACAGGGGAAGGGGAATACAACAACATACAGAAATAACAGTGCAAAATACCATAAATAATACAAGTCACAATAAACTTTACAAAAAATCAAGTCAAGTCAATAATGCAATTAATTGTTCGACTTACAAATACAAAAATCACGTCATTATAAAGCAGCATGTTTTTCATGTCTCCCATGTTTTTGTTTTTGTCTTGGGGGAGAGGACACAGGACAGCAATGGTGATGGCAAAGCTTGGCACTCCAGCTGTTCTTGGACAGAAGCCCAAGTCCCTGTGATTCCACATGAATGGGTATATTCCACATGTGGATTTACAGAGACTTGGGTTTCTGGGAAGTAAATTTCAAGAAAAGTTGGAGTGTCAAGGTTGGCCATGACATGACTAGGACCCTTGTTGCTAACCTTGGCACTCCATATGTTCTTGGACTTCAATTCCCAGAAGCCCAAGTCAGCATTCCTGCTAATCAGGGCTTCTGGGAATTGAAGTTCCAGATTAGCTGAAGTGCCAAGGTTATCCATCACTGAATAGGATTTCCCCAATTCTTCTCCACCTCACACATCACAAACTCCAGTGCTACCTTTGCACTCTCCACCATCTCACACGGATTTTCCAGCAAGTCGTTGGGCCTATTTGCAAGCTCCGCAACTTTCCAAGCACAGGTTCAGCAACGGACACCTCCTCCATCAACCATTTGAAGCCTAACCCGAGTAAGATTCAAGTGTGTGCTGTCCGAAACCGAGAGGCAGGAGTTGAGCCGGATGCTGCATGGCAAGGGAATCTCTAAATATTGAAAATATCTCTCATATTTTATTTGATTGCCAGTTATACGCAGATATTAGATTTAAATACCTTGCATCCCTATTGAAAAAACCAACAACTTTTTGGGACTCTAATCACAAACTGTCCTATCTCCTCCTGGGTTCTAACATGCACATTGTATGTAGAACTGCCAAGTTTATAATTAAGGCATCAGCTAAAATAATCCAATATATCAATCAAATTGGAGTATCCTGCAAGGGAGATTCCCTTATCTGACTATGGATATATACATGTATTATTTGTATTGAGGCACCTTCTCCAGTTCACATTCCTTTAAAAAGTAGCTCAGGTATGTACATATTTTATTTTTATTGTATTTCGTTGCACTCCATTGTATTGCACAGATTTTAATTCTTCTGCCACATTATTGATTAGGTTGTAAGACTAATCAATTAATAAACATTAGGCAAGGGAATCGATTACAGTAGAACCCCGTTTAACGGAAATAATTGGTTCCACTAGGCACTTAGTTATACAATTTTTTCATTATACAATGCATGCATCGTACAATGAAAATCCTTATGGGAAAAATCGTACAACGAAAATCTCTTTGGGATGAATTGTACAATGAAAAGTTTTTCATTGTACGATGCATCCTATAAAGATTTTTGTTGTACTAATTTTCCCCTAGGGATTTTACTTGTACGATGTATGCATTGTAAAACGCAAAAGTTTTTCGTTGCATGATTCTCATAGAGATGCACTGCATCGTACAACGGAAATTTTTGTTATACGATGCACCTTTTTTTAAAAAAACTTCCTTCATTGCACAATTTTTTCGCTGCATGATGCATTTGATATACTGGGTTCTATTGTACAGGACTGCAGTGGCTCAAGTGGCTAAGACGCTGACTGGGAGGCAGAAGGTCAGCAGTTTGATTCTCGAGTACTGCAGGCCGGAATGAGCTCCCGTCTTTGTCCCAGCTCCTGCCAACCGAAAGCAAGAAATTGCAAGTAGATAAATAGGGACCACTTCGGTGCGAAGGTAACAGCGCTCCGTGCGCTCCGGTGTCTAGTCATGCCTGCCACATGACCACGGAAACGTCTGCAGAAGCAGACAGCACTGGCTCTTTGGCTTTGAAACAGAGATGAGTACTGAACCCTAGAGTCAGATACTACTGGCTTTTGAGCAAGGGAAACCTTTACCTTTTACTGTACAGTATTGTCCAGCTCCAAAATACTAAACAGGAAGATCTCTTTTAAGCAGCACTGCCTGGATACCAAAGCTAGTTAGTACAAGGAACAATATCATCAGATAGTTGACAAACTATAAATGGGAAGCTCAACCATCCACACTGTGTACATCAGCTTTGACCATACCTGTCAAGTTTTGGATTTGGAAATAAGGGAAATTTCCTGGCCAATACGGGATACTTGACAGCTATGCTTATCCTGTGCTGCCCTCCAATGGTGGCAATAGGGCATTGCAGTCTAATTAATAAGGGATGATGGCGGGAAAGAGGGTAAAATAAGGGGTTTTCCCGGCCAATAAGGGATACTTGACAGCTATGGCTTTGACCCTAAGCGTCTCCACAGCAGAGTATGCTGTTCCAGCATGAGGTGCACCTGCACATACAAAACCAGTTGACATGGCTGTATCATGACAGGATGCCTCAAACCTACAGCAGTTGAGAAGATATATCCTCTTGTTGGTATGCTACACCCAAGACTGGGATTCTCAACCTGCGGCCCATTGGACATATGTGGTCCACGGTGTCATTTCATGTGGCCCCCCTACCACCTCCACCACACTGGGAAGTGCCATGTAGTGGAGAAAGGAAGAAATGGCTGTCCTGCCCCAAAGCTGTCTGAGGGAGCATGACCCGGCCCCAGGTTTTAAAAGGTTGAGAATTCCTGACCTACAATAAGGAAAGATGTAGCAGTGGACACAAAGAGAACTAAGCAACCAACGGCCCGAAGGCTGGATGCGGCCCACGACACCATTTCATGTGGGGGCCCCATCGCCTCCGCCACACCGGGAAGTGCCATGTGTGGCAGGGAGGGCAAAACGGCTGTCCGGCCCCAGAAGCTGTCTGTGGGAGCGTGACCTGGCCCTTGGCTTGAAAAGGTTCAGAACCCTTGGTCCTAGCCATATCTTTCACTTCAGAAGAGTGCAGCCTTAGTGGCTGGATAAAGAAAGAAAGAAGGATATCCCTCTGTCTTCAAACTTCAAAGCATTTTGGCAGCTCTGTTCCTTCCTTTCCTTCTCAGCCTCTCTGTTCTGACTCAGGAAATGGTAACATGAGAAGCATTTCTATATCTGAGAATAGTTAATTTCTGAACAATTGTTCTTCCGTTAAGGGATACCCTGGAGAAATGTATGGGAAGTCCAGCAGACTGCAGTTAAAACTAGTGGTATAGGGTAGGGTAAAGGTTTCCCTTGCTCGAAAAGCCAGCCCTATCTGACTCTAGGGTTCAGTGCTCATCTCTGTTTCAAAGCCGAAGAGCCAGCACTGTCTGCTTCTGCAGACGTTTCTGTGGTCAAGTGGCAGGCATGAGTAGACACCAGAGCGCATGGATAGGATAGAGACAGTCATATTAGCCCACTGGAAGAAAAGCAAGAAAGTCTTATGAGACCTTAGACAGCTTCGGGGGTTGGACGGCCATTTTGCCTTTCCTTCACCACATGGAACTTCTGGGTGTGGTAGAAGCAGGCACATGAATTGGCACTGTGGGCTGCATCTGGCCCATGGGCCACAGGTTGAGAATGCCTGCCTTAAGAGCTTACAAGTTTAATTTCATCCGCTTTGGTGCGTTCCAGACCACTTCTATAAATGACTGCTACATTTGAAGAGACAGGCTCCAGACAACATAGGTTTACGCCAAACGAAGTTTGTGATTCGGCAAGGTACTACAAGACTCCCTGTTCTTCTTGGCAATTTTGTTTTGACGGGTACAAGGAGATACTTGGCAACCATTTACTGTCAGACAAGGCGCACTTGAACCGCAAGTTCAATCGAAAACTGTTCCGTAGGTTCTTCCATTGTCCGCCATTTACATATAGAACATAAGAACAGCCTTGCTGGAACAGGCCACAGCCCATCCAGTACAGCATTCTTTACAACATTCTCCACAGTGGCTCACCATTTCCTTCAGGGTATTATTCCCAAGGAGATGCCTTCACCTGCTTAGGATTCCCTGGAAATGGCATTGAGAGATATCCTGCCTATCTCTCCAACCCCAAGGTTGTCCTCAAGTATCCATAATTATAGCCATTGATACTCTTGTCCTCCATGAACTTGTCTAATCCTTTCTTAAAGCTGTCAAGACTGACAGCTGTCACCACCTTCTGGCAGGGAGTTCCATAGACCAGTCATCCTCTGGGTGAAAAAGTACTTTCTCTTATTTGTTTGAGAACTAGTACCCAAAAGTTTCATCGAGTGTCCCCTAGTTCTAGTGTTGTGCGATAGGGAAAACAGTTTTTCCTTATCTACTTTGTCCACACCGTGCATGATTTTATAAACTTCAATCAGGTCACCTCTTAGACGCCGTCACTCAAGAGTGAAAAGGCCCAACCGTTGCAGCCTCAGATGGTAAGGAAGGTGTTCCAGTCCCCTAATCATTCTGGTTGCCCTCCTCTGCACTTTCTTCAACTCCATAATATCCTTCTGGAGGTATGGCTACCAGAACTGTACACAGTATTCCAGATGGGGCCTCACCACAGATTTATAAAGAGGCAAAATGACACTTGCTGACTTATTTTCTATACCCTTCCTAATGATCCCTAGCATTGAGTTTGATTTTTTCACTGCTGAGGCACACTGGGTTGACACCTTCATTGAGTTGTCCACCAGGACACCAAGGTCCCTTTCCTGGTTTGTCGCAGAGAGTTCAGACCCAATCAGTTTATAAATGTAATTGGGGTTTTTTGCCCCAACATGCATCACTCTGCACTTACTAGTGTTGAAGCTCATTTGCCACTGTTTTGCCCACTCCCCCAGTGCCAAAAGATCCCTCTGGATCTCCTCACAATCGCTGACAGTTTTCACTACCCTGTATAATTTAGTGTCGTCAGCAAATTTAGCTACCTTGCTATTTACTCCTACCTCTAGATCATTTATGAAGACGTTGAAAAGCAGGGGTCCCAGTACTGAACCTTGGGGACCCCACTCTTGACTTCCCTCCTCTTGGAGAAGTGTCAATTTAGTGCTACCCTCTGTTTCCTGTCCCTTAGCCAGTTGCTGATCTAGGACAAGACCTGTCCATTTATTCCATGACTGGTAAGTTTATTCAAGAGCCTTTGGTGTGGGACCTTGTCAAAAGCCTTCTGAAAGTCCAGATAAACAATGTCAACTGGATCCCCCTTATCCACATGCTTGTTGACACTATCAAAAAATTCCAACAGATTAGTGAGGCATGATTTGCCATTGCAAAAGCCATGTTGGCTCTCCTTTAGCAGCGCCTTCTCTTCTATGTACCTATTAATTCTATCTTTTAGGATGGTTTCCATCACTTTACCTGGGACACATGTCACACTGACAGGTCGGTAATTTCCAGGATCACCCCTGGATCCTTTTTTGAAAATTGGTGTTACATTCGCTATCTTCCAGTCATCAGGCACAAAGCCTGATTTGAGGGAAATATTATATATTTTGGCTAGGAGATCAGCAATTTCATCTTTAAGTTCCCTGAGAACTCGTGGATGGATGCCATCTGGTCCTGGTGATTTGTTAGTGTTTAGTTTAACAAGACATGCAAGGACCTCCTCCCTGGTTATTTCTATCTGGCTTAATTCTTCGCTTTCCCTCCCTACAAAGATAGGCTCTGTTTTGGGCATGTGGTCTCTGTCTTCTTCAGTGAATAATACTGAAGCAAAGAATTCATTGAGCCTCTCTGCAATCTGTTTCCTCTTTAATAACCCCTTCTTGCCTTCCATTGTCATCTAATGGTCCAATGGCCTTCCAAGTTGGGTTCTTACTTCTAATGTACTTAAAGAAGTCTTTGTTATTTCTCTGAGTATTTTCAGAAATACGCTCCTCAAAGTCTTGCTTTGCTTTTCTGATTGTTGCCTTGCATTTGTTCTGCCAGAATTTATGTTTCTGCCTGCTGTCCTCATTCGGACAAGCCTTCCATCTTCTAAATGAGCTTTTCTTGCTCTTGATCACTTCCCGAACAGCTCCTGTAAGCCACATCGGAGTCCTCTTGGACCTGGCAGTGCCCTTTTTCCTTTTGGGTATGCATTCCAATTGGGCCTCTGTTATTGTTTTTGTAAACAGCCTCCATGCCTCTTGGAGTGTTTGGACTCTCTTAATTTTCCCTTTCAGCTTCTTTTTTACTAGTTTCCTCATATTTGGGAAATTTCCTTTTTGAAAATTTAAGGTCTCTGTGTTAGATTTTATCAGTGACTTGCAGTCTATGATCAAGTTAAACATAATTGAGTTGTGGTCACTGTTCCCTATTGGATCAGTCACATTAACACCTTGCTCCAGATCCTGAGTATTACTCATGATCAAGTCAAGGATTCTTGTACCTCTAGTTGGGTCTTCAACCATCTGTCCCAGGGAACAATCATTTAGCATATCTAGGAACTTTATCTCTTTATCATGTGCTGAACAACAGTTCACCCAGTCTATGTGAGGGTAATTGAAGTCCCCCATTATAACCAGGCTTCCCTTCTTGGATGCCTCCTTTACAACATTCTCCAACTGCCAGTCTCCCTCAAGAGTTTGGGTCGGAGGCCGATAGTATATGCCTACTGTTAGACCATCCTTGTGGCCTGGTACTCTTACCCACAGAGCATCTAATGGTGACTCCAAATCACCTAGATATTCCAATTCATACGATTTTATCACTTCTTTGACATACAAGGCTACACCACCTCCCGTTTGCCCCTTCCTATCCTTCCTGTACAGTTTGTAGCCTGGGATAACTGTATCCCATTGGTTATCATCCGTCCACCAGGTTTCAGTGATACCAATAATATCAATATTTTTATCTATTGCTAAGTATTCCAGCTCCGCTATTTTGTTCCGGAGGCTTCTGGCATTTGCATACAAGCATTTATATATGCTTTCCTGATACAGTCTTTTGAGTCCAGTTGCATTGTTAGACTGCCTTTTGCATCCTTCTGCTAGAATGCTAGTCCAGATTAAACTGTTCCCTTGCCAATGTTCAAAGACATCCCTCATGCAGATTTACACCGGAGTGTGTTTTTGTGTCTCACCGAATGCACAACATGCATTATGTAACACATATAATCTCACAGCTCAGCGCTCGGACAAAATTAGCTGCAAGGCTGAATTCAGCTTGAAGTGGAACCGTATGTCATGTCAGCCTTGAAGGGTGCCACAAGTAAGGAAACGGCATGTTCGATAAACAGGTGAACACATCAAGAAAGAGCAGGCTATGCGAGGCAGCTGCCAAGGTGAAAAGCGATGGAAGGCTAGTCACGCCGACCTTTGGTTGAGCCCTCCAACTGGCACAAGCGTTCTTCTTGGCTTTGGAGCCCAAATAAGCCTTGCTGCCATCTCAAAATCTCTCTTTAATAACCCTAATGAGCTTCTTTCCAGGATTCATCTTATCTAGGTCTGCCAACCGTCCTCAGCTTTCTGATTCTTCCCAAAATAGTCGCTATGACCCAGAGACCACTCCCAACACCCATCCATAGATGTTTGCTCAAAACCCACTCTTATACTGCAATCCTAATACAGTGGAACCCCGGGTTACGGAATTAATCTGTCCCGGGATGTTTTCTATAAAGGCATTTTTCTGTAACACGAAGCACAATTTCCCATAGGAATGCATTGAAAATAATTTTTCAAAAAAACGTTCCAAAGATTAGAAAAGAGCGGGGGGGGGGGGATGTGTAATTTTTCTGTTCAATACTTTCTATGGTGGCGAAAACAGCAAAAAATTCCAAAGTGCACTTTAGAAATAATTTGGAACAGAAAAAACAAGAATGTTTTGCTTATTAGTGAGCTTTGGAGCTGTTTTTTTTTATTTCCAAGGCATATTTGTCATATTTCCATCACCGCCATCTAGTGGCCAGTCCTGGTAATTGCAGGAAAAGTCCCCCCTAACAGGTGATCAGGGGTGGCGGCGGGGGGGGGGGATTTCCAGCATTCCCTGGTAGCGGGGAGAGCTTCTGCCTGACCCAAAAGGTGACAAAAAATTCAAAAACAGAGCAGAAATGCTCCAAACACCCTCCCACTGCATTGGGATGTGTCGGAACACTCATAAAAACTTTCCGTATCATCGTTTTTTCCGTATAGCGGGACACCATTTCCTCAGAATTTCCTTCCGTAAATTGAGGGACTGAGGGGGGGAATGGGCGGGGGCAGGGGGGACAGGTGTGGGCGGGCGGGTACGTGTTCCCCCTTTCTCCTCCCAGACCAGGGCGGACGGCGTGGTCCCTGAGCCTGTCCCCCCCCCGAGTCCATGTCCCCCGCCCCACTTACCTGTTGCCAGCTCGCCGGTTGCTTTCTGCGCCTCCAGGGTGCGACCTTCCGAGCTGGGCCACTCACCTTCTGTGCCTCCGTGGCACGGCCTGTCCTCCATCCCCGCTGGCACCAAGGCCTTTGTCGGTCAGGCAGGGGCACCAAAAGCAGGCGGCCCAGCCAGCAACCAACGTGCCCGCCCGCCCACTGTGGTGAGCTGGGGATGGCTTACCTGTGGGAGACGAAGTGTCTCCCGGAGGGAAGTGGTTTGCGCATAGGTCGCTTTTTTTAAAATCCGCGCTCGCATCCTTTAGCCTGATTGGCTTAGGGGTGGTGAAGCACAGATGACGGTGGGACGTGTAGTTTTTTTTGTTTGTGTTTGCGGGGCGTTTGCCCCACTCTCTGTTTCGGGACCCTTGTGGCATTGTGAGTTTGGTTTTAAGGTAAGTGTGGGCGGCTCGGTACAGGATGGTTGGGCTGGGTGTGGGCGCTAATGCCGGACACTTACCACCCATCCACCTTCTTATAGGTATAGATTGGAACTCACTTATACTCGGGTCAATCTATTTTCCTAGTTTTAGAGGTCCAAATTAGGTACCTCGACTTATATTCGGGACAACTTATAGTTGAATATATGCGGTAGACAAATTCCACTTTAACGGAAATGTAAACAGCATTCCGTGTCTAGTCATGCCTGCTACATGACCATGGAAACATCAGCAAACGCAGAAAGTGCTGGCTCTTTGTCTATAAATGGAGATGAGCACTGTACTCTAGAGTCGGAGACGACTAGCTTTTTGCTAGAGAGGGGACAAGCAATACAGCCTTTCTTCCTATTTTGCCTCTGAAATCTTTTCTATTTATTTAATTCCTCTTTTTTCTAATTGAAGCAAATGGCTGATGCAAAGTTTTAGGGGGGAAGAACTACAGCTGCAGCTGTTTCAGCAGAAACTGAACCTCCCAAAGAAAACATCAAATTTTAGCATGGAAGCTGAGCTCTCATTGCAAAGTCCCTCCACTGCTTATATTTATAGCTTCCAGAATATAGCTTCCAGAACCTTTATGGCTCCATCGAAGCCACACTGATTTCCCTCTGCTCACTTTCAGTTCTTGAAATATTATATTGAGATTCATTTAAGAATGGCAAGTGTCCATTTCTTTTCTTTTTTAAAAGCCTTTGAATGGACATGCATCCAGATCTTTAATGCCATACTGGATTTGTGGAAGTCACCATGAGATAAACAAAGGTCCTGTATGCAAAAAAGAGAGGCCACCTTGCTGACTCAGACATTTTTGATCAAACTTGGGCCATTGGGTTTATAAATTAAACTTGGAAGAGATAGTTCAAACAGTTGCTTAGGACCAGCCTTTACTCCTGGGTGCCCAAACCTTTTGGGCTGGGGGCCTGACCATGTCCTCGGAACAGCTGAGCGGGCCAGACCACACCTCCGGAATAGCTGAGTGGGCCAGACCACACCCCTGGCACCAGGAAGTAAATATAGATGCTTTGGTGCAAAAAGCGGCCCTTTTTTACGTTCTAGTTTGGCGCGGATGCTTTTGTGAAGTAAAATAACCATTTTCGTGCATGCACAGAAGCTTCTGCGCCAAACCTGGAAGTAAAAAAGGGCCGCTTTTTGCGCCAAAGCATATATATTTACTTCCTACTTCTAGCTGAAAGCCATCAAAACTCAATCTTCTGGCACATAAATACCTCCCTTTCAGTGGTAAAACCCCCAGTAAAACAGAAGCTTCCAATTAAGGAGGTAAAAGGGGCCGAATTTTACTCTGCAGCTGAAAATTCAACATCTCTTACTTTCAACAGAAAGTGGGACTATTTTACGATTTTGCTTTAGCAATGCTAAGAAGAAAATACTAGTTTAAACCATGCATCTACACCAGGGGTTCTCAACCAGCAGCCTGCGGGCCGGATGCCGCCCATGGCACCATTTCATGTGGCCCTCCACCACCTTCACTACACCAGGAAGTGCCATGTGGTAGAGGAAGGGCAAAATGGCCATGCGGCCTCCAAAGCTATCTGAGGCAGCGTGAGCCGGCTCCCAGCGTTAAAAGGTTGAGAACTTCTGATCTGCACCTAATCGATGCAAATAAATGAAAGATTACTTTTTAAAAGCAAACAACTGCTGAAGCCTCTGTCACAGATGGAGTGGAAATTCCCTCATGTGCCTATATTTAGAATCAAAGTCCTTTCTTAACACACACGAAAACAGCCTGCCTCGGAGGGGATCACGCGGCCCGAACCGTCTGGAGTGAACTTTCTTTAACCTGGGTTTCTGTGCCAACTTAAACACACAGAAACTTCTCCAACTTGAAAGAAGCCATTCAACTCAGTGCATGCTCCAAGATGCATGGAAAAACCATTATGGGAATAATCGGAGCAGTGATTAAACGGGGAAAAAAATCTATACAACGGCAAAACCAGACACAGCCCATAAATACGGGGAATTCGGGAAGGGGGGCAATTCTTGCAGACCCCGTTTATAAAAAGGGGGATTGTTAAAATTCAGTCTTGTTAAATGGCACACAGACGTTCTCTCATTATTTGCACCTTCTAAATCCCTCTTTTAAGACGACAACAACGAGGAAGCAACTATGAAAAATATACTAAACTTTTCCTAGAGCAGTTTTTCTCAGCTTTTATGATTTGCATGCCCCCTTTCGGTAAACATAATAACCTCACTGCCACCTTCAAACATGCCTCTTCAAGGATTTCATCAGAAATTTGAAATACAGTAAAACCTTGGTTTACCAACGCCTCGGTTAACGTTTGCCACGGCTTATGGCGGCAAATCCTACTAAAATGATGCCCTGGTTTATGTCCCCCCCCCTTCGGTTTATGACCAGGAATTAGATCCCCAGTGCCATTTTAGACTCTAAAATGGTGGACCTGCACTATTTTTAGAGTCTAAAGTGGCGCCCACCTCACACCGTCAGAACTCGTGATTCTTCACTTACTGCTGCGGAGGCGGCAGGGTTGGCGGAATTTTTGCAACTGTTTCCACACTGTCCGCAGCTTCGACTAGCAGCGGGAGAGTGTGGGGACCATATCCGCTCGGTTCTGATCTTCGTCCAAGTTCCCTGCACGGCACAACAGCCGGGAACGCACACCTCCCCCAGGTGCACGTTCCCGGCTGTAGCGCCGTGCAGGGATCTGTGGCCAAGACCAGAACTGAGTGGATAAGGTCCCCACACTCTTCTGCTGCCGGTAGTGGCAGTAACTGAGGTTCCCCGGCGGCCGGACAAACCGCTCAGGAAGAAGCAGTGGCATAGAAAAGGTAGGGAGATTGCTTCGTCCCTTTTGTGGGAGTGGGGGACGATCGTGCCTGGCACTTTTTGTATTTTTTTGGCGGTTTTTCCTATTTTTTTTAAAATAGTTTTTGGTCTGATCAGGACCATTTTTATTTTTCAATGCATTCCTATGGGAAAACATGCTTCCGTTTAAGGTTTTTCCTGTTTACGGCAAAGGCTGTCAGAACAGAACGTCATAAAACTGGTTTTTTGCTGTACTGAGACTGAAACATATCAAAGCACTTAGAAAGTGTGTTTTCCTCTCTACCCCAAAAGCAGTATACCCGACTCCCCAACCCCCACGAGGTTGAAAACTTCCATGCTAGACATCTCTGGAGAGCAGATATTTGCTGCCCTGACTGCTATTAGCTGAGAACTAATGGCATGCAGACAAAGGTGTGACTTTGCTATCAAATATACTTCTGTACAGCATAGACCTCTTCTTTCGTGTCCCGATCAAATTCAGATCAGATTCAGACCCCTTTTGTCCCCACAACCATCCTGGACTCAGGGGACCCAGGAGAGAGGATCGAATCCACCCCCACCCTCACACGCTCTGTTGTTAAAAAGAGAAGAAATCGCTTGGCTTTTAGGTTGGGAACACTTGTTTTAGCTTTTCGAAAAATTTAAAGTAAAATTTACAGAATCCTCCAGAAAGTGCAGCTAGTGACAATCCTCCTCGTGGGATGCTGGAAACTACCCATGAAGTCTGACTTTAAACACTCTGAGTAAATATTAAAGGTAAAGGTTTCCCTTGCTCGAAAGCCAGTCGTATCCAACTCTAGGGTTCAGTGGTCATCTCTGTTTCAAAGCCGAAGAGGCATGCTGCCTGCTTCTGCAGACGTTTCCATGGTCATGTGGCAGGCATGACTAGACACCGGAGTGCACGGAACGCTGTTACCTTCCCACCGAAGTGGTCCCTATTGATCTACTGTACTTGCAATTTCTTGCTTTCGAACTGCTAGGTTGGCAGGAGCTGGGACAAAGACGGGAGCTCATTCCGTCCTGCAGTACTCGGGAATCGAACTGCTGACCATCTGCCTCCCAGTCAGGATCTTAACCACTTGAGCCACTGCAGTCCCTCTGAGTAAATATGGCCACTATTAAAACAGGAATTTTCAGAAGGAAGATATTCCCGAGCATCAAGATGGGAAGATCCACAAAACTACTTTGGTTGCCGTCGATGATGAGGGAGGCAGCCCATTCACCCGGCAACTGGCCAGTGGGATGAGCCACAGCTGGGGCTCCGGAGGGCCATAAGAGCAGCCCCCTCTTGCTGCCGCCGCTGCTGTCAGCGATGGGGGGGAGGGCAGGGCCCCCCTGCTTCGCTGCTCCGCTCTGCGGCCCACATTGGACTCTTTTCCTCTCGACCATCCCCCGGTGCTTGAGCGAGATGGGAGGCAGCTGTGTGGCACAGACGGCCGGCCGTGGGTGTGCTACTGGAGGCATTATTAGACTTTCCTCCCTCTTAGCCTTGAGGGAGACGAGGACTCTTGTTGGACTTTCCCTCAGCTGTGTCGACTTTGCTGACCTTACTGACTTCGCCCTCCCGGCTCTTCCTGCCGGGAGGGCTTGCGGAGAAGCCGGGGCCTTTTCAGTATGTTTTTGTACTTATTGCATTTTTGTATTACTGTTGGAATATGATGTATTGCTTTGTAATTGTGTATTTTGTATATGAAATTGTACTCTTGCCTTGTAATTTTTACTGTATTTCTCTATATTTTTGAATATTGTGAACCGCTTTGGGTCATCCACAAAACGAGGAAAGCGGTATATAAAAATAAATTCAAATTTCCCCCCATCCTGCTCCCGATTCAATACTCCAATGCTTTCTTACCTTGGCAGTAGAGTTTGACACTCCGTGGGTGAGGTTCCTCAGAAGTCCACCGACGTTTCCATATTTTATCAGCCCGGTTACGCCTTCTGAAACATCATTGAGGAGACCCATTGGATTCCCAAGGAAGTCCACGGAGCTCAAGATCCTTGCGGCTTGGCTAAGCAGCTCCTAGAAAGGATACCAGAGACTTTATTAATAGGTTTCAGAGCGGCTGTCTCACCTGGTGACAGGTTCATGACCATGTTGCGCAGACTGTTTGGTCAAGGACGTGACCTAGGCAGGGTGCAGAAATTTCACAACAAACGATTTTTAAAAACTATTATCATCGAATCACTGAGTTGGAAGGGGTCTTTTAAACCATCGAGTCCAGTCCCCTGCTCAATACAGGAATCCAAATCAAAGCAGATCTGATAGATATGGTTGTCCAATTCTCTCTTGAATGCTACCAGTGACGGAGCACTCACCACCTCTCGAGGTAGTGGGTTCCACTGTCATACTGCTCTAACCATTAAAAAGTTTTTCCTGGTACTCAACCTAGATCTGGCTTCCTGTAGTTTCAAGATGTTATTATGCTTCCTGTACTTTAGGATGATGGGGAAATGGTTTAGCATAAAACCGGTCCGTGGTGTAAAATAGGTTGGGAACCCTGCTCTAAAGCAGGGGTGCCCAAGCTTTTCGAGCCATGGACCAGTCACGTGCTTCAGCGGGCCAGTCACATGGTCCCTCCCACAGGAAACAGAAGTCAAACACGCCTTGCAACCTGTTTTGCAACAGGACGAGATAGATTTTAAGCTGCCATTTTCTCTGCTTAAACTAGGGGTGCCCAAACTATGGCCTGTGGGCCAGATCCAGCCCCCAATGCCAATTCATACGGCCCACAGCACCCTCATTGCTCGCGGAAGTAAAACGCGTCCGTACGGGCATGTTGTACCTCTGCTTCCGGGAGCGACGAGCGTGCCACAGGCCGTATGAATTAGCATCAGGGCGGATCTCACCCACAGGCCATAGTTTGGGCACCCCTGCTCTAAAGCAATGCCACTTACTTCTTGGAAGTGCTTCAGCGCGTCGTTAATGATGAACTCTTTCGTCTCATAAGGGTGGACTCTGGTGAAAGGATCCAGGTTGATCACAGCATCTTCGAACCTTACCAGTGGGAATCCCAGTGTGCTTTTCAATGCCTAAAATAAAACGAAAAATCCACACTCAATTTCAGAGCATTTTATTTATTTATTTAAATTCAAATTTTTATGCCACCCAATCAGGTAAACTCGACTCTGGGCGGCTCACAACAAGAGCATAACTTTCAAGCAGCTGAGTAAGTGATGGAATCCTGAAAGAGACATTTTCTACTGTGTCTTTTTTAAAATCCATCTCTTCCTGTAATTTTCTCATTTCAATTCCTCTCGGACCTTAATACAAACAGAGCCGAACTGATGGGGAAGGTTGGCAGGTTGGAGAGAGAGAGAGCGAACATGCAATATTCAGATTTTAAGCTTTCAAGTCCCATGGCTGAATCCCAGGCCTTTGCTAGTATAAAAACAGAAAATATCTGAAAGGACATCTTGCAAATCCCACCTCATTCCCTTTCTTGAGTTTTTCTTCTCTGGGACTGCAACAAAAGGGAGATTTTCTTTAGAAACACCAACACGCACATGCGCACACGCGCACACACACACCAATCTCTCCATCCACTCTTCTCACATTCCTTGCCAAGGGGGACAAAAAGCTAGCTTTCTGGGTTATGCCCTGGCTGATGGATTTTGAGAATGATAATCACAGCAAGGGGACTGCGGTGGCTTAGTGGTTAAGATGCTGAACTTGATGACGGTAAGGTCGGCAGGTCAGCAGTTCGAGACCCGAGTGCTGCAGGACGGAATGAGTTCCCATCTTTGTCCCAGTTCCTGCCAACTTAGCAGTTCAAAAGCAAGAAATTTCAAGTAGATAAACAGGGACCACTTTGGTGGGAAAGATAAACAGTGTGTTTGCCCATTTCCTTCAGTCTTTCCTCCCAGGGCTTGGTTTCCAGTCTTCTGATTCTCATTGTTGCCCTTCTCTGTGCTTACTCTAATTTGTTTGCAGTGCCCAGAATTGGACTCAGTACTCTAGATGTGGTCTAACTAGTGCAGAATAAAGATGGAGTACTAGTACCTCACGGGTTTTGGACTAGACTTCTGTTAATGTAGCCTAAAACAGCGTTGGCTTTTTTTTTTTTGCAGCCACGTTGCACTGTTGACTTGTACTTAGCCTGTGATCTACAACAATTCCAAGATCCTTCTCACTTATAGTATTTCCAAGACAAGTATCCCCCATCTTGAAACTATGCTTCTGGGTTATTTTAATTTTTAAAATATGTATATGTTACAATAAGACCACAAGAACAGTTGAAGGTAAAGGTAAATGTCACTCTTGCTTGAAAGCCAGTCGTATCCGAATCTAGGGTTCAGTGCTCATCTCTGTTTCAAAGCCGAAGAGGCAGCACTGTCTGCTTCTGCAGACATTTCTGTGGTCATGTGGCAGGCATGACTAGACACCGGAGCACACGGATCACTGTTTACCTTCTCACCGAAGTGGTCCCTATTTATCTACTTGCAATTTCTTGCTTTCAAACTGCTAGGTTGGCAGGAGCTGGGACAAAGACGGGAGCTCATTCTGTCCTGCAGCACTCGGGTCTCGAACTGCTGACCTACCGACCTTCCAGTCATCAACTTCAGCTTCGTAAACCACTAAGCCACCACAGTCCCCTTGCTGTGATTACCAGCAGTATGTGCTCCCTCCATCCAGCAGGACAGTATCTAAGCTTCTTTACATTGTCCAGTCTACTACTTCTTCTTCTGCCGTATCCAAATCCAAATATAGGTGATCATCATGGCAATTAGCCACAAAGACTGTCCTGAGAATATAATGCAGTAGCCTTTCATCTGCCTTCCACATCACAGTATGACACCTATAGTACCACTGATCCAGTTTGGTAAGACACTTTCTGGTCCTGAGCTCTTTTGGCACGTAAAGTCCTCATCAGCCCCAGGCCAGGGCTGATGAAGCTGCTGCCCTCCATCAAGATGGATTCAAGTGGGATTTAATCAACTTGGGGACCCTCACCCTTCCCTGTGCACTTTGTCACCCAAGGCCATTAGTCGTCAGGGTGGTCAGGTTAGTTAACTGCCACCTGAAGCGCACCGTTGAGTCACTGGAAGTATAGTCTACTCCAGTGATGGTGAACCTTGGTACTCCAGTATCCCTTAGAAATGCATTGAATGCACTCCAGTATCCATAGCAGGGTAACCTAGCCAGACAACTGGCCAGGATTATGGGAACTGTAGTCCAGCAAGATCTAGGGACGAAGGTGAGGCACCTATGCCGTAGCAAAGCCCTCTGAAGAGAGGGATCGAAGGAGACTTACCTTGAGCTCCAAGGGGAGTTTGCTGGAAGTGAAGACGCTCAGCTTTATCTGTGGCACGCTAATTTTAAGGTTTTCGAAGTAATACCGCTTCTGAGCTCCACCTTGATTGACAGGGATTTCATGGAGGTTTTCATCGTAACTTTCAACCTCTGCAGGCAATGGCATAAAATGAGAATTATTACTACACGCCCTGGTGCAGCAACAACAACAACAACAACAACAACCCTTCAAGGAAATTCTGACTTATGGCAACACTTTCCAGGGTTTCCAGGGTGTTCTAGGTAGAGAATACAGCGGAACCTCGCTTAACAAATCTAATGCATTCTCCAGGACCTTTTGTACTATGGAAATTTCCTATAGGAATGCATCGAATGCAATTTCCCCATAGGAATGCATTGAAAACCAAAATTGGCAATGTGAAATGCGGTTTCCCATAGGAATGCATTGAAAACCAATTAATCCGTTCTGAAACAAATTTGTTTACCAAGCCACTTTTTTTATGGATTTCCTTTTGTTATATAGTAAAACCTCTAAATACGATTTCCCCCCATTCCACAGGGTTATTTGTATGTCGAAAAATTTGTTGAAGACACACTGCATTACCAGAAGAGACCACTAGATGTCACCGTATCTTTTTTGCATTTTGAATTTTTCTTATTCAAAATTTGTACAGTAGAACCCCGTATAATGGGAAAACTCCATCCCGCAGGGCTATTCGCTATACGTTTTTTTGTTGTACAAATCACTATTGGCGATACCCCGCATAACGAAAAAATGTTTGTTATACAAGGTTTCATTAAGTAAGGTATACCTCGCTTAATGAAAACCCTGTATAATGGGGGGGATTCGTTATGCAGGGTATCGCCAATAGAGCAAAAATGCTTCACTGTGCAAATTTTTCATTATACAAAGCATTTGTATTCCAGGGTTCCACTGTATGTCAATTTTTTTTAGCCAGGATTTCTATTTGTATGTCGAATCTTTTTTTTTTAAAGTTTCTTTTTTAAAAAAAAAAATGTCGAATCTTTTGTAAGTCGAACTGTTTGTATGTTGGGGTTCCACTGTACAAGTTTTGTGTTAAGCGAGCTGTTTGTTAAACGAGGATCCACTGTATACAGAAATGGTTCACCATTCCATTCTTCTGGTGTGTGTGTGTGTGACCTGGGACGGTGCAGTTTGCCCAAAGCCACATGGGTTGGCTCTTCTCCTGGGAGGCACGGTGGGGGAACTGAACCTCAAACCTCTGGTCCCGCAGCCAGATGACTATACCACTGAGCTATCCAGCCAGCTATTGCATCATTAATATCACAATTATCCTAAATGCTGGCAAGTTGAGGATAGCTGGTAAGCAGCATCTCTAAAGAGCACCCTCTTTGCTCCTAACACTTTCCATCATCTTCTTCTTTGGGTGCCATATCCAATCCGAATATTGGCTATCATCATGGCGATAGTCTTCCTGTTCTTAATTCCTGGGAACAGTTCTTCCGAGGACCTTCCACACCAGTCTCTCGGGTTCTTCAGCCATGAAGTCTGTCTACGTCCAGGGATTCCTCATTTTCCAGGGATCTCTCCTTGCAGAGTGAGTTAGAGTATTCCATACTTTATGTTGTTTGTCATGATATGCCCACAGTATTGGAGCGTTCTTTGCTTAATGGTCTTAAAAAGTTCTTGTTCTTTATCCATCCGGTGCAACACTTCTACATTAGTCACATGGTCAACCCATGATATCCTTACCAGCTGTTTGTAAATCCACATTTTGAAAGCTTTGATTTTCTTTTCAGATGCTTTAGTCAATGTCCATCCAACCTTCAACTCCATACAGCAACACTGGGAATACGTTAACATCTCACTATTTGGATCTTTGTAGTGAGAGTTAGATCTCTACTGCATAACAAATGTCACATTTTTACCAAAGTGGATCTTGCTTTTTCTATTTGTGTTTTAATCCCTACCTCGGGAACTTACTTTTCATTTAAAATACAGTGAAACCCAGCTTTATGAAATCAATCTATTCTGCGGGGGTTTCCTTATAGCAAAAATTCCTTAAAGTGAAGCGCGGTTTCCCATAGAAATTCACTGAAAACCAAAAGAATCCGTTCCAAAGCCAAGACATGGCTTTCAATGCATATTCAGCACATTTCCAACAGTGCCATCTAGTGGCCACCTCTGGTAATTGAAAGAAAAGTACCCACCGATCAGCTGTTGAGGGGACGGTTGAATTTTCCACACTTCCTGGTTGCGGGGAGTGCTTCTGGAGGTACCAAAATGTGACAAAAATGCAAAAACAGAGCAAACATGCTCCAAACACCCTACCACCACTGTGGGAAGTGTTGGAAGACCACCACCCCCAACAACAAAAAACACCTTTTCGTATGGTGGGAAAGCTGAGGGGTCATTTTCTTGGGATTTCCTTCTCTATAGCGAGTTTTCCATTACGCGAGGTGTCCGTAAAGCAGGGTTCCACTACACTTCCCAAATAGATAATTTTATTTAACACTTTCCATGCTTGGTGAAAAACTGAGTTTAGTATTCTACAGCAAACTAACTGGTGATCTCCCTGAATAATAACTGCAGCTTCCGGAAGTAACTAGTTTAAGCAACTAGTGTAATGAAACAACATGTCAAGCCTGTCCATGGCTCATGAGAATGTACGGTACTTCTTTGCAATTTTACTGTAACTTCTTGACAAAGTCATTATTGTAATTATTGGGGTCCGGCCCTACTCTGTGGGGCTTACAGCATTCACAGTGTTATTTTAACACAGGGCTAAGAAGAGGGAGATTGACCCGGCCCCCAGCTCAAAAAAGTTGAGAACTCCTGTTTTAGCAGAACACAATCAAACAATAACCTTTTTTTGGAACTCTTCGGAAACTAGAAAGTAAAAACTTTTTTTTTAAAAAAAACAAATTAATGATGACTAATATTTATCTGCCTTTCGAAACTACAGCTATAACAATTTAGTAAAAATACCTTCCCAAGTTCTAGTCACTTCCTTAAAAAAATATTCTGAAGAGCCCATATTTGAAGAATACCCTTATTAAAATCTGCACCAAAGAATTTTTTTTAAATGCAAACATTTCCCATTAGTTTTGTAAACAACGCAGCCGCGAGAGTTTTGACAAGAGTCTCCAAATGAAAGGGAGGCTTTGAGAAACAAAGAACAGGTTGAAACGGTAGAGAGAGACATCACTTGGAAGCGACAATATATCACGCTACTCGAGCAAACCGTTTTCAGGCTCTCTCTTTTTTAGCGGTGAAAAGTTTCCATGGGTTTTTGAGCTCCCTTTAATACCACAAGGGTGGGCAAAGTGAAGAGCATCTGCTGGACCACATTTTGATCTCCTCTCATGTAGAAAAGGTCCAGGTTGCCCTTGCTCGAAAGCCAGTCCTATCTGACTCTAGGATGCGGTGCTCATCTGTTTACAGCCAAATGGGGCTGCGGTGGCTCAGTGGTTAAGGAGCTCGGCTTGTTAGCTGGAAGGCTTGGAAGTCAGCAGTTCGAGACCCGGGTGCTGCATGATGGATTGAGCACCTGTCTCTGTTTCAGCTCTTGGGGACATGAAAGGAGCCTTGTTTGGGCGTTCTCTGAGCGGAGTTTCTTCTGCAAAAATCCTTTCAACCCAGAATAATTTCTGACACTAAATTAGGTGGTTGATATAGAGGAGTATGCCTTCCCCCATGGTTCCATCTGTATCTGCACCCCTTTTTAGGGGGTGGGTTTTTAAATTCTGTATGTTTTTATCTATTTTATCTATGATTGTGAACCGCCCTGAGTCGGCCTTGGTTGAGTGGGAGGTATAGAAATTTAACAAAATGAATAAATAATTATAGCCAAAGGTATGCAGACGTTTCCATGGTCAAGTGTCAGGCAGGACTAAATGGAACACTGCTACCTTTCCCACCAAAGCGTTATCTATTTAAAGGTAAGAGTCACCCTTGCTTGAAAGCCAGTCGTATCCGACTCTAGGGCTCAGTGCTCATCTCTGTTTACAGCCAAAGAGCCAACACTGTCTGTGTTTTAAGATGTTTCTGTGGATATGTAGCAGGCATGTCTAGAGTGTACAGAATGCTGTTTACCTTCCCACCAATGTGGTACCTATTCATCTACTTGCAGTTTCTTGCTTTCGAGCTGCTAGGTTGGCAGGAGCTAGGACAGAGGACGGGAGCTCATTCCGTCATGCAGTACTTGGGTATCGAACTGCTGACCTGCCGCATTCTAGTCAGCATCTTAACCACTTGAGCCACCACAGCACTTGGGTCTTGAACAGCTGACCTTCCCATCGTTATGTCCAGCATTTTAACCGCTAAGCCACTGCAGCCCTTCCTCTCATTTAGTCTCTAAAATTTGCACCTAGAGAGCTTGTGAACAAACCTGATTCTGAGCGATTGTATCCAAAGAAACTCAGGAGTTTCAGGAACAGCTTCTCCTCGAGCTGGACCGTGAACTTGCTAGCTGTGATCATCAGATGCTGCAATGAGAGGACATTATCATCATTACGTCTCCCGTGTCCCAAAAACTTGACGAAAGCAAATCAAATTGATCAGGGGAGGCGTTCGTAATCCAAACGGGGAGGAGGGTCAACATACAGCTCTTAGCATGGGGCCTGTCAACTGAGCTGTTGTCCCACAGAAGTAACATTTTAGGAATGTGCTCACCAAAAGATATGCGATGCAAACAGAAAACATGTGCTCATATTTTAAACCCAGGGCCCTGGATTCCAGCACGCGCACACACGCACGCACACACACACACCTCCCTCCGAGGACTTCCGCTCCTTCTGGTTTGAAGAGGATTTCACGGCCTGCAGGAAGCCACAAGATTTGAACCAGATCCATATGCCATGAGGCTGATGGAATGTGAACATGCAGCGCTCCCGTCTGCTGGGAGCAACAGCCGGCACGCAGTCCAGACGGCCACCTTTCTGCCTCATCGGGATGAAGAAGATACAACGGGGTTTGCTTTTGAATCCAGGTGTGCTGACCTACCCTGGCAGGCTGGGTTGCCGCACAGCGAGCTACACAGAGAGTCCTGGCAATAGTCTATCTAAGGAGAATCCAAATAGCAAAGTCCAAAGAGCAAGGCGAGGTCTGGTTACCGGTAGTTCAAAGCCAGCATCTAGTCCAAAGGATGTCCGGGTCATCAGGGTTGGCAGAGAAGTCAGTCATGGCACACAATCACAAGAGATATCCGAAGCCAAGCAAGGAGTGGGCGTTTACACAGAGGAATTGTACCAACGCTTGAATGGTGAAACATGCTTGCTTAAGAAGCCTCCCAGCTAATAGGCGTCAGCTGGGACCCTCCTCAGATAATGAGCTCTGGCTTTTTTACATCTCAGATGCAGATCTTTTTAGCACAGTTCCTTGGCTGACGGCTGATTGCTGTCAGAGTCAGACCTCTCGTCTGAGAAGTCATCTGCCTGAGGAGTCAGAATAACAACATCCAAAGAGCAAGGTGACATCTAGTTACCAGTAGTTCAAAGTAAGTGTCTAGTCCAGAGATGACGAACCTTGGCACTCCAGATGTTCATGAACTTCAATTCCCAGAAGCCCTGATCAGCAAGAGTGCTAACTTGGGCTTTAGGGGAATCGAAGTCCAAGAACAGTTGGAGTGCTAAGGTTCATCATAACTGGTCTAGTCCAAAGGATGTCCGGGGGCGTTGTCAGAGAAGTCATGGTCACAGCAGGCAATCGTAAGAGGTATCCAAAGTCAAGCAGGGTGTCAGCCTTTACACAGAGAAATTGTACCGACGCTTGATTGACGAAACATACTTGCTTAAGAAATCTCCCAGCTAATGATAACGAGCGCTGTCTTTTTTTACATCTGAGCTGCAGATCTTTTTGGCACCGTTCCTTGGCTGAGGGCTGTCAGAGTAAGACCTCTGGTCTGACAGGTCATCTGCTTGAGGAGTTAGAGTTGGGCCAGAAGCAGACTGAGGTTCCTGGTTTAAGACATCCTCAGGTTCAGGTGCAGGCTGGGGAGGCAGAACTGGGCTGAGCATAGGAAGTGCCTCCTGATCCAGGTTGTCCTCAGAATCTGATGGGGGCTGGATCACAACAGCAGGGTTCATCAGACAACCCCAGCTTGGTTGATTGTCTGAATTTACGGGCAGCTGGAGGGTACAAGGCTGCCCATTGCTTGCAATGGAGGACTCATCCTAGATATAAACTCATTCTTCTTCTTCTTGTGCTGTATCTAATTCCAAATATTGTCTATCATCATGTCAATCAACCATGAACATTTTCCAAGGACTCGTCATTCTGGCTTTCCAGAAAGTATACTCCAATTAAAGTCTGCTTTGGTGAAATCCATCAAATGAACACCTGCTCATGAAGTTGAAGACTTCTTTTTCTTCTTCTTGTGCTGTATCCGATTCCGAATATTGGCTATCCTCATGGTGATCAGCCATGAAGATGGCCCTGAGAACAATATAGTCAATCCACTACACATGAATTTAATTCGTTCCTCGATGTTGGTTGTATCTTGAAAACTTCTTATCTTGAATTTCCCATAAAATGCATTGAATGCAATTTCTCATAGGAATGCATTGAATTTCGTATCTCGAAAAAATTAAGCTTTTCTTAAGTCGAGCCATTCTTATCTCGAGGTCTGAATGTAATACACTGGCCTTCCATTTGCATTCTGCATCACAGCAAGACACCCGTAGTACCACGGATCCAGTTCGAGTCACTTTCTGGTCCTGAGCCCTTTTGGCATGCAAAGTCCTCATGGGCCCCATGCCAGTATTGATGAAGCTGCTCCCCTCCATCAAGATAGATTCAAGTGGGATTTAATTCACTTGCAGACCATTACCCTTCCCTGTGGACTTCACCACCCAAGGCTGTTCACTCTCAGGGTGGTCAGGTTAGTTAACTTCCGCCTGACACTCGGCATTGAGTTGCTAGCAGTAGGGTCTACTCTATTACCATAGCAGGATAACCTGGGCAGACTGGCAGCTAGGCTCTTATTCCTTAAAATAAAATGCTTAGCATGCTGGCAAAGGGGAAGCAGAAAGTGAAGGAAGAACAAGAAGTATGACAGCTCTTCAAAGAGTATCAATCTCATTTCTGTGTGAGCTTTTGTAGATCAAACTACACTTCCTCACACACTGCTGCAGTATCTGAAGAAGTGGACATCGATTCAGAAAAGCTCACACTGATATAAAATAAAACTTCTTTATAAAGTGCAACAATATTTTGCTTCTCTTTTCCTGTATTTTTTCTTGTTGTTCAGTCGCAGTCGATTCTGATTCTTTGCGACCCCATGGAGCATTGTACGCCATGCACCTCCTGTCCTCTCACCATCCTCCTCAACCTGTCCAACTCTGTGCCCATTGCATCCACAATACCATCTTAGCCATCTCATTCTCTGCCACCTCCTTCTTCTTTCCCAACATCAAGGCTTTCTCAAGTGAATCCTCTCTTCTCATTTGATGTCCAAAGTGCGTTAGCTTCACTATTTGACCTAGATGGATCAGCACAGCGTCTCCTTTAAACTGGATACAGCAATTTAAAGAGAGTTCAAATCGCTTTTGTGGAATTGAAACATGTGCTGAAAAACATGCTCACAGCATGCACAACAGCCATGGAACAAGGCCAATGGGATTTTGCTGCTGCCACAGAGTGAGACTAAAAAAGGCCGCCCTTGCTCGAGAGCCAGTCGTATCTGACTCTAGGGTTCAGTGCTCACCTCTGTTTATTGCCAAAGAGCCAGCAGTCTGCGTTTGCAGACGTTTCCATGGACATGTGGCAGGCATGACTAGACACCGAAGCGCACAGAACGCTGTTTACCTTCCCACCGAAGTGGTCCCTATTGATCTACTTGTAATTTCTTGCTTTTGAACTGCTAGGTTGGCAGGAGCTGAGACAGAGACAGGCATTCATTACGTCCTGCAGCGCTCGGGTCTTGAACTGCCAACTTGCCAACCTTCCAGCTAACAAGGCGAGCTTCTTAACCACTGAGCCATCGCAGTCCCTAGTGCAGGACATGTAATAATGTGCTCAAACGATAGGAAGTCAGATTCCTGCTGAATATCACTGGTGCCTCCTGGGAGAAAGAGCCAGCCAATGTAAAGGTAAAGGTCACCCTTGCTCAAAAGCCAGTCATATCCAACTCTAGGGTTTAGTGCTCACCTGTGTTTATAACCAAAAAGCCAGCACCATCTGCATCTGATTCCGTGGTCATGTGGCAGGCATGACTAGACACCGGAGTGCATGGTTTTACCTTCCCACCATAGGGTTCCCTATTTATCTACTTGCAATTTCTTGCTTTTGAACTGCTAGGTTGTCAGGAGCTGGGACAGGCGACAGGAGCAAACTCTGTCATTCAGCACTCGGGTCTCGAACTGCTGACCTTCCAGTTGAAAGTTCAGTATCTTAACCACGCTGTATGTAAGTGTCATTGCTTAGCTTTTTGCCCTGTACGTCTCCAAAAGCTTCCCCTCCTTCTTCCCATGGTCTTGTTTTGGCCCCAAACTTGCCATCGCTCATCGCATAAACCCACCGTTCGAACGAGGGCTGCTTAAAAGATTGTCAGAGCTTCTTATTTCTTTCCAGTCCACCCCCCCCCCCTTTCCAGGAATGTCCCTTTAGCTGCTGGATTACCTTGTATATATCAGTTAAAGGGCTCTTACTGGGGAATTTCATGGCATTCAACTGCACAGCAGGGCCCGCCTCAACCACTTCGTTCTCATCAGTTTTAGGGGTGAGAAAGAGCAGGAACGGCTGAGTGGTACGTAAGAGCTGGTTGTCTACCTACAAGGGGAGGAGAGAGAAAGCAAAAATCATCAGGATGCTTCTAGAACAGCCATGGCGAACCTTGGCACTCCAGCTGTTCTTCAACTTCAATTCCCAGAAGCCCTGATCAGCAGGAGTGCCGACTTGGGCTTCTGGGAATTGAAGTCCAATAACATCTGGAGTCCCAAGGTTTTTAAAAATATACACAAAGTTCATCCCTTCATTCTGGGGGGTGGGAGGGGGGCATGTCACTGTTCTAGGTTAAAAGGCTGAAAGTCTCGGGGGTGGGGTGCAGCATCCATGCCAGAAATTATGCTAGCCCTATGTATCAAAATGAAACAATGCATCTTAGTAAAGGTTTCCCTTGTTCAAAAGCCAGTCGTACCTGACTCTAGGGTTCAGTACTCATCTCTGTTTCAAAGCCGAAGAGCCAGCGCTGTCTGCGTCTGCAGATGTTTCCGTGGTCATGTGGCAGGCATGACTAGACACCGGAGTGCACGGGACGCTGTTTATCTTCCCACCGAAGTGGTTCCTATTGCAATTTCTTGCTTTCGAACTGCTAGTTTGGCAGGAGCTAGCAGGATAAATACGGGAGCTTATTCCGTCCGGCAGTACTCAGGAATCAAACTGCTGACCTCCCGTCTTCCAGTCAGTGTCTTAGCCACTTCAGCCACTGGAGCCCCTAACAATGCATCTTAAGCTGCTTTAAAGGCTTAAAAAAGCTGTACTTGGCCTTACTTTCTGCAGACGGAAGTCACAAGAGCATTTGATGAAATGGCCCAAAGCCCGTCAAAAATTTACGCAAAAGATTTTCAGCCCAGAGTCTGCAGAGATTACCTTTGTGTAAACATTTTCCAGATCTACCTTCCAGCCACCTGCGGCATTGGTATGATTCTGGAGTTGCCCTACCACCTACGGCGTTCTTTGCAACTCTACTGTAGTCAGTGTTGCTTCACAAGCACCACCCTGGGCCAGCCATCAGGATAACATCTGTTTGTTGCTTTTATATTCCACCTTTCCTCCAAAGAGCCCAAGGGGGTGCTTCTCCTTGTCTTTGCTTCACAATAACCCTAGGAGGTAGGTCTGATGAATAACCTCTCTTCTTGTTGTTGCTCTGCCATATCAGAATATAGGCAATCCTTGTGGTGATCAGCCATAAAAATTGCCCTAGGATTATAATGCAGTGGCCTTTTATCTGCCTTCCGCATTGCGTCGTGACCCCCATACCACAGATCCAGTTCCTTTGAGTCACTTTCTGGTCCTGAGCCCTTTTGGCACACAAAGTCCTCCTGTTGTGATCCAGTCTTTGTTAGACTCTGAGGATGGCCTGGATCAGGAGGCACTCCCTATGCCCAGCCCAGTTCTGCCTGCACCCGAGCCTGAGGATATCCTGAGCCAAGGATTTAAGCCTGCGCCTGGCCCAAGTCTGTTTCCCCCGGCAGCTCATCTGTCAAATCAGGAGTCTGGCTCTGACAGGGATCAGCCCTCAGTCAGGGAGAGGTCCAGAAAGGAGATACACCTGAGACGCAGGCAGGCTAGAGGGAAGTGCCAAAGAAGGCTCCCAGCTGATACCGATTAGCTGGGAGGCTTATAAGCAAGCTTCTTGCAGCCTTCCAGCGTCGGTACAACTCTTCAATGCAAAGACCAACACCCTGCTTGACTCCAGACTGCTTGCTGTGACCCTGACTTTTCTGCCAAGCCTGACGATGCCCCTGGACACCCTTTGGATTAGACGCTTGCTCAGACTACTGGTAATCAGACCTCGGCTTGCCTTTTGGACTTTGATATCTGGACTCTCCCTGAATAGACTCTCTGTGTAGCGCCACCGTGCAGTGACCATGTCTGCTCGGGTAGGTCAGCACACCTCCTCAGCCCCAGGCCAGGATTAATGAAGCTGCTACCCTCTCACAAAATGGATTAAAGAGGGATTTAATCCCCTTGGGGACCATCACCCTTCCCTGTGGACTTCGGCACCAAGCTGATAGTCCTCAGGGTTGGTTAGTTAACTGCCACCTGACACTCACCGTTGAGTGGCTGGCAGTAGGGTCTACTCTATTACCAAAGCAGGATAACCTGGCCAGGTTAATCTCCCAGTGATTATAGCTAAGCAATAAAAGTCACTGGGACTATTTCATACTACTATCTTCCATTTGTATGCTCAGGTGGATATAGCCTTGGATTTTAAATAAACTATGAAGTACAGTAGCTGATATAAATAGCACATTGATAGACCGCTCAGCCCTGCTCTGATATATGGTTCAAAACACTATAACAGAAGCTCTGAAGAAAATGTTTGATCATGTTTTCCCTGCCTACCTCCAGTATTTAATAGCTTCTGAATGGTCAGGTTTTCTGAATGATTCCCCACTTCGGTGGGAAGGTAACAGCGTTCTGTGTGCTCCGGTGTCTAGTCATGCCTGCCACATGACCACAGAAACGTCTGCAGAAGCAGACAGCGCTGGCTCTTCGGCTTAGAAACAGAGATGAGCACTGCACCCTAGAGTCGGATATGACTGGCTTTCAAGCAAGGGAAACCTAACCCGAATTACTGGTAAGAATACATCAAAGTTGAAAGGGACAGCAACTTCCTCAAAATACAAAACAGTAAGGTAGGTATTTATTGTTATATTCCTGTTTGTTCCTCAGTAGCATTTGTGGGGCAGGGGTTTCAAATGCCTCCATCATTCTACAGTAGAGCTACCAAAATGTCTGCTTCCATTCCTTCTAAACATTACATTGCAGACAGTGACCTCTAGTGGCCACCTCTGGTAATCTGTCATAGAGATACACATATACTGTATTATGAATTTCAGGGATATTTTATTTAATATTTTAGACCCACTGTAACAATGGATACTGAGTCTGTGGACATGGGAGGTGACCTGCAATCAGTTTAATGTGAAGTTATCTAAAAGTGGAGTGAGTCAGTTTTAACAAACCAGGAAAGGGACCTTGGTGTCCTGGTGGACAACTCAATGAAGGTGTCAACCCAGTGTGCCTCAGCAGTGAAAAAAGCAAACTCAATGCTAGGGATCATTAGGAAGGGTATAGAAAATAAGTCAGCAAGTGTCATTTTGCCTCTTTATAAATCTATGGTGAGGCCCCATCTGGAATACTGTGTACAGTTCTGGTCGCCATACCTCCAGAAGGATATTATGGAGCTGGAAAAAGTGCAGAGGAGGGCAACCAGAATGATTAGGGGACTGGAACACCTTCCTTACCATCTGAGGCTGCAACGGTTGGGCCTCTTCACTCTTGAACGACGACGTCTAAGAGGTGACCTGATTGAAGTTTATAAAATCATGCACGGTGTGGACAAAGTAGATAAGGAAAAACTGTTTTCCCTATCGCACAACACTAGAACTAGGGGACACTCCATGAAACTTTTGGGTACTAGTTCTCAAACAAATAAGAGAAAGTACTTTTTCACCCAGAGGATTACTGGTCTATGGAACTCCCTGCCAGAAGAAGTGGTGACAGCTGTCAGTCTTGACAGCTTTAAGAAAGGATTAGACAAGTTCATGGAGGACAAGAGTATCAATGGCTATAATTATGGATACTTAAGGACAACCTCCGGGTTGGAGAGATAGGCAGGATATCTCTCAATGCCATTTCCAGGGCATCCTAAGCAGGTGAAGGCATCTCCTTGGGAATACCCTGAAGGAAATGGTGAGCCACTGTGTGAGACAGAATGCTGGACTGGATGGGCTGTGGCCTGTTCCAGCAAGGCTGTTCTTATGTTCTAACATGTTTACATAAAAGATTTCTTTCCTAATGTTGGTCAAGATGCATTAGGCTAACAATGAAAATACACTCTCATTCACTTTACAATTGCTGGAGATTGCTTCCACTATAAACCCCAAAGAACTAGTCTAGTCCCTTGTGTATATTCCGAAACCATAGAGGATAAGTCTAGCTCAAAGAGCCTGGGACCAACTTTATGCTAGAGCAGGGGTTCCTCACCTTTTCAAACCGGGAGCCGGGTCACGCTCTCTCAGTCAGCTTTGAGTGCCGGATGGCCATTTTGCCTTGCCTGCACAATGGGATGTGTGTGTGGTTTGGCCATTTTGTCCCAACAGCTTCAAATGGGTGGCAATTTTGTTTCTCGAATGCCCTTGGAGGGGTGGGCCACATGAAATGGGGCCATGGGCGGATCCAGCCCACAGGCCTTAGGTTGGGAACCCCTGTGCTAAAAAGTCTTCTCTTTAACTTTAATTTCAGAAAACATCAGTTTACCTGCATGTCTTGTATATTCAGTTCAAGCACTTGACTTGTGGCAAGCTGTGTGAAATGGACATTAATGCCGGTAAAGCTTGAAAAAATCAGCTCTTCTGGGACTTTGTTAACCAAAGACAAGCCTATGCCACCTTCTAATTTCAAATGGATCTATGAACAGAACAGAAGAATGGATTCAAAATCATTTGCATCAGCCTTCAAAAATATGCGTTGTACAAGTTAAGGTTTCAGGAGTGAATAGGAAGACATTAAATTGCTCTGAGTACCCTCCTTTGCTCCAACTGGGATGTAAAAACCTCTCATTTTCCTATAAGGCTATGGTGTGTTTTGACACCAAACTCTGGACTTAATGAAAGCCTTGAATGGATCGTGGAATATTAGTTTTAAAAAAGGAACTTGTGTTGCATGATTACTTTGAGCCAACAAGATGGCGGTTATTGTCACCCCAAACATGGAGGCAGCTGCTCCACTACATGTTATTATCAGTGAAGTCCCTTCCTCTGTCACAGCTCTTGCCAACCTAGCAGTTCAAAAACAAGAAATTGCAAGCAGATAAATAGGGTCCACTTTGGTGGGAAGGTAAACAGCATTCCGTGCATGCCTACCACATGTCCACGGAAACGTCTGCAGACACAGACAGCGCTGGCTCTTCGGCTATAAACAGAGATGAGCACTGAACCGTAGAGTTGGATACAACTGGCTTTCGAGCAAGGACAACCTTTACTTCACGATGTGGACAAAGTAGATAAGGAAAAACTGTTTTCCCTATCACATAACACTAGAACTAGGGTGCACTCCATGAAACATTTGGGTGCTAGTTCTCAAACAAATAAGAGAAAGTACTTTTTCACCCAGAGGATCACTGGTCTATGGGTTTTGATTAAATAATAACTGGTATAAATAATTTTTCCCCCAACACAAGTCCCAGGTTTCAAGCAGTCCCCAAACATTTTTTTCCTGCAAGGAAAAACAACAACACACCTTTTGTTTTGGCATGTTGGGGTCCCTGTTAAAGTAAGTAAAGGTAAAGGTTTCCCTTGCTGGAAAGCCAGTCGTATCTGACTCTAGGGTTCAGTGTTCATCTCTGTTTCAAAGCCGAAGAGCCAGCGCTGTCTGCTTCTGCACTCTGTCCTGCAGTACTCGGGAATCTTGCTTTCAAACTGCTAGGCTGGCAGGAGTTAACATAAAGGTCGCTCTTATTCCAAAGCCAGTCATATCCGACCCTAGGGTTCGGTGCTCATCTCCATTTACAGCCAGAGAGTGAGCATTTTCTGTTTCCATGGACATGTGGCAGGCATGACTAGACACCGGAGTGCATGGAATGCTGTTTACCTTCCCACCAAAGTGGTCCCTATTTCTTGCTTTCTAACTGCTAGGTTGGCAGGAGCTGGGACAAAGATGGCAGCTCACTTTGTCATGCAGCACTCGAGTCTCGAACTGCTGACCTGTCGACCTTCCAGTTGTCAAGTTCAGCAACTTAACCACTAAGCCACTGCAGTCCCTGGGCTCCTGGAGTGCTGGCCTGTTTGTGGGAGTGAAAACCCTCACAGCAGTTGACAGTTCCTCTGAGACATCTCCCCCACCGCCCACCCCACCCCACCCGAGGAAATCAAAATCCATTGGTGCTAACTCACTTCCAGCTCTTGTTCAGTGTCAGGACTCTTCAGTCTTCTCAAGTCTTGCTCCATCTCCTCTACTTCATAGGAGAAGCGATCATTTCTGCGTTGGCTGAAGTCTGTTATCTAATGCAGAAGGCATGATTAGGAATCTCCCCACTTGCAAATCTTAACTTCATAGTTCTCAAAACGTCTCAGATCAAATTTAGAATGTGATCAAGAAAGTCTCAGAAATTAACTTTTTTTGGAATAGTAGCTGTGTTAGTCTGTGGTTCAGGCATATCAGAAAACAAAAACAAAACAAAAACACTGCAGCACTTTAAAGATTAACTGCTCTATTTTTACTATGAGCTTCTGTGGATCAAGTCCACTTCTTCAGACAAGGAGTAAACTTCCAGGCGCATCAGGGGTCAAGATGTCACAAGGCAAAAGGATCACAGAGCAATGAGGTAAAGAGTAATCAAGCAGAATGACAGACAAGCATGCATATCAATACAGCTTCCTACAGCTAGTAGTAACAATAGATTACAGTATTTAGATTAGTTTTAAATGCCTCCCTTTCAATCCCAAAAGTGTGAAGTTTCCAAGCAAAGCTAATTTTATTTTTTATTTATTTATTTATCATTCACATTTGTAAATGCCGCCCACTCAGGCAGAACCCGACTCAGGGCGGCATTACAGCAACTCCAAAAAATACATAAAAACATTATAAAACCTTATAAAACCTCTTTCTGGTTTACCCTCTTACTTGGTCACTTCCTGTTGTGCTCATATTGTAAGAGAGAATTTGCAGGAAGGTTAGTGAAGGTGGTATAATACACCAAAATATAATATATAAAATATCTAGCAGCATGTAGCAGTCTGTGCATCATATCTGATAATGTGCCAGAAACCCTTGGCTAATATTTAAGCCTCTGTGATGGGTGTCCAACAGATGGATGTATTTGATTTCTGCTGTCTCTCTTTGGATCCTAGTCTTGTAATTAATGGACACAAATGAGACATCCGGAATGTCAACACAGAGAAACCTATCTCAAACCACTTCAATCTACCTGGACACTCTATCCAGGACCTGAAAGTTACAATTCTGGGCCAGAGAAATTACAAATTATACCATCTTCACCAACCTTCTTTGAAATTCTCTCTAACATGTATATAAACCATGCCTGGACGTTTTACTCCTTGTCTGAAGAAGTGGACTTGATCCACGAAAGCTAACAGTAAAAATATAGCAGTTAGTCTTTAAAGTGCAGCAGTGTTTTGTTTTGTTTTTGTTTTCTGATATGTCAGAAATTAATAAATTTTATAATACAGTGGTCCTTTGATTAACAACGCATTCGAATAGCGTCATTTCCGCTTAATGACGTGTCGTCACTCATCACGTGACTATCCGCACAACGACAAAACCGTCATTGTGCGGATTAATGATGTTTTTTTAACATCGTTGTGTGGACAATGAGTTTTTTGCCGCTAGATGGCGCAGCTGCCATTGAAAACCGCACAACGACGTTTCCCCTATAGCGACGCTACTTGGGGAACCAAGCAATGTCGTTATGTGAGGGTCTACTGTACATTTAGATAAAATACTGAACACATATTTGGGTCCTAGGCACCTCCAAACTAACTTGGTCCAGAGAGCCCTTCCACCCAGAATTCCCACCATCAGATGTAGGACAGGGTGGTGGCAGAATCACTCTCTATTTGTGTCTCTAAAAGGCCTCCTACTGAAAAGTAGACCCTATGACTGATGCTCCATATACAACTATGACACAGAAAGAGCCTCCTCGAAGACTGTGGCATTTTTGAACTGATTAGAATCTATATTACAATACAAGGCACACAAACAGACGGTTCCAATACAAAACCGTATTGGAAAATGGATATATGACTGCAACCATCTTTTAGATCTGTTGCTGCAAATTGATCTCCTTGCATCAGAAGTGGCAGAATGGTTTGAAATGTCACCATCCAGAAGCCAATTGACTCATCTTAAATCCAAGAAGGTTGTTTATTCTTCGTATTGCTTTGATTGTTTCACTGTTTTATTGATAATGGCTGGTAACTCTCTTAAGAGCCTCTTTTCGGGGGAATGAAAACATGTTAGATAAATACTGACCACGACACAACTGTGGTTTTCTACTGAAAGGAGACCCATTGCCTGGGACCAACAGAAAGGCTTTTAAAAGACCGCTCATTTATTGGGTCTCCTCTAGTTTGCAGTGATGGCAAACCTTCTAGAGACCAAATGTCTAAACTCAACAGGCTCCCATCTGAGCCACAGAGGGGCGGGGTGAACTCTGTGCTGGGGGAGGGAAGAAGCGCTCCCATTGGGCTGTTGGGCAGAGGGGTGGGGTGAACTCTGTGCTGGGAGAGGGAGGAAATGTTCCCATTGGCCTGCTGGGCAGAGCAGCAGGGTAAATTCCATGCTGGGGGGGAGGAAGTGCTCCCATTGGACTGCTGGGGAGAGGGGTGGAACAAACTCTGTGCTGGGGGGAGCGAGGAAGTGCTCCCATTGAGCTCCTGGGCAGAGTGGCAGGGTAAACTCCATGCTAGGGGGAGGAAGCGCTCCCATTGGGCTGCTGGGCAGAGGGACAGGGCGAACTCTGTGCTGGGGCGATGGCGCGCATGCCCATAGAGAGGGCTCTAAGTGCCCCTCTGGCACGCATGCCATAGGGTCACCACCACTGCACTAGATTTAGACTGCACTATCTTGTATGTTCACACAGAGACACAGAGAAATTTGACTTGCAAATAAATGCTCATTTGTCACACGGAAAATGGTCATCACCTGCAAGACTCGGGTTGGGCCATCTGGTATAACTCGGACGATCAAGACTCCTGAGCCGGGCCGCATCTTCTGGTTGATAAATTGCTGTTCTGGTGGAACTGGACCCAACATTTCTAGGGATGTATCTGGACCGAGAACAACTTCTGCTCCATCATGTAACCCTGCTATGCCTCCTTTTGCCTAAAATGAAGGAAAAAAAAGAAAACAGATGAAAAGGAGGAGAGGGTGCGTTAATCCAGAACGGAATCGGCTGCGGGCTCATTTATGGCAATTGTAAACGCATTTACAATAGCTGTAAATGGGTCTGCAGCTGTCGTAAATGTGTTTATAACAACCATAAATGAGTCTGCGGCTGATTCCGCTGCCGCCAGCATCAGCTGGAGCGAGGGCACGAGCCAGTAATTTGGCACCATGGCAGGATCTGGCCCACGGGCCGTAGGTTGCCAACCCCTAATCTAAAACAATAATCATTCCCTACTTGCTTAAACAAGTGATCTACAATCTAAACAAATGCAACCCCTTTCAATTAGTTCTGCTGGCTCTGGCGTCAGCCATTTTGAACAAAGTGCTTCTTTCAATAGAGGATGCATGTCCAGGGGAGCCACTTTAAAGCACATAGTGACAGGATACTTTAAACCTACACCAGCTGAGAAAATATATCCTGTTGTTGGTATTGCTCCACCTAAGTTAAGGAGAGAAGTAGCATCGGATGCCAAGAGAACTAAGCAAAAGAAGGACCCTTAACACCTTCTGAATGGAGATGAGCCTCAAGTCCACTGACTCTAAACCAGGAGGAGCTTTATGGCAAGAACAAACATTCTTGAGGGTACACAAGAGCAAAACCAAATTAGAAGATGAAGGAAGGAGCTCACTGGACAACATTAAAATAGGATATGACTGAGGAACTCAACCTCCCCTGCGTCACCTGGAAGGCACTGAATAGGTTGAGGGTTTGAGTCTCTAAATGAGGGATTCACAATCTGCGGCACCATTTCATGTGCCCCCCCACCCCCCGCCTTCACCACACCAGGACGTGCCATGTGGTGAAGGAAGGGCAAAATGTCCATCCGGCCCCCGAAGCTGTCTGAGGGAGCATGACCCAGCCCTTAGCTTAAAAAGATTGAGAACTCCTGCCCTAAATGTAAGACCAACATGCTCAAGTGCGGGTTGCTGGCAGACAACAACACACTGTTGTGAACGTGGAGTGGTACAGAATCCGGCTCGTTTGCTAGTCTGCTAATTACTGCCAGAAACATGAACCGATGAGGACTCAGGTTTGAGCAACGACAAAGCCAAGAAAAGTTTGAAGCGGTAGCCATGTTAGTCTGGGCAAGATAGTTTGGGCACTCAGTCTCAAAAAGGTTTGCCATCACTACTTTAGAACAAGTGCAGGGCAGGAACGGGATAGTGTCAGGATGAGGCCTGAAGGAGTGGAAAGTAAGGGAAGAGGCTTAGGACATGTATCCACAGTGAAGAGGCAGCCGTCTTGCCCCACTGAATGCCAGGATCAGTCCTAGATGCTGTGTTGAACTACTTCACCCCTACCAGATGACCACCCAAGCTCTGCTTCAACACTTTCCCCAAAGGGAAACCCACCACATCCTCGGATAGTTTCATCCACTGTCAAATGGCTTCTACATCTGTAACTTTATAATGCTTATAACGTTCAGCTGAAACCTGTTTTCCCACAACTGTTATCCACCAGCTTCAGGTCTGTTCCCAAGTTTAAGCTGTCTTGAGAAAATTCCTATCTCTTTTCTATCAACAACAGGAGTTGGCGTTTATTGCTTTCCTGGAATGCTGAGGTACAGACTAAACCGATGCACATTTACTTGGAAGCTGGCCCTGCTGAATTCAGTGGAGTCAACTGGAAGTAAATGTTCACAAGGCTTCGGGGTGTTTTTCTCTCTCTAAAAGGGGAAAACAAATACAGTAGACCCCGTATAACGAATGCCTCTTACAGCAATTAAATCGTACAATGACGAGGATTTGAAAAAACATTATGCCCCGTATCTTAGCCGATAAGGAAGGGGTGTGGCCGCACATGTGCGGCATGCGTACCCGCACCCATGGAGCCTATCCTGTAATGTTCTGCACACACCTAACTTTTGTCCCCGAGATCAGCGCCATGAGGGTCCGGGGGCCGAGAGTGGGGCTTACATTGACTACGAGTCCCAGCGTCCTCCGCGGCACACTTCAGCCAATCAGGCAGGAGGACCCGAGTGCGGCGGAGGCAGGACAGCGGGCGCGCGCAGCCACGAACCAATGCCAACTGCCCTGTACATGTGCACAAGTAACGGCAAGGGGCCGCGTGCCCAGCACGCAAGCCCCAACACACACACGCTCCTCGCTGTTTGCTCGCCACGCCAACCGCTGCCACTGCTGAGCCTTAAGGACAGAACAACACCCTGGGTGGAGGCACTGAAGGTGTGAGTAACCCTCTTTCTTTTACTTCCCTACTTCCCCTCCCTCCCTCTTGCCCATCTTCCTTCCTTCCCTCCCTCATTTGACCCCACCTTTCCATTATCCCTTCATTCCTGCTTTTCCTCCTGCCTTCTTTCCCTCCCTTCTCCCCGTCCCTCCTCCCTCCCTTCTCTGTGGCGCAAGGCTCGAGAGCCCTGGCGAGACAGGCCAGCGACGACTCAGCCAATGCGCCGGGTGACCGACCCACACCATCACTGGAGGAGGAGGAGGAACAGCACGACAGAGAGGTAAGTTGGCAGGCAGGCTGCTTCCCGCTCGGGGACCTGCCACCCAGGATGGAAAGCAGCCTATCAGCTTCCCCCTCCGCCTCACTGTTTTGAGCCCGGCTTTGAAATAGCGAGGCAGAGAGGGAAGTTGGCAGGCAGGCTGCTTCCTGCCCTGGAATGTGCCACCCCAAACAGAAAGCAGCCTGTCAGCTTCCCCCTCCACCTCGCTGTTTTGAGCACAGCTTCAAAAAAGCGAAGCGGGGAGGGAAGTTGGCAGGCAGGCTGCTTCCCACCCAGGGACATGCCACCCCGGACGAATAGCAGCCTGTCAGCTTCCCCCTTTGCCACGCTCTTTTGAGGCCGGCTTCGAAACAGCGCAGCGGAGAGGGAAGTTGACAGGCAGGCTGCTTCCCGCCCGGGAATGCACCTCTGTCCTCCACATCCTCCTCAGCCCATCCAGCCCTCTACCCATTGTGTCCACAATACCATCTATGGAAAAAAACCATTCAGAAAACAATATATTCAGTATTGTGCTTCTTTTTAATGTTCTATATACAATGTGATATTTCAACAATGAAGTATGCAGTTCCGAAACTTTTCCGGAACAAAGTTTTTCGATACTTCCTCAGGGAAGATCTCCCAGGTTGCCTTGATCATCCAATGACAGGTTTCATAAAAACCAAAACTATTGGAAATATTATCTCACAATCTGATTGCTTAATCCGTAACCCAACTATCAATCTCGCACAAGGGCATTTTAAATGCCATCATTGCAATATATGCAGATTTGTGCTAGAAACAAAGGAAGTTTCTCTTCCTCAAAAAATATATCAAATATACCTTAAAACATTTTTCCAATTGCGCAGCCACTTTCTGCATATATCTTTGGATTTGTTCTTGCCAATTAATTTATGTGGGCAAGACTATTCGATCGATTAGGATTAGGATCAATGAGCATCGATCCCGCATCAGAGGACATTACATTCAAGCTTCATTAGTACAACACTATATTGAAAAGAAACACACTGAAAATAACTTTAAGTTTGTCATCATTGATGTCATTCATCAGGATCAATTTAACAAGCGGAACTTAGAGAAGGATCTATTACAGAAAGAGGCATACTATATTTATAAATCAAATACAGTAGCCCCACATGGATTAAACCATGAATTAGATTTGGTCAGTTATCTATAAAATCAGTTATGTGATATAGTAGTTGTCTCGTCAGCTCCTTCTCTTTTTCTTTCATCCCAGTATGGTCCCATGCAGATATTGATGTTGCTGTATCTTTAATTTTAGAATTGTAGTGGGTCCCTCTTATAACAATTATGTCTTAATGATCACATATGCGATTTGCCTGTTGTCTGTATATAATTAGTCCATATGAGAAGAATCTTTGACGTCATTAGGCACAGAAAGAAACTATTCATGAGGCCAGTTGATGTGAATAAATGGTAGGCTCATTTCAAATGTATTTAATAAATTTTGATGAGAACATATCAATATATCTTGTATATAGGCCGTACATATATTGTTCAAGATGTATTATTGTTTATTAAGCTTCGATTACATTGTTATTAAAATCTATTTTCATTTTCATTATTACATTTAGAGAATAATATTATTACGTTTCCCTGAGGAAGTATCGAAAAACTTTGTACCGAAAAAATTTCAGAACTGCATACTTCATTGTTGAAGTATCACATTGTATATAGAACATTAAAAAGAAGCACAATACTGAATATATTGTTTTCTGAACGGTTTTTTCCATGGATTATCTATACCGTTCCACCATAACTGTTTTCACAATACCATCTAATCTTTGGCCGTCCCCTTCTTCCTTTGCCCTCAACCTTCCCCAGCATCATGGCTTTCGCAAGTGAATCCTCTCTTCACATTTAAGCCACACACCCGAAACCACCCCACCACCAACACAAAATCAATACCCCTGGCAAGGCCCAGGCAATCAGCTAGTAACAACTAAAATCGTTATACGATGCAATGCATCTCTATGGGGAAAATCGTACAACAAATTTTTATTGTTGTATTTTTCCCATAGAGATATTCGTTGTACGATGCATCCCATAGGGATAATCACTATACGATAGAGGTTAAATCATACAACTAGCCACACGGAATGAATTAAAGTTTTTATACGGGGTTTTACTGTACAGTAAAACCCAGATATACATGCCTTGAGTCAAATTTGATGTACACAATGATTTTTGCACTAAACCCTTGTCCCAATTTACATAAAAATCCCAATTTACATAACACAATTTCCTATGGGTTTGCTTCGAGTTATGTAAAAATCATGTTTCTATGGGTTTGCTTCGAGTTATGTAAAAAACTTTTTTTCTTATGAGTTTGCTTTGACTTACATAAAAAAAATCATTTTTCTTATGGGTTTGCTTCGAGTTACGTAAAAAATTCATTTTCCCTATGGGTTTGCTTCAATTTACGTAAAATCATTTTCTTATGGGTTTGCTTCGATTTACGTAAAAATAATTTCCCTATGGATTTGCTTCAAGTTACATTTTAAAAATTCATTTTTCTTATAGGTATGCTTTGAGTTATGTAAAACAATTCATTTTTCTTATGAGTTAAGTAAAAAACGATTTATGTAAAAGCCTACAGAACAGACTTTTTACATAAGTAGGGGTTTTACTGTAATAAAGCAAAGACCATCAGGAAGAAAAGGGTGGAGGTACAAATCAAAGGTTTAGTGATATATTTCTTCCACAGAAAAATCACAAGAAAATATTGCACAGAATTAAAGGGGGGGGGAGCGATTGGGCTGGGAAGTCGAAGCCAACAGAAGAACCGCAAACAGTGACAGCATTACTTCAATAAATTTTTTAGAGAGTGTATCTATTATACCATAGCTTTCAAATTGCTTCCAGATGTACCACTTGGCCATCTTTGATCAAAGATCTCAGAGGTACTAAATGCGCACCCTCCCCTCCTAAATCAGGTACGATTCGTACAGAAACGGTTTGCATATAGCCTTTGAAAAGTCCTTTTTCTTACAGAAAGCAATTCATCATAACCATCACCATCAATTTAAGCTTCCAGCCTTTTTGTTTTGGTACAACAAGCTTCCAACTAGGATAGGAGTGCCCAAACTACGGCCTGGGGGCTGGATCCGGCCCCCAACACCAATTTATCCAGCCTGCAAAGCCCTCGTCGCTCCTGGAAGTGGAAGTAAAACGTGCCAGTATGGGCGCGTTTTACTTCCACTTCCAGGAGCAATGAGAGCTTTGCGGGCCGGATGCATTTGTGTCAGGGGGCCAGATGTGGCCCCAGGCCATAGTGACCGGCTTCCTGAAACAAATGACCGGCCCACGGCCTGAAAAGTTTGGGGACCCCTGGACTAGGACAATCAGTGAATATGACTCAGTAATTGTTCTGAATGGTGTTTTTTTAAATGGAAAAGACAGGATAAACATGGATAAAATTAACAAAACACAGACCATAAATCATCCCCGAAACAAAAGTTTTTGACAGAACAGAAGGTGATCTGGATCCTTTCCCTACTCCCCCACCCCCTTCTTCAGGGACTCTAAGCAGGCTCGGCTGCTCCATGTTTCATCAGGCATGTTTGTTCACCATCTGCACATCAGAGCTATGCTAGGAGGGGCCAGGGATTTTCCACAATGCCCCATTGCAAAAAACAACAGCCACTTTCCATGTGAAAGCCAGAGAAGTTATCGGACATTTTATCTTACTGGTAAAGTAAAGGTAAATGTCACTCTTGCTCAAAAGCCAGTCGTATCCGACTCTAGGGTTCAGTGCTCATCTCTGATTCATAGCCAAAGAGACATCGCTCTCTGCTTCCGCAGACGTTTCCATGGTCATGTGGCAGGCATGACTAGACACCGGAGCGCACGGAATACTGTATACCTTCCCACTGAAGTGGTCCCTATTTATCTACTTGCAGTTTCTTGCTTTTGAACTGCTAGCTTGGCAAGAGTTGGGACAAAGACGGGAACTCATTCCATTTGGGTATCGAACTGCTGACCTGCTGCCTTCCAGTCAGCGTCTTAGTCACTTGAGCCACTTACTGGAGAGGGAAGCAAAAACACCAGCAATATTTTAGCTGAAAGGGCCTATGATCAGGTCTTAGGTCAGGCCGGACATCCCGCTACGTTAATGGAGTAGACTGTACAGCCAGCGACTCAAGACCGAGTGTTGGGCGGTGGCAAATAATTGGACTCCCTAAAGGTGCCAACGGCTACGGGCGGATGATGGCCCCCTCAGTGGAGGAAATGCCACTGGAAACCTTCATATTGGGCCCAACGGCAAAATGAGCGAAGGAGGAACTCTGATTCCCAATGATCATGGAGGCAGAAGAAGCCATGCCAGATGGATTGGCTGTGAAGGCGCACCTTGTCCATATCCTCACAGCTGCAGCAGTCTATTGCAGTCCCGCATGTCTCATCTCATACGTGTCGCAGGAAATGGCTCCGTGATCATAGCGTGTGGGTCACTTCATGGCAAGCTGGGATCCCCCTTAAAAACAAATTCACACCAGTGGCATCTTACCTGATTGCCTCGGAGGGCGAAGGTGGCCCAGAACCAGCCAACCTCCAAGACCAGGCCTCCGGGGGCAGGGGAAAGGTATGCTCGGACTGAGTTGCAGCCGCCGCTGAGGAGAAGCATTTCATCACTGAATATAGTTAAAGTTCACCCTTGCTCGAAAGCCAGTCTCATCTGACTCTAGGGTTCGGTGCTCATCTCTGTTTCATAGCCAAAGAGACATCGCTGTCTGCCCTCGATCTTTCCCAGCATCAGGGCCTTCTCAAGTGAGCCTTCTCTTCTCATTTGGAGGCCAAAGTACTTGAGCTTCAGCATCTGTCCTTCCAAGGAGAAGTCAGGGTGGATGTCCTTCAGGGTTTCATCTCTCAAACTTCTCCGCCAGCACCACAATTCAAAGGCGCTTATTCTTCTGCGCTCAGCCTTCCTTAGGCTCCAGCCCTCACAACCATACATTACGCATGGGAAGACCATTCCTTTGTCTATGCGGACTTTTGTTGGCAGGGTGATGTCTCTACTTTTTATTATGTTCCCTAGGTTTCTCATAGCTTGCCTCCCAAGAAGTAAGCGTCTTTTTATTTCTTGGCTGCAGTCATCATCTGCCATGATCTTAGATCCCAAGTAGGTGAAGTCTGCCACTGCTACTGTTTCCTCCCCTTCGATTTGCCAGGGAGTGATGGGGTCTGATGCCATGATCGTGGGTTTTTGGATGAGTCTCAGGCCAGCTTTTGCACTCTCCTATTTCACCCTCATCAAGAGACTCTTTAGGTCTTCTTCACTTTCTGCCATTAGAGTAGTGCAGGAGTTCTCAACTTGTCAAGCCGGGGGCCGGATCACACTCCCCCAGACAGCCAATTTGCCCTTCCTACACCACATTGTGTGGTGGAGGCGGGAGGGGGCACATGAAATGGTGCCATGGGCTGCAGGTTGAGAATCCCTGATTTAGAGACTCCAACCCTCAGGGGAGGGCACATGAAATGGCTCTGTGGGCCACATCTGGCCCACGGGCCACAGGTTGAGAATCCCTGGGGGTAGTGTCTTTCTTTACATACAGAGTCACAAAGTCACATTAGATCAGGAGAAAGGAACTGTGGAATGAATTCACCAAAAAGTGGCTTCATTCTGGCAGTTTCACGTCTGGCCAAGACATGGAAGAAGAGAAACAGCTTTAGAAAAAATTATGTACAGTGGTACCTTAGTTTACAAATGCCCCAGTTAGCATAATTTCCACTGGAAATAATGCCTTGATTTACATTTTTTCCCCTTCGGAATGGATTAATTGGTTTTCAATGCATTCCTATGGGAAACTGCATTTCAGTTTACAAATTTTTGGATCCCTACAGGAAACCACAAAATGCATTCCTATGGGAAACCAGTTTACGAATTTTCCGTAATATGAAACGTCCTGGAGAACACATTAAGTTTGTAAACCAAGGTACCACTGTATTCTAGGGAAGCCTGGTAATAAATTCTTCAACCCTTTGGAACCGCCTGCCAACAGAGTTGCGGCTCCAGACAGAATTGCTGCCCTTCAGAAAATAACTTAAACCCTGGCTGGCAAGCCAAGTATGGGGTGCTGGTGGGAGGGCGACCACCTTGGGTTGGCTGATATAGATCAGATTGCCTCCCGCCTTCGGTTCCAGCACCCTTTTTTATGGGTGTGTGTGTGTTTAGTGTTAATTGTTTTATGTGCTGTTTTATCCTGTGTTAGCCGCAGGAGTTGGCCTTGGCTGATTGCGCGGGTAGAAATTGAACAAATAAATAAATAAACCCTCCCACCACCACTTTCCAACCCAATTTTAAGCACTGTCAATGAATGCAACAATGCCAACCTGTACAACAAGGCCATGGATGCCACAGACTAATTTGCCGTCCTGAAAGCTCCAGGTCTGTGTGGTGCTACGGCGTCTGTCAGGTTTTCTCAGCATCAGAGGTTCATACCTGGGAAGAAGAAACCAAGTCTGTGTTTGTATATAATAATTTGGACATACTGCAGTGGCTCAAGCGGCTAAGATGCTGACTGGGAGGCGGCAGGTCAGCAGTTTGATTCCCGAATACTGCAGGACGGAATGAGCTCCCGTCTTTGCCCCAGCTCCTGCCAACCTAGCGGTTCGAAAGCAAAACAATGCAAGTAGGGACCACTTCGGTGGGAAGGTAAACAGCATTCTGTGCACTCCAGTGTCTAGTCATGCCTGCCACATGACCATGGAAGTGTCTGCAGAAGCAGACAGCACTGGCTCTTTGGCTTTGAAACAAAGATGAGCACTGAACCCTAGAGTCGGATATGACTGGCTTTCGAGCAAGGGTGACCTTTACCTTTACTAAGTATTTTGCCCTATTTTCCACCTATAACTCTGTACCCCACATGCTTACCAAGGGTCTTTGAAAGTGACAAAGGTTATCCTGCTATGGTTATAGAGTAGACTCTACTACCAGTGACTCAACGCTGCTCATCAAGCGGTGATTAACTAACCTGACAATTCTGAGGACTAACAGCCTTGGGTGGCGAAGTTCACAGGGAAAAGTGATGGTTTCCAAGTGGGCATGGTCCCTGATGTCGAGGCATGTCTGCCACATGACCAGGGAAAAGTCAGCAGCAGATGCAGACAGCATTGGCTCTTTGGCTATAAAGAGAGATGAGCACTTAACCCTAGAGTCGGATACGACTGGCTTTCGAGCAAGGGCGACCTTTACTAAGCATTTTGCCCTATTTTCCTCCTACACCTCTGTACCCCACATGCTTACCAAGAGTCTTTGTAAGTGTCAGTTACCGCCAGCACTCGTAAAACTAGATCATATTTCCTTGATGCTAGTACAGAACTTAATAATACCACCTTATGTTTTCCCTAACTCAACATTTTAACAGCTGCCTGGCAGGAGTTTATTCACTTGCAAATGAAACAGTTTGAACAGGATTGAAGTCAGAACACACCCTTGTTTCATAACTCCTGCTATCTTGTAGGTTGTTTTTCAGCTCCTTCTTCCCCAGCCCGAGGCACATAAGAAATATTTAAAGCTGGAGTTCTCAACCTTTTTAAAGCTGGGGGCCGGATCACCTTCCTTCAGACAGCTTTGGGGGCCGGATGGCCATTTTGCCCTCCCCCCACCACATGGCACTTCCTGGTGTGGTGGAGGCGGGGGGGGCACATGAAGTGTGTGTGTGTGTTTGTGTCTATATATAGGTGGTAGGTAAACAGCGTTCCGCGCACTCTGGTTTCTAGGCATGCCTGCACTGAACCCTATATATATATATATATATATATATATATATATATATATATATATATATATATATATATATATATATATATATATATATATATATATATATATATATATATATATATATATATATATATATATATATATATATATATATATATATATATATATATATATATATATATATATATAGGGTTCAGTGCAGGCATGCCTAGAAACCAGAGTGCGCGGAACGCTGTTTACCTACCACCAAAGTAGTCCCTATTTATCTACTTGCAATTTCTTGCTTTCAAACTGCTAGGTTGGCAGGAGCTGGTACAGAGATGGGAGCTCACTCCATCATGCAGTACTCAGGGATTGAACTTCCAGTCTTCAAGTTCAGCATCTTAACCACTAAGCCACTGCAGCCCTTGAAATACATAATTACTTCTATGTATATATCCTTCTAATAATAGTATTTCTATGGCACATTACCAACTCTGGCCACTATCTGCAAAATAAAATGTGGGGTTTGCTGTTATCCAGAGTTTCAGATATCCACAGGTTTTGGAACTTATCTCCATCAGATATGGGGCTGAGAACTACTGTATTACTTTAGGAAATCTGTCCCAAGGTCATTCCCCCCTCCCCTCCTGTCAACAGTTCTGGGGTTCCCAGCCCTCCATAATCTTATTTTTTTAAAACAGCTCTGTGCTGGAAAGGTCCCCTCTTTGAAGCTTAAGTACCTGTTATCAGTGACCGCGGCCAGGCCGGCAATGTCCAGGACCACGGATGATTCTGTGGACCGAGGCGAGGAAGGCTTATTTGGGTGGTGAGGAACAGCAGAGCCCTCGTGGCACAACATACCCGTGCCTGACATTCTCCACAACTGGGAGCGCTTCCCAGGCTCCTGAGAGGAAAGAGCCACAAGGAAGATGTGGGGGTCACTAACAACATATGGCATGTTCATTTACTAGCAGTCATTACACTAGTCCTTCAATCCTCATCCCTTTGGAAAAGGGATTTTAGCTCCCTCGATTAGTTATGGGGTCGCAGAATTTCCCAAGACCAAAACCCTAAAGGTAGGCATTTGATGACCTTATCACTCAAAGCATCGTGAACAATTTCCGATATTTGCCATTTATATGCTTCTGTTTTAAACCAGGGGTTTCCTACCTACAACCCGTGGGCCGAACCTGGCCCACAACCCCATCCTATCCGGCCTGTTGCCGCCGCCGCTGCACCTGGAAGTGGAAGTGGGCGTGTTTATGTCATCCGTAAAACACACCAGCGGATGCCAGAAACACAGAAGCGGGCACATTTGTGACAGCCGTAAATGTGCCTGCTCAGTTGTCCGGGGACATGGTCAGGCCCACAACATAAAAAGGTTGGCCACCCGTTTTGAACAAATGAAAACCACCTGGTCCAGAGGGAAAAACCTGAGCTATGGGTAACATTTTTTTTTGGTCCCATACATACAGTAGTGTTGTGGTAACCTATATTAAGTATCAAAATTCTTATTTCTAATTAATTTCTAATACAGATCTGCAGAAAAAGAGTCAGGCTTTTGACTTTCACTTTCTAAGAATAAGCCAGAAGCAAAGCTGATAAGAAAATGGGGAAAGTCCGTGTAGCTGGATGAAGGTAAAATTAACACAATGCCACTCTTCAAAAACCTGAACCATAGTCATAAAGAGGACGGGAAGGATCTGCTCTTTATCATCATCCCATGTGGGTTGCCCGAATCACTGAATTGGACAGCAACCTTTCCCGATGGGTTTGTTCGGCGAGAACAGCGCCTCGAAGACCAACCGGACTTTACCAGAAAGGAAATTGGGTACGGGCTAATAGCCATAGGGAGCATTAGCGACTCCATGTTTCCCTGGCTGGGGGCTTAGGAGTAGGACAAATGTCATGAGGTAGAGAGACCCAAGGTCTCATAAACAGCACACAATGTCTGGCTCACGTCCACGTGTAGGGCTGAGCAGACACCAACTGCAGCTAGACCAAATAGCTATGCATAGGTACACAGAGTCTCCAGGACCTCGATAAGGCGGGAACTGTAAGTCTCGCCACAATCGGCTGATTAGTATGCTTATGGCTAACCTGGGCATGCAGGTTGGCAAGTGTAACCCAACCAGCCGAGTGCCTTGTAGAAGCTTTCTGTCACGGGGGTCGCACGAGGGGTATACGTGTTTGTTCCCGAAGATAGTCAATAAATACAGGCCACCCCGGGGTATCGGGGCTGGCTTTATCCATCATACTTCAGTCTTGCGTGCCTTCCTTGAGTTCAGCACCTCGACTCCCGCGGACCATTACAACAATCCCAGAACGAAGGACATGTACTAATGGGCTCAAACTACAGGAAGCCAGATGTAGGCTGAATATCAGGGGGGGGGGGGACCTCTTAACGGTTAGAGCAGTAGGATAGTAGAACCAACTGCCCTTGAGAGGTGGTGAGCACTCCAACGCTGGAAGCATTCAAGAGAAAATTGGACTACCTTGTCCTCTCTGCTTTGATTCGGATTGCTGCATTGGACAGTGGAGGTTGGACTCAATGGTCTGAAAGGCCCCTTCCAACTCAGTGATTCTACAATTCTGAAAGAAAATGAGACGCTCTCAAAACCCAACATGGAGTTCTGTACCTTTTTCTTTAATATGACTCTCTGTGTCTTCAAAGAAACATCCAGGACTAGTTCAGCAAAATCGGCTCCTTTACTTGAAGCGACCTGCCTTCCGGATTCTCCCTGCAGACTAAAATTGCAAAGAAAATCCATTGAGTATTTTACACAGAGCTCTTCTAGGAAGACGCCGGCGTTTGGATTATTAAACACTTGCTTGGCTCAATGGAATTGCAGCTTTTGAGAAAGAGTAATGCCTCAAACACAAGGAGATACAGTAAAACCCCAGGTTACAACCGCCTCGGTTTAAGTTTGCTGCGGTTTACAATGGCGAATCCTATGGAAATGCTGTCCCCGTTTACAGATTTTTAATGTATAGTGGTACCTCGCATAACGAACGCATCGTATAGCAAAAAAAATTCACAACGAAGTGTTCGTTATGCAATGGCGATACCCCGCATAACAATCCCCCCCGTTATGCGGGGTTTTTGGTAACCGGGTTATACCCACTTAATGGGAACCCCAGTCAACAAACTCCCTCCCCCCCCCCCGTTATGCAGTGTATCTCCCATAGGGAACCACATAACCAAAAAGAAAAACAACGCATAGCGAAGAGCTCCATGGAACAGTTTTTTTAGTTATGCAGGGTACTACTGTATTTGTTTTGGTTTACAGGGATCAATTCAGGACCATTTTTTAAAATTTTTCAATGCATCCCAATGGATGTTACAGGTTACAATTTTTTCGGGTTACAACGGAGGCTATTTGGAATGGACCTCCATTGTAACCCAGGGTTTTATCGTACAGTACTTTATTGCTGTACAGTGGAACCCCGTGTAACGAACACTTCGTACAATTAAGCATTTTCGCGCTATTGCGGGTGCACCGTATAACAAAAAAAATATGTTCATTATACGAATCACCATTGGCAATACCCCGTACAACGGGCGGGGGATCCATTGTATCGCCAATGGTGATTCGTATAACAAACATTTTCTTTGTGTTATACGGTGCATTGCCCATAGGGATCCGTATAACAACAACAAAAACGTATAGCGAAGAGCTCTGCGGAATTGAGTTTTTTGTTATACGGGGTTCTACTGTATTTCACATGGTGTCATGGATAGAAATGGGCCCTGCGGGTTTTTTAGAATACTGGCATGGATTCCTGTGTGCTGTTCACTGAAGAGAAGGTGGTGGTATGCATTCTGGGTGTTACTGGGCAGAGAATGAGTGCTAGACTAAACATTCTACCCTCATATTGTGGAGAAATGAAACCTAAAATTGGATAGACATGTACTACTGTGTACTGTATAGTCATTGGCTGGAATCCTTCAGAGGAAGGGCCAGAGGATGGAACATGTTGTAGGAGATAAAAGAAGGGGGAGATAAAGAAGTGGTCTCTTTGTTTTCTTCGCCATGCTTCATAAGTAGTTCTCTGGAGTCTGCCTGAATTTAGCAAACATGTAGTCTTTTGAAATAGAGGAGGGGGCTCAGGGCTTCCAAACCTAGACTAGGTTTCATTAATTTCAAATGTGCTTTCTGAACTGAAAATGCTTCATTTGCCTAGAACTATTTTTGGTAACCTAAGAAACCTGTAACCTCTTTTGCTACAATATATACATTTTTAAAAGACATGAAGATGATTGGAGTTGTTTACTTTTCTATCCGCTACCTTACGAACAGCCTGACTCAGGTCAGGACATGTGAGAAGGCAAGCAAAATCCTGAATTGCTTAGCTTGAGGGCAGGATTCTCAACCTGCAACCCATGGGCCGGACATGACCCACAGCACCATTTCATGTGGGCCCCCACCAACTCTATCACACCAGGAAGTGCCATGTGGTGGAGGAAGGGCAAAATGGCCATCCGGCCCCTGAAGCTGTCTGAGGGAGTGTGACCCAGCCCCAGGTTGAGAACTCCTGCTTGAGGGTGTCAATTCAGGTGTGTTCCTACTTACTTGTAGGCTAAGGCTCTACTTGAGAGTAACAGGACCGTGACAGATGGTCTGAATGGGACAGTACGTGGTCTGGATTTGAGCCCAAAGCTTGAAGCCTCACATGCTTGTGATACATTGATCAAAAGAGGAATTACCCTGAAAAAGTATATGTTGCTGCAATATAAATGAAGTTTTCATAATAGAGCTGCTTGCTGTCTTGAAAGTCATCCATGCAGCATGTGATTTCAGAGGATCCGGCCCCTTTAACAGTCAGTGTTATGCAAGGAGGAAGTGTGGGTTCATCCCAAGCATAATCCAAAGAGGTAGACGGCTTGACTTCGGTACTCAGCCGTGGTTCTGCAACGCTATGTTGGGTAAAGACAATGGGGACCTGCAGGAAAAGCAATGAAAACATGCAAATAATTTTCATGAGATCCAGTTCCATATCAATTTGGATCCAGACCACCACAAAAACCACCCAAACTAAGGACTCAACAGTCCATACCCAACTTTCCACTGGTCCCTGAATCTTCGTTTCTGTTGTGATCCAGCCCTCATCAGACTCTGAAAATGATCTGGATCAAGAGGCACTTCCTATGCCCAGCCCAGCCTTCCCCAGCCTGCATCTGAACCTGACCCCGGCCTGCATCTGAATCTGAGGGTGTCTTGAACCCAAAACCTCAGCCTGCTTGTGGCCCAGCTCTGACTCCTCAGGCAGATGACCTGTCAGATCAGAGATCTGACTCTGACAGCAATCAGCCCTTAGCCAAGGAATGGTGCCGAAAAGATCTGCAGCTGAGACGCGAAAAAGCCAGAGCTCATTATCAGGGGAGGCTCCCAGCTGATGCCCATTATCTGGGAGGCTATTTAAGCAAGCATCTCAAGCGTCGGTACGATTTCTCTGTGTAAAGGCTGACACCCTGCTTTACTTCGGACACCTCTTGTGATTATGTGCCGTGACCCTGACTTCTCTGCCAATCCTCCCACACATCCTTTGGACTAGACACTTGCTTGAACTACCAGTAACCAGACCTCAGCTTGCTCTTTGGACTTTGCTATTTGGATTCTCCTTGAACAGACTGCTGCAAGGACTCTCTGTGTAGCACCGCTGTGCAGCAACCCTGCTTGCTGGTGTAGGTCAGCACACCTTCCTGCACAGGAACAACGTGGTTCAGGGGGCTGGTCACTATGGCCTGCAGGCTGGATCCGGCCCCTGACACCAATTCATCTGGCCCACAATGCCATCGTCATTCCTGGAAGCGTAAGTAAAACAGGCCCATCTAGGCGCGTTTTACATCTGCTTCCAGGAGTAAAGAGAGTGTCGTGGGCTGGATGAATTGGTGTCAGGGGCCGGATCTGGCCCATGGGCCATAGTTTGGGTACCCTGCTCTAGTCCAGGAAAGTATATGCCACAGTAAATCTACTATGTTTGTAACATATCACAAGACTTTTATGACATTAACCTTAAATCCTGAGCAAGCTGGACATGCCAGGAGGGTCAAAAAGATTCTTATCTGTCCTCTGACAAACGGCCGTTGTGCAAAGGCAAGTTTATGCATGGATTTTTTTATCCAACAAATAGCGAGGCGCAAATGTTACCATGCATGTATTTGTATTTATATTTTTCAGAGATGTGAGCTCTTTACCTTAGAAAAGTTGTCTATGCGAAACGGAGGTGGCAACTGCTCAGTATCGCTGAAGGAAACACGGTATGTGGCTCCTTTAAGAGTGATCTCCACTCGTAGGAAGTAGCATTTCCCAAGGGTGTCCCTGCAGAAGATGAGAAGACAAACAGCTCTGTGTTGCTTTCACAAACTGGATAAAGCGCTATGTCACCAAAGGGGCGAGTAAATCCATGGTTCGTTCCAGGCAGGGGCTGGGCCACTGGGACAGGGGGATTCATCCTGGTGCGCCCTTGCCTCTGGTGCCCTGAGTCACAAAAAATAAATTTATTATTATTTTATCCGCCCAGTGCGCAGCACTTTAGATTAAGCTCCCTCCTTCAGCTTGGAGATATAGTTTATTCTAAAGTGCTGAGGGATGGCAATCAAGCAGTTCCTGGGGGGCAGCCTTCTCTCCTGTCCCTTGGTCACCACCCCTTGCTTAGTCCGCCCGGCGTGTGGCACTTTAGATTAAGCCATTGCTCCAAGCTCCCAACTTCAGCTTGAATCAATGGTTTATTCTAAAGAGCTGCGTGCCAGGTGGATCAAATGAGGGGTGGTGACTAAGGGGTTCTCAGGGGCAGCCTTCTCCCCCATCCCTTGGTCGCTGCCCCTCGCCCCTGTCCAGCGCCCTCCCATGGTGCCCAGCACACCCCTGGTTCGTTGTTATTAGCAAGGGAGAAGAACACATCAACCCACTTGCACACTTAACCCAACATTAGCACCCCTGAAGCCTGTAGTGAATTGAAATGGAGGCTTTGTTTCTGGAAGCTTAAAATGGATGCTGTTGTTCCTGGATAGTAGCGAATTCCTGAGAAAACCAGGGGTTGGGAGTTTGGCCCAGGGGCGGATTCCTTTCCCTTGAAGATAGTCTTAACAATCTGGGACCGTGGGAACAGAAGTGCAGAAGGTGGACGTTGAATGTTGAAGTCTTATTGGGGTGCAGAGAGGAAAGGATGAAAGATGGTTTTTGTTCTCTTAGGATGGTAGAAAAGAAATGCCATTATTGTTAAGCACGTTCAAGGCAGGAGGAGTGAGAAGTCTACCTATGCTTGCTTGTGAATGTGTATCTAAATATTTTTAGAACCCACCTACTCCTATATCGATACCTATAAGGAGGGGGTAGGTTGGTGCGTGTCCGGCATTAGCGGCCACACCCGGCCCAACCATCCTGTACTGAGGGATGTAATCCTGATTCTGTTAGCCGGCTAATGCCAGGAAATATAGCTAGATAGATGTATTTCATTTCACTTTTATTTGCATATCGCACTTTCTCAGCCCAAAGGTGACTCAAGGCGGTGCACAACACAGCAAAAAACGATATAAGAAATGTCAGTACATAATCAATGTGTAGCACAATATCCAAAATAACTACAAAAACAATACATACAGTATGCAATAAAAACCGATCAATTCAAATAGTTACAGATTATAAAATTACATGATCACAATCAATACAAATAAATATAAACTGGTACAGTATACGTAACAGGACAAGGCTCTACCAACTCAGCATCGGCAACGGCCTCAGACATGCAGCAGAAACAAAGTCCCCTCTTCTTGCTTTACAAGGGAAAGGGAGAAAGGTAAAAATGTTCTTTTTTATTTTTACAACTTTTTTGTGACCCTGATTTGATCTGTTTTTCCTGCTGACTTTTTAAAGAAGACTTTTGTACTTTTTGGTTAGAGAATAAGTTGGCGGGAGAATTAGGTAGGCATGACTCGACACCGGAGTGCACGGAACGCTGTGTTACCTTCCCACCGAAGTGGTCCCTATTGATCTACTGGCAATTTCTTGCTTTCGAACTGCTAGGTTGGCAGGAGCTGGGACAAAGACAGGTGCTCATTCCGTCGTGCAATACCTGGGAATCAAACTCTGACATTCCAGTCAGCGAGTTCAGCATCTTAACCACTTGAGCCACCGTTCTTTTCTGGGCAATGCTACATATTGCTACCTAATCTGCACATTGCTAATTCCTACCTGATCTGGCTGGTTTGTAAGCATAAACAGCCAGGGAAACCTATCATAGATTTATCTAGCCTGGAGCAGAACCTCATGTACTCGGAAGCAGCAAAAGGTCTTATATTGGCTTCTTGAATGGGTGCAGGTCTCTGTCAGGTGTAACAAGTCCTACGGTAATGGGATAACGGGCTTTGTTATCTCTAAATCTTTACATTATCCAGGGTTTTCAGACTTCAGGGCTTGCCACGACATTTAATGACCTGGTAGGGGAAAAGGTACCCTGCCTATATATCCAGCAGACAATCCACCTCCCCTCTAGACAAGGAGGAAGAAATACATGCAATGCTTTTTTACTCAGATGCAACCTAAGAGCTGAGCTGTTCATTATTTCACTGAGGAGGTAAAATCCAATTTCTGTTGAGCTAGAGCTAACCTGAGAAAGTGGGGTTTCCCTATAGGTGACAGCCTGTGTAAATGTGGAAAAGTGCAAACTATCTCCCATACGATACAATGCACACGATGCCCCTCAATGTGCACTGAGGAGGAGCTTGTGTTGGCAAGAGGAAATGCTGTTGATGTGGCCCGATATTGGGCGGATGTTATCTAGCCCTTTTAATTCTATTTTGTTATTTTAGATGTGTTAATTTTAGCTTGGTATTTTATTATATGCTGGTGGTGCCTCTGACACGAATGAAAAAAAGATAGGAGGCAACATGTGTATGGTGTTTCCAAGCATCCCAGTAAAATCACGCCCACGCTACCTACCTCATATTGATGTGGAAGGAATTATTTTTGTTGACTTCAAAGCCTCCAGACCAAATGCAATTGGGAACATCCATTAGCCGGACACATAATAACTGATCGTAATCGTTACGTGGCCAATGGAACACTACACTTGAGCCAGGCAAGGTGGAGATGTAGCCCTCGGGATTGCATGTGCCCTGGTGACAGGACAGAAAAGCACACACACGTTAAACAACAGGATGTACAGATGATGATTATGCAGACCGTGTAAGATTTACTAGTATTTCCTAATGCTTGGACAGGAGGAAAACAAGTAGCACAATCTGTTAGACAAAACATCAATTTCTTCCCAATCTTTGTATCAATACAAATCTTTACAGATTTCGATTATGCTAATATGACATATGTATCTATTTCACGAGTGTCTGGTCAGGAATTCCTGCTATGGTAATAGAATAGACCAGGGGTCCCCAACCTTTTCAAGCTGGTCAACAGATCACGCTCTCTCAGTCAGAGCTTTGAGGGCCGGATGGCCATTTTGCCCTGCTTGCACAATGGGGGTGGCCATTTTGCCCCAACAGCTTCAAAAGGGGTGGCCATTTTGTTTCTCAAACACCCTTGGAGAGGTAGGGAACCACATGAAATGGAGTCATGGGTCAGATCCGGCCAATGGGCCAACCTCTGGATCAGACCCTACTGCCAGCAACTCAACGTTGAGTGTCAGGCGGTGGTTAACTCTGTAGACCAGAGAGAGCTCTAGCCCAGGGATGCCCAATTTTTTTGGCTTGTGAGCTGTTCACGTGGTTAGGATGGCTGGTCACTATGGCCTGCAGGCTGGATCTGGCCCCTGACACCAATTCATCCAGCCCACGATGCCATCGTCACTCTTGGAAGCGTAAGTAAAACACGCCCGCCCAGGTGCGTTTTACTTCCGCTTCTGGGAGCAAAGAGGGCGTCGTGGGCTGGATGAATTGGTGTCAGGGGCTGGATCTGGCCCACGGGCCATAGTATGGGCACCCTGCTCTAGTCCATCAAAGCATACGCCACAGTAAATCTATTATGTTTGTAACATATCACAAGACTCTTATGACATTACCGTTAAATCCTGACATGCCAGGAGGGTCAAAAAGATTCTTACCTGTCCTCTGGCAAACGCCCGTTGTGAAAAGGCAAGTTTATGCATGGATTTATTATCCAACAAATAGCGAGGCGCAAATGTTACTATGCACGTATCGATGTAACGACCTCTTCCTTTCTTCACATCAATGCCTAGTAATAAATGAACCCAATCAGAACAGAAGCATCTGGTGCCCTCAAAACTGTAAGAAAAAACATCCCCTTGACTTTTAGAGGAGTGTTTCCCAACCTTTGGTTTTTGGTCTTTGATTCCCAGAAGCCTCAGTCAAGTCCCCACATACGCATCAGACTGAGGCTTCTGGGAATTGAAGTCCACCAGTGTTCCATGGAACATAGTTTGGGAAACGCTGTACTGTACAGTGGCGCCTTGTTTTATGAAATTAATGCAGCCCTCAGGATGTTTCGTATCACAAAAAATGTGTAAAGCGAATTTCCCATAGAAATGCATTGAAAACCAAAATTCGTAAAGCCAAAAACAGTTTCCCCGTAGAAATTCTTTGAAAACCATTTAATCCATTCTGGGGGGAAATTGTAAAGTGAGTCACTATTTTCAATGGCTTTCCATGCATAAAGCGAAAATTAGGTTAACCGAAGCATTCGTAAAGCGATGTACCACTGTAATAGTTTTCAACTGAAACTTAAAGGGACGGGAGCAGTGAAATGATCAACCAAAGGGATCGCCAAAATGATATTGCCAACATTTCAGAGGTCAACTAGCGTCAACTTTTAGACAGCCATAAACCCACCATCGCAGGGTATCTTTGTAATCTCTCTTTAAGCAAATACAGATGGGCTTTTTCCATAGCTTGTTTTGATGCCCTCCCCTCAGCACTTTTGGGAGGAAGATTTAAAAGGACTCCTTATCCACAGAGACATTTTCCCTGTGGATCCAGGGAGTTAGAAACCCTGGTCCCACGTCCTATTGCGATGCCCTTTTTGTTGTCCCAAGAGACGCTTTGCCAACCTAGCAGTTTGAAGGCAAGAAATTGCAAGTAGATAAATAGGGACCACTTCGGTGGGAAGGTAAAGAGCATTCCGTGTCTAGTCATGCCTGCCACATGACCACGGAAACGTCTACAGAAGCAGACAGCGCTGGCTCTTTGGCTTTGAAACAGAGATGAGCACTGCACCCTAGAGTCGGATACGACTGGCTTTCAAGCAAGAGAAACTTTTACTTTACCTTTAAGAGATGATTTAATTGTCTGAGAGATTTCTAAATTTGTGGGCCATAATGGTAAATTTTATGTTCATTTTCTTCTAAAGGATGCAGATTTTACTCTTAAGTACCAGGTAGCCAAATATTTTTTTAATCAAGCCACTCAATTATGTAAAACGTTTAACTAAAGGATATGCTCTACTGTTTTACTGCTTTTTCTTATTGTTAACAAAGTGTGTAATATTTTTCTATTGTAAAGACTGGTCAAAGACTGTAATAAAAAGTGTATGTGTGTATGTGCATGAACCGCCGATCTCTTTCCGTACCCCCTTTGGAAATGCAGATAGAACATAACCCACCTAAACGCTACTCCTGCGACTAACAACTTGGAGAGTTTTCAACAGCACAGATGTTACCGGCTACACTAATGGGAATTCTTCTGCGGTGCATACAATCTGTGGCTTGGCTCTTGGGCAGAAGCACAAATATAACACAGAGCTTCTGAAGGGATTGGGAAGAACATCAAATCCGGGGGATAAAACAGGGATTGTAACTGTGTGAATCCCTAAAGAGGCGCAAGAAGAAAGGAAGTGTATTTGGTTGTTTCTTATTAAAAGTCAACTTTGCTCGAAAGCCAGTCATCTCTGACTCTAAGGAGTGCTGCCCATCTCCATTTAGATCCAAAGAGCCAGCACTGGTGTTATTTAGTGTTCATGTAATAAGGACTGCAGTGGCTCAAGTGGTTAAGACGCTGAATGGAAGGCAGCGAAGGCCAGCAGTTTGATTCGCAAGTACTGCAGGACGGAATGAGCGCCCATCTCTGCCGCTGTTCCTGCCAACCTAGCAGTTCGAAAGCAAGAAATTGCAAGTAGGTAAATAGGGACCACTTGGGTGGGAAGGTAAACAGCGTTCCCTGCGCTCCAGTGTCTAGTCATGCCTGCCACATGACCATGAAAACATCTGCAGACGCAGACAGCGCTGGCTCTTTGGCTTTGAAACCGAGATGAACACTGAACCCTAGAATCAGATACGACTGGCTTTTGAGCAAGGGAGACCTTTACCTTCAATATTTCTTCCTCTGGCTCTGCCTCGTGGTCTTTGTCCTTCTCTTCTTTACACATAAGCCTTTGTAAGGCATGGAATCCCAAGAAATCCTCTCCAAATGGGCAAAAACACTTCGTTGGCTCTGTATGAAGCGCAAGATTGGTTCTAGTCCAATCCTTTCAGTTATAACCGCATTCCTGATGTTATCCCTTCAAGTCATAAGAACATAAGAACAGCCTTGCTGGAACAGGCCACAGCCCATCCAGTCCAGCATTCTGTCTCACACAGTGGCTCACCATTTCCTTCAGGGTATTCCCAAGGAGATGACTTCACCTGCTTAGGATTCCCTGGAAATGGCATTGAGAGATATCCTGCCTATCTCTCCAACCCGGAGGTTGTCCTTAGGTAGGCATAATTATAGCCATTGATACACTTGTCCTCCGTGAACTTGTCTAATCCTTTCTTAAAGCTGTCAAGTCTGACAGCGGTCACCACTTCATCTGGCAGGGAGTTCCATAGACCAGTGATCCTCTGGGTGAAAAAGTACTTTCTCTTATTTGTTTGAGAACTAGTACCCAAAAGTTTCATGGAGTGTCCCCTAGTTCTAGTGTTGTGCAATAGGGAAAACAGTTTTTCCTTGTCTACTTTGTCCACACCGTGCATGATTTTATAAACTTCAATCAGGTCACCTCTTAGACACCGTCGTTCAAGAGTGAAAAGGCCCAACCGTTGCAGCCTCAGATGGTAAGGAAGGTGTTCCAGTCCCCTAATCATTCTGGTTGCCCTCCTCTGTACTTTCTCCAACTCCATAATATCCTTCTGGAGGTATGGCGACCAGAACTGTACACAATATTCAAGATGGGGCCTCACCATAGATTTATAAAGAGGCAAAATGACACTTGCTGACTTATTTTCTATACCCTTCCTAATGATCCCTAACATTGAGTTTGCTTTTTTCACTGCTGAGGCACACTGGGTTGACATCTTCATTGAGCTGTCCACCAGGACACCAAGGTCCCTTTCCTGGTTTGTCGCAGAGAGTTCAGACCCCATCAGTTTATAAATGTAATTGGGGTTTTTTGCCCCAACATGCATCACTCTGCACTTACTGATGTTGAAGCTCATTTGCCACTGTTTTGCCCACTCCCCCAGTGTCAAGAGATCCCTCTGGAGCTCTTCACAATCTCTCACAGTTTTCACTACCCTGTATAATTTAGTGTCGTCAGCAAATTTGGCTACCTTGCTATTTAATCCTACTTCTAGATCATTTATGAAGAGGTTGAAAAGCAGGGGTCCCAGTACTGAACCTTGGGGGACCCCACTCTTTACTTCCCTCCACTTGGAGAAGTGTCCATTTAGTGCTACCCTCTGTTTCCTGTCCCTTAGCCAGTTGCTGATCCAGGACAAGACCTGTCCCTTTATTCCATGACTGATAAGTTTATTCAAGAGCCTTTGGTGTGGGACCTTGTCAAAAGCCTTCTGAAAGTCCAGATAAACAATGTCAACTGGATCCCCCTTATCCACATGCTTGTTGACACTCTCAAAAAATTCCAACAGATTAGTGAGGCATGATTTGCCCTTGCAAAAGCCATGTTGGCTCTTCTTTAGCAGCACCTTCTCTTCTATGTACCAATTAATTCTATCTTTTAGGATGGTTTCCATCACTTTACCTGGGACACATGTCAAACTGACAGGTCGGTAATTTCCTGGATCACCCCTGGATCCTTTTTTGAAAATTGGTGTTACATTCGCTACCTTCCAGTCATCAGGCACAAAGCCTGATTTGAGGGAAAGATTTTATATTTTGGCTAGGAGATCAGCAATTTCGTCTTTAAGTTCCCTGAGAACTCGTGGATGGATGCCATCTGGTCCTGGTGATTTGTTAGTGTTTAGCTTAACAAGACATGCAAGGACCTCCTCCCTGGTTATTTCTATCTTGCTTAATTCTTCGGTTTCCCTCCCTACGAAGATAGGTTCTGTTTTGGGCATGTGGTCTCTGTCTTCTTCAGTGAATACTGAAGCAAAGAATTCATTGAGTCTCTCTGCAATCTCTGTTTCCTCTTTAATAACCCCTTGCCTTTCATTGTCATCTAATGGTCCAATGGCCTTCCTAGTTGGGTTCTTACTTCTAATGTACTTAAAGAAGTCTTTGTTATTTCTCTGAGTATTTTTAGCTATACGCTCCTCAAAGTCTTGCTTTGCTTTCCTGATTGTTGCCTTGCATTTGTTCTGCCAGAATTTATGTTTCTGCCTGCTGTCCTCATTTGGACAAGCCTTCCATCTTCTAAATGAGCTTTTCTTGCTCTTCATCACTTCCCCAACAGCTCCTGTAAGCCACATCGGAGTCCTCTTGGACCTGGCAGTGCCCTTTTTCCTTTTGGGTATGCATTCCAATTGGGCCTCTGTTATTGTTTTTGTAAACAACCTCCATGCCTCTTGGAGTGTTTGGACTCTCTCAATTTTCCCTTTCAGTTTCTTTTTTAATAGTTTCCTCATCTTTGGGAAATTTCCTTTTTGAAAATTTAAGGTCTCTGTTTTAGATTTTATCAGTGACTTGCAGTCTATGATCAAGTTAAACATAATTGAGTTGTGGTCACTGTTACCTATTGGATCAGTCACATTAACATCTTGCACCAGATCCTGAGTATTACTCAGGATCAAGTCAAGGATTCTTGTACCTCTAGTTGGGTCTTCAACCATCTGTCCCAGGGAACAATCATTTAGCATATCTAGGAACTTTATCTCTTTATCATGTGCTGAACAACAGTTTACCCAGTCTATGTGAGGGTAATTGAAGTCTCCCATTATAACCAGGCTTCCCTTCTTGGATGCCTCCTTTACAACATTCTCCAACTGCCAGTCTCCCTCAAGAGTTTGGGTCGGAGGCCGATAGTATATGCCTACTGTTAGACCATCCTTGTGGCCTGGTACTCTTACCCTCAGAGCTTCTAATGGTGACTCCAAATCACCTAGATATTCCAATTCATACGATTTTATCACTTCTTTGACATACAAGGCTACATCACCTCCCGTTTGCCCCTTCCTATCCTTCCTGTACAGTTTGTAGCCTGGGATAACTGTATCCCATTGGTTATCATCCGTCCACCAGGTTTCAGTGATACCAATAATATCAATATTCTTATCTATTGCTAATTATTCCAGCTCCCCTATTTTGTTCCGGAGGCTTCTGGCATTTGTATACAAGCATTTATATATGCTTTCCTGATACAATCTTTTGAATCCAGTTGCATTGTTAGACTGCCTCTTGCATCCTTCTGCTAGAGTGCTGGTGACTAGCTCCTTGCTCTGCTCAGTAATTTTTGCATCCAATTTTTGCAAGGCTGTTCTTATGTTCTTATGTTCTAAGTCAACAAGGGTGCTGCTTTGGAGGGTGATTTCCATCGCAGATGATGCTCATACGTACCAATGTTGTAAATGAGACCTGGTCGGTTTCCCTGCAGGATGACTTTTAGGGCTCGGACGCCACTTCCCCCGTCCAGAGAGAAGCCCTGGCACCAGCCTGGCATCCCATCAGGGTGGATTCCTCTCCCAACTCTCATTGTGCAACTGCCGCAAGGAACGCAACATAGAAAGAAAAAGAAAACAAAAACAGAGATGGACTTTATATAAATGTATAGCTTTATGTCGATGAATGGTTAGGCTCTGAATTGAAATTGCATTTTAGAGACAATGCATCTCTGAATATTAACTGCCATGACAAACAAAGGAAGGACACTGATTGCTATTATTTAGGTAGAGGTAAAGGTCAACCTTGCTCAAAAGCCAGCCGTATCCGACTATAGGGTTCAGTGCTTATCTCTGTTTATAGCCAAAAAAATTGCAGACGTTTCCATGGACATGTGGCAGGCATGACGAGATACCAGAGTGCACGGGACGATGTTTACCTTCCCACTGAAGCGGGACCTATTTTTCTACTTGCAATTTCTTGCTTTTGAACTGCTGGGTTGGCAGGAGCTGGGACAAATGACAGGCATTCACTCCATCATGTAGCACTCAGGTCTTGAACTGCTGACCAAGTGACTTTTCAGTCATCAAGCTCAGTGTCTTTATCCACTAAGCCAGTGCAGTCCACTCTTGAAGATAGACAAATAACTGCCTCTCATCTCTTATTATGGGATGAACATTAATGATCTTTAATAGATACTACCAAGGGACTGTGGTGGCTTAGTGGTTAAGAAGCAGAACCTGATGACTGGAAGGTCAGCAGTTGGAGACATGAGTAATGCAGGACAGAGTGAGCTCCCATCTCTGTCTCAGCTCCTGCCAACCTAGCAATTCAAAAGCAAGAAATTGCAAGTAGATCAATAGGGACCACTTCAGTGGGAAGGTAAACAACATTCCATGCATTATTTAAAAATAATAATAATTGTACTTAATAGTAGTGATATTAGTAACTAGCAAAGGTTGCCCGGCGTTGCGGGGCTGTTTTAAATGGTGTTGGAAAGTTTTTGTTGTTGTTGTTGTTAATGTTTGTAAAGAAGAGGTTAATCTATATTTGAAATTTTTAAAATTTTTATTTATACAATTTTTTTGATGGCCTGTTTTAAACTGTGATGAGTTTTGTTTGGTGTTTTGGTTTTGTGGATGAAAAAAAGAATAAAGGATGATATTTATTTATTTATTTATTGTTTAGATTTCTATACCGCTTTACTCCCCAAAAAGGGAACTCGAAGCGGTTTACAATAATAATGCTAAACAATACAAAATACGATACAAATAATACAAAGCAATATACAAATAAGATGCAAAATGTCAATGATACAACATATCAATTACAGTAAAACATAATGCATAAATACAATGGGGGAAGAAAAAACAAAGTCAGGAACCATACAGTACAAGTTAAATCAGAATAAGCAAAAAGATCCAAGGGGGGGGGGGGGAGGTCGGAGCCCAAGCTCAACGACCTTAATAAGCCTAAGAGTGTCTTCATCTGCCAAAGTCCGCAACATAGCCAAAGGTTGAATGTCCGTAACCAGCTGCAGCTGCTCTTGCGCTCTTTTGAAGCCCTCCTGGCAGGTGGAAGAGGAGGGAACGGACTGCCGGCGGCCTCAGCTGTCGCTCATCTCCCATCCTGGGCCGGTGGAATGAGCCCAGGAGAGACGCGGCGAAGACCCTTAGGTGGACAAAAGTCCGGGGGGGGGGGGCAGCACAGTTGAGAAAGGCGCCTCTTTCCTGCTCCTCTTCTGCCCACCCAGGCCTTAGGTGGGCGAGAGTCCGGGGGGGGGGGGGGGGCGGCACTGATGGAAAAGCCGCCTCTTTCCCCCAACGGCTCCTCTTCTGCCCACCCAGGCCTTAGGTGGGCGAGAGTCCTGGGGAGGGGAGGCACTGATGGAAAAGCCGCCTCTTTCCCCCCAACGGCTCCTCTTCTGCCCACCCAGGCCCTAGGTGGGCGAGAGTCCTGGGGGGGGGAGAGGCACTGATGGAAAAGCCGCCTCTTTCCCCCCAACGGCTCCTCTTCTGCCCACCCAGGCCTTAGGTGGGCGAGAGTCCTGGGGGGGGGGGGGCGGCACTGATGGAAAAGTATACTTTTTCGAAAAACTCTTGGGGCCTTTTGTGTGGGGCTATTGTGTCTTTTTGAATTTTTTTTATTATTGTGGGCAGCAAGTGCTGCTGGTAGGGGTTATCTTGTATTTGACTGTTTTTTCTCTCGTGGCCTCTGGGTGGAGCTTCTTCCAGTAAGTAGTCTCTTTCTTTATTCATTTCTTTTCCAGCCGTTGTGGTATGAGGTCGTGTGGTGGTGAGTTAGCTGTTTTTCTTTATTTGTGGTAGTGGTGGTGTTTGGATTTTGTGGTGTTTGGCTGTGTGCTGGGTGTGTTTGGAAATGTTTGTTGTTGTTTACTTTTTTGGTGTTATTTTTGTTTGTTTTTGTGTATTTTTGAATGTGTTTTTTGGTGTCCTGAGGGGGGGGGGAATCCCCTCTCAGACAGACTCCTTTGGTCCCCCCCACCCTCTCAACCCCAGGGGAGCCAGTAGAGAGGGGGATCCCTCCCCCCAACTCTGTTTTTAAAGAGAAGTAACCACTTGGTTTCTTCTCTTTAATATGGGGCGTGTGTGTGTGGGGGGGAGGGAATCCCCTCTGCTGGGTCCCCTGGGGTCAGGAGGGTGGGGGAGACAGACTCCTTTTGTCCCCCCCACCCTCTCAACCCCAGGGGAGCCAGTAGAGAGGGGGATTTCCCCCCCAACTCCGTTTTTAAAGAGAAGTAACCACTTGGTTTCTTCTCTTTAATATGGGGCGTGTGTGTGTGTGTGGGGGGAGGGAATCCCCTCTCTGCCGGGTCCCCTGGGGTCAGAAGGGTGGGGGAGACAGACTCCTTTTGTCCCCCCCCCACCCTCTCAACCCCAGGGGAGCCAGTAGAGAGGGGGAGCACAACACCCCCTTCCAGTGATATTAAAGGGGAAACTCCGATTAGGAGCTTCAGGCGCAGTTGGGGAGGGGGGCTTTGGTTCTCACGGCTTGGCGGACTTGCTCTCCCCGTGTTTTATTTTTTGGGTGCCGGCTTCCTCAGTGTTCTGCACGCTCATGGCGCACAGGATGCTGGGGCTTGTAGTTATGGGTTGGTGCTTTGTGTTTGTGCTGCGTTTTTTTAAAGTGGTTTTCTTTTGATTGGCTGCGGCGCGTTTCCGAACGCTGCATCGTGCGAGAGCCTCTCAGCCTGATTGGCTCTGGCGCGGCGCAAGGAATGTTGGGAAGTGAAGTTGTTTCCCTTTCTTCGCGTTTGTGGGGCTGTTGCCCCACTGCCGGTTTTCTCAATCCTTCGTTGACCTGCGGACCCAGATCGGCCCGGCCATGTGCACGAAGGGTGAGTGCAGGCAAGTAGGGCGAGGCATAGCAACCTATAGCCAGTTCCAACGGTTAACCCTTGGATTTATAGGTTAAGATAAGAGGGAAAATATGAATTCTAATTAAGTTTGATACCCATTAGTGTACAGATTTCATGTATTTGGACTCTATTCCTAGGGTTTCCCAGGCAACAAAAATACAAATATGCATACAGTGGTACCCTGCATAATGTGTGCACCGCAGAACGTTAAAACGGCACAACATCAAGAAATCTGAGGAAAAATTTGCACCACACAACGTTAAGTTAACATTGTGTGATACACCATATTTTTCCTCAGATTTCTTTGCGCCTGGGCAGATTGCTTTGCTGGTGGGAAGTGGGAGCAGCTACTGCTGCGGTCCCCACCACCGACAGCGACGGCATTGGTGATTTTAATGCCACCAATGTTGCAGCTGCTCCCACTTCCCACCGGCCGGATGGGCCAGGGAAGGAGTCCATGGCCGGCGATTTTGAGGCTGCCAATGCTGCCGGAAGCCGGGGTCAGGAGCCTCTGAGTCTGGGCTTCCTTTGGAAGGAGGGAAGTGAGCGGATCGCCTCCCTCCTTCCGAAGCAAAACGGGCCGGGGAAGGAGTCTGTCGGCAGCGGGGTCCACAGCAGCAGCTGCTCCCACTTCCCACTGGCCGGATGGGCCGGGGAGGGAGTCCAGCATTGGCGGCGGCGATTTTGAGGCCACCAACACCACCTACTCCCACTTCCCACCGGCTGGACAGGCCAGGGAGGGAGTCCGGCAGCATTGGCAGCCTCAAAATTCCTGCTGCCAACGCTGCTGCTGGACTCCCTCCCCGGCCTATCCGGCTGGTGGGAAGTGGAAACGGCTGCTGCTGCGGACCCTGCAGTACATGTATCACACAATGTTAAAAACTGCATAACGTTAAGGATCGTGGAAACAAGCTTTTATGTTATGCGGAGTATTACTGTGTCTTTCTAATGGATAATAAAAACTGCATGACATAAAATCAATTCTGACTTATGGTGACCGTTTTCAGGGGTCATGCCTGTCATATATCTACGGAAATGTCTGCAAACACATACAGCACTGGCTCTTTGGCTGTAAACAGAGATGAACACTGAACCCAAGAGACGGATACGACTGGCTTTCGAGCAAGGGTGACCAAGTAATTTCTTCTAAAGATCAAGATGTTCAACTAGTAATAAGAAATGAGAGGCAGTTTTTTTGTCTCTCTTCACGGAGACAAAAGGGATCAGGCTGTGCCCATAACGAGTGAATTAATAAATCCAAAAGTCAGTACCGTGGACCCAGTTTTCCAACAAGGCTACTAAGGACACCGGGATGCTTTATTTCACAATATACTATTTCCCCACAACCCCCCCACCCCCATCCTTGGGGCTTACAGGTTTGGCTGTTCTTTGTCGGCGTAACAGAACAGTAGAGGACTGAGGCTTCTGGCAAGCTCATGCTCTTCAAACTGACCTACTGCGTCCACCTTGGCATTATCCTGTCTGAAGATCAGCGGCAACCCTGTAAGAGCCAGAAGATAAAAGTCATTCACTTACAGTATAATGATTCATGTCAGAAATTATTCTGTGAAAGGAATTTTGCAGAAGAAACTCCGTTTGGGGAATGCCCAAATAAGGCTCCTTTCATGTCCCCAAGAGCTGGGACAGAGATGGGCGTTCAATCCATCATGCAGTACCCGGGTCTCAAAATGCCGACTTGCCAGCCTTCCAGCTAAGAAGGCGAGCTTCTTAATCACTGAGCCACGGCAGCCCCTTCACTCACTTATAAATGCACTCAACTCAGACGGCCAACTTGGGCGTTCAATCCGTCATGCAGTACCCGGGTCTCAAACTGCCGACTTGCCAGCGAGTCGGAACCTGCCTGGTTACCTGTCTGGCCAGGCTATCCTGCTATGGTAATAGAGTAGACCATACTCCCCGTGACTCAACACTGAGTGGCAGGCAATGGTTAACTAACCTGACCACCCTGAGGATTAATGGACTGCCGAGGTCCACAGGGAAGGGTGATGGTCCCCAAGTGGATTAAATCCCACTTGAATCTATCTTGATGGAGGGTAGCAGTGGAGATGATGGTATCCCAGTTGAATTTTTCAAAGCCCTAAAAGATGATGGAATCAAGCTATTGCATGCTATATGCCAGCAGATTTGGAAAACGAAACAGTGGCTACAGGACTGGAAAAGATCGGTATAAGTCCCAATACCCAAAAAGGGCAATGGCAAAGAATGTTCAAATTATCGAACAATTGTGCTCATCCCACAAGCTAGCAAGGTGATGCTCAAGATAATACAGGATAGACTGCAGCAGCATGTGGAGAGAGAACTACCAGAGGTGCAGGCTGGGTTCAGAAGAGGCAGGGGGACTAGAGACCACATTGCCACCAAACGGTGGAACATGGAGAAAACAAAGGAATACCAGAAACAAGTTAACTTCTGTTTCATTGACTACAGAAAGGCCTTTGATTGTGTGGACCACAACAAAATGTGGCAAGTAATTAAAGAGATGGGAATACCAGAACACCTCATATGTCTCATGAGAAATCTGTACAAGAGTCAAGAAGCAACAGTTAGGACAGAATACGGAATGATAGAGCGGTTTAGAATAGGAAAAGGAGTAAGACAAGGCTGCATCTTGTCACCCTGCTTATTCAACTTATACACAGAGCACATAATGCGCAATGCAGGGATGGATGAATTACAAGTTGGAATTAAAATCGCTGTGGAAAAACATCAACAATTTGAGATATGCAGACGACACCACCCTAATGGCAGAAAGTGAGGAAGACCTAAAGAAGCTCCTGATTAGGTTGAGAGAGTGCAAAAGCTGGCCTGAGACTCAATATCAAAACCAAGATAATGGCAACAGGCCCTATCAGCTCCTGGAAAATAGATGGGGAAGAAGTAGAAGCAGTGACAGATCTTTCTTTCTTAGGATCAAAGATCACTGCAGATGGGGATTGCAGCCATGAAATAAAAAGACGACTGATTATGGGAAGACAAGCTATGAGAAACCTGGGGAACATAGTGAAAAGAAGAGACATCACCTTGAAAACAAAGGTCCGGATAGTCAAAGCAATGGTATTTCCGGTGGTAATGTATGGCTGTGAGAGCTGGACCATTAGAAAGGCTGAGCGCAGAAAAATAGATGCCTTTGAGATGTGGTGCTGGAGGAGAGTTTTGAGAGTCCCTTGGACAGCAAAGAGAACAAAGAGGTCAATATTAGAAGAGATTAGCCCTGAGTGCTCCTTAGAAGGACAAATAACAAAGATGAAGATGAAGTATTTTGGACACCAAATGAGAAGATTCACTTGAGAAAGCCTTGAGAAAGACCCCAACCTTCTGTCAGGGTTTGGTGCTGAATTTCGTAAATTGGGGTGATTTTGGGGCACGAAATTCAGCACAAACTCCTTTCGTAAGTCGAATCATTCGTTTTACTGTATTTTACCTGCGAAAGGTTGTCATACAGAGAAACTGGACTTCCACTCACTCTGCCTAACACAGTAGCACACATCCTGGCACACAATGCAAAATACACACTTGCAAAGAAATTTGTACTCAGACGTCTCTAATCCAATTCAACTAGAATTAAGATTGGATCAGAGAAAGCTAGGCAAGACAACACAAGCGCCATTAATTTAATGGAATCAATGTTTAGATTAAGATCATAATTGGATAAAAGAGTCCTGTTATTTAAAATATTCTTAGTATCAATTAGCAAGGGTTGCCCGGCGTAGCCGGGCTTTTTTTGGGGGTTTTGTTTTTTAAAAAATATGAGAAATGGTGTTGGATGATTTTTGTTGTATGTGTATTTAAATGAGTTATGTTATTTTTTAAAAATATTTTTTTTATACATAGTTAGTTTTTTAAACTGTTATATATAAATTTGGATTTGTAAAAGTTGAAAGGTTGATATATATTTTTTCCCAATAATTGCATTTTTTAAAAAAAATATTTTTTTTTTGGTGATAGGTGTACTTTGGATAAGATTTTTTTAAAAATGTGTATGTGTAATTCGAATTCATTGAGTGTCATTTTTCCTGTGGCCACTTGGTGGTGCTGTTGCGTAATGTTTGTCCTCTCCTGTGTTTTCTTCCTGTTCTTTTGCCATTTCAATTGTTTCTCGGTGAGGCTGGAACTGTCTTGGTAATTTGTGATTTCCGATATGTATTGGGTGGTTTTGGTGTGATTTGTGGGGGGTGGGGGGTTGTGTTTTTCCTTGTTTTTTTTGTGTGTTTGTTGGAGATTTTCTGTGTAAATTTCATGTGTTTGGTGTGGTTATTTCTGTGGGCCGGCCTCGGTGGCTGGGTGGCCCGTTGAAATAGCATGTGTTGGGTTTTTTTTCGCAAGGCAGACTCGTTGGAATATGTACGCTGCCGGCCCGTGTTGGGGAGGGGGGCCTGGTCATTGGGGGTTAGGAAGGGTGGGTTAGGTGGTGGGGAGGGGGGCATGGTTGTTGGGGGTTAGGAAGGGTGGGCGAGGTGGTAGGGAGGGGGGCTTTATTGTTTTATGGTGCTTTGTTTGTGTGGAGTTGTGAAAGTAGATCGGGGTTTCCCCTTTAATATCAGTGGGTGGGGCTTGCGACCCCCCTCTCCGCTGGCTTTTCTAGGGTTGGGAGGTTTGTGGGGAGAAAAGGGGAATGTTTCCCAAACTCTTCTGGACTCTGGACACCAGGGAGAGGTGATCGATTCCCACCCCCCTCCTTAAAACAACTCCGTTTTTAAAGAGTAGAAAAGACGGAGTTTTTTTAAGGAGGGGGGTGGGAATCGATCACCTCTCCCTGGTGTCCAGAGTCCAGAAGGGTTTGGGAAACATTCCCCTTTTCTCCCCACAAACCTCCCAACCCTAGAAAAGCCAGCGGAGAGGGGGGTCGCAACCCCCACCCACTGATATTAAAGGGGAAACTCCAGGCGCCGTGGGTGAGGGAAAGAAAGCCGGCTGGTGTGTGTTTGGCTGTACGCGGTGTGTTGTTTTTCTTTTTAATTTTTCGGGCGCCGTTTTCCTCAGCGTTCTGCGTGCTCATGGCGCGCAGGACGCTGGGGCTTGTAGTAATGGGTTGGTGCTTTCTGTTTGTGCTGCGTTTTTTTTAAATGGTTTTGTTTTGATTGGCTGCGGCGCGATTCCGAACGCTGCCCCGTGCAAGAGCCTCTCAGCCTGATTGGCTCTGGCGCGGCGCGGCGCAAGGAATGTTGGGAAGTGAAGTTCTTTCCCTTTCTTGCCGTTTGTGGGGCTGAGGCCCCCGTGCCGGATTTTTAAATCCTTCGTTGACCTGCGTAGGCAATTTGGCCGTGCGCACGAAGGGTGGGTGCGGGTCAGTAGGGCGACGCATAGCAACCTATAGCCAGTTCCAACGGTGAACACTTGGATTTATAGGTTAAGATTAATATGTTTAATAGGTAAGCTTCTGAATTAATTTGCTGAGGTTGACAACTGGAAGGTCGGCAGGCCAGCAGTTGGAGACCTGAGTGCTGCATAAATACAGTAAAACCCGACTTACATATGCCTCAAGTTACGTAAAATTCGACTTGCGTAATGATTTTTGCACTAAACCCATGTACTGGTTTATGTAAATGTCCCTATTTACGTAACACATATTTATATATGCCGCCCACTCAGGTAGACCCCGACTCAGGGCGGTATTACAACAAGTTCTAAAAACACATAAAAACACTTTAAAAAACCCATATCCCACCCACTTTAAAAGATCCATATCACACCCACCCACTATAAAAAAGAAGAGAGAGTTCTTAATTGTTTACATAAGTCAGCAGGTGGGGACCGTGTTCCCATTTGGGCCCCACACCTGCCCTGTCAGCCAGGTCTTCAATCCTTTCCTGAAGGGCAGCAATTCTCTTTGAAGTCTTATATCTGTTGGCAGGAGGTTCCAGAGGGTTGGTGCGGACACGGAGAAGGCCCTCCTTCGGGTGCAGGATAGATATGCACCCCTAGTCGATGGCACTATTAGAGAGCCCCTCCGGTCCGCTCTGGTTGGACGGGCAGACACTCTTGGGACGATGCGGTCTCTAAGGTATCCTGGCCCACTGACATATAGGGCTTTAAAGGTCAAAACCAGCACCTTGAATTGCACCCGGAGACAAACTGGTAACCAGTGCAGCTCCCGAAGTAGCGGTGAGGCATGGGCATATCGCCCACATCCCATCACCACCCGGGCTGCCACATTCTGGACCAGCTGCAGCCTCTGAATGGTCGTCAAAGGCAGCCCCATGTAGAGCGCATTACAGTAATCTAGTCGGGAAGTGACCAGAACGTGAATGACCATAAGCAAGGAGTCCCGGTCCAGGGGCATGCGCAACTGGCGAATCACCCAAAGTTGGGCCAAAGCCAATTTCCTATGGGTTTGCTATGAGTTATGTAAAAATTCATTTTTCCTATGGGTTTGCTTCGATTTACATAAAAATCATTTTCCAATGGGTTTGTTTCGAGTTACGTAAAAAAATATTTTTCTTATGGGTTTGCTTTGAGTTACGTAAAAATCCATTTTTCCTATGGGTTTGCTTCGAGTTAAGTAAAAAACAATTTACGTAAAAGCCTACGGAACAGACTTTTTACGTAAGTGGGTTTTTTACTGTAGGTACCATTTCGGTGTGAAGGTAAACAACATTCCATACACTCCAGTGTCTAGTCATGCCTTGCACATGTACACGGAAATGTCTGCAGAGGCAGACAGCGCCAGCTCTTTGGCTGTAAACAGAGATGAGCACTGAACCCTAAAGTCTGATATGACGGGCTTTTGAGCAAGGCGACCTTTACTTAGTAATCCAATAAGGGTATTGAAATTTTATGGATGAATCACATGCTTGTTGTGGGCACCTCCCATTTCATGACTGATTTTTGACACATGACAAATTACATGAAGTCTATGCTAAGCTGGCCTCTTGTTTTCAAATAAACAATCCTGGCATCTGGAGAAACTTGACCTGCATTTACCTGTTTTGTTGACAAGCCAATATGGTGCTGAAATGAATATCTTTAATGAGCCTTCGGCTCGGCACACAATTCTTATCGTGAGATTCAACAAGCGCTTGTTCACGTCATAGAGCCGCATCCGGACAATATAATTCTGGGTTCCAGGGGGTATCAAAAGCTCCTTGCAGCGTGGGAAGTTTTCCAAAGACACTCCTAAAGTTGAGGAAGAAAATCTGAGATCTCTTCAATAGACACTTTCTTCCCATAGGAGAACACCTTGAGGGTGGGAGAAGCTTATGGCACACGTATCACTCTCTCCTCCTCTCACTCCTCCCCATATAAAGAGAAATGACAACCAGAAGATTCAGCAGTTCGATTCCCGAGTACTGCAGGATGGAATGAGCTCCCGTCTTTGTCCCAGATCCTGCCAAATACACTTATATCAGTTAACTGTCTACTGTCTTAGCCTTGTGTACCACAATTTCATTTTTTAAAATCTGTGTTTAAGACAGGACCACTGTAATATCCTCTTCATGTTGTATGCAAATATACTTGAAACCGATTGGCTCATTGTCTCTTCCCTTTAACACCCTATTCCCAGGAGAGAGAAGAGTCATGTGCTTTGTGTTGTAGTATGCCCTTGTATGTTATTATATAGTGGTGGTGCTTCTGACATGAATAAAGAAGAGACATTTTGCCCACTGTAAACAGCTTCTGGGGGACATTTGGGCCTTACCGAGTTCAATGTTCTGCGAAGTGTCAGCGGTGTGCAACACAGCCTCTTTACCCGGCTTCAAATTCCCATTAATCGGCATTGCTTTCACGTAAAACTCAAGTTCGCACGGCAGCAAGTTACAGAGGACCAGGGTGGGCAGCAGGTAAATGGTGTGCCCGGGTTGCCTGAAAATCTGCTTGGCACTGTCAGAGAAGATGCTGGAAGGCATGTAGTCTGGATAATCCTCTTTCTTTATGGCAACACAAAACCTACAGGGGAAAGGCAGATGCATGTAAATCAGGGGTTCCCAACCTTTTCAAGTCAGGGGCCGGGTCACGCTCTCACAGTCAGCTTCAAGAGCCGGACAGCCATTTTGTCCTGCTTGTATGATGGGGATAGCCATTTTGTCCCAACAGCTTCAAAGGGGTGGCCACTGTTTCTGGAATGCTCTTGGAGGGGGTGGGGGACACATGAAATGGTGCCACTCGCCAGATCTGACCCATGAGTCTTTGACTGGGAATCCCTGATGTAAATCAATACCCAGGAAATGGAACTTCTTCTTCTTGTGCTGTCTCTGATTCCGACTATTGGCAATCTTCATGGCGATCAACCATGAAGACTATCCTGTAAATATAATGCCGTGGCCTTTCATCTACCTTCCTCATCGCAGCATGACCCCCACAGTACAACTGATCCAGTTCCACGAGTCACTTTCTGATCCTGAGCCCTATTGGCAGGCAAAGTTCTCCTCAGCCCCAGGCCAGGGTGGATGAAGCTACTGCCCTCCACCAAGGTGGATTCAAGTGGGATTTAATCCAATTGGGGGCCCTCACCTTTCCCTGTGGACTTCGCCACAGGGTGGTCAGGGTAGTTAACCAACACCCGACGCTCAGTGTTTTGTCGCTGGCAGGATGGTCTATATTACCATAGCACCATGATGGCAAACCTTGGCACTCCATCTGTTCTTGGACTTCAATTCGCAGTAGCTAGCACAGAAAAGACGGGGATAAGACGTATGCACAGTAAACCCATTTGTGTGGATTCACAAGGACTTCGGCTTCTGGGAATTGAAGTCCGAGAACAGCACATATGCACAGTAAACCCATTCATGTGGATTCACAGAGGCTTGGGCTTCTAGGAATCGAAGTTCAAGAACAGCTGGAGCGCCAAGGTTCGCCATCACTGGCATAGCAGTGGCCAGACATTTAGGAATGCAACTACAGGGCTGAATTTTTGGAAGCAACTTTTCCACGTGGCAAAGCACAGCTCAGGACACGTTATTTGTCCACTAATGAAGGCGGACCCTTTCACCCTAGGCCAAATCCAGAGCCTGGGAAATTCTTTCTTTACACAAACGAGTTCCACAATCCTACTCTATGCTAGGAAACAAGGGGAAAGTGACCTGAAGAAGCGGCTGTTTTCAGACTCCATCGCGTGGCACTCTCGTTTGCTGCTGCTGACGTCGGAGGTCTTATGAACGTTTGTCCAGTGGATGGGAGATTTGCAGAAGAAGACGCCCATCCCCTTCGGCCGGGCTTGGAGCCGCCAGGAGGTGAGATGCAATGGGATGGCAAAGGAGTCTCCTGGCATCACCGAAGGCAACACGACGGGCTCTGCAAAGAAGCAAGAAGGGTAACATGCATCCTTCAGAGTCAAAGTTTTCCACAGCATGGGAAATTTCCACAACATTCCAAACAAAAGTAGCTTGCCGGGGGGGGGGGGGAGTGTTATTTTGGATTTGGAGGCAATAAACACGCACATTTGGAAAGAAAGGGTGTTCATTAAATCCCTCCAATGAAACGGGAAGGGAATAATTCAAAATAAAGATCAATGGGAACCCCACAAATGACGACAGTTTGGATCTAATCTGCCTGGATTGAGGTTCACTTTGGGAGGAATTGTTTAAAACAATTTTACTTAATTAAAATAAAAAAGCACCCCAAAAATCACAAATACAAAAAAATCCACATAAAATCTTAACAAAATTACCTTTACAGTATAACTACTATGTGTACCCCCCACTCGTTGGTCTTGTAAACCTTCTCAATTAAATGTTCTCAATATCATTACATTTTTATATATTCGTCCTGGACTGCAGTAGCAAAAGTCGTTAAGATGCTAACTGGGAGGCAGAAGGTCAGCAGTTCAAATCCCGAGTGCTGCATCACGGAGTGAGCTTCCATCTCTGTCCCCAGCTCCTGCCAACCTAGCACTTCAAAAGCAAGAAATTGCAAGTAGATCAATAGGGACCACTTTGGTGGGACAGTAAACAGTGTTCTGTGCACTTCGGTGTCTAGTCATGCCTGCCACATGTCCATGGAAACATCTGCAAACGCACAGTGCTGGCTCTTTGGCAATAAACAGAGATGAGCACTGAACCCTTGGGTCGAATACAACTGGCTTTTGAGCCTCGGCTCGGCTTGGAAAGTCAGGGAGAAGCTGTGAGTAGATCGGCGCAGACTGGAAGGGGGATTCTGCAGAAGACTGCTGAGGTTTGTGTTGGAGTCGGAGCGGACGGAAAGGCGGAAGTGGAGAACCTGAGGACGGAGCAAAGAGTGAAGTGGGCCAAATTGCTAGCGGAGTGGAGCTGACTGTAGAACAAGGCGGATAACAGCAAGTGAACCAGCTAGCGAGCCAGTCGATCAAAGAGAGTTCGTGAGTGAGCAGGCAAGCGGAGGCAAGTGGGGATCGGGGTTGGGGAGGGATTGTCGGGGCATGCAGAGGTGAGTCAATCCTGGGCAGCCGTTGACCTGGAGTGAGTGCTGGGTGAGCTGTAAAGATTAGAGCTCCTCTCTCTCTCTTCTCTTTGTTTTGCCGCTTCAAACTGTTTGGATCTGGAGCTGACGGAGACTGAGACAGGGGATTGCTGTGTGCTGGAAACTGAAGACAGCTGCTTGCGTTTGAACTGGGACTGTGAGGGGAGAATACTTTGGGAGATCTAATAATATCTACACACACATATTTAACTCAAGATGGCGTCAAGAGTTTGAGACTTTGTGGCTGGAGAGATACTTTGTTTTGTCTTCAAGAAACTTTGTTTCGCTTACAAGTTATCTTCTCTTTTCTCCCCTCTCCTTTCATGCCTCCAAAGAAACTGTTAAGGTCGTATGGGAGAGATTGAATTTAAGGACATTGAATAGGACATATTTAGACTGAGATCAATATAGGAGACAGCCTACAGTTTATTTTTTGGACAATTTTGGACTAGAGGTTTGGACATATATCAACTGAAAGTTTATTCATCAACAATTAATATTATCAATATATAAACATTTTATCAAAGCATATGATATAAACTTCTGAGGTCAAGGCTTTGCATGAACTGGAGAATTATATGATTACAAGAACTAGAGACCCCTGAAGGATACCTAAAGGTGGAAAAATCCAGAATTTGGATTTTTCTTTTTTTTTCCTTCTCTCTCTTCTTCTTTTCTTAACCACTACCATTACCATTCTCTATTATGATGAACTGAAGAATTGATGAGGAGATAATCATATGGAATGATAAATATGAAATTGTGGATTTGTTTCTATTGCTGAACTTCCAATTGGATGATGTTTTTTCTTTTTTACTATATAGAATCAATTAAATCGGTAATTAGTTGGTAGAGATTTATTGTTAATAGCATTAATAGAATAATATAGTATTAGGTCTGTCAATATTAATATTGCTATTATTATCATCATTATTTTACCCTTCTCTTTTTAGACTTATTAGCTTTGAGATCGCCTTTATTTCTAATGTAGTGATAACCAAGATTACTAAAACTGATTAATTTGGTAGTGTGAATGAGTCATTGTGGGCGGGGAGGGGAAAAGGACAAGAAGCCTTTGTGGGTTAGGGCTAAGCGCGAGACATTGTCAGATAGGAGTTATAAAAGATTAGTAAGGGTGGAAGACGAGACCAAGGGGACACCAAGGAGCTTACAACAAGAATCGAAAGAAGCAAAGGAACAGGAGAGTGAGAAGAAAAATGTAGTCCTTGTGATTAATCATTGGAATCTTTAGCCTCCACCAATTTATCTTATCCTCCTTTAAAGTAAAGGTAAAGGTCACCCTTGCTCAAAAGCCAGTCGTATCCAACTCTAGGGTTCAGTGCTCATCTCTGTTTCATAGCCAAAGAGCCAGCACTGTCTGCTTCTGCAGATGTTTCCGTGGTCATGTGCTTTGAATAATAAACTTAAATGGGAATGGAAGCCTTTTTTGGAATATACATTGACTAAATGTAGGGATGGCAAACCAGTACTTGATCAAATGAGTTTTTGGATGTACAGTAAAGCCTCGCATAAAGAGTGCCTCGCTACAGACTGACTCGTTTAAATAGCAGAATCTTCTCTGAATGGTCTCCTCTCTTAACAACTGAAACCAACCAAAAACTTGCTTAACAATTAAATCGGGGTTCGCAAACACACACGCACACCCTCCAGAAGTCACAATTGGTCACTTACAATGGTGTTTCCCTTAAAGAGCAAACTCACTTAAAGAGCAATCCCATGGAACGCATTATGCTCTTTAATCAAGGTACCACTTTAATAGTATTTGGCAGATAAAGCAGCTTTTTTCCAGGGCATTGTAAATATCACATGGGTGACTTGTTTTTGTGTTTATCAATTTTAATAAGAAGATTGAAAGATGATGTTGGGTATTGAATATTAAGTATGGTAGTGAACAAAGAAAAAATAAAGATAATAAGTTGTAGGTTGGTTGGAGGTATTGATATATGAATTTTACCCATTATAACTGAGATAATTTCCATTATTGTCTTTGTCTGATTATATTTTGTCTTTTGTGCTTTGCTTTGTATTGATTTTATGTTATTCTCAGTTGTTTTTCTTTTCTTTCCGTATTCTATTATTAAAATCAATTTACATTTTTTTAATAAGCGGACACTTACTGTCAGGGGCGGAAGGGCTGTCTAGCCGGAGTTCCATGGGCACATCTAGCTTATTTTTCACAATCAAGGCCGAGCGCACCGTGATCACCTTCCGAGCACTGCCTTCCATAGTCACCGCAAATACCACACGAACTGGAGGCAATGAAGAGAACTGTACAATTTTTTTTCAAGAAAAGAAGATCAAAATGAAACAAATTTACAGACATTAATGCGACCAAACTGTTGGCATTCACAGTTCTTTGACCAGCACACTCAGTTGACCATGGGCCAGTTACACTTGAGTAACCTGGCTGAAGGTAACGTCTACTAATTCCTGTCTACTTTGGCCACTGGAAATGAGTTACTGGAAAATTTTGTAAGTTTCTCTTGCTTTTGGCCAGAAGACCGTAAATCAGGGATTCTCAACCTGTGGCCCATAGGTCAGATGCAGCCCACTTCACCATTTCATGTGGCCCCCCCACGGCCTCTACCACACCAGGAAGTGCCATGTGGTGGAGGAAGGGCAAAATGGCCATCCAGTCCCCAAATCTGTCTGAGGGAGCGTGACCTGGCCCCCGGATTTAAAAGGTTGAGAACTCCTGCCATAAATACTCAACATAATTTCTTGCCAGATGTACAATAGCAATTAGCAATAGCAATCACACTCATATACAGTCTGTAGTGCTTAGTGCACTCTCTGGCCAGTAAGTAGCATTTTGCCCCCAACATGCTGGGTTCTCATGTTAATGACCTCGGAAGGATGGAAAGGCTGAGTAAACCTCGATCCCTGTCAGGATCCAACTCAAAGTGTTTTGGCTGCAGAACAGCAGTTTAACCACTGAGCCATTTTAAAAAGGATACACCCAAAAGAGAGTGCTGAGTCCTCAGCACTATTTTTCTCCTTTTCCCTTTCAAAATAAAGTCATTGGTCCAAGCAAGGTCCATGCTTCTGGGGAAGATCTAAATCTTGGTCCAATCCTTTTCTCCACCAAAGTCAAGTCTAAAATGTTGGCTCTCCTAAGCAGCATTTGTTTGACGCATAATTTCATAATCACATGAAAAGAAAACACACTCCACAAATAGGGGGACACGATCTTAATAGACTGCCTGTAACAGGGGTGCCCAAACTTTTCAGACCGCGGGCTGGCCCCGTGTTTCAGCAGGCCAGCCACATAGTTCCTCCCACTGGAAGCAGAAGTGAAGCACCCCTGTGAATGTGCAAAACGCCGCCATAAATGCACCCGCAGCTGTCATAAATGCGCTTATGACAATCATGGGTCATTTACGACAGCGTTTTGCATATTTTACTTCTGCTTCCGGGAGCAGCGCAGGCTGGATGATTTGGTGCCACAGGTCATATCTGGCTCATGGCTGTAGTTTGGGCACCCCTGGCCTATAAGAAGAGAAATAGCTACTCACGTAAACATGCGGATGTATGATATTTGTTCGATTAACCGGGCTGCCAATCTATGGGAGGGGGAAAAACACAGAAGGAGAAACAAGATGGTAAATAAGAAACCAGTCAGTTCCCTCCCTGAGTGAATTGCATCAAGCACCAAGGTAGGCCAGATGGGGAGATGAGCAACTCCATTGACAAGGTTCTGTCATTTTTCTTTCTCAGAATCACAGTAAAGGCAAACCTTGGCACTCCAGATGTTCTTGGACTTCAATTCCTAGAAGCCCTGATCATCAGGAGTGCCAACTTGGGCTTCTGGGAACTGAAGTCCAAGAACACAGATTAATTAAGCAAGTATCTTGAAGCAAATTTTTCCTGACATTTCCTTTTGTAGTTCAAGTTTTTCGTAGGTCAAGCCACTTGTAACTCAAGGTTTTACTTACTTAGAATTGATTTACTGTTCCCACTTTGAAAGGCCTGCTTTGGGATAGCTGCACAGTCAGCTCTTCTCAAGGGAGACAGGGTGGGGAATCAAACTCCCTTTCTTTGGTTTAAGCAGCCAGACATCTGCACCTCTGAGCTGTTCCCAAGCTCTTTATTGAACACTAGCCCCGACTCTGTACAGGTTGAACACAATTTAATAAATTCCTCTTTCATGTACAGGTCAAACTTTAAACATCCAAAATGAAGCCACTTCTTGCCTTTGCCGTTGGCCAAACTTAAATCCTCATTGGTACATCTGGTAGTAATCAGCAGACCAGTAGATTAATAATCGACATACAGTAAGTGTGCCTATGGTTTGCTACATATAAAATACTCTTGCAGTTAACTGTGTCAAAGCAGACAAGATCGTCTCTGCTAGTTACATTTTATTGTTACATTTCACTGTTTTATTGTTATATTTTACATTTTATTGTTCTATTTCACTGTATAGTATTCTATTCCATTGCATTATATTTTATTGTATTATATTGTTGATGTGTTGAGATTTCTGTGAGCCGCCCTGAGTCGCGTATGCTGAGTAGGCGACATACAAATCCAATAAATCAAATCAAATCAAATCAATTGCATTTTAAAACAAATTCATAAATGTAATGGAAATAAATACAAAAACAAAGACAACAAATCTCTGGGTTTGGAAAACACAATGACAGATGTCATTTTTTAATTAAGGATGTTTTTATGTCATGTTGTGAGCCGCCTGGAGTCGCTTCGGCAAGGGGGTGGTGATACAAATCTAACAAATAAATTTAATAAATAAATAAATATCATGTGATGCACATGATAACCGTATGGTGACTTGCCTGTCAGGTGCAAAGTTGCAGACATCATGAGAAAGCTAGATAGCTTGTTGGAGAGAACTGGGAACGAGCCAGTGGTCATGGTACACGTTGGTACCAATAATATTGGGAAGGCCAAGCGGTCAGTCCTGGAAGCCAAATTCAGGTTGTTAGGAAGAAGATTGAAGTCCCGGACTTCCAAGGTAGCATTTTCAGAAGTGCTGCCTGTCCCTCGTGCAGGACCCACCAGGCAGGCAGAGCTCAGAAGCCTCAATGCGTGGATGAGGCGGTGGTGTCGAGAGGAGGACTTCAGATTTGTCAGGAACTGGAGAACATTTTGGGACAAGCCAAATCTGTTCAGGAGGGATGGGTTGCATTTGAACCACGATGGGACCAGATTGCTGGCACTCAACATCAAAAAGGCTGCAGGGCAGCTTTTAAACTGATAACTGGGGGAAAGCCGACAGGAACTGGGCAGCATCCGGTTTGGGAAAGTGTGTACTTGAGTAGTGAGGAGGATGGAAAAATTACTGAGCAGAGCAAGGAGCTAGTCACCAGCACTCTAGCAGAAGGATGCAAGAGGCAGTCTAACAATGCAACTGGACTCAAAAGACTGTATCAGGAAAGCATATATAAATGCTTGAATGCAAATGCTAGAAGCCTCCAGAACAAAATAGGGGAGCTGGAATACTTAGCAATAGATAAGAATATTGATATTATTGGTATCACTGAAACCTGGTGGACAGATGATAACCAATGGGATACAGTTATCCCAGGCTACAAACTGTACAGGAAGGATAGAAAGGGGCAAACGGGAGGTGGTGTAGCTTTGTATGTCAAAGAAGTGATAAAATCGTATGAATTGGAATATCTAGGTGATTTGGAGTCACCATTAGAAACTCTGTGGGTAAGAGTACCAGGCCAAAAGGATGGTCTAACAGTAGGCATATACTATCGGCCTCCGACCCAAACTCCTGAGGGAGACTGGCAGTTGGAGAATAGGCACACAGAAGAGAAGGTGCTACTAAAGGAGAGACAACATGGCTTTTGCAAGGGCGAATCATGCCTCACTAATCTGTTGGAATTTTTTGAGAGTGTCAACAAGCATGTGGATAAGGGGGATCCAGTTGACATTGTTTATCTGGACTTTCAGAAGGCTTTTGTCAAGGTCCCGCACCAAAGGCTCTTGAATAAACTTACCAGTCATGGAATAAAGGGACAGGTCTTGAGTAGCACTCAATGGACACTTCTCCAAGTGGAGGGAAGTAAAGAGTGGGGTCCCCCAAGGTTCAGTACTGGGACCCCTGCTTTTCAACCTCTTCATAAATGATCTAGAAGTAGGAGTCAATAGCAAAGTAGCCAAATTTGCTGACGACAGTAAATTATACAGGATACTGAAAACTGTGAGAGATTGTGGGGAGCTCGAGGGATCTCTTGACACTGGGGGAGTGGGCAAAACTGTGGCAAATGAGCTTCAACACTAGTAAATGCAGAGTGATGCATGTTGGGGCAAAAATACCCAATTACATTTATAAACTGATGGGGTCTGAACTCTCTGCGACAAACCAGGAAAGGGACCTTGGTGTCCTGGTGGACAACTCAATGAAGGTGTCAACCCAGTGTGCCTCAGCAGTGAAAAAAGCAAACTCAATGCTAGGGATCATTAGGAAGGGTATAGAAAATAAGTCAGCAAGTGTCATTTTGACTCTTTATAAATCTATGGTGAGGCCCCATCTGGAATACTGTGTACAGTTCTGGTCGCCATACCTCCAGAAGGATATTATGGAGTTGGAGAAAGTGCAGAGGAGGGCAACCAGAATGATTAGGGGACTGGAACACCTTCCTTACCATCTAAGGCTGCAACGGTTGGGCCTTTTCACTCTTGAACGACGGCGTCTAAGAGGTGACCTGATTGAAGTTTATAAAATCATGCACGGTGTGGACAAAGTAGATAAGGAAAAACTGTTTTCCATATCGCATAACACTAGAACTAGGGGGCACTCCATGAAACCTTTGGGTACTACTTCTCAAACAAATAAGAGAAAGTACTTTTTCACCCAGAGGATTATTATTATTATTTATTGGATTTACACCCCACTCCACTCAAGCTCAAGGCTGACTCAGAGCGGCTACAACAATCAATTACAATCAATTACAACAATCAATTACAATAGCTAAATAATACACATAATCATGACCAAATAAATAATCAAAAAATTCACAATAGTACAGGAGACACAGCAACATGATATCGATAATCAATAATTACAAAATTCAGATACAAGGTAAAAGTGACAATAATCAAAATACCGAAGACATTGCAAAGACAAAAGGGAAACCTCTTTTCTGAAGCCCCCAGAGACAGCCAGCAGCAAAAATGCCCCAAGGGACAGAGTCGAAAGTCACAGTCCATATCCTCCTCCCGGTCGGTAATGGGCCAGGAGGGCACGGCGGCGCAGGCGTCGTTGTCTTCAGGGCTCTCCGTGGCCACAGAGTCCCCTTTTATCCCCCAGCATTGGAAGGCTGGGAGGGCGTGGCAGCGCAGGCAGCGGCATCCTCAGAGCTCCCCGTGGCCACAGGAAGTCCCCTTTTATCCCCCCAGCGTTGGCAAGCCAGGAGGGCACAGCGGCATAGGCAGCGGCGTCTTCAGGGCTCCCCGTGGCCATGGGGAGTCCCCTTTTATCCCCCCAGTGTTGGCGGGTGGGGAGAGCGTGGCGGCGCAAGCGTCCTGACAGCTCCCCGTGACCACGGGGAGTCCCCTTTTATCTCCCCGGCGTGGCAGGTCGGGAGGGCGTGGCGGTGCAGGTATCGTCGTCCTCAGGGCTCTCCGTGGCCACGGGGAGTCCCCTTTTATCCCCCCGGCGTTGGCGGGTTGGGAGAGTGCAGCAGCAGCATCCTCAGGGCTCCCCATGGCCACGGGGAGTCCCCTTTTATCCCCCCAGCGTTGACCAGGATCACTGGTCTATGGAACTCCCTGCCAGAAGAAGTGATGGCAAGTTCATGGAGGACAAGGGTATCAATGGCTATAATTATGGATACCTAAGGACAACCTCCGGGTTGGAGAGATAGGCAGGATATCTCTCAATGCCATTTCCAGGGAATACTAAGCAGGTGAAGGCATCTGCTTGGGAATACCCTGAAGCAAATGGTGAGCCACTGTGTGAGACAGAATGCTGGACTGGATGGGATGTGGCCTGTTCCAGCACGGCTGTTCTTATGTAAAAAAAAAACACAAACAAATAAAATAAAAAGAAGATAGCCAGAATAAGGACTTACAGTAGATGATGATGTACTTTTGTCAGGAGCTGCATACCGGAAAAATATTCCTACTTTGTCCACCGACACAGGGCTCACTGGTTCCCAACCGTTTACTCTCACTTGAAGCTGGTGAATTCTTAGGTCATGTGTGTGCCTATTAAATTTAAAATATCACCAATTAAAATCAAAATCAATTTGGAATGAGATTTAGAACCTGGTCGGTAAGTCGGCAGTTCCGAGACCCAGGTACTGCATGACGGTTTGAGTAGCCGTCTCTTTCCCAGCTCCTGCCAACCTAGAAGATGGAAAGCAAGAAATTGCAAGTAAATAAATAGAGACCACTTTGATGGGAAAAGATCTTGGGGACATGAAAGAAGCCTCGTTTGGGCATCCCCCGAGCGGAGTTCCTCCAGCAAAAATCCTTTCAACCCAGAATAATTTCTGACACAAATTTATTATTATTATCACTTCTCAATCTCCTCCTCTTTAAACATACCTAATATGAACTAAAATCTTGGGATGTGAGTCGGGCATCAACACAAGGAGGAAAAGAGATGGTCCAATAATTCAGAGTTCATCAATAGGGGAAATTAATACTCCTGTGAGTAGCGCCAGTACTCTAGATATGGTCTAACTAGGAGCCCTGGAGGTGCAGTGGTTAAACTGCTGTATTAAAGCCCAAACATTGTGGGTTTGATCCTGACAGGAGTCAAGGGAAGACTCAGCCTTCCATCCTTCCAAGGTCAGTAGAATGATTATTCAACATGTTGGGGGCAAAATGCTAAATATCTTGTGAATTGCCGAGACAGTGCATTAAGCACTATGGCCAAAAGAGCCTTGGTGGTGCAGTGTTTAAACTGCTGTATTGCAGCAAGAAAAAAAGTTGTGTGCTTGATCTTGGCGGGGCTCAAGGTTGATTCAACATTCAGAGGTCAGTAAACTGAGTACCCAGCATGTTGGGGGCAAAATGCTAATTAATTTGTGAACCTAAAATAGCGGTTGCTGTCAAAATGCAGTTTCTTGGCTCCTAGGTTAGCAAGCAAGATGGTCAGGATTCCAATATCCACTTCACCTGTGCCTCAGTTTTGCTTTAGCTTCAAATGCAAATGGAATCTCTTCCCCGGGAAGGACTTCACGCCACTCACTGACTTTATGGGCATCTTCAAGAAATGTCCTGTTTTCTTCAGGGATCACTCCAGGACTTCCACTGTGGGAGAGCGCAGCCCTGAAATGAACAAGGAGAAAGGCCACGGTCAAGTTTTGCAGGGACCTGGCTCTGACATCTTAATCAAACCATAACATTTGTTTATTTTGGTTTCCTGTTATGTTACGTCTGGCCAGGTTATCATGCTATGGTAATAAGAGTAGACCATACTGCCAGTGACTAAACGTCGAGTGTCAGGCAGTGGTTAACTAATCTGACAACACTAAGGACTAGTGGCCTTGGGTGCTGAAGTCCATAGGGAAAGGTGATGGTCCCCAAGTGGATTAAATCCCACTTGAATCCATCTTGATGGAGGGCAGCATCTTCATCCATCCTGGCCTGGGGCTCAGGAGGACGTTGTGCGCCAAAAGGGCTCAGGACCAGAAAGTGACTCGTGGAACGGGTGTCATGCTGCGATGTAGAAGGCAGATAAAAGGCCACTGCATTATATTCTCAGGACAGTCTTCATGGCTGATCACCATGAGGATCGCCAATATTCGGATAGAGCAGAAGAAGTTATGTTACATATATAATATTGCTAATGGGGGCTGCAGTGGCTCAGTGGTTAAGAAGCTCACCTTGTTAACTGGAAGGCTGGCAAATCCGCAGTTTGAGACCCGAGTGCTGCTTGACAGATTGAGTGCCCGTCCCTGCCCCAGCTCCTGCCAACCTTGCAGATCGAAAGCAAGAAATTGTGAGGAGATAAATAGGGGCCACTTCAGTGGGAAAAGATCTTGGGGACATGAAAGTAGCCTCATTCGGGCATCTCCTGAGTAGAGTTTCTCCAGCAAAAACCCTTTCAACCCAGAATAATTTCTGACAAAAAAAATATTATTATAATATTGCTAATCACTGTTGAGCAATGCCTTGCCACTAAATCTGGCCATATATGAAATCTGTCTTTGATCACCTTCCCCTTGTGGGATGTTGTGAGCTAAAGGCCGGACTCATCAATGCCAGAAATGACAATGTTGTTTGGTACGCTATATTCAACAAATACAAGAAGGAGGAAGAGGAGGGTGGGACACAAATAATGCTGAAATATTTTCAGTCCAGCCACCCAGTCTATTTCAAGTCAGGGAATTCCTGGAACCAATATGCACACTTACCTGCATTCAAAAACGACACCCACCCCCAGTTAGCCTAACCCTCCTTACCGGGTTGGGGTCGTTGTTAATGTGGAAAACCACAGCGTGCAACCGGTGTGATTGCGCAGGGCAAACGGCACAAAAGGCTGCCTGCGCTTTGGAGTCTTCATTTCGGCTGCAAAGGGGAGGAAATAAATGGAATCAGGAGGACAAAACACGATGCTGTACCCATAAGGATTCCTTTCTTCTGGGGTGGGATTGGACACTACTTTGCAAAACGGTATTTTTCTGATGCTCTGACAGCCTAGGATCGGGATCTCCCATTCCATTGAAATCGGGACTTTAGAACTGTCTGGTCTGTTGCAAACCATTTCTCAAAAATCCTTTCTACCTACGAATGGGTCATGCAAAATCTCTCTTGAATGTTAGTGAACTCGCTGCACTGCCCCAATAGCAGTGGTTAATCATCGACTGAAACTCGTATCCGAGAATGCATTTTTTCCCCTGAAGCAGGAAAAATGTCATTGGTGTGGATTTGTTTAAGGTGGATCCCATCTTGCATTAAGTGACCCACACACTATGATCACGGAGCCATCTCCTGCGGCACATATGAAATGAGACATGCATGGTTTGACACCGGGACTGCAAAGTGTCATAAATAATCCTTTATGTTAGGACCTAGACAACATATATTAAGGACCTAGTTGTAGTTTATAGAAAGCATTTTGCTTAAAGGTTGAGAATCCAGCATTTTCTAACAGCTGGCATAAGCCTACACACACTGTACTTGGCAAGTAACCTGAAATAATTTAATTAGTCAAACTTTTCACCTGACTCACAGTTAGGAGGGGGGAAGAGAGAAGCAATGTATATGTGGCCTCATCTACTAGATGGGAGGGGGAGTTCAATGTATACTTGCCTTAGGGCATCCATGCATTGAGCTGTACCATATTTGGCCCAGTCAGGCACACTAATGCCAACATTCTATAGCACTAAGAGTACATTAGCCATAAGATAAGTGACGTAGATAGTCTGGATCAGAATCTTATAAAATACACAAGCAGCTGACAGCCCACAGCTGGGGGGAGGAGAAAGCTGGGGAGCTCACAGCTCCAATGAAGGGGGATGCCTCATCAAAATGCCAATGACTTGATGCCAATGCAAACTTAATGGGGGCGTCCGGCCCAATCCAAGAAGCCAATTAGCCAGAGAAAACAGGTAGCTATGAAAATTGAATTTATTATGTTTCTTTCTTGCACTCATTGAATGCTCAGAGGAGAGAGACAGGATTTTAAGAAGCAAGTTTTTAAATGTTGTTCAAGTGCCTATTTTATAGAAAATAAAGAGATCCTATGCTGCTGAAGCGTGTGTTTCTTCAAAGCAAATAGGAAATTGAGAGTGGAAGGTGAGATAAGAAATTTAACAAGCTCTAAACAAAGAGATTATTCCTTTAATTTCCAAAGACTTGGAAACCAGAATTCCTGAGAAGAAGGGTAGCAGGCCAGCCTTCACCCTTTAAGTGAACGGGGACAAAGTGAAGGGGGAAACTTCAACAAAGAAGGCACAGGGCTGCAACTTGGCACCCAATTATCTCAGGACATACTCATTCACCTTCTATTCTTCCCAGTGCAGCAAGGTGATAGGGAAGCGGCACTTACTTACAGGAGTCAAAGGAAACTGACTTCATTTATAGAGCCACCCTTTACCCAGCTAACAGAGAAGCAGGGGAGCCACTTCTCTCACCCTATAATTTACTACAGGCCAAGGCAGAAGCTACCAAGGCAAGGCCAATGCACTGGGCATTTTGAAAGCTCCACCGTTCCCCTAACTGATAAGACCCGGGGTGGCTAGCAGCAAATTAATCAAGGGTAAATCGGGTTAGAGTGCCAGCATGTGGTCACACCACGTGGAACAGTGCAGGTGGAGAGGTGCCAACACAAAGGACTGCCACAGCCTTGAGGATATTATCAAGGCGCACCTTCACAGCCAGTCCATCTGACATGGCCTCTTCCACCTCCATGACTGTTGGGAATCAGAGTTCCTACTCTGCTCATTTTGCCGTTGGGCCCTATAAGATGGTTTCCAGTGGCATTTCCTCCACTGAGGGGACCATCACTCCCACCTAAAGGGGCTCATCCACCCATAACTGTTGGCCCTGTAACAATCCTCTTACATGCAGGCCATGCTTTTCCAGCTTCCTGGCAATGGGATTGCGAGTGTACCAGATCTGGCCCTCTGGCCCAGATCTAGCCCGCTCAGTTCAAGCTTCTCTATTAGGTAAATCAGGTAGTGTTGAGCAAAGAAATCACTCCAAGTCTCTTCAAGCATTTTCATAATTGTATTAAAAGCACAGCAAGGTTCAAAATACAGTCCAGTAAAAGATCAGAAGCAAATAGATAAAGCAGGCTGTTGAGTTGGGGGGCGGGGGGGAGAAAGCCAGCCGCCCCCTTCTTCCCAAGAGACTACATTTTGGCTGTTTTCCAGCTGGCTTTCCAAGAGAGACTGAATGAATGTGGGAGGATGTCTTTCTTCTGGCCCGCTGGGTGAGAAGCTGATTTTTTTGTCTGTTCCTTTTTTTTTGTCCTGTCTGGAGAGGAGGAGGAGAGATGGAAATGAAGTGGCTCCTTGGCTAATGTTACTTGACTGCCCCTCACTAGTCCATGTGCCCCTGCGTTTGCTGCACATATTTAGGTTGTGGGTGAGGCAGGAACAGCACAGTGGATGAACGGTCTACGGAATATGAATCAGGAAATCGGACCAGAAAGTCCAGTGATTCACCGAGGAGTAGCTATGGCCCCCAGAGGTGCGCTAGGCAGACGAGGTTCCTGTAAGTCGCACGGGGGAGGGGAGGCTGTATCTGAGACTGAACCCTAGAGTTGGATACAACTGGCTTTTGAGCAAGGAAGACCTTTACCTTTAAGTATAGCTTGGAAAGAATATGCAATGATCAATTAATCAATCACGTTATTACTGTCTATGACCAGCACAGTAAAACAAGAGGTAAAATTTTAAAATGTAAATGCTTAGGTAAATGTCACCCTTGCTTGCAAGCCAGTCGTATCTGACTCTAGGGTTCAGTGCTCATCTCTGTTTCAAAGCCGAAGAGCCAACGCTCTCTGATTCTGCAGACTTTTCCATGGTCATGCGGCAGGCAGAGTCGGATACGACTAGCTTTCGAGCAAGGGTGACCTTTACATGTAATAGGAACCGGTAGTCTTTAAGAGGCCACTCCATGGGGTCCTATCCTACTTTAATGGCACATCTCACCCCTATGAACAAAGGAAGATGGGGAAACCTTCATTATCCGAGAGAGCAAATCAATTTGTCACCATCGTGACCAGCCAGTGTTTCATTTAGGATAAGGAACTAGACATGGACTTGTAAGATATGAACATATCTAAACGTTTCATTAACAAATGTAGATTCCCATGTCTGAAATGCAATGCTTGCAAAGTAAAGGTAAAGGTATCCCTCGCTCAAAATACATGATGTGGAGTTGTTTGTTTTTTCAGATACAGAAGCCGCCAAAGTCAAGCCAGGTTAGGCTAGGCAAGGTGTTTCTAGCAGCCAAGGAGCTTGTTTTATATCCATCTAAAATAGTGGCCATAATGGCTAAGTGGTTAAGACACTGATCTGGATGACTGGAAGGTCAGCAGTTCGAGACCTGAGTGCCGCACGTCTGTGGTGAGGTTGGCATTAGTTTGTTTCTTGGCTCTTCTCTTCCCTCCAGGGAGGTCAAGGCTGCATAAAAGGACTTATTTAGGTACTGAAAACCACTGTTCAAGGCTGGATGGGTTGAGAGACTGATCCAGGTTGCCTAATGATCTTCATGCCCAAATGGGGATTAGCACTCGGGTCTCCCGTCCCACACTGGGCTCGGCTTTACATTCTGCATGTAGTGCATGTAACCCACGGCAGAAGTGCAACGGAGAACTCTTGTCAGTCTAAAGCAGGGGTTCGCAACTTATGGCCTGTGGGCTGGATCCGGCCTGTGGCGCCTAATAATCCAGCCCACACTGCTCCCAGAAGCAGAAGTTAAATGCGCCTGTGCATAACACTGCCATAAATGCATCCGTTGATGTTGTAAATGCATTTACAACAGCTGTTGGTGCATTTATGGTAGTGTTTTGCATGTGCATGGGTGCATTTAACTTCCACTTCTGGTGGGAGGAACCACATGACTGGCCTGGTCAATCACGTGGCCAACCTCATGGCCCAAAAGGTTTGGCCACCCCTGGTCTAAAGGCACACACAGGTCATTTTAGGTCACCTTTTTGGCAAATGACATAAATTTGCTGTATAAAAGGTTTCTGGGAAAGAGGCAAGCATTTTGACTCTGCAATACAGTACCTCTAGCATACATCTGGTGCTCTAGGTTAGTCAGACTGGCTGTACTTCTAGTTCTAAGGTAGACAAGAGGAAGGCCTGGCAGACAGGAAAGACAACATTAGCAAGGAAAAGGGGAAGATAGGCAGGCAAACAGGCAAGATTCTTGCACGTACAAAAACAGAAGGGAAATTAGAAACATAGAGAAAGACCATTGGGCAGTCAGCGAATAAGGTCCTCTCAAGGAGGCTGGTGGATCTGTATTGACCAATGAAGCAAATATACGGTGATAATGGGGGATATGAATGTACAAAGGAACTAGAAGAATGATTACAGTGTCATTGGATAGAAATGGGGCCTGTGGTTTTGTTTTGTTTTTAGAATAGTGACACAGATTTTTCTGTGTGCTGTTCACTGGAGGGAGGTGGCAGTGTGGCATTAAGGGTTGTCACTGGGCAGGGACTGTTTGCTAGACTAAACATTCTAACCCTTATGTTCTTGGAGAAATTATTGTGATCCAGTCCTCGTCAGACTCTGAAGATGACCGGGATTAGGAGGCACTTTACAGTTCTGCCTGCACCTGAACCTGAGAATGTCCTGAATCAGAAACCTCTGCCTGCTTCTGGCTCAACTCTGTTTCCCCAGGCAGCTGACCTGTCAGTCTAACTCTGACAGTGATCAGCCCTTAGATAGGGAAAGGTGCAGAAAGGAGCTGCACCTGAGATGCAAGCAAGCTAGAACTCGTTACCAGAGAAGGCTCCCAGCTGATACCCATTAGCTGGGAGGCTGTTAAGCAAGCTTGTTCCAGCATTCAAGCGTCGGTACAATTATTCTGTGCAAAGACCGATGCCTTGCTTGACTTCGCATACCTCTTGAGACTGCCTGCCTATGACCCTGACTTCTCTGCCAACCCTGACGACACCCCTGGACATCCTTTGGACTAGACACTCACTTGAACTACCGGTAACCAGACCTCGGCTTGCTCTTTGGACTTTGCTGTTTGGACTCTCCTTGAATAGATTCTCTCTGTAGTGCCACTGTGTGGCAACAGGTGCCTGCTGGGGTAGGTCAGCACAGAAATGAAACTTAATGTTTGATAGACAAGGAGTATTGAGTAGTCATTGGCTGGACTCCTTCAGAGGAAGGGCCAAACAGTGGAGTTTGTGAGAGGAGTTAAAAAGGAAGGGAGAAGGGAGGACAATCCTTTTGCTCTTTGCTTGTGTAAGTAGTTCTTTGGGGGTACTTTGAACTCAAGCAATCATGGGCTTCCACACTTAGTCAGGTTTTCATTGTTTTCAATGTGCTATCAACTGAAAATGTTTCATTGGCTAGAATTGGTTTGCTTCCTGAAACTAAGAAATCTGTAACTGGTTTTGCCACAATATATCTTTAAGAGACATGGAAATGACTGGAATTGTTTATTTTTCTGTCCGCTACCTTACTAACAGCCTGGCTACGGTCAGGACATATGAGAAGGCAAGCTAAAATCCAGGATTGCCCGGCTGGAAGGTGTCAATTCAGGTACAGTCCCACTTACGTGTAGACCAAGGTTCTATTCGGGAGTAACGGGTCCGTTACATACAGGTCGTCAGAGGGGGAGGCTGATATTTCCCTCTCCTCTCTGGTAACTTGGGGGGAGTTGACAATCAAAAGGAAACAGCTAGTGCTCATAGGAAGGTTGTTTGTGGCATCAATTCGTTTTTCCAAGCTGCTTTGGGGGAATCCGGAATGTGGATGGGTATGAGGCAGAGCTGGAGTTTGAAATATAGAAATCCAATAAATCCCAGCATATGACTGCTCTGGGTTACGTTTGTTGCCTGCGCCTGACCCAAGTCTGTTTTCCCTGGTAGCTGACCTGTCAGATCAGGAGCATGGCTCTGACAGTGATCAGCCTTGTCAGGGAGAGGTCCAGGAAACAGTTTCACCTGAGACACAGGCAGGCTAGAGCGAACCACCAAAGAAGGCTCCCAGCTGATACTGATTAGCTGGGAGGTTTATAAACAAGCTTTTTGCAGCTTGCCAACATCAGTACAACACTTGAGCGAAGACTGACGTCCCGCTTGACTCCAGACAGCCTGCCTAGACCTTGACCTGCCTGCTGTGACCCTGACTTCTCTGCCAACCCTGACAACACCCCTGGACACCCTTTGGATTAGACTACTGACTCAGACTACTGGTAATAGTTGCTGTGGCCATTTTGAAATTCAAAATGGCCACAACTATTTCGGAAATCAAAATGGCCACCCCTTCACATTGCAGTGATTACTACTGCGGAGGTGTCATCAGAGTCGGATAAGATCCCCAAACAGTGTGGTAAATGTAAGGAGATCGCTCCTTTCCTTTTGTGGGGGTGGGGGATGATCACATCTGCATTTTATGTATTTGTTGATGGGTGGTTTTTGTTTTTTTGTATTCTTCAATTATTATTTTTGGTCCAGTCCAGACTTTTTGAATTTTCAATGCATTCCTATGGGAAACCATGCTTCAGGTTACGGTGTTTTTTCCCATTGGAATGGACCAGTCATAACCCGTGTACTTATGTTTTACTGCATAAGTACTCGGGGGCCACAGATGCCTTGTGGAGGTAAGAATGGGGAGATTGGCATGAAGGGCGGAGTCTGAGACTCCTACAAAGCTATGGAAGATTTCTGGACTGAACTGCGCATGCGCAGGAAAACCCATTGCTGTGGCTTCACAGGGACCACGAAGAAGAAAATAAATACTAATAAGAATAGTACAATGTGGATAAAACTCCTACCTTGCCCCAAGGAGGGAGGATCAACAGAAGATCCAGCCCATTCTTCGGATTCAACCTCCTCCACTTGCTTCTCTTGCTTGCAATAATCAGCCATCCATGATTGTTTGGTGCAGGCATATTGCTCTGGAGATAGACAGACAAAATGTTTTCCAGTGGAACCTCGTATAACAAATGTCCCCTATAGCAAAAAAAATGGCACCTCACATAACGAAAATCTCTATGGAAAAATATTGTACAACGAAAATTCAATGGGGAAAAACCGCTTGGCAAAATTTTTTTGTGATATGATTTTTTTCCATAGAGATTTTTGTCGTACGAAAATGTTAATTAGCTGAGCCATGTATGAGTTCTGTATATACTGTTCCTTTGTCTCTGTTTAGTTTTGCACTGTTGGGGAAAAACGTTTGCTAATTAGGCATCACTTCCCATTATGTTTAGGTCAGGGAAGCTATGCTTCCCAGGATAAGAGACCATGATCTCGGCCTGGCTTTCAAAGCTCTTCAGGATGTTCCCTTGGGTGCCAATTCATCAAAATGCGGGGGGGGGGGGGGGGCATGCATAGCAAGCAGCCTCATAAAATGAATTATTTCCGTTATACGAGGTTTGGCTGTAAATGGATATTGCCTCCTTTTACTGCTGTGGATAGTTTTAATTTGAATACAGTTCTGGTTTTAATAACTTTTATGCAATCTGGCGTGCGCATGCACACACACCGTACATTGTGAGCTGCCCAATGTGAATAAATAAATCAAAAGCGGGGAGAGGCAGACCGAACAATGTGGTGGACAACACCAGTATGAAAAATAAATTGATAGCCTCCGTAAAAATTAGAAGATGGAGGAAAGAGCTCACTGGACAAGGAGCAACATTAAAGGAGGCTATGGCTGAGGAACTCGACGTCCCCTACTACGTCACTTGGAGGACCCTGAATATGCTGAGGGTTGGCGTTCCGAAATGCAAGACCAACAGGCTCAAGTGGGGGCTGATGGCGGACAACAACACACAGTGTAAAGCCTAAGCCTAAACCACTGCCTTCGCACAGAAAGGAAGATACTGTTTGGCAGAACCACCTCCTCTGCCTCCATGCATCACCAATGCCTAGTTGAGCCAGCCATCTTGTTCCCAAAAAGATGAAGTGGTACCCAGGGGAACACCCTGAAGAGCATCTAAAGCCAGGCCGTGATCATGGTCTCTTATCCTGGGAAGAATAACTTCCCTGACCTAAATATAACGGGAAGTGATGCTTAATTAGCAAACATTTTCCACCAACAGTGCTCTACTAAATAGACAAAGGAGCAGCGCATACAGAACTCATAGCTGGCTCAGCTGATTAACATTTTGCAACATTTATGAGCCAGGCTAGGGAGTAAACACTTTTGTTTGCTCTAGCAAGAGAGAAGGTGCACCTCCCCAACACATCATCACCCTTTGGGGAAGAGAAGCTAACTTTCAACTTAGATCAGTGGTGGTGAACCTCTGGCACGCGTGCCAGAGGTGGCACGCGGAGCCCTCACTGTGGGCACCCAGCACAGAGTTCGCCCCATCCCTCTGCCCAGCAGCCCAATGGGATCACTTCAATCCTCCTCCCAGTACAAATTTTGCCCCGCCCCTCACTTTGGGCACTCAGTCTCTAAAAGGTTCGGCATCACTGACATAGATCTTCATCAGGCAACCACAGCAGGGCTCTCTGTGCTGGTAAGTTTCCCCATAGCAAATCACAGTCACCAATCCTTCAGTGGGACGTACCAATCAACACTGAAGTGATGTTGATATCCAAACGATGCTTGGCTTTCACTTCCAGCTTCAAGCGAGGAGGATGGAGGCGGCTGGCCAACTGCTGCTGCCAGGATACAGAGCATGGCCAAGGCTCAATAAATGGTTCCCAGCCTAGGAGAAAAGAGTGGGGACAGAATTGGTGTCAATGAAATATTGCACCTCTTCTGTTTGGTGGTCAATTATATGGCACAACAAGAGCCCAGTATTTACAGACATTACTAGACAGAACAAAATTATTGGGATCCTAAGAAAAGATTAACCTACTTATTTCAGGGCACAAATAAATATGTAAATATTAGAACTGTCAAAAGAGAAGATGTTTTACTGATCAGTTGCATGCAAAGGTGATGAATTTTATTGAGTAAATTTGTATATCTTGTTTTACTGTGATTGTATTATTTTAATTTTAATCTGTTTTTGTAATCATATTTTATCTAATCTCTTTTATCGCATTTTAACCTGATATGGGCAGATGACTAATCAGTTAATAAAGGATAGTGGGGTCAATGACTATTAAGGAATCAATGAGGAGAAGGAGCAAGTCTAGAAAGTTGGAAGGCTCCAAACAGTTAACTGTTGGGCCTTTTTCTGAGATTTCTGCAAAAGGAGGTATAGTAAAACCCTAACTTATGTAAAAAAGTCCATCCTGTAGCCTTTTATTTATTTATTACTTCATATTTGTATTGCTGCCCTCTCGCCGAGGCGACTTTTACCTAAATTGGCTTTTTACATAAATCGAAGAAAACCCATAGGAAAATGAATATTTACGTAAATCGAAGCAAACCCAAACAGTGTGGCTGAGTGATTATCGGAGGAGGCAATAAGGGTGGTGAAATATTGACGTTTCACCATCCTTACTGCCACTTGATAGTCCTCAATAGTGGCTCTAGCAAGTGTTCGGTCAGTATCCCTCCGATTCCACACCCAGCGGCGTTCTAGGCGTCTCTTATCCCGTTTGAGCTCCCGTAGTTCTTCAGTGAACCACGGGGATGATCTAGCTCCACAGTCCCGGAGAGGCCGTAGTGGCGCGATTTCATCCAAGGTCACCATTGTCATCGTGTACCACAAGTCGACAAGCTCCTTGGGAGAATCGTGTTGCTGATCCAGAGGGGAAAAAAACCAGCTTCCTCTGGAATCCATCAGGATCCATCAGTCGCCAGGGGCGGGCCAATCTAATAGGCCCTGCCTCCCTGTGCTGGAATGTCGGCCCCAGAAAGTTCAAAGTCACCAGAAAGTGATCTGACCATGACACAAGTGTTATATCTAGTTTCTGTAATTTCAGATCACTAAGCCACCGCTCCGTCATGAAAACTAAATCCGGTGCGTGGCCACTGCCCCTGGTCGGGCCCTGAATTATCTGGGTCATGCCCATGGCTGCCATAAACTCCCAAGCAACCTCAGAGCTTGCTCCCAGAGAAGGCAAATTGAAGTCCCCCAAAACTATCAGCCTGGGGAACTCCAACGCCACCCTGAGACGGACTCGAGGAGCTCAGGCAAGGCATCCTTTACCCTGCGAGGGAGTAGGTACAGGAGTAAGACACCCAACTGACCCTTAGGGCCCAGCCGCAGAAGCAGAGCCTCACCACCCGGAACTTGTGGAGCAGTGGCCCTGGCAACTCCCAAAGACTCTCCGGCTACAATGGCGACACCACTGACCCTCCCCTCTAGGCTGGTGCCAGATACCGAACCCAGTTAAACACAATTCTGATATTGGCACACCATCTTCCAGTGCAAGCCAGGTCTCGGTGATGCATGCCAGGTCAGTTCGCTCCTCCAGAATAGAGTCTTGAAGTAAAGGAACCTTATTACAAACCGACCTGGCATTCATCAACAGCAGCCTGAGTACAGGGGCGCTCTGAACACACTGGAAATAAGATACTGGCCATATATTTAGAATTAAAAGACCAACCCATTTCACCACAGGGTCCACTCCCCAAATGCTTTGGGCAACAAAAAGATTTGCTGAGCTTCATGATCTCAAAAGATTGCACATGGACCCATCATCTGTTTTCATCACAAATGCCTGCCCATGACTGTGTTTGTGTTTCCTTGAGAATTTTGAGACTTCTTGTTCTTACGGTTAAACTATAATAATTTTGCATCAGAAATTATTCTGGGTTGAAAGGATTTTTGCTGGAGAAACTCCATTCAAGGGACACCCGAATGAGGCTCCTCTCATGTCTCCAAGATATTTTCCCACTGAAAGGGTCTTTATTGATCTACTTGCAATTTCTTGCTTTTGAACTGCTGGATTGGCAGGAACTGGGACAGAGACGGGCGCTCAATCCGTCATGCAGTACCTGGGTCTCGAACTGCCGACTTGCCGGCCTTCCAACTAACAAGGCAAGCTTCTTAATCACCACAGCCCCATACCAATAAACCTACCAGACAAGATAAGAAAGCCCAACAAGAGGATTCAAGACGGAAATGCTCTCCACTCTCTGGGGAAGTTAAATGCACCATCCAATTTCACCTACCGTTTTATTTCAATAAATTGACAGTTCCCCAAGCGAAGGTGATTTTCTATGATTGATCGCAGCGCATTACAGCGAGCAATATAATGCTCAGATGAGGGAATGGTTTCTTAAGATTCTTCCAGATACCAAAGTTACTAGGACTGTCCCTTGTTAGAACTTGATACACTATTTCATACAGTACTTCCTTTTATTGCCCAAAATACGTAACCAGGAAAGGAGAAATTTCTCCAGAAATGGTTACTGAAATGTTCAGCCTTTCCTGAAACCTCAGGATTAAAATTATTTCTGAGCAGTTTTTTTTTGTTTTTTGTAAAAACTGTGTAGTGGATGTGGCAACTTTTTGTTTAAGGGTTTTTTAAAAATAAATATGAACTGTGTAGTGCAGGAGTTCTCAACCTTTTAAAGCTGGGGGCCGGGTCATGCTCCTTCAGACAGCTTGGGGGGCACGATGGCCATTTTGCCCTTCCTCCACCATATGGCACTTCCTGGTGCAGTGGCGGCAGTGGGAGGCCACATGAAATGGTGCTGTGGGCCACATCCAGCCTGTGGGCCACAGTTTGAGAATCCCTGCTGTAAGACATAATGAGTACCATTTTGCCCTTCCTCCACCACCTGGTGTGGTGGAGGTGATGGGGGGGGCACATGAAATGGTGCCACGGGCTGCAGGTTGAGAATCCCAGGTGTAGTGCATGTGGAAAACATTTGTTTTAGTGTTTTTAAACTGAAATTTGAGTGGTGTATGACCAATGGCTATAAACACAAATTAAACCTGAATTTGTTGTTCTCCTTCTCACAGCCCAATATTCAGTGCTAATCTCTCTCCAAAATTCCTGATGTAAAGTAAATGCATGACTTACCTGAAAGCTCACGGTTATAATAATCTCCAGAAAGAGTGAAATGAGCACAGCCTTCAGGACTGGTTCTCTGGTGCTGGAGAAAATTCAAGCCTGAAAATAATGGACATATAACTGCTACAAAATTCAGAAGACAAACTCATCAAATGTTTCTCACTTCGTTCTTCTGTGAGATGGTGCCTCCCAAGGGCTCTCTAGGGCAGGAGTTCTCAACCTTTTAAAGCCGGAGGTCGGGTCACGCTCCTTTAGACAGATTCGGGGGCCGAACAGCCATTTTGTCCTCCCGCCACCATGTGGCACTTCCTAGTGTGGTGGAGGCTGCGGGGGGTACATGAAATGGTGCTGTGGGCCGCATCCAGCCCACAGGTTGAGAATCCCTGCTCTAGGGTACACATTTCAACGCATCATGGAAAAACAAACCAAAAAAACCCCCCACCCAGTTTACTGGCTAGCATCCTGTTGGGTAACTCTGCCTACACAAGGGGAAGGACGCCGCTTTTGGTGGAAAATTGTTGCTTGATTAGAAGTCTTCCTGTTTCAACTTGACTGCAACTCACACAACAATGAGAGGAAGTCACAGACATCCCAAATAAAAAAGGGGACTTTTTGCCACACAGGATGATGTCATTCCCACTAGACAGGTAGAACAACCAACTAGAACAGTGATGGCAAACCTTTTAAAGACCAAGTGCCCAAACTGCAACTCCAAACCCATTCTGTGCTTGGGAGAGGGAGGAAGCACTCCCAATGGGGTGCCGGGCAGAGGGTCTGGGCGAACTCTGTGCTGGGACGACACGTGCATGCCAATACAGAGGGCTCTGAGTGCCCCCTTCTGGCATGCGTGTCATAGGTTCGCCACCACGGAACTAGAACGTTACCCTTTATGTTCTTCCTTCTTTGAGGCATCAGAAAGAATAACCACCAAAAAAAGTGGGGGGGACACGGACTATTCAAATGGCACAGAAACAAACAGATATTATCCACACACTTGTGTTCTCGATAGCCATGTAAGGGTGTGAACGCTGAAGAGTAAAGAAAGCTGACAGGAAAAAAATATATCTGAAATAAGCTGCTGGAGCTTTGCAGATACTCTGGACTGCCAAAAAGTGAGTTCTGGAGCAAAGCAAGTCTGAACTGTCTCTGGAGGCCAAAACGATGGAAGCTGAGGCTTTCCTACTTTGGGCATCTCATGAGAAGAGTAAGACTCTCTGAAAGAGACAATAATGCTGGGCAAGGTTGAAGGCAGCAGGAAAACAGGAAGTTCAAATGCAAGATACATTGACTCTCTAAATTTTAAAGCAGGGATCCTCAACCTATGGCCCATCTGGCCTGTGGCATCATATCATCCGACCCACGACCTCACTCCAGCTGCCTCATCAATCCTTGCCCCCTTTGCTTGGCTTTGGTGTGTCCTTGCTGGCGCTCCGTAGCAGGGCAAATGTTGTAAGGCTTAGAACATCTGCCCTGCTACAGAGTGCCATTAGGGACATGCCAAGCCAAGTGGAGGGGGACAAGGATTGAGGAGGAGGCCGGCCGCCTGCATGTTTCCAGCCGAGCATGGGCAAGAAGGAGAGCCTGGACCCCTCCTTTACCCATACTATGCAGCTACTCCAGGCCAGTAAGGAGGGAAGTGGCCTGACGGGGAGTGGCGGGTGGCTCGGGGTGGTCTCGCTGTCTCTGCCGTTGGTGGTGGGGATTGGTGAGGGCTCAGGGTGGTGATGGCAGTGGCAGAACCACCCCGAGCCTCAACCACTCACCTCCCACTAGTCTGGCCCCTTGACAGTCTGAGCAGGTGTGAACTGGCCCCCTGGCTTTAAAAGGTTGAGGACCCCTGCTCTAAAGGAACCCACAAGCCTTGAATTTACAGGAGCTGAGTGGGCTTGTTGAAGACAGGTCCTGTTGGAGATCTTTCATTCATAGGGTCACCATAACTTGGAGTCAACTGGACAGCATGAAACAAGAAGTAAAGCATGCCAAGTAGAGGGATAGTTGTCAGAAAGGGGAATTACTTACGTGAAAATGTTAACTCAGCCAACGGAACGTCACAATCCATGCAGTCATCAATAAAGCAAATACAGATGCTTTCTGCTCTAACGTCTACTCCAGATACCCAGCGGAGAACGAAGCTTCCCTGGTTATCTTGATTACTTGAATCGGACGGTATGTGTTTCAAAGGATCAGCATTCTTTAACAACCAGCTTGCTGCTTTCTTCAGCTGACCTGAATAATACAAAGGGGGGGGGGAATTGTTTTTATAGCTATCAGCTAAGTGGCACTTTCAGTCCTTTCAAATTCATTCACTTACTATAAAAAAAGTCAAAGCCACAAAGAGACCAATGATCTGACTCATTTCTACATGCTCCATCACCTTTCAACTCTTCTTCTTTTTAATTAATTTTTGTTGAGTTTTAAAATTCATAACGAACAGTACATGGTAAGAATAAACAAGAGGAAAAAAATAATAAGGCACATAAAACAATACAAAAGCTTCAATACAACATGTCTCCTGTTTCTTCTAATTTATGTCTAACAGAATTTCCCAAACTTATCTCTAATAATTTCAGCATTTATACAAATGTTTAATATATTCCCTGATGTATTTTGTATCCATAATTCCATTCAAATGTTCATTTCAAACACCATTGTGCTATGATACAATGTCCTTAGATCCAACAGTTGTCTCTTATGCCTCTACTTATTTTTTTCCATTCAGGTTTTCATTTAGTGCCATTTCCCGAATTTCTTTGTACCAATTACTCAATTCCAAATTTAAGCTGTTTTTCCAATTTTTTTGCAATCTGTTGCCTTGCTAATGTCAAGAAGACAGATAATAATTCTTGTTTATTTTCATCTTCTTCTTCTGGTACTGTATCCGTTCCAGATATTGGCTGTCATCATGGCAATAGTCTTCCTGTTCTTAATTCCTGGGAACAGTTCTTCTGAGCACCTTCAACACCAGTCGCTCGGGTTCTTCAGCCATGAAGTCCATCTACGTCCAGGGCTTCCTCTCTTCCAAGGGATCTCTCCTTGCAGAGCAAGTTGGAGTATTCTACACTTTGTGTCAGGGGGTCCCAACGTTTTGCCACCACGGGCCAGACCCGCCCCTGACAGCTGTGGGGGACAGAGATGTGTTTGCTCCCACTGTTTATGTTTTCAGTAGCGGCAGCAGCAATTGTGCCGTTTTTGCAGCTTCTTGCAGAGCCTCCGCCGCTTCCCAGGGCAGCAGGAAGCTTTTCAGAGCATTGGGAAGTTGTATTCCTATGGGAAGTTGCATTCAATGCATTCCTATGGGAAGTTCAAGATAAGAATTTTTCGAGATACAGTACAATCAACATCGAGGAATGAATTATTGTATATACTCAACTTGGGTTTTTAGCCCCCAAAATGAGGTCCAAAAATAGGGCTCAACTTATACTCGGGTCAATGTAAACACTCAAAAACATACCCACACAAATGTCTTAATTAATTAATTTTACCATATTTTCATGTTTTTTAATTATTGAAACTCACTAGCAGCTGCTGCATTTTCCACCCCTGACTTATACTCGGGTCAATCTATTTTCCTAGTTTTAGAGGTCCAAATTAGGCACCTCGACTTATATTCGGGACAACTTATAGTTGAGTATATACAGTAAATCCGTATGTAGAGGTATGACTGTAATTTTTAAATTTATATTGAAATTATTAATTACTTTAAATATATATAATATTTAAATTAATAATATTAAATACAATTATTAATTATTAATTTCTAATTCAATATGTCTGTCGTGTGTTGCAACAAACATACTAAATGCGTCCATCTGGTTGAAGAACTCAACTGGAGTTTATTTTTGCAGTAGGGCTTATATTACGACCATCCTGAAAAATCATGCTAGGGCTTATTTTTCGGTAAGGTCTTATTTTGGGGGAAACAGGGTACATGGGACCAAGGCTCCTCTACCAAGCCATGCTGGCTGTAAATGCCATAGGAGCTGATCTGTAGCCTTTGAAGTGGAAGAGCAATGAAAAAAGGTACAAAGAAACCTAAATTAGAGCAGTGTGGAGGAAGAATAGTAAATTTGTAGACAGTCAGTACCATCTAGGTGCAAAGAATAAACTGCCCTTTTTAGTGGAAACTAAGAAGAAGCTTATTTTTCATTCCATCAGATCTGTAATTAGTACAACATCACTGTACCTTGGCACAAAGAGACTATATAAACTATTTAATTATAATCATCCTGGCACCCTCTCTCCAATTTTAAAAGTGTTTAGGGCAAAAATTGTCATCTTCTCGAAGCCACACTAGTCAAATTAGCTTTTCATCTGATGTCGTCAGGAGAAGGGGTAGAAATCTATCTTATTCAAATGCATCATATGAGCCTCTATTGTACACACCGTACTATTTTTAGTACTCTCCTGACAAAATCAGATGAAAACCTAATTTGACTAGTGTGGCTTTGAGAATATTTAAAGAATTGGATGAAAAGGAACTACAACATTTTTTGAGTGGGAAAATCTAAAGAATTGTATGGAACGGGACCACAACAATTATTGAGTAAATAACAGATTACTTTGAGAATTTGGCACGGTGGGAAACCCGCACAATAATTTACGTTTATTAGAATTAATTTACCTGAGTATTAAAGAGTTTAAAGAAATATTATTGAAGTTGGTAGTGTTGCATCTTGTGAAGTTTAACAAGATTTACCTATTGGACAATAAAGAGTTTTATTTTAGAAGTTAGAAGTTTCACCGCCTCAAATGGTTTCTTCATTTTTTGCAAGTTTATAATTAAGGCATTGGCTAAAAGAATCCAATATATCAATCAAATTGGGGTATCCTGCAAGGGAGATTCACTTATCTGACTATGGATATGCATGTATTATTTGGGTATTTTAGGGGTTTTAATTGTTTTTATGTATATGTTTTAACCTGCTGTAAGCCGCCCTGAGTCGGGTTCGCCTGATTGGGCGGCATAGAAATTTGAATTATAAATAAATATAAATAAATATAAATAAATAAATTAAGGCACCTTCTCCAGTCTACATTCCTTTTAAAAGTAGCTCAGGTATGTACACATTGTATTTTTATTGTATTTTTATCATATTTTATTGCACCTCATTGCACAGATTTTAATTCTTCTGTTATGTTATTGATTAGATTTGTAAGACTAATCAATTAATAAACATTCATTCATTCACTATACCTTGGCATTCCAACAGAGCTTTGCGACAATCCTCTAGGCTAAACCCCAGTTCTTGCAGTCGGGCCAGCTGCAACTCTGAAATGAAAGATGTCTCACTATCAAAGACAAAATACAGATTCACTTCCCCTTTTGAAAAATGGAAACAAAAGTGACTCAACTGCAATCACAAGATATTATCCCTAGTAAAGGTTTCCCTTACTCAAAAGCCAGTCATATCCGACTCTAGGGTTCAGTGCTCATCTGTTTCAAAGCCGAAGAGTCAGCACTGTTTGCTTCTGCAGACGTTTCCATGGTCATGTGGCAGCCATGACTAGACACACTGAGCCCACAGAGTGCTGTTACCTTTCCCACTGAAGTGGTCCCTATTTATCTACTTGCAATTTCTTGCTTTAAAACTGCTAGGTTGGCAGGAGTTGGGACAAAGACGGGAGCTCATTCCGTCCTGCAGTATTTGGGTCTCGAACTGCTGACCTGCCACCTTCCAGTCAGCTTCTTAGCCACTTGAGCCACAGAGGATACTTTTTTAAAAAACAAAACAACATGATATTGTTTTAACTTGTGCCTTCCAATTTTAGGAAATTGGAAGGCACAAAATTCCCTCGATGGCCTTCCCCCACCCCTGCCCGACAAATGCACTTGGTGCTACAAGGGTGGTGGTGGGAGTGAGTGGGTAGAGTTTAAGTGGGTTAGGGAGAGAGGGAGGGAGAGATCGCTTTGTCAGCCAGGTAGGAGGGGCAGCATTCTGACTGGGGCAATTGGGGGTCCTCCTGGACTCACGACTGCTGCTTGAAGATCAGATAGCAGTCGTGGCCAGGAAGGCTTTCGCCCAACTTTGGGTGATTCGTCAGTTGCGCCCGCTCCTAGACTGGGACTCCTTACTCATGGTCATTCATGCTTTGGTCACCTCTAGACTAGATTATTGCAATGAGCTCTACATGAGGCTGCCCTTGATGACCATCCGGAGGCTGCAGTTGGTCCAGAATGCGGCTGCTCGGGTGGTGATGAGGTGTGGGCGTTATGTGCGCGCCTCACCACTGCTTCGGGAGCTGCACTGGCTTCCAATTTGCCACCGGGTGCAATTCAAGGTGCTGGTCACTACTTTTAAAGCCCTATATGCTAGTGGGCCAGGATACCTAAGAGACCGCATCGCCCCAAGAACACCTGTCCGTCCAACCAGAGCAGACCGGAGGGGCTCGTCTCTCTAGCACAAGAAGGAGGGCCTTCTCTGTGTCCACTCCGGCCCTATGGAACCTCCTGCCAGTGGAACTAAGGCTGCAGACGGAATTGCTGCCCTTCAAAAAAGTTCTGAAAACATGGTTGGCGGGGCAGGTGTGGGGTCCTGAAGATGTTGTGACCCCGACCCGCTGGTTGGTTTAATATCAAAGTATTTTTCCTCTTTTTAATATGTGTGGGGGTTTTAGCGGGGTAATTTGTTTTAATGGGGTTGTTCTTGTTTTAAGGGTCTTTAAGATTGTATGCCGCTCAGAGTCTTTGTGAGTTGGGCGGCTATATAAATATGAATATAAAATAATAAAATAAAATAAAAATGTTTTTATTTATGATTGTGAACCACCCTGAGTTGGCCTCGGCCGAGTGGGCGGTGTAGAAATCGAACTAATAAAATAAATAAATAAATTTTTTTTAAAAAAATGTTCCTCAAAAAAATAACCTTCAGCAAATGTTCAGAGCAGGCATTCTCAACCTATGGCCTGCGGGCCAGACCCAGCCCCCAATGTCATTTCATCCGGCCCCTGACACCCTCGCCGCTCCCGGAAGAGGAAGAAAAACTCACACCGAGCACGCACAGAGTGCAGAAATGCATTCTGCGCATGTGTGGGATGTATTTTACTTTCGCTTCCCAGTGGGAAGAATCAGCTGTCCAGGGGAACGTGTTCAGGCCCCGTTGAGAAAGCCTACTTTAGAGAACCTAAATAGTTTTTCTTCTTCTTCTGCCGTATCCAAATCTAAATATAGGCGATCGTCATGGCGATCATTCATGAGGACCATCCTGAGAATATAATGCCATGGCCTTTCATCTGCCTTTTGCATCGCAGCATGACCCCCACACCAGTGATCCAGTTCTGTGAGTTACTTTCTGGGTCCTGAGCCCTTTTAGCACACAAAGTTCTCCTCAGAATATTAGCAAGTACTGGAAGGCACCTACATGGTTTAGGACGAACCGGACTCAGACTTCTGTCTGCCTTGGTAAAATAACTACTCAGGATATTTGAGTGGTGGTGGAAATGCTAATTTCCTTGTGAAACACCCAGAGCATGCTCTAAGTGCTTTGGGGCAATTAAAACATTTCCAATCATTCCTGGCATTTGTGCGGCTTCTGTCGTGGGTGGACATCTTTATGATCACCAGCTGTGAAGGGAGCTGTGGTACCTATTTACCTACTTGCAATTTCTTGCTTTCAAACTACTAGGTTTGCAGGAACTGGAACAGATAACGGAAGCTCACTCCGTCGTGCAGCACTCGGGTCTCAAGCTGCTGACCTAACTTCTGGTTGACAAGCTCAGCATCTTAACCACCGAACTACCGCAAAACTGGTTTTGGTCATATGCACGCTGCAATATAGGAAGACCAAGGCAGTGATGGTGAACCTTGGCACTCCAGGTGTTCTTGAACTTCAATTCCCAGATGCCCTGATTAGCAAGAGTGCTGACTTGAGTTTCTGGTAATGGGAATCCATGAACACCTGGAGTGCCAAGGTTCACCATCACTGACCTAGAGCCTTGAAAACATTGCTTTTGGAGAATCCAAGTCACAGAAGCCCTTAGCAAGCACAACCAGTGAAAGCTTGAGATGGCAGGATTCCTGGAAATGTAACACCTGAAAGTAACTTTTTCGAAGTTCCGATAAGGTCCCAGGAGAAGAAGCAACTTTAGTTTAACAATTCTGCTCATACCAAGAATAGGATCCAACGTGTGCTTGGAGGCATCTGATGACAATCCCGAGACGTCATCGACCCAAGAGGAAGCAGATGAAATGGTGGAAGCTGGGGCCCCAACCTCTGAAACAGACCGACCGGCACCTGCACTGCTGGTCTGACCAGGAATGGACTTCGCAATCGCCAGAAACAGCTGCACATCATTGTAAGACAACCGGATGTCCAACGCTTGTAACTGAATCTGAAGGAAACGTGGAAAGAATAAAACAAATGAAAACACGAATGGGATTCAGATCTCAGAAGATGATTTCTTTTTTTTTCCTTCCTGGGATTTTCTATATGTGTAAGCTGCCCGGAGTCACCAAGGCGAGAGGGCAGCAATGCAAATGTGTTTAAATAAATAAAAAGGGTGGATTTTCTACACCAGTTCATTCTAAGATCCCACGCATTGCCAGAAGATGCGTAAAAACTCAATTTTTTGCAACGTTGTGTTTTCATTTCAATTTACTATTTAAACCACCTTTCCCCCCTGAATAATAAGCCTGCTCAAAATGAAATCTGAATTTATACGAAGAGATGCTAAACCTTAAACTGTAACCCACGTGAATACGCATACAGTAAAACCTCGCATAAAGAGCGCCTCGCTTAGAGACTAACTCACTTAAAGAGCAGAGTTTTCTCTGAATGGTCGCCTCACTTAACAACTAAAACCAAACAAAAACTAAATCGGGGTTCACAAGCCCCTCCCCCCTTTGCCAGAAGTCACAATTGGTCACTTGCAATGGGGTTTCGCTTAAAGAGCAAACTCGCTTAAAGAGCAATCCCGTGGAACGCATTATGCTCTTTAAGTGAGATACCACTGTAAAAGTATATTGGAAAGAAAAGATGACAAAAAGACGACAAAAAGGAAAGAAAAACAGGAAAGTATATTGAAGACTTTGTATATAAAGAAGGGAGCATAGCGAAAACATCAGATTAAGCAATGAAAATGCAACTAAATTAAGCCACATACATATAGAGGCTTGTTGCTGGGGTTCATAGACGGCCAATTTATTTATTTATTTGTTTGTTGTTTGTTTATATCCTACACATCATGGATATCATCCCATTCTGGGTGGCTTACAACATATTAAAAAAAATCTTTACAATACAAATTAAACAAATTGAATAAATTATAAATATCATCAAGAATAAAAATTACACACACACACACACACACACACATTAAAAAAACAACTCAGCAACAAAAAACACATATTGGCAACAGAAAAAGTTAATCAATTGCCCTGGAAAAGGTCGCCATAAGGAAGTTAACTAGACAGCATACAATCATGATCATCATTATTAAACTATGTATGTACACCAGATTCTCAGCCTGTGGCTTGTGAGCCAAATGTGTCCCGTGGCACCATTTCATGTGGCCCCCCACCTCCACACCAGGAAGTGCCATGGGATGGAGGAAGGGCAAAATGGCCATCTGGCCCCCAAAGCTGTCTGAGGGAGTGTGACCCGGCCCCCGATTTAAGAAGGTTGAGAACTCCTGATGTACACAGTGCGCTGTAGTGGATCAAGTGACAGACTAGGACTCTGGAGACCAAGACAACTCACAGTCAGTGGAGCTGGGGGGAAAAACACCCATTCATTGCTTGCTTAGATAGCCCTATTAGGGTCACTATAAATTAGTTTTCATGGCATCAATTTATCATATCAGGTACAGAAGTACAGAGTGATTGGTTAGCATAACAGATAAGCATACAAATCAACGTGGCTTCATACAATTGGTAATGATAGATGATCTGCCCAGAGTTGAGCAATCGAAGGGGCGGCATATAAATGTGAATATAAAATAAATAAATAAATCTCCGGTTGTTATTCAGATTAGCTGTAAATCCCCCTATTTTTCAATTGCAAAGTGGGAAGATACTACAGTATTTCAATTACAAATAGTGGGAAGTTGTTGTTCAGTCACACAGTTGATTCTGACCATTTGCGACACCATGGACCACCGTCCTCCAGGCACCTCTATCCTCCACCATCCTCCTCAACCCACCCAGCTCTGTGCCCATTGCGTCTACAATACCATCTAGCCAATCCTCTCTTCTCATTTGATGTCCAAAGTACTTCATCTTCATCTTTATTATTTGACCTTCTAAGGACCAGTCAGGGTTGATTTCTTCCAAGATCGACCTATTTGTTCTCCTCGCTGTCCAGGGGACTCTCAAAACTATCCTCCAACACCACATCTCAAAGGCTTCTATTCTTCTGCGCTCAGTCTTCCTAATGGTCCAGCTCTCACAACCATACATTACCACCGGGAATACCATTGCTTTGACTATGCAAATTTTTGTTTGCTAGGTGATGTCTCTACTTTTCACTATGTTACCCAGGTTTCTCATAGGTAAGGTAAAGGTAAAGGTTTCCCTTGCTCGAAAGCCAGTCGTATCCGACTCTAGGGTGCAGTGCTCATCTCTGTTTCTAAGCCGAAGAGCCAGCGCTGTCTGCTCCTGCAGACGTTCCCGTGGTCATGTGGCAGGCATGACTAGACACGGAACGCTGTTACCTTCCCACCAAAGTGGTCCCTATTTATCTACTTGCAATTTCTTGCTTTCGAACTGCTAGGTTGGCAGGAGAGGTTTCTCATAGGGAAGATACTATTTCAATATTAAATAGTGGGAGGAATGGGAAGATACTACTGTATTTCAATTGCAAATAGTGGGAAGATACAAAATAAACACCTGGCATTGCACATTTGCTAATGAGTTTACCTCTGTACCCAATGTGTATAAACTGATGCCATGAAGTCTCACTCTGATAAAGTGGACTTGATTCACGAAAGCTAACATTAAAATATAACAGTTAGTCTTCAAAGTGCTACAGTGTTTTTGTTTTGTTTATTCTCTGATATGCTGAAACACAGACTAGCACGGCTACTATTCCAAAAATTTCAACTATAAAACAGTTGTGACTTGATTGCACATAACTAACTAACTAACCTTGAACAAAATGAACCGCTCACAGCCATTCAAGGCAAAATAAATACAGAAAGGAGAGGACATGTATTGGCTGAAAAACATTCTGATTTAGTCTCTGACCTTATTATAAAGAAACTTGAACGCTAAAGGCTGAATCCGATGCAACACCACATCATTGTTTAGAGCAGGGGTGCGCAAATTTTTCGGGCCGTGGGCTGGTCACAGGATTCAGCGGCTAGTCACAAGGTTCAGTGGGCCGGTCACATGGTTCCACCCACCAAAAGCGGAAGTAAAACACGCATTGCAATCTGTTTTGCAACAGGATGGGATAGATTTTAAGCTGCCATTTTCTCTGTTTAGATCAGGGGTGCCCAAACTACGGCCTGTGGGTTGGATCTGTTCCCGATGCATCCGGCACATGCCACTCTCATCGCTCCTGAAAGCAGAAGTAAAATGAGCACGGGCATGTTTTACCTCCACTTCCGGGAACGACGAGGGTAGCGCAGGCTGGATGAATTGGCATCGGAGGACAGATCTGGCCCACAGGCCATAGTTTGGGCACCCCAGGTCTAGAGCAGCCCCATTCAAAGATATTTGAGTGAGTGGGCCACATTCAGCATCTCTGAAGCTGGAGAAACTGCCATAACTCCAGCCATAACAGATGTTTTTGTCAGGGTGCTACTCCTGTGAATCTGTGCTCTTGCTTGGCCTCAAGGGATGCTGCACTCCCTACTTCAAAATTTAAGACAGTGGTTCCTAATGTGGGGCCCACACCCCACATGGGTACTTCAATTCCCAGAAGCCTAAGTCAGTACATTTGTTGATCAGTGCTGCTTAGAAGTTGACATAGCTGTTAATGAAGCCATGCGTAGAGTGAAAGGATGCCTTAAACCTACACCAGTTGAGAAGATAAGCCCTCTTGTTGGTATTGCTCCACCTAAGATCAGGAGAGAAGTAGCAGCAGATGCTGAGAGACTTAGGCAAGAGAAGGACCCTCAACACTCTCTGAATGGAGATGAGCCTCAAGTCTGCCAGCTCAGATCCAGGAAGAGCTTTATGGCAAGAACAAACATTCTTGAGGGTACACAAGAGCAAAACCATATTAGAAAATGGAGGAAGGAGCTCACTGGGAAAGGAGCATCATTAAAGGAGGATCTGGCTGAAGAACTCAATGTGCGCTACATCACTTGGAGGACTCTGAATAAGCTGAGGGTTGGAGTCCCTAAATGCAAGAACAACAGGGTCAAGTGGGGATTGGTGGTGGACAACTACACACGTTGTGAACGTGGAGAAATGCAGAGTCCAGTCCATTTGCTGGTCTGCTGATTGCTGCCAGAGACATGCGCTAATGAAGACTAGCATTTGGGCAATGACAGAGTGAAGAAAGTGGCTTCATTTTGGCAGTCCAGGGTCTGATCAGGACATGAAAGAAGAAGTAGTGCTTTGGGGGGATTGAATGAGGCTTCTAGGAATTGAAGTCCAAAATCCAAAGGTTTGAAAACACTGGTTTAAGGCCTCTCGGTTCCCCCACCCCACACACACACTCAGGGTTCATAGACAAATTTGACAGCCCTGGCCAAGAGCCTTACCTCTAGCACAGGTGGGAAGTCTTCACTGTTGAAAGCATCCAACAGTCCTGAGCCGCTTGGATAAGAAGAGCTCCCCACAAGTTCAACCTGGATTAGTGCAGGGTCGATGATGGAAAGGGCCGTTTCCTGTTCGTTTCCAAGCCGGCATGAAAAAACCTAGAGGAAGTGAATACGGTGACGGCTCAACCCCAGGGGCAGTGACGGATCAACCATATAGCAGGAGTAGCAAATGCTACAGGCCCCGTATATCTGGGGCTCCAGGCCTCCGTGCTCGGTTAGAATGAAAATCCAAATTTAAATATTCTGTGCATTTGCGTTGATATTTTTAAAATGTTCACTCAGAGAGACTCACTGACGCCTCATTGGAGCGTTCAATGCACCCCAAAGAGTAAAGATGTGTGCACAGGCGGAAGCGTCTTTTTCTGCAAGCACATCTTACGAGCTACTCCATAGTAGCGCGAATTTGTGTTGAGTGGCAGTCTCGATCGACGTGTGAGCTGTAGTGTTTTATTTTATAGGTATCCTAAATCCTAAATCTAAGCAAGGGCTTCTTGACACGATTTTCTAGAGACCTTGCGCTGGCTTAATCTAGCACTGTTTGAGGGCGTAACTTGCCCTTTTTATCTGTGCATAAGATTCCACCTGAAGTTATCCCGACAGATTCTACTTTTAGAATCAAGGAGATGTGTTGAAAGGAGACCAGCAATAATTGGATCATGAAGGCCAGTGATAGTGAACCTTGGCACTCCAGATGTTCTTGGACTTCAATTCCCAGAAGCCTTGATCAGCAGGAGTGCCAAGGTTTACCATCACTGATATAGGCCATATGCAACGGGGTCACGTGTTTGGTGTCAAATCCAGCCCTGGGCTCCCAAACCTCATCAAAAGGCTACACTCCTGACCTCTAAAACACCATCATTCGGTCATTGTCTGCAACTCGTACCCGAGAATGCATTTTCCCCCCTGAAGCAGGGAAAATGCCATTGGTGTGAATTTGTTTAAGGTGGATTCCAGCTTGCCATGAAGTGACCCAACACTGTGATCACGGAGCCATCTCCTGCGTGCACGTATGAAATGAAACATGCAGGATTTGACACCGGGACTGCAATGGACTGCCGCAGCCTTGAGGATATGGACAAGGTGCGCCTTCACAGCCAGTCCATCTAGCATGGCCTCTTCCCCCTCCATGACCATTGAGAATCAGAGTTCCTCCTCCGCTCATTTTGCCTTTGGGCCCAATATGAAGGTTTCCAGTGGCATTTCCTCCACTGAGGGGGACCATCACCCCACCTAAAGGGGCTCATCCGCCCACAGCCTTGAGTCATCTTGTGATGAATAAGGCGCGGTAGAAATATTGAAATAAATAAATAAATACCCGTGGCCCCTTTAGGGAGTAGTGGGATGTCTGGCCAGAGAGAATTGGAAATCAACCATCTGTCAGATCTGCTTTGATTCAGATTCCTGCACTGAGCACAGAGGGTTAGACTCAAAGGCCTAAAAGGCCCCTTCCAACTCAGTGATTTCTATGATCCCCATTCTGTACATTTATTTATTTTTTATTTATTGGACTTATAGATTCCCACTCTGGGCAGCTTTCTCCCATTCTGAAATGCCTCTCCTGCAGCTTTTGTTCAGAGAAACACTCCTTTTTTTTATCCACTCCATGGCCCCATTCACCACCAGAATACCTCTGAAACTGAATTTCACTCTCTGGGTGAAAGAGGTTCTCCACCTTTTCTCCAAGGGTCTCTGCGTCAACCACGCATTCTCCTCTAAAGGTAAAGGTCACCCTGGCTCGAGAGCAGTCATATCTGACTCCAAGGTTCAGTGTTCATCTCTGTTTATAGCCGAAGAGCCAGCACGATCTGCGTCTGCAGACATTTCCGTGGTCATGTGGCCTGCATGACTAGACACCAGAGCGCACGGAACGCTGTTTGCCTTCCCACCGAAGTGGTCCTTATTGATCTACTTGCAATTTCTTGCTTTTGAACTGCTAGGTTAGCAGAAGCTGGAACAAAGACAGGAGTACTGTCCTGGAGTACTCAGGTATCGAACTGCTGACCTGATGCTTTCCAATCAGGGTCTTAACCACTTGAGCCACTGCAGTACAATATTTGTATTAAGAAATTCTGAGTTATTTAACTTTTGACTACTATCCCAAGCTGGAGCTCCTCAACTGGGAACAACTGTCATCCACTTTAAAAAGTTACAAAAGAGCGGCAGAAACAGGGTGTTCTTACCTCGATGCCTGACAAACTTCCGGAGAAAGGGTGATCCACCAGCTTAGGTTTGTACGTGAGAACTGTGGTCCCCTTCAAAATAATGGCATTAGTATCCAGGCACGACATGTCTTCCACCACCACGAATTCAGTATCTGAAGGAACACACAACAGCAACTCTATTAATGACAGACAGCCGTCTGATAGAGCAAGCCGGGTGTGCAATAAGACAAGGGCATCAAATTAAGTTTGCTGCAATAAAACAAGGAAATTAAATTAAGTTTACTGTTATAGTTAAAACTGGATAGAAAGTTCAGTGGCTGGATACGGAGCCAGAGGTTGTGAGTTTGATTTGTCACTATACCTTTTAAGAGAAAAGGTAGGCTGTGTGTGATGGGGGGGGGGAGATGAAGAGAGAGAGAGACAGAGGGAAAAAGAGAGGGGGAGAGAGAGACAGAGGGAGAAAGAGAGAGAGGGAGAGAGAGAGGAAGAGAGAGGGAGAGGGAGGAAGAGGGGGAAGAAAGAGGGAGAGAAATGAAAAGGGAGAAAGACAGAGGGAGAAAGAGAGGGGAAGAGGAAGAGAGGGGGAAGAGAGGAAGAGAAAGATAGCGACAGAGGCAGAAAGAGAGAGGGAGAGAGAGTAGAAGGGAGAGGGAGAGATAAGAAGGGGAGAGAGAGGGAGGGGGAGAGGGAGAGAGGAAGAGAGGCAGGCAGGGAGGGAGAAAGAGCGAGAGATAGAGACAGAGGAAGAAAGAGAGATGGAGAGGAAAAGAGAGAGGAAGAGAGGGGGAGTCAGAGGGTTAGTGTAGGCATTATCAACCTACGGCCCGCAGGCCAAACCTGGCCCCTGAAGTCTGGCCCTGGCCCCTGAAGTCTTTTCACCTGGCTCCCGACGTCCTCCTCATCTCTGACGCCGCCTGGAAGCACTGTAAACTGGCAAAAACATGCATTTTCGTCAAGTTCTCGTGAGATCTCAGCTAAAATGCGTATTTGCATGAGAATTCGCATGGCAACACATGACTGGCCCACACAGCCATTCTGAGAGGAGTGATCCGGCCCCAGGTTGAGAAAGCCTGGGATGGAGAAAGGGAGAAGGAGAGAGAGGGAGGGAGGGAAGGAAGGGGGAGAGAGAGGAAGAGGCAGAGAGAGAATGTGTCCTTCCTCTTTTCTCAGCATTCTGGTCTTTCCAACTCAGTCCTGGGCCTCCCCTAGTTGGGGTTATAAACTGGATTCAACTCTGTGTCTCCCGGCAGGCACGTTCTTGGATCCTTCCTTTTGCCTCACCTGTCACGTTTATCTTAACCTCCAATTGTTTTTCAGCAGAGATCTGAAGAGAGGAGCGCTTTGTAACTATCCCACATGTCACCGCCTTGGGAATCACCGCGGCTTCGCTGCTGGCATTGCGTTGCCGGGACGGCGTGACCCCGGGCTCCTTTTTGGCGTCGCTGGGTGTTTGGAGGAAGTCATGAACAAGTTTCAGCCAGTCGAAGATGAGAAACACACGAAGGTTGTTCAAGACGACGGTGAAGAAAGACAAATCCTTGGTAGATCTAACGGAGAGGGAAATGAGCTATGAGTTTGTCAACCTGAATGCTCTCTCATTTGGGGGAAGGTCTGGGAGTTTGAGCCTGCGTGTATGCGTGCAGTGGCTCAAGGGGTTAAGACGCTGACTGGGAGGCAGAAGGTCATCAGTTCAAAACCTGAGTACTGCACGATGAAATGAGCGCCCATCTCTGTCCCAGCTCCTGCCAACCTAGCAGTTCGAAAGCAAGAAATTGCAAGTAGATAAACAGGGACCACTTCGGTGAGAAGGTAAACAGCTTTCCGGGCACTTCAGTGTCTAGGCATGCCTGCCACATGTCCACAGAAATGTCTGCAAATGCAGACAGCGCTGGCTCTTCAAAAGCCCAGAAATGGCTACAGATTTGTGCGATGCTTGCTGACTGAGAATGTCTTGCGGCTACGAACCCATGTGTACTATTTCTGTTATGAAACTTGCAACTCCCCAATCCTACCACCGTTGCATGTTTTATGACTGCTTATATGTTAATGAACTTTCAGTGTCCAAGCAAACAACAGAGTTGAAATTTTTGAAATGGTACCCGTGTTAGTCTGTGGCAATCATATCAGAGTTAAAAAAACAGGGTGAAACTTTACAGCTAATCTGTTTAACAACCAGGGATCTTCTATTATAACCTTGGAGTCGTTATTCAGCGAGGAGTCCACGCACTGGTAGACGTCTCCATGATGACATTCTGCACATGAAAATGGATCTGAGAAATCATGTCCACTTGCATGCATTTTTTTTTTAGCCTTTTGGATATCCTATGTCACCTGCAGGCTAGGCGGACCATGACGTGTGCCCTCCGCTTACACTTGGCGCAAGCGATCAGATGGAGGACGCTTTGGTGAGTTTTAGCCCCGGCCTAACATCACTGACAAGAGGTGGGCAACACTGGCTAGTTAGACCGCTCAAGCTCTCTCACCTAGCTAACCAAAATCCACCTATCCAAATGATGAACTTCTTCTCCTCAGCTGCTTAGTTTCAGGCGCTCTTACCTGTAATGCAGCTCCATCTGTATGGCTCCTTGTGAACTAATGTTCTTTGACGGCTGGAAGATGCAATTGAACACATTTGGCATTCCCCCAGAAGCTCTCCGCCCCGTGTAGCGTGTATCAAATGCCATCATGGAATGCGAAACCAAATTGGTCGTTCTGGTTTGATTGGAAAAACTCTCAAAGAGCAGCTTGGACTTCTTAAAATCAAACCTGAAGCAAAGAGAGGCAAGGGTGGGGAGAGAGAAGATGTGGGGCAGATAATAATATTTTAGATAGCTACAATTCTTGCAGCTTCCTAAGTCAGTCAGTAGAGTAGGCCAGGGATTCTCAACCTGCGGCCCACGGGCCAGATGCAGCCCGCGGCACCATTTCATGTGGCCCCCACCATGCCAGGAAGTGCCATGTGGTGGAGGAAGGGCAAAATGGCCATCCGGCCCCCGAAGCTGTCTGAAGGAACATGACCCAGCCCCCAGCTTAAAAAGGTTGAGAACTCTTAGAACATAAGAACAGCCTTGCTGGAAGAGGCCACAGGAGCCCATCCAGTCCAGCATTCTGTCTCACACCGTGGCTCACCATTTGCTTCAGGGTATTCCCAAGGAGATGCCTTCACCTGCTTAGGATTCCCTGGAAATGGCATTGAGAGATATCCTGCCTATCTCTCCAACCCGGAGGTTGTCCTTAAGTATCCATAATTATAGCCATTGATACCCTTGTCCTCCATGAACTTGTCTAATCCTTTCTTAAAGCTGTCAAGACTGACAGCTGTCACCACTTCTTCTGGCAGGGAGTTCCATAGACCAGTGATCCTCTGGGTGAAAAAGTACTTTCTCTTATTTGTTTGAGAACTAGCACCCAAAACTCTTGGAGTAGACCATACTGCCAGCAACTCAACGCTGATCATTAGGCAGCATTTAATTAACCTGATAACCCTGAGGACTAGCAGCCTTGGGTGCAGAAGTCCACAGGGAAGGGTGATGGTTTCCAAGTGGATGAGTGAGGAAAGCGGTATAAAAATATTGTAAATAAATAAATTGTAAATAAATCCCACTTGAATCCATCTTGATGGAGGGCAGCAGCTTCATCCATCCTGCCCTGGCGAAGATGAGGACTTATGAAAGGCCACTGTATTATATTCTCAGGACAATCTTCATGGTACGGGTCCACAGAAAGAGCCTCCTCGGAGATTGTTATTTTTGAACCACAATCGGGCATACCCTGGTAATGGCCACCCTAAGTTGCCGGCTAATCTTTCTCACACTAGGTCAGGCCAAAGGAACTGCAGAATGGACTCAGCAAAAGGTCCCATCGTTTTGGCAGTTACATGTCTGGCCTAGACATGGAAGAAGAACAGCTTCCTAACAGACTTCTTCTGTATCTAGGCAAGACGTGAAACTGGCAAAACAGAGCCACCTTTTCGTGGGTCCATTCTGCAGTTCCTTTCACCTGATCCATTGTGAGAAAGATTAGCTGGCAACGCAAGGAATCTGTGTGGCATAAGATAAGGTGAAAATATATTACTACTCCCTTATTTATCCTCCTTATTTAATTTAATTTAAATTTAATTTAATTGTCACATTTATATACCGCTCACTCGGCCAAAGCCAACTCAGGGCGGTTCACAATAAAAATTAAAAAACACATGTTAAAAACAGTTAAAACTACCCACCCCCTAAAAACAAGGGCTGCAGGATCCAAAGGCACCATGGGGAAGAGTTCTTCTACACCAACCACCCAATGGAGGTTACCCTTCCACCTGCACCCCACACTTGGCCCGCCAGCCAGGTTTTAAGTTCTTTTCTGAAAGGCAGTAATTCCGTCCGGAGATGTAGCTCTGTTGGCAGGAGGTTCCAGAGGGCCGGTGCAGACACGGAGAAGGCTCTCCTCCTTGTGCCAGAGAGGCGAGCCCCTCTGGCTGATGGAACAATTAGAGAGCCCCTCCGGTCCGCTCTGGTTGGACGGATAGACGTCCTCAGGGCGATGCGGTCTCTTAGGTAACCTGGCCCACTACCATATAGGGCTTTAAAGGTCAAAACCAGCACCTTGAATTGCACCCGGAGACAAACTGGCAACCAGTGCAGCTCCCGGAGCAGTGGCAAAGCACGGGCATAACGCCCACACCCCATCACCACCCTGGCTGCCGCATTCTGGACCAGCTGTAGCCTCCGAATGGTCGTCAAGGGCAGCCCCATGTAGAGCGCATTGCAATAATCTAGTCTGGAGGTGACCAGAGCGTGAGTGACCATGAGCAAGGAGTCCCGGTCCAGGAGTGGGCGCAACTGGCGAATCACCCGAAGTTGGGCGAAAGCCCTCCTGGTCACAGCCGCCATCTGTTCTTCTAGCAGTAGCCGCGAATCCAGGAGGACCCCCAAGTTGCGCACCGGGTCTGTCTGGGGCAAAATAGCCCCATCCAGAACCAAAGATGGTAGCTCCCGGGTTAATGCAGGACCCCTTATCCATAGCCACTCAGTCTTGCTGGGATTCAGTTGTAGCCCGTTAGCCCCCATCCAGACCCCCACAGCTTCCAGGCACCTGGAAAGGACTTTGACGGCATCACTGGGGTCCCCATGGGCCGAGATGTACAACTGAGTGTCATCCGCGTACTGATGGTACCGCACCCCATGGGAACGAATGATCTCACCCAGCGGCTTCATGTAGATGTTAAATAGGAGAGGAGAGAGCACCGAGCCCTGAGGAACCCCCCATTTGAGGGGCCTAGGACTGGACCTCTCACTCTCCAACCACACCGACTGGGTCCGACCCCTCAGAAATGAGGAAAACCAGGACCACACAGTGCCCTGGATTCCCAATCCTCGGAGCCGTTCCAGAAGGATACCGTGGTCAACGGTATCGAAAGCCGCTGAGAGGTCAAGAAGAGCAAGGACGGATGGGTGACCACCATCCCGCTCCCGCCAGAGATCATCCATCAGTGCGACCAATGCCGTCTCGGTACCATATCCAGGCCTGAATCCTGACTGAAAGGGGTCCAGGTAATCCGCTTCATCCAGTACCCCCTGCAGCCGACGCGCCACTGCCTTCTCCAACACCTTCCCTAAAAAGGGGAGGTTGGAGACAGGCCTATAGTTGGTTAGGACAGCTGGGTCGAGGGAAGGTTTCTTCAGGAGGGGGCGCACCAAGGCATGTTTTAAAGGTGCAGGAAACACCCCCTCCCGCAATGATGCATTGATCATAGCCCCAACCCAGCCACCTGTCACCGCCTTGGAGGCTTTCACCAACCAGGTGGGACAGGGGTCCAATGGGCAGGTAGTGGCGCGCACAGCTGCAAGGAGCCTGTCCACTTCATCAGGGGCAACTGGATCAAACTGGTCCCAGATGGTATGGCAAGACTGTGCTCCAGCTCCCTCCGGACTCTCCCCATCCACGCCAGGATTAACCCCAGAGCGAATCCGATCGATTTTCTCCACTAGATGGTCAGCAAAGTCCTCAGCCGACCCCTGCCAACCAGGCACCGGGGTCCCCCTACCAAGGAGAGACCTGGTAACCCGGAACAGGGTGGCTGGGCGATTATCAGCGGAGGCAATAAGGGTGGTGAAGTATTGCCGCCTCACCACCTCCATCGCCACTAGATAGGCCCTAATAGCGGCTCTAGCTAGTGTCCAATCGGAGTCTCTCCGGGTCTTCACTCAGCGGCGCTCTAGGCGTCTCTTTGCCCGTTTGAGCTCCCGCAGTTCATCTGTGAACCACGGAGATGACCTAGCTCCATGAGCTCTGAGAGGCCTTATAGCACTGTTTTAAGGTAATGAGTCATTTACACCAGGAGTGAGAACGATGTAGTACTCAAATGCTGTTAGGCTGCAATTCCAAGCATTTCTCACCTTCAACTCTATTGGCAAGGGCTTAACAGAGCTAGCCTGTTAGGAGGGACTGAGGTGGCTTAGTGGTTTTGATCAGGGGTTCTCAACCTTTTCAAGCCAAGGGCCAGGTCATGCTCCCTCAAACAGTTTTGGGGGCTGGATGGCCATTTTGCCCTGCCTGCCACACATGGCACTTCCGAGTGTGACGGAGATGATGGGGGGCCACTTGAAATGGTGTAGTGGTCCGCATCCAGCCCCCAGACTGTAGGTTGAGAACCCCTGGTTTAGATGCTGAACTTGATGACTGGAAGGTTGGAAGGTCAGCAGTTCGAGACCCAAGTGCTGTTAGACGGAGTGAGCTCCCATCATCTGTCTGACCTCTTAACTTTTCAGACAAGAAAAAGTTAAAAGGGCCAGGGACCAGCTGTGCCAAACAAACAAAAAAGGGTAAAAGAGCTGAGTGGCAGACAAGCAAACATACCTAGCTAATGAGCCATGTTTCCTCTGCGAATCGGTCAATTCCAGACTTACGTTGACCATGTCAATCAGGAAAGACATGCAAGTGTAGACTTCTCCACTCAACACAGTCTGAAAGCAGAAAGGAACAAATACAGATGCAGAGAAACCTGCTGGTTTCCAACCAATGGATTTCTATGTGTCACACATCAGGGATCCTTAACCTACGGCCTGCACCAAATCATCCGGCCAGTGCCCTCACTCCAGCCGCCGCTGCCTCAATCCCTGTCCCCTCCGCTTGGCTTGGCATGTCTCTAATGGCGCTCCGTGGCACAGATGTTGTAAGGCTTACAACATCCTCCCTTCTACGGAGTGTCATTAGGGACACACCAAGCCAGCGGAGGGGACAAGGATTAAGGCGGCATCGGCAGAAGCAGCAGATGCACATGGCTGCATGTGCGTCTTTCCCGGGGCTGCTCTGGCCAGGCGTAGGTGAGAAAGACAGCCTGAACACTTCCTTCACCCACGCCATGCAGCTCCTCCAGGCCGGTAAGCAGGGAAGCGGTGTGGGGTAGAGTAGTGTGTGGCTCGGGGTGATCACCATTGGCGCGGCAGCAGGGGGGGGGGGGAGTGATGGGGGCTCAGGGTGGTCTTGCCGCTGCTAGTAGGACCACCAGTCTGAGGGGACGTGAACTGACTCCTGGCTGTAAAATGTTGAGGACTCATATGTTACATTAAAGTCAGCAGAAAGTGTATCAGATTCTGCCAGTGAATCTCTGTGTGATGTGAAAAATAGCAAGGATTTCAGATTCCTAGTTGGTGAACAACATTTTCACTCAAGCCACCTCTTCAGAATCACTGCGCCTTAATACAATGAACTCAACTATTTTGGCACAGATTTCCAACTGTAAAATTATACAAAATATCTCACATGTATTCTGGGGTCCTGCAAGTCGTAAGGCCTCATGAACTCTTCTACCGGCTCCCCCAGATTCTTCTCCAGGAGTCCCCGAATCAACTTATACTTGCTCAGATCGAGAGAGCAATGGACTGAAGACACAATGCCATGAACTGATATATCAGGGACCAGATGGCTTATCTCCCTACAAACAGAAAGAAAGGGCATGGATCGCAAAGCATTACCAAACTTGGAAACTGGCTAATGAAGAACTTTTTGAAGTGGTAGCCGTGTTAGTCTGGGCAATGATAATATATGCTGTGGCACCTTAAAGACTTGCTCCTGAATTTTAATGTTAGCTTTCGTGGACCAAATCCACTTCTTCAGACATAAAGAGTGGATTTTCATTCTGGACATTTATACATTTCATACCGAGGCCCAGAGTAGGTGTAAAGATCTGTTTGGTTCAGGAGACGGACATGTAAATCAACGAGCTATTTACAACCGGTAATAAAAAGCAATCAGTTTGTCAGGTGAATCTCTGATGGAAAACAGTTTGAGAGGTAAGATTTACAAAATAAACATCTTGACATGCATCTGACATTATACATCTCCTAGTGAGTTTTTATAGGTAAGTTTTTATTACCGGTTGTAAATAATTCTTTAATTTGCATACATAAGAACATAAGAACAGCCTTGCTGGAACGGGCCACAGCCCCTCCAGTCCAGCCTTCTGTCTCACACAGTGGCTCACCCTTTGCTTCAGGGTATTCCCAAGCAGATGCCTTCACCTGCTTAGGATTCCCTGGAAATGGCATTGAGAGATATCCTGCCTATCTATCCAACCCGGAGGTTGTCCTTAAGTATCCATAATTATAGCCATTGATACTCTTGTCCTCCATGAACTTGTCTAATCCTTTCTTAAAGCTGTCAAGACTGACAGCTGTCACCACTTCTTCTGGCAGGGAGTTCCATAGACCAGGGATCCTCTGGGTGAAAAAGTACTTTCTCTTATTTGTTTGACAACTAGTACCCAAAAGTTTCATGGAGTGTCCCCTAGTTCTAGTGTTATGCGATAGGGAAAACAGTTTTTCCTTATCTACTTTGTCCACACCGTGCAAAATGACACTTGCTGACTTATTATCTATACCAGGGTTTCTCAACCTTGGTGCCCCAGCTGTTCTTGGGCTTCAATTCCCAGAAGCCCAAGTCAGCGCACCTGCTGATCAAGGCTTCTGGGAATTGAAGTCCAGTAACATCTGAGGCACCAAGGTTGAGAAACCCTGATCTATACCCTTTCTAATGATCCCTAGCATTGAGTTTGCTTTTTTCACTGCTGAGGCACACTGGGTTGACACCTTCATTGAGCTCTCGTCCACCAGGACACCAAGGTCCCTTTACTGGTTTGTCGCAGAGAGTTCAGACCCCATCAGTTTATAAATGTAATTGGGGTTCTTTGCCCCAACATGCATCACTCTGCACTTACTAATGTTGAAGCTCATTTGCCACTGTTTTGCCCACTCCCCCAGTGTCAAGAGATCCCTCTGGAGCTCCTCACAATCGCTCACAGTTTTCACTACCCTGCACTACTCATGAATTCAGCATACTTCTTGTGTATAGTAAAACCCCGACTTACATAAAAAGTCAATTCCATAGGTTTCTACATAAATGTTTTTTATGTAACTCGAAACAAACCCATAGGAAAAATGAATTTTTATATAACTCGAAGCAAACCCATAGGAAAAATGATTTTTTAACGTAATTCGAAGCAAATCCATAGGGAAATGAATTTTTACGTAAATTGAAGCAAACTCGTAGGAAAAAATGAATTTTTCATAACTCAAAACAAACCCATAGGAAAAATGAATTGTTACGTAACTCGAAGCAAACTCACAGGAAAAATGAAATTTTTTACGTAAATCGAAGCAAACCCACAGGAAAAATGAATTTTTACATAACTCGAAACAAACTCATAGGGAAAATGAATTGTTACGTAACTCAAAGCAAACTTATAGGAACAATGAATTGTTACGTAACTCAAAGTAAACCCATAGGGAAATGAATTTTTACGTGGATCGAAGCAAACCCATAGGAAAAATGATTTTTTTTCCGTAACTTGAAACAAAACTATAGGAAAAACTAATTGTTATGTAACTCGAAGCAAACCCATAAAGAAATGAATTTTTACGTAAATCGAAACAGACCCATAGGAAAAATGAATTTTTTACGTAACTTGAAGCAAACCCATAGGAAATTGTGTTATGTAAATCGGGACATTTAGGTAAATTGGGACATGGTTTTAGCACAAAATCATTATGTAAGTCGAATTATACGTAATTCAAGGCATACGTAAGTCGGGGTTTTACTGTACACTTGTGCATTTGAGAGCACAACTCATTGAAATGAACAAAACAAAGCCATCTCCAGTCACCAGTAAATATAACTTTTTAAGGCAGAGGACAATTCTCCAGTCCTATTGGAACAGAAGACAGAGCAGGATCACTCACTTATCCAAGTTTCTTTCCACTTGCAACTTCAGCCTAAAGGGCTCCGTCAAGAGGCGGCGTCCCGTCTGCCTGACCATGAAAGATGGAAAGATCAGATCTGCGCTAGAGTCTTCAGGAGTCTTTGAACACTCCCTTGAGTATCTTTCAGCAGCAAAAATATTCATGTCCTGAAGATCAACCACGATGCAGTCTAGCAGGCAGCTTTGTTCCTCTGTAAGAGGTCAATTCACGATAGTCAACTTTTCAGAAAAGGTTCTACAGAAATGATCTTGATTACATGGTCTGTTGGTACGGTTTTCTCCAACTTACCAGAATGCTCTAGGACTACCAAAGCAGGTGACTTTGGTGATCTAGTCTCAGTGGACGCCACGGACTCACTTTTCAGTCTAGCAAGATTTGGTCCAGATGAAGACAAGCTCATGAAAAGCCCTTCCGATGTCACTTTGGACTCATCACTTGGTACTCGCTTCATGCTGCGTTTTGGGGTTCCCAGGGGTGATGAAAGCTGAGAAGAGTCTTGCTAAAAGAGAAAGGGGGAAATATAGAACAAAATTAAAGACTGTCCCTCAAGAAAACCTCAACTGCCCCTGAGTAAAGTAATGTCCCCAGAACAGACAGTAAAGTAAAACCCTGTATAATGAAGGGCTCTTATAAAGAAAACCTCGTATAACAAAAGGAATTTGAAGGAAAATGTTGCCTCATATAGTGATTTTTTTGTTATACAAAGCAACGTATCTCCCAGGGTGGTTTTCAAAGCATCCCTATGGAGATTTTCATTATACGAAACATCCCATAGGAAATGTAGCTACACGACGCATGCTTTGTATAACCGGGGGGGGGGGGGGGGGGATCGCATAGCGAAAAACCTTGCAGAATGAATTCTTTTTGTTATACAAGGTACCACTGCATCTTATTAATGTTTTGCACTGGCAAAGGTGAGCCTGAACCATACAAAATGACTGCCATCACACACAATATTCCCAACAATGAGACACAATTTTTGATCTCACCAAACTACCAGGAGACCACAAAAAGCTGTGTCAACGAAATCTACTGGGACGTCGAACAACAGAACAGTACAGCAGCACCATAGGTTTGAAGAAGTTTGACTAGGTGATATTGCTAAATGACTCCAATTTGGACAGATCTGGACTAATTTGGCATGCCTAGTGGGTAAAGTAAATGTCTCGCTCTATTCTGGAGGACTGGGTTTGAAACTGTTTCTGCTAACTAATTTTTGACCGAGAGGTGCTTTTTGATCCGGAGTAGCCTACTCTCCATTCAAAAAGCAGCTTCAGCAGGGGACTTTTTGGGCAGTCTGCCACAAAAATAACTCTCACTTTCTTGTGCATGATGTTCTCTCCAACTTACCATAATCAAGAAATATGGAGGCTTAACACAACTCCTTTTGTGGAGGCTTGGTATACTGTGAACATGTGGTCATGCCATGTCATTGCTCATCACAGTGATGGTGAACCGAACCTTGGCACTCCAGGTGTTCTTGGACTTCAATTCCCAGAAGCCTACATCTCTGTGAACCCACATAAATGGGTTTATTCATGTGGATTCACAGAGACTTGGGCTTCTGGGAATTGAAGTCCAAGAATACCTGGAGTACCAAGGTTCACCATTACAGGCTTATCATCTCTACGGTCATAGACTACTAGCAAAAATGTCGTTTTTGCATTGGTTTACATGGTGTGCTGTTTGATTTACTTATTTGATTGAGTCTCGCTGCATCTTGTTGCACACTGCAGTGGCTCAAGTGGCTCAAGTGCACACTGCAGTGGCTCAAGTGGGAATCGAACTGCCGACCTCCCGCCTTCCAGTCAGCATCTTAGCCACTTGAGCCACTGCTTGGACTGTAGCTAAATATATTATTTAAAAAGCACAGCCAGGTAATAAATAAATAAATGTAAATGCTTAGAATGTAGTTAAATATATTATTTTAAATATATGCATATAAATTCAAAGTTAAAATAAATAAATAAAATCAGGTTTTTTTAAAAATGAGTGCTATTGTAACTGCTACTGCCTAGGATTGAGGTGGCTTAGTGGTTAAGATGCTGAGATTTAAGACTAGAAGGGCGGGGTTCAATACCCGAGTACTGCACGATGGAGTGAGCTCCCGTCTCTGTCTCAGCAGTTTAAGACCCAAGTTCTGCGCAGCGGAGTGAGTTCCAATCATCTGTCCCAGATCCTGCCAACCTAGCAGTTCGAAAGCAAGAAACTGGAAGTAGACAAATAGGTACCACTTTGGTGGGAAGGTAAACAGCATTCCATGCCTGCCATATGTCCATGGAAACGTCTGCAGATACCGACAGCGCTGGCTCTTTGGCTATAAAAAGAGATGAGCACTGAACCCTAGAAGAGTCGGAAATGACTGGCTTTCAAGCAAGGGCAACCTTGCCAACTGCTACTGCAATATAGTGTTCACAGCTTAATGTGCCACTGAGAGGCCTGCAGCACGAACACCTCCTAACATCCCCCCACAAGGAAAGATGGGCAGAAGTACCTTGAGTAAATTTGGATCCTTGTATGCACTGCCTTGTAAAACTGAATCCTCAAGGAAGGGGAGGGAAGGAAGAGAAATATATTAGCTAAAACACGAACACTGCAATAATGGTTAAAAAGGGGTTCCCAACCTTTTTAAGCTGGGGGCCGGGTCATGCTCTCTCAGTCAGCTTCGAGGGCCATACGGCCATTTTGCCCTGCCTGCATGATGGGAGTGGCCATTTTGTCCCAACAGCTTCAAAGTTGGGCAGCCGTTTTGTTTCTTGAACGCCCTTGGAGGGGGTAAAGGGGGGGCACATGAAATGGCACCGTGGGCCGGATCTAGCCTGTGGGCCTTAGGTTGGGAACCCCTGGCTTAAAGCAACAGCAGAACAAGTTAGCCGGAGCTCGAGTCTTACTTTATCTTTGAGTGAGAAGGTGCCGGAGGTGCCTGCAAAGAGGAACCGGTTCTTGACTTTCAGTTTTCCAAGATTGGCTACGATGAGATGGTTAGATCTGGAGCTTTCGGGAATGAGGAGCACTGGCGCTCCAGCTTCGATATCCAAGAGGACTCTGGCCACTCGCTGGGCTTGGTTGCTCACCTTAGGGCAGAAAGAATGGACCTTTTAAAAAATAAAAATAAAATAACTCTAGAATACCATGGTGATTTGACCAGCTCATAGATGTCAGGGCGGGATCTATGCCCTGGTTCAGCCTCGTTCCAAGATGGAGATTTCCATGCGTGGGAGGACCTATAGCACATACCTTAGAGGAATTGGAATGTGAAAACATGCTAGCCTCATGGGTCGGAAGAAATGAAACCTAATGTGTGATGTACATGTTATACTATATAATCATTGGCTGGATTCATTTAGGGGAATGGAAAGGGGGTGGACCGTGTGTGAGGACATAAAACCCAGAAGGTAGGGTCAAATAACTTTCTTCATCTGATGCTTCATGCTGTGGGTGAGCCAACATGTTGTGGCTTAAGATTGGGGGGGGGGGGGGGGCTTTGGGCTTCCTTAATTAGAGCTTTCTTTATTTTGATGGGCTTTCTGAACTTTTGATGAACTTTCTTCTGTAACTTACTCTGAATACAATATACAGTGGAAAGTCATACAACAATCGCCCCGTATAGCAACGAAACCGTATGACAATTAGGTTTTGGGGGCAAAATGGCGTCCCGCATAACAATTTTCCCTATGGAAAAAGTCGTACAACAATTTTTTTAACGGGGGAAAAAATCGTTGTATGATGTATCCCATAGGGAAAATCGCTATACAATGCATGTATCATATAGCAATTGTTTCGTATAATGACGAGCCCCATGAAACGGAGTAAAATCGTTGTATGATGTACCACTGTATGCGATTACTGAATGTTGGCAAACACATCACTTTTAAATTACCCAAAGATGACTGGATTGTTTACTCGGCTATGCACTACCTTCTCTATACTAATCTAATATCCTGGGTTGCTTAGCTAGGAGGGCAGCAGTTCAGAAGCAGGAACCAACCATTCGTGGGAAGAAGACCTACTCATGAGTAAATTTGTCTCTGTCCAAGCTCCTGCCAACCAAGCAGTTCAGAAGCAAGAAATTGCACCCTAGCGTCGGATATGACTGGCGTTCGAGCAAGGCAAACCTTTACCTTTACCTAAACAGGTACTGCTTTGGAGTGAAAGGTAACAGTGTTCTGCACGCTCTAGTTCGGGACATGAAAGAAGAACTCCCAAAATGCAGGCTGGGCAGTGAGGAAGAAAGGGAAACTGTAAGGACCACTTTGCTCTTGTCTTCCATAAGACATACCATCTGTCCTTCAACAGCTGCTCTCTGGCGGCCCAAGACATCCTGGAGTTGAGTGAAGTGCTGGATAAAAGATACCACTTCCGCCTGGAAGCGCTGGGTGTGGACATACTGCACTGAAGCCATGCGTAGGCTGACGCGCATGTCACAGTCCCTCTGCAGCAAAGGGTCAGGCTGGCCGAACCTGGCAGGAAACAAACGACATAGACATGCTCTCACTGCATCTTCGGTGGACCTGGTGCACATTTCATTCATCCACGGAGACTCGAGTCATCAGTGCCTATATATGTTAAACACATTTTCCTCCTGAGTGTTTTGCTTTGATACGAACAAGGGGCTCAACAAACCATGAACCTTCCCTCAATTGTTGGCCAAAACAAACAAGAAACAAGCAGCAAGCAAGACACAAGAGAAAGGGAGAATGAGAAGGAATATGATAGCACTCTTCAAATACCTGAATGATGATGATGATGATAATGATACAGTAAAACCCCTACTTACGTAAAATGTCTGTTCCGTAAGATTTTATGTAAATCGGTTTTTTACTTAACTCGAAGCAAACCCATAGGAAAAATTATTTTTTTTATGTAACTCGGAGCAAACCCATAGGAAAAATGAATTTTTTACGTTAACTCCAAGCTAACGCATAAGAAAATTGAATTTTTTACATAACTCAAAGCAAACCGATAGGTAATTGCGTTACATAAATCGGGACATTTACGTAAATCGGGACATGGATTTAGTGCAAAAATCATTACGTAAGTTGGATTTTATGTAACTCGAGGCATATGTAAGTTGGGGTTTTACTACTACTACTACTACTACTACTACTACTACTACTACTACTACTACTACTACTACTACTACTACTACTACTACTACTACTACAGTTTTGTGTCAGAAATTATTCTGGGTTGGAAAGATTTTTGCGGAATGCCCAAATGAGGCTCCTTTCATGTCCCCAAGAGCTGGGACAGAAATGAGCAATCAATCTGTCATGTACTCTTGCCAGCCTTCCAGCTAACAAGGCGAGCTTCTTAACCACTGAGCCACCACAGCCCCTCAAGATAATCATAAAGAGGAAGGATATTTTTCTCCACCATCCCAGAGTGCAGGATGCATCAGGCTCAAACTACAGGAAGCCAGATATAGACTGACTATCAGGAATAAGGTCTTAACATTTAGAGAGGTACGACCCTTGAGGGGGGTGGTGAGCGCTCCAACACCAGAAGCATTGAAGAGAAAGTTGGACAACCATCTCTCGGATCTGCTTTGATTTGAATTCCTGAATTGAGCAGGCTCAAGTACGCCAACTCTGATCCAGGAGAAGCTTTATGGCAAGAACAAACATTCTTGAGGGGTCACAAGAGCAAAACCAAATTAGAAGATGGAGGAAGGAGCTCACTGGACAAGGAGTAACATGAAAGGAGGATATAGTTGAAGATCTCAACCTCCCTTACATCACTTGGAGGACTCTAAATAGGCTGAGGGTTGGACTCCCTAAATGTAAGACCAACAGGCTCAAGTGGGGACTGCTGGTGGACAACAACACAAGACAAAACATCACAAGCCCCATGGAACGGATTAAAATCGTTGTATGAGGTACCACTTGTACATCCATCTGTGAGCTTTTGTGGATCAGAAATCAAATACTGTATATCTGTTGGACACCCATCACAGAGGCTTAAATATTAGCCAAGGGTTTCTGGGACATTATCAAATTTGATACACAGATTACTATATGCTGTTAGATATTTTATATACTACATTTTGGTGTATTATACCACCTTCCCTGACCTTCCTGCAAATTCTCTTTTGCAACATGATGTGCCCACACAAGTTAAGATGTTAAACCAGTAAGAGGTTAAACTCATTAGCATTTGCTTTGCTTGGCAACTTCACACTTTTAAGATTGAAAGGGGGACATTTGAAACTAATCTGAATAGTCATTTGTTACTGCTAGCTGTAGGAAGCTGTACTGATATGCATGCTTGCCTGTCATTCTGCTTGATTACTCTTTACCTCTTTACCTTGTAACCTCTTTACCTATGTATCTGGTGTATATAAACAATACCTGGAAGTTTTACTCCTTTGTCTGAAGAAGTGGACTTGATCCACGAAAGCTCATAGCAAAAATATAGCAGTTAGTCCTGCCAACCTAGCAGTTCGAAAGCAAGAAATTGCAAGTAGATAAATAGGGACCACTTTGGTGGGAAGGTAACAGCGCTCCGTGCACTCTGATATCTAGTCATGCTGGCCACATGACCACGGAAACGTCTGCAGCAGCAGACAGCGCTGGCTCTTCGGCTTTGAAACAGAGATGAGCACTGCACCCTAGAGTCGGATATGACTGGCTTTCGAGCAAGGGAAACCTTTACCTTTACCTTAGTCTTTAAAGTGCTGCAGCGTTTTTATTTTTTTATTATATATTTTTTCTGATATGGTTTAGCAAAACCTCCATTGCTTACTTGTAGACTTGAAAGATGAGGGCTTCTCCGCCACTGGTGATGAAGCGTTCTCTGTAAAGCTCTCCATGTGAAGTGAGGTCACTTAAGGATAAGCTCCCAATGCTTCCTTGTAGGGCCAGATCTCCTTCTGTAAAGGAACACGTAGATAATTCAGAGATCCAGAGGAAGACAGCATGGATACAAAAAATGTTAGGGTGAGAGTATGGGCCAGATTTCTGGTTTGTGAAATTAGGATTAAATTTGAAAGACCCCTCTGTCCTTTTGCGAGATTATAGCATTCATCAAGGGATTGTGGTGGCTTAATAGTTAAGATGCTGAACTTGATGACTGGAAGGTCGGCAGGTCAGCAGTTCGAGACCCGAGTGTTGCACCATGGAGTGAGCTTCTGTCATCTGTCCCAGCACCTGCCAACCTAGCAGTTCAAAAGCAGGAAATTGCAAGCAGATAAATAGGTACAACATCAGTGGGAAGGTAAATAGTGTTCCATGCGTTCTGGTATCTAGTCACGCCTTCCACATGTCCACAGAAATGTCTGCAGATGCAGACAGCACTGGCTCTTTGGCTATAAACAGACATGAGCACCAAACGCTATAGTTGGATATGACTGGCATTCAAGCAAGGGAGACCTAATATTCATCAAGATGTGCCCAACAATGTCCTTCTTTCCAGAAGAAGGAAATGGAGAATTTGAGGAAAGAAAGGAATACTTAATGGGGTTTATGCTTTAATTTTATAGAAAGAGACCTGTTTTTCAAAAGCAACAGATAAACCTGTCTGTTGTTTTTTTTTTTTTTTAAAAAAAATCAAGTTAGACCTATATTTGAATCAAACTACAACTGTGTGTATTTAAAAAAAGGAAAATAAACATTTCAGATAGAACCGAATATATTTTCTGCTTAGCTACAATGAATCACTTTTCATTTTGGATATAACAAAGCAGAACAGGCATTAATAATAGGAATAAAGTAAAGATACTTGGAAAAATATTTCAATAATAATAATAACAACAACTACTACTACTACTACTATTATTATTATTAATTTCATGTCAAAAACTATTCTGGGTTGAAAGGATTTTTGCGGAAAAAACTCCACCCAAATGAGGCTCCTTTCATGTCCCCAAGAGCTGAGACAGAGACGGCCACTCAATCTGTCATGCAGTACCCAGGTCTCAAACTGCCGACTTGCCAGTCTTCCAGCTAACAAGGCCAGCTTAACCACCGAGCCACCATAGCCTCTTAATATTTCAGTTTTAAACAGTGAACTAAACATATAACATTAATTATGGCCGAAGTCACACTGGCAAAGATATAATCTTTTAATTTCACATCTTAATTTTTGAATTATTTGCCCCATTGGTTTTTCCCACCAACAATTTTTTATTTTATTTTACTTATGATACGTAGCTTTACTTACAAAACTGAAGTCTATCTTCTCAGCAATCACCACCAACAACTAATTCTACCTCATTCTCTTAAGCAGAATACCAAATTAGAGAAAAATATAATGTGCTTCTGGAAACAACTGACTCATTGCATTCTTGTCCCATTTTTTAAAAAAAATCAGTTGTGTCTGCTGCGGTTTAGAAGCAACCAGCAACGAAAGAATCCAGAGACCTGAAATCTCAAACAAACCCAATCATAATTTTTGCACCTGAAATTCGCCACTCAGTTTTTGCATTTGGCAAATTTTATTTAACTACCGTATTTTCCCGCATATAAGATGACTTTTTTTAATATAAATTTTTATTAACTGATTTTCAAAAAAAATATACAAACATACACAAAACATTACATCATAAAACATAACAAAAATATATAAGTTTCATAGAAAATAACCACATAGATGATAGTTGAACTATTATCTATTATACTGCACATAATGTTGAATATCTACTTGAGAATTAACACTATAACTATAACCAATTCTAAAACATTTCAGTAATGCTATTATTTAGGTACAACTATCAAGCTCCAATTTACACTTACAATTCACCCAGTGTTTATTTACATTGCCTCGGAGAGTTTGGTCTTAATATTGTCTCCAAAAACTACTTTGAGATGGTACAGGTCTACAGCATTCCATACCCATAAGGGAGTGATCAACAAAAGGCTTCCAAATACTCCAAAATCTATTTTCCTTCAATTTATCCCTTTTTACTTTTATCTCCCATGTCAATTTAGCATTCAATGCTAGGTTCCACATTTCCTTATACCATTCTCCCGTCTGAATGGTTACAACATTTTTCCAGTTTCTAGCAATGCACTGTCTACCCGTAGTTAACATTATTTCTAGTAACTCTTTTTCCTCTTTGTTTAAACACATACCATCCACATCTGTTAGCATAATGGTACCTGACGCCAGTTTAATTTTCTTACCCATTATTTCCCCAGCCTCTTTTTCTATTCTTCTCCAAAAATCATTTATCATTTTACAGCTCCACCACATATGCTTATAGGTTCCAACAGTATCTTTACATCTCCAACATTATTTGTCCTTTTTATCATCAATCTGATGTAACCTCAATGGTGTCAGGTACCATTGCCACAACATTTTATAATTATGTTCCTTAATTCTTACTGACATAGTTCTCATTATCCTCTTTTTCCACTTGTTTCTCCATTCATCATTTCCTAGCTTTATATTCAAATCCTGTTCCCACTTCAATTTCAAATCTTCCTGTGGATCACCCCCCTTGTTTATTAAGGCATAAAGTTTACTTACTAGACCCTTAATGCTTTTATCACCTTTTCGAATTTTCCAAACCAATTCTTCAAATTCCGTCTTTTCTCTGTATTTTTTATTCCAATTATTAACCTTCATTTTCTGAAACCAGTCCAATTTTAACTGTTCAAACAGTTTTTTTCTTCTTGTTTTCATCTCCACAAGTCCTTAACCACTCTTTCACCAAGAAAACTTCATTTTTATCCAGTATTTCTTTTATTTTTATCTATTTTTATCGGAAAGCACGCCATATCTGCCAATTCCAAAAATGGAGAGACATCTGGGACTAAATCCTTCTTTAATCTTTTCCACACGTTCATGAGTCCCCTCATCATAGTATTACTGGTGGCTATCATTTTAATCTGATCTCCCAAATAAATCATTTTACCAATATTCCTGTAATCTTTCATCTCAATCTCCTCCCAAATTACTTTTCCTCTTGCCAAAATCTTCACAACATTCTTAATTTGAAATGCGCGATAATACGCTAATAAATTTGGCATTCCCAAACCCCCTTCTTTCTGAGGCAGGTACCAGAATTTCTTTGGTAATCTAGATTTTTTACCTCCATTGCAAAAATTATTAAACATCTTTTGAAACTCATCAATCTCCTTTTCCTTCATTTGAATTGCAAGTGCATCAATTAGGAAATTAATTCTCGGCAACAACATCATTTTACAAATTGCAATCCTCCCAAACCATGACAACTTCAATTTTTGAAGACTTTGTATTCTAGTCTTAAATTCTATTTTCAAGCTATCATAGTTCAATCTTTTAAGTTCTTCCAATCTATTTGAAATAATTATCCCCAAATATTTCAACTTATCTTTGATTTGTATGTTAGATAGCCCCACCATCTTTTCCTTCTCCTCTTCCCCCATGTTACACAGCATCATTTCCGATTTATCCCAATTTATCATCAACCCTGTTATATCCTCAAAGTCCTCTATTTTCGCTTTAATCCTATCCATAACCCCCTCTGGATTCTTCACCATTAGCAATGTGTCATCTGCATACATACTTACCTTATTACCCATTATCCCTTCTATACTTGAATCTTCCCTTATGTTTTTAGCCAAAATTTCCATTGCCATAATGAACAAGATAGGGGACAGAGGACAGCCCTGTCTAGTACCTGCCTCAAGCTTTACCTCATCTGTAACCTCATCATTTACTCTGATCCTAGCACTCCCTTTCTGATATAACAAATCAATTACCCTTCTAAATCTATCTCCAAATCCATAGCTTTTAACTATTTCCTTAATCGAAGACCATTGTAACAAATCAAATGCCTTAAAAATGTCCAAAGATAATAACCCCACCTTTTCCTTCGTTTGATTAACGTTATCAGTTAGATCTAACACCCTCCTGGTCAAATCAGCCATATGCCTTCCTTTAAAAAAACCTACTTGATCAACATTTATATATTCTCCCATGAATTTGTTTAAACGGTTAGCCAGTATTGCTGTGAAGATCTTGGCATCTTGATTTATAAGAGAGATTGGTCTATAAGATTCCACTTTTTCCAGATTTTTCCCCAATTTTGGCAGCAGAACAATTGTAGTCCTATACCATGAAGTCGGAATTTGTCCACCATCTAAAATATAATTATATAACTTTACCAGCTTTGGTACCACAACGTCTTTAAATTCCTTATAAAACTCGGTTGGTAGTCCATCGTCTCCCGGGGCTTTCCCCAACTTCAAACCACTAATTACTTCCTTTACCTCTTTCTCAGAAACTTGTTCTTCCATTTTGTCCCGGTGTTCCTGCTTTATTCCACTCACTAACTGCCTGTCCAAAGTCCCTTTAAGCTTCCCCAAGTCTATCTCTTTTTTGGCGTATAGTGCTTGATAAAAATCCTTCACGATTTTATATTTATCACTAACTTTATTACACCTTATCCCTTGTTTATTAACCAAAACCCCAATTTCCCTTTTTTCCTTTTTGACTTTGGCCGCTCTTGCCAATAATCTTGAATTTTTGTTGCTAAATTCAAAATACTCTCTATTTAAATCTATCAAATCTCGTTTTACTTTTTCTATATTCTGCCTTCAGTCTTTGTAATTTGACAAAAAAAATTTATCCTTCTTTTTTGAGTGTTCTTCCTGTAATTGTTTTATTTCTTTTTATTTCTCCTCCTGTTCTATCTTATACTTTCTGCTACTTGTTGCTTGCCAATTTTATACTTTCCCCTCTAAAAACCGACTTCATGGCATCCCAGACCACATTAAATTTTACCTCTTCATTATCGTTCCACTGCCAGCTTTCCATCCAACTTTCTATAATTTGTTCTTTACATTTTTGATCTTTGAATAGATTAGGATCATATCTCCAATTTCTTCCTCTCCTATTATCCTTTTGTGTCCTCAATTCCAAAAACACTTTAGCATGATCTGATTCCTTAAAAATTCCTATTTCAATTCCCTCAATATTTTTAACCATGTTTTCCGTTAAAAATATATAATCTATTCTAGAATAGGACCCATGAACGTGTGAAAAATAGGAATATGCCCTTTCCAAGCCCTTGATCTCTCTCCAAGTCTCTCTTCAGCCCCAATGCAACCATCCAATTATCTAGAACATTCCCTTTGATACCTGCTCCACACCTTGCTAAATTCGTACAGTCTAAGTTTGACCTTATCAAATTAAAATCTCCAGCCACAATCATCTTTGCTACTTTTTCTAACACCACAATTTTACGAACTTTTTCTAAAAATTCTGCTTGATGTTCATTTGGAGCGTAAATATTCACTAAAACTATTTCCTCATCGTCAATTTTCCCTCTCACGATCAGATATCTACCTTCCTGGTCAGCAATACTTTTTGTTATCTCAAATCCTAATCTTTTAGAAATCATGATTGCAACTCCTCTCGCTTTTGAAGTACCAAACCCCATTTCATAATGTTGTATCCATCCTAAAAAAAATTTGTTTGTTTCCTGTAAAAACACTATATCGGGTCTATTTTTCTTCAATGCCAATTCTAACCTCTTCCTCTTAAGAACAGAATCTGTACCTTTTACATTCCAGGTTAATACTTTAATACTTCTCATAATTTGTTACAATTTCACCTTCTCTAACTTCCAAACTCTCCATTAGGCGTGCTACCACAAACCCCTTACCACTAAGAAAGAAAAATATACAAAAAACACACAATATCACTCTCCCCACTTTCTTTGGAAAAAAAAGCCGCCTTCGATATCCAAAGAGGGGAGAGGGGGAACATGTAAGATGTGCGTATAAATTAGTGCACCGCGCATCCTCACCTTTCTACCGTCTAAATAATATTAAAAAATTATTACATCATAACCCATTACTCACTGCTCCTTACTTGCTTCCTCCTCCACCATGATCAATGACAACTCCTCCTCTTATACGTCTTATACGCCGGGTACTTACCTGCAGCTTGCTTCATATGTCCAGCGGGTAGATAAAGGGAGCCGTCCCTGGCCCGGGAGGCCCCGAAGACGCCGCCGTTGGAAGAGGGGTAGTCTTATATGGCGAATATATTGCAAACTATACATTTTAACTAGAAAAGTTGGGGGTCGTCTTATACGCCGGAAAATACAGTACTTTACACATCTATGTTGTAAAATAAAAATATAGCTATGTTTTACCTTCTATTTCTCCTTTCAGACAGTTTATGTCAGGGATTCTCAACCTGCGGCCCACAGCACCATTTCATGTGGTCCCCCACTGCCTCTACCACACACAAAAGGGCCATGCGGTGGAGGAAGGGCAAAATGGCCGTCCGGCCCCCCAAAGCTGACTGAGCGAGCGTGATCCGGCCCCACCCTTTAAAAGGTTGAGAACTCCTTGTTTATGTGATGAATCGCATCGGCATTTCTAAAAGCCAAAAGCAATTCCTTTATATTACCTAAGCAAAATCAGTTATAAGTAATTCAGACTCACCAATCATTTCCACATGAGTAACGAGTTTGGACACGTTTGCCTTTGCCAGTTCGTTGGTTGCTTTATTCAGAACTAGAGACAAGGAATGGACCTAGATAAACAAGGGGGAGAAATGAAAATGGGAACAAGATTACCTCTTCTTACAAATCTATTATCTTAACTCTCCAGATCACGTCTAGAGACCTTTATGACGACCGCTTATATGGGAATAAGAGACGAAGAGGAACTAGGAAGCCGCATGCAGAAGGACTCGGTCAGCGTCGTTGTCGGCCGCTACTCGTATCCGAGTGTACACTTTTTCCTGGAAATCATTTTCAAGAATGACAAACGGGAAAAATGCCACTGGTATGAATTTGTTTAAAGTGGATCCCAGCTTGCCATGAAGTGACCCACACAATATAATCACAAAGCCATCTCCTGTGGCACGTATGAAATGAGTCATGCAGGATTTAACAAGGTGCGCCTTCACAGCCAGCCCATCGGACATGGCCCTTTCCAGCTCCATGACGGTTGGGAATCAGAATAGTGAAGTGGTTCCTCCTCTGCTCCTTTTGCCACTGGGCCCAATCTGATGGTGTCCAGTAGCATTTCCTCCACTGAGGGGGCCATCCCCCCACGTAAAGGGGCTCATCCACCTATAGCCGTTATTTACTGCCGCCCAACTCTCAGCGTTGAGTCACTTGCTGTACGGTCTACTCCAGTGGTGGTGAACCTATGGCACTCAGAGCCCTTTCTGTGGGCACCCATGCAGTCACCCCAGCACAGAGTTTGTCTCACCCTTCTGCCCAGGAGCCCAATGGGAGCGCTTCCTCCCTCCCCAGCAAAGAGTTCATCCCGCCCATCTGCCTAGCAGTCCAATGAGAGCATTTCCTTCCTCCCTTGTTGCTATGTCGACACTTTGTGATAAATAAGTCAGTTTGGCGTTGCCATTTGGGCACTCGATCTCTAAAAGGTTCACCATCACTGTTCTACTCCATTACCATAGCGGGATATCCGGCCAGACAGCCACAACACAGAAAATAAAAGCCCAGCAGAAAACACTGTCTATAGCTGGCTAGTCATTTCACCTGAGACTCATCATCCTACTTGTTCTGATGACTAGGACCCCATACTATGCATCCATGGACTAACTACAGTCTGGAATCCAAAGTAAAGTTTTAGGATTTTTGGGATCTCAATTCCCAGAATTCTGCAAGATTCTCCCAGTCAGAATTATGGGAATTCCCACCCAGAGACCAACACCCACGATGCCATTTAGGCCCACAAAACCATTTCATATGCCCCTCCCTACCCCACCACCTCAACTACACCAGGAAGTGCCATGTGGTGGAGGAAGGGCAAAATGGCCATCCAGCCCACAAAGCTGTCTGAGGAATCATGACCCAGCCCCCAGCTTAAAAAGGTTGAGAACTCCTGAATTAGACTCTACAAAAAATGCCTCTCAAAGAACGATGATGCTCAGGAAGCCCTGACAGTCATGCAGCCTTTGAGGCAAGGCCTTGGTCCAAGTGATCGATCGATCGATTGATCGATCGATCAATCAATCTTTATTACAGTCCAAACTCAGCATAGTACAGCAAAAGAGCAGAAGCTAAAATACATATTAAAATATACATTAAAAGGAATGTGTCTTCTTTGGTTAAAGGAGTAATAGATCACAATTGTGGTCCAGGACCAGCATATGTACTTAAAATACATTTTAAAAAGGAGCACATCCAAGTAAGCAAAAGGCTAGGTGTCTATAGACCAGGGATTCCTAAACCTGCAACCCGTGGGCTGGGTGCAGCCCGCGGCGCCATTTCATGTGGCCCCCACTGCCTCCACCACACCAGGAAATGTCATGTGGTGGAAGAAGGGCAAAATGGCCGTCCAGCCCGCGAAGCTGTCTGAGGGAGCATGACCCAGCCCCCAGCTTAAGAAGGTTGGGAACTTCTGCTATAGGCCAGCCTGCTGGCCGTCCTTCCCAAAGGTGTGGATGGAATTGAACTGTGACCAACAACAGAAGTCATCTTTTAAGCTAAAATGACCATCACTTTTTTCATACCTTCAGGTCCAGTTTGGTATTAACCGAATCTTGGGCTTCTGCAGACGAGAGGACGCTGGTTTCCGACTTAACAGTGTGCTGAACATCTTCCGGCTGCAACTTCATGGTGTGATTCTCAGCGGTAGAACCAATCCCAAAGAAATCCAGAATCACCACCCAGGTTTGCAAGGTGATCAGAACATCTAAGCAGTTGAAGTCCACGTCTACACTGCGATTGACTTTGTCATAGCGGGAAGCAAACTCTGGATGTTTCTTGTCCACCAGCAATATGTTGACGTGGACCAAGGAATCGTCGAAGTCACTTTTCCCACAAGAGGTGCTGGTCTTGTTTGCCATGGGAGACGGCGGCGGGGTCAGGGGACACTCCGACTCTTCGTTCTCTTTGTGCTTTCTGCGAGAGACACAAGTCGGCCGCTGGTAAAACTGGAAGACATTTGGCGCTTCCTCCATGTGGGAAGGAAGAGAACGGGGCATTTCCGGATATTCTACATTAGACACCGATGGGCAAGACTGGGAGAGGTACTCTTTCTGTGTCAAGCTCAAGGGCTTGGGTGCACCGCGTGACACCATGAGATTCTTATACTGCGAGTCTGGATTCTTCTCCAGAAGATCTTCCATCAACAAAGAACGTAAGGCAATCTGAATGGATAAGGTCTGGGGGTGATCTTTAGCAAACTCAATGTCAAAGTCCTGAAATTTTAAGCTGACCAAGCCTTGTGCTCCAAGCGTCAGGTCGCCACTTAGCTGAATCTGGAACTCCGAGATATGAAAAGTGGCTTGTATTTGAGTGAAAGAAGGCACTACTTCCTTAGCTAGCATAAATTTATTTGTAGCCGAGCCAAGGCTGGAATGACTGAAGAGCCCGTTTTCTTTCCTGTCAAGAGAAAAGTCTGTGTTTGTGCTACGGAGTGAGGCTGAAGGAGAACTGGAGCTGGGATACGTGGAGGACGGAAAGCTGTATAGTGGAGTAGTTAAATCCTCATTGCAGACTAAGTTGTCAAGGGTTTGCAAAACTTGCTCATACACGTGTTTGGCCAAAACGACCTGCATTTAAGAAAAATAAACATATGTTATATTGAAAGCATTTATTTCTGTATATTCCCATCACTTAACTGCTATTATTTATTTATTATTATATTTATACCCTGCCCATCTAGATTTTCCTACTCTGGGCAGCTAACAAGCCTTGCGCTCCAAGCCTTGTGCTCTACATGGGGCTGCCCTTGATGACCATTTGGAGGCTGCAGCTGGTTCAGAATGCAGCTGCCCGGGTGGTGATGGGGCGCGGGCATTATGCCCGTGCCTCGCCGCTGCTCCGGGAGCTGCACTGGTTGCCAGTGTGCCTCCGGGTGGAACTCAAGGCGCTGGTTTTGACCTTTAAAGCCCTACATGGCAGTGGACCGGGATACTTAAGAGACCGCGTCGCCCCAAGGAATTCAGCCCGTCCTACGAGGGCAGATCAGAGAGGCTCTGTAATGGTCCCATCCGCGAGAGAAGCACATCTAACTGGGACCAGGAGGAGAGCCTTGTCTGTGTCTGCCCTTTGGAACCTCCTGCCACCTGAGTTGTGCCTCCAGACAGAGCTACTCCCCTTTAGAAGAGCACTAAAGAGATGGCTTTGTCAACGGGTGTGGGGTGTGAATGGTACAACCTCCCACCCCTCCTGGCTTGTCTAGCTCATGTAGGGAGTCTCAGGCCATGTCAGCTCTTTAACGTGGGTGCATAGAGGGTAAGGATAGTTTTAATCAGGTAATTTTATTCGCTTTTAATATGGTAGTTTTAGATATACAGATTTTACTTGATGTTTTTACACAATTGTTTTTTATGTTGTGTTTTCATTATCTTTGCATACCACCTTGGGTCACTTTTTAAGTGAGGAAGGTGGTATAGACATAGCGGAAATAAATAAATAATAAAATAACAACACATTAAAACAGTCACTACACACACACACACACACACACACACACACACACACACACACACACACACACACACACACACCGTATTTTCTGGCGTATAAGACGACTGGGCGTATAAGACGACCCCCAACTTTTCCAGTTAAAATATAGAGTTTGGAATATACTTGCCGTATAAGACTACCTCTCTTCCAATGCACACCAAATAAAAATTAACCCACACTCAACCCGAAGACGCGCAGCCCTCCGAGTCGAATGGGCAGGTTCTGGTGGAGAGCCAATCCACGCTCACGTTCTCCTCCTCGAGGTACAGGAAGATGTGTGCAGCTTGCTTCCCCTTGCTTCATACTCCCTGCACAGAGCAGGGACTCGGCCGCGGCACCCCCCACCATATGCGCCGGACATATGAAGCAAGGGGAAACAAGCTGCAGTTAAGTACCTGTCCTATAAGACGACCTTCAACTTTGGCACAGATTTTTCGGGGTTAAAAAGTAGACTTATACGCCAGAAAATACAGTGTGTGTGTGTGTGTGTGTGTGTGTGTGTGTGTGTGTGTGTGTGTGTGTGTGTGTGTGTGTGTGTGTGTGTATAGATAGATAGATAGATAGATAGATATAGATAGATAGATAGATATAGAGAGATATAGATATAGATAGATAGATATAGAGATATAGAGATAGATAGATAAATAGATATAGAGATATAGATAGATATAGATAAGTAAAATAAAATAATACTAAGCAGTTGAAGCAGTTCAAACGCTGCACTTGACAACTGGAAGGTCAGAGTTCGATTCCAGAATACTGCAGGACAGAGCGAGCTGCCGTCTCCGTCCCAGCTCCTGCCAACCTAGCAGTTTGAAAGCAAGACATTGCAAGTAGATAAATAGGGACTACTTCAGTGTGAAGGTAAACAGCATTCCGTGAAAAGAAAAATGATTCTACACTAGAGAAAGATTTGAACACAAGTTGCCCTATCCAGCCCACACTTAAGTTAGCTTGCCAGTCAGAATTATCAAGGGGCCTTTAAAAAGGCTTGGCTGAAGTCAAGATATATTACATCCTCAGCATTTCCACCGTCTAGCAAGAAAGTTGCATGATCCAAAGATAAAACAAGTCTTGTAGGATTTGTTCTTGACAAATCCACACTGGCTTCTAGTTGTCACGGCATTGTTTTTAAACAACTTGAAGACAGATTGTTGAAACTGATTTAATAGTATAGAATTATTTACTATACCTGTAGAGGGTTAACAAATTTCCCCTCAATCCGCATCAGGCTTGTAATTTCAATGTCATCATTCATACAGAATGCCAATTCTGAACTATTTTCCACTGGAATCTTCTCCAGTTCAAATTGGATGGTGGCATTATTTAAAATATGGAAAGCTGTAATTAAGGAAACAAATCAAGCTGTGACTATTAGCATATGGGCCAAAAACATATTATACATTATCATCAAGTATAAGAACAGAAATAGATCAGAAATAGATATCCTTTCTTAATCCAAGAGGTAAATCATCTTGCCTCCAGTCATACAAATTCTGAAACTAATCAACAGTTGGTCAATGCGAAGATGCTTCCCATTTATTCTGCTTTAAGCACGCAGGTCCCCTTAGAGCAGGGTTCCCAACCTTTTCAAACCGGGGCCCAGGTCATGCTCTCTCAGTCAGCTTCAAGGGCTGGATGACCATTTTTTCCTGCCTGCACAATGGGGCTGGCCATTTTGTCCCAACAGCTTGAAAGGGATGGCTATTTTGTTTCTCAAATGCCCTTGTAGAGGTGGGGGGGCACATGAAAAATGGTGCTGCGGGCCAGATCCAGCCTACTGGCCTTAGGTTGGGAACCCCTGCCTTAAAGGGGTGTTTCATTTGTGCTCATTTATAAACGTGGTTCCCACACGGGGAACATGGCCCACAGGGGGGCAATTTGATTTTTTAGGTGGGCAATTCAAGAATGAGGTATTAACCGTGAATGGCCTTTTAGGCTTCCTCCACCTGAATAGGAATTCAGTTTTTGAATACCCCGTATTTATTCGAGTATAACGCGCACTCGTGTATAACGCGCACCCCTAATTTTCCATGAAACCTCGGTATAAAATTTTGTTTCACACCACTCTCTAACATTCGTCTCTGGTACAGTGAATTCTCGGCTAGCTGCTCGGTTTCCATGCATTTCAGCATGATCAACAACTTTGAGCTTGAACGAAGCGTCATATGCACAACGTTTACGCTTGCTACCCTGAGATGCCATCTAAAGGGGAACCAGTTATATCAGTGAAAAAGAGCACGCCTTAAAATATTGAGGGAGGGGGGGATAATCAGACCCACCTGTTGCAGAAAATGCAATCCGAAACGAGCACTTCCGACCCCCAGGAGCCTCGCTTGAACTGCGAGCTACCTCCGGGCCACGCCTCATCTCCCGCGCCACCCAATCAGATCCCGTCAATTTCTTCAAAGCCACCCCCCCGCCTCCCCTTCACCCGCCGCAGCAATAGACAGCCGACCCAATTCTAAAAAGGAAGTAAAAGAGGCTCGTTTATAACGCGCACCCAGTCCTCGTGTATAACGCGCACCCAAACTTTGATTTCTTTTTTTGGTATAAAATTTTGCGCGTTATACACGAATAAATACGGTAATACTAATTATATGTCACCGGGAGAGGGGGGGTGGCATCAGGATTTTAGAGATGCTTAGTTGAGGCATGGCCAAAAAAGGTTGCGAACCACTGATCTAGAAAGAGGTAAGAAAAAGCAGACACACCTACACAACTGAAATAAGATTAAGAATGAGGATCACAGGTCTATGGAACTCCCTGCCAGAAGAAGTGGTGACAGCGGTCAGTCTTGACTGCTTTAAGAAAGGATTAGACATGTTCATGGAGGACAAGGGTATCCATGGCTATAATTATGGATACCTAAGGACAACCTCCGGGTTGGAGAGATAGGCAGGATATCTCTCAATGCCATTTCCAGGGAATCCTAAGCAGGTGAAGGCATCTGCTTGGGAATACCCTGAAGCACATGGTGAGCCACTGTGTGAGACAGAATGCTCGACTGGATGTGCTCCTGTGGCCTCTTCCAGCAAGGCTGTTCTTATGTTCTTATGTATGTTTTACCTTCCTTGAAGTAAGCATCTCATACCCATTTTTATATCATAGGACTGAAAGGAAAACAGCCCAAAAAGTGGTCAAAACCAACACAACCCAGTGGCACATTTAAATTTTATTTTGAGTAAGAATCCCTAGACTGCAGCCCACTTTGTGAAATCTCTGAGGTTCTTTTCTTATACTTGGCCTAAATAAAACCATTTGTTTACTGTAAGGAAAGGATCAGGACATATTTTCATTTATGGAGGGAGTGTAAAACTATGAATAAGATTTGGGCAAAATCATTTGAAGAAATAAATCAGATATTGGCTTTAAAAATTAAAATGTGTCCTAGGATTGCTTTGTTAATAGATTTTGGAAAGAGCTGGTTGTTATTATGGTAAGAGCTATGAGTTTGGGTTTTTTTAATCGTGTAAGAAGCACACAAAGGTGCTTTCTGGGTTGAAAGGATTTTTGCTGTAGAAACTCCACTCAGGGGACGCCCAAATGGGGCTCCTTTCATGTCCCCAAGATCTTTTCCCCACCAAAGTGGTCCCTACTTATGTACTTAAAATTTCTTGCTTTCGAACTGCTAGGTTGGCAGGAACTGGGACAGAGACAGGTCTTCATTCCATCATGCAGTACTCAGGTCTCAAACTGCCAACTTGCCGACCTTCCACCTGGCAAGGCAAACTTCTTAATCACTGAGCCACCACAATCCCTCTGAAATTATTAATGGCTAACCATTGGCATGCGGTGGTCCACGGGGTCGCGAAGGGTCGGAATCAACTATACGACTGAACAACAACAACATTAAAACACTGGAAAATGTATATGGATTTTATAATGGAGTGCTGCTACAGTAGACCCTCGATTAACGACAAAGCTTGGTTCCCCAAGTCGTGTCATTACCCAGATTTTGACATTGTGCGGGTGGAATTTTTTCGCCCATTTTTGGGTCCCCGCCACCTCTGGAAGGCTCAGGGGAAGCAATCCAAGCTGTTTCCGACCTCCATGGACCTTTTCCGACGCTGCTGCAAACAAAAACACCAGGGTAACCCCCTTCGTCTGCTGCAGGTTTCTGCTTGGAGGAGCGTTGGTAAAGGTCCGTGGGGGTCAGAAACAGCTTGGATCTCCTCCCTCGAGCCTCCCAGAGGTGGCAGGAGTGGCGGAGACCCGTAAATGGGCGAAAACAGCATTTGATAATGTTAATTGGAAATTTTTGAAGAAAGTCCTTTTGGAAGTGGGAGTTGGACCTCGATTTCAGAAAGTGATAGACAGTGTATATACAGAACAGAGGGCGAGTTTGGTGATAAATGTCTCGTTGACAAAAGATTTTCAAATTCAGAAAGGAACGAGACAGGGATGCCCTCTGTCACCACTCTTGTTCATTCTAGTATTAGAGGTGCTTCTCAACCAAATAAGAAACAATTTAAAAATTAAAGGGCTGAAGATCAGAGGGAAAGAATTTAAAGTGAGAACATATGCAGATGATGTGGTGTTGATACTACATAATCCAGAGAAGTCTTTGGAAGAAGCAATAACAACAGTGGAGGAGTATGGAAGATTTGCTGGATTTAAAATCAACTATAACAAAACTAAGCTTCTTTGTAAAAACATTTCGGAAGCAAAGAAAAAAAGACTGGAGAGGATTTCGGGTTGTCAGGTGGTGGATAAACTGAAATATCTGGGTATTCATATTACTGCTAAGAATATTGACTTATTCAAGAATAACTATCTTAAAGTCTGGAAAAATGTTAAGAATGATTTATTTAGCTGGAGTAGATTGAATCTATGGGACGAATAGCTGGAATTAAGATGAATGTGTTGCCCAAAATGTTGTTTCTCTTTCAAACAATACCAGTGATTAGAGAGAAAAGTCTTTGATAACTGGCAAAAAGACCTGACAGGCTTTATATGGGCAGGGGAGAAGTCAAGGATTAAACTGAAGAATGTGCTAGATGCTAAGAAGAGAGGTGGACTTGAATTACCAAATTTAAAACTCTATTTTGAAACGTGCTGTCTAGACTGGATAAGGTTATGGATCCAACTGGAGGATAAGAAACTCTTGGAGTTAGAAGGTTTTAATAACAGATTCAGATGGCATGCATACTTACTTAATGATAAGGCTAAGGTGCATAAAGACTTTGTGCACCACTATGTAAGAGCATCTTTGTTGTTGACATGGAAAAAGTATAAAGTGTTTGTGGGGGATAAAATACCATTATGGGCAGTACCTTGGGAGATTATAAATGTGAGAACCCATAATGATGGGCTTGACTGGTTGACATATAGAGATCTTTTACAGGATAAAGAAGGGAAATGGGAGCTGAAACCACAAAATCAACTGAGTTGGCAGTATCCATGGATACAATATTTTCACAAATGTATTAGACTCTGAGAAGAAAAAAAGAGGGTTTGAGAAAAAAGATAGCGAACTAGATTTCATTCTTTTGGGACCACAGCAGAAATTGATTTCTAGACTGTACAAATTGATGTTGCAATGGTATACAGAGGAAGAGGTTGTCAAAACATTTATGATTAAATGGGCTGTTAACATAAATAAAGAAATACAGATGACCTCTTGGGAACATATGTGGAAAAATATACAGAGAATGTCTACCTGTACTTATCTTAGAGAAAACAGCTATAAGATGTTTTACAGATGCTATTTAACCCCAAAAAAGCTATCAAAGATGTATAGAGGGACAGCATCTTTGTGCAGGAAATGTAAAGAAAAAGAAGGCTCCCTTTTCCATGTATGGACATGTGAAAAAGTAAAAGTATATTGGAGAGAGATTGCAAATATGAAGGCTTGGCGGGCCAAGTTTGGGGTGCAGGTAGATGGGTGGCTTCCGTTGGGTGGTTGATATAGAGTAGTATGCCTTCCTCCATGGTCCCATCGGTATCTGCACCCCTTTTTAGGGGGTGGGTTTTTAATTCTGTATGTTTTTATCTGTTTTATCTATGATTGTGAACCGCCCTGAGTCGGCCTTGGTCGAGTGGGCGGTATAGAAATTTAACAAAATAAATAAAATAAAATAAAATGATGTATAAGATTCTGAAATGTAAAGTTTAACTGTACCCTGAGCTTTTTCTTTTAGGATTGGGTTTAGAAACATTGCCAATTACTGAGCAAAGGCTTATTTGGCATATGGTTACAGCAGCTTGTCTGCTTTATGCACAATAATGGAAAACGGATATTATAGCAGATGTGCATGATTGGCTTTTGAAATTGTGGGGCTTGGCTGAGATGGATAAAATGACAATGAAGCTATGAGATCATGAAGATGATTCCTTTTTTCAGGTGTGGCAGAAGTTGGTGAACTTTGTAAATAAGTACTATACGGAGGAGCATCGAAAGAAATGTACCACAGTAATTAAAATCGATTGGCTTTAGAGGATATGAACGCAGCGGAGTAACCAGTAAACACCACAATGATTAAAATAAGTGCAGGAAAAGTAGTTGTTGGAAGTCATTGGGGGGAAGGAGATGTGAAATGTTTTTGTACTGGGTTAAAATTTGATGTTAATATGTTTTTTATGTGACAATTACTAATAAAGTATTCATAAAAAAAATAAAAAGGGTTGAATAAAGAAAAATGATTTTACAGATATTTGGGGAGATTTTATTAATACTATTTGTTAAACTTAAAACTAGATCAAGAGTATTCAACTTTCTGGAAATAGGGGAAATTTTGTTTAGAATTAGAGGATAAGATAAATAAGTCCCATATTGGTGGTAGCACATTTGTTTTCTTGTATTAAGTTTAATTTTATATATGTATTGTGTAATTTTTTATTGTTACTTTTCAGAAATAATATAATTTTTTTTTTAAAAATCTAACAAATTTATCACAGCCTCTGCTTTCATCAGTAGACACACAAGGTTTGTCCAGAATTTCAAGCCCATGGACATTTCTTTGGGAGTGAGATTACAGACAGTGAAGCCAGTTGTTCATTTCTGCACACAAGCAGTTGTTTTCATTCATATAATAACTTCCCAAAGGCAAAAGGCCGCAAATGGCATAGTTAATGTAATATTTTGAATTTCTTAAATAGGAAAAGGGTTGGCAGTGGCTCAATTGGTTAGGATGCTGAACTCAGCAACTGGAAGGCCGGCAGGTCAGGCAGGACCCCCACCCCCACCCCCCGAGTGCTGCACGACGGAATGAGCTCCTGTCTGTCCCAGCTCCGGCCAACCTAGCAGTTCAAAAGCAAGAAATTGCAAGTAGATAAATATGTACTTTTGTGGGAAAGTAAACAGCGTTCTGTGCACTCTGGTGTTTACTCTTGCCTCCCACATGCAGCTGCAGATAGTGCTGGCTCCTTGGCTGTAAACCCTAGAGCAGTGGTGGCCAACCTTGGTACTCCAGATGTTCTTGGACTTCAATTCCCAGAAGCCCTGATCAGCAGGAGTGCTGATCTGGGCTTCTGGGAATTGAAGTCCAAGAACACCTGGAGTGCCAAGGTTCACCATCACTGCCCTAGAGTCAGATACAACTGGCTTTTGAGCAAGGGTGGTTTTTACCTAAATAGGAAAAGCCACTGTGGGTTTACGGATACCCACAAATCTATAACTTTGACAGGTAACATTCAGAATGAAGTCTTAGGGAACTTACCGTGGCCTTTGTGTAAGGATTCAAAGAAATCATGCCGGGTGAATTGAGCTTCTTCTTGGTTGCTGTTGTTGCTGCCACCTCCAGATGGAGGACCCATCCCATTCGGTCCTTCAGAACTAGCTTCCCTCTTGTCCATCAAATGGCTGCTGTTTAGAGAATACATTCGAATGTCTCTGATTTCAACCTGAAGCTTGTCATTTCTGAGATTGTCTTCTCCTGCCACAAAATTCTGGATTGATATTTGCCCGAGATGTCCAACCAGCAACTCAGGGCTTCCTGGCTTACGAGGAACGGATACAACCGGGGATTCAATGTTCACATTTAAAATAAGCTTAATGGGTTCAGTTTTGGAATATGCTGGGATGAACTCATCGCCCTCAGCCTCTACTTCAACGTCCCTCGATCGAGTCACGGTATCGAACAGAGAAACCATTTCACTATATTCAGCAGTCTTGGTGGCCAGAACCGTCGTCACTTTTGTGGCCGCACTTTTCAGCATGACACGGAAGTTCTCCTCCACCTCATCCATAGATAAGGTGATCTCTTTCAAAAACTTAGCACAGTGGTTATAATGCAAGGAAGCCATCTTCAGCTGGAGCGAACATTCCGCTTTCGACTGCTCCGTGAAAGCGAAGCTCAGGGCGTCTGGGAGGTTACTTCCGTCGTCAAATTGAAGAAATGCAGGTTTGAAGGAGCTGTCTTTGTGAATGAGATTTTCATACCTCACCGTATTCCCAATGCTGACAATATACTGGTTTCTGGTGTTGTCCTGGGTCAAGTCCATGAGATGCAAGCAACCTAGAGATCCATTGACATCAAGTCTGCTACCCATAGAGATATTCACTTTGGTGCCACCAATGCACGCTGTTGCAATTTTCCGGCCAAGTTTTTCTCCATTCACCATTGTAATGGTCCTAAGTAGCAGTATATTTAACCAATGGATATCTACAGCTACTTCTGTACTTTGTGCATAGGTGGACTGGTAGGTTTCCTGATCACTGAAGCTTCTTTCAGCATCAGTCATTAAAGGCAGAGGGCTAGTATCGTCTTTCTCCTTTGGAAAGGACTTCTGAAGGAAACCAATCAACTCAACTATCGTCTCGGGATTGAGAATGATGTCCAAATTGTTCATCTGCACTGATATCACTTGGAGGCTGCTGTCCAAGTTCATGGAAGGGCATTCTGCACTCACAAACTGGTACTCCAATTTAATTAAGGATTCATCAGTGCGGCCAAAACTGTCAGACAACTCATTTCGTGCCCCTGCACTTTTCTTGGTCAGGTGGACCCCATCGACCGAGCAGGTCTCATTGGGCTCACAAACAGGGGACTGAGCCCTGCTGTCCCGCAGGCTTCCGGTAGGTACATCAAAACTGAGGTTCTTGTGAGAAGCCATAAGAAGGTCAAAATCAGAGCCATAGGTCTGCATGGTGTCAACCAACAGCAAGCCATGGACAGTAAGAGAAACTTCTGCATCGTACGGTCTCTTCACAAAATGGATGTTTGTGCCAAAAACCTTGAGGACAGAGATATAGCGGCCGCTGCTTTCAACTCCGAGCTGCATGCAATTGACCTGAAATTCTGCGAGAAGCAGCTGTGATTCTACAAGGACTTCCTTGGTGTGCTGCTCCACCATCATTACACTCTGTGTTAAGTTCATTACAGAGCTGTGCAAACTCCCAAGCTGGTCCAAATCTGAGGAACTCATCTCCTTCCCTGCCTGCAAAGTGCTTGTAGCGTCAGCGTTTGAAGCACTTAGCCTCCCAAAGCAATTGTTCAAGGCCATTATTTTATCCTCATTGATGTGGATTTTCAGATCGGGTAAATTCCCAGACAAGACAGCTCCTGGATACTTAGGATCAGACGTGTATATTAATCTACGTTCCAACTGCAAGTGGACGTTGAATTTCTCTACCACATGGGTTGGGCCAACATCAACGTCTTGGGCATACTTCCAATTGTCTTTCACACGCCCAACCATTATCTGAAGGTCCATGAATGATAAGCTGTAGGTGTCATACATTTTTTTACTCATCAAATGAGCTTGCAGTTGCTCTTCACTGATTTCTACCTCTGTGAAGCCACGACTTTGGTTCTCATTCATTGTACTAGTTTGAGGTGGACTGCCAGGTGGGGTGGCAAGAGGCGTTCTATACTCATCATCACTCGCATCATCCAGCTCTGACGATGGACTTCCCGAACTCTTTTTCTTATGCTCCTCTACAAATTGAGAAGAACGTAGACAATGCCAGATGATCATGTATTAAATTTTTTATGCCCCAATTTTCAAAACACAACTCTTAGAAAACAGTTCAAATATGAATGAAGCCGATAATAAAAGAACACTTAAAGGTATGTCTGCATACACATCGGCAGAAATAGTTCTTAAAATGTTCAGAAACAAGGAGGCAGTTATCCAGTAAACCACACACATCCCAAAGCACCCTATAATAGAGTTGTGGGATATTTCTATATAATAATAATAATAATAATAATAATAATAATAATAATAATAATAATAATAATAATAATAATAATAATAATAATAATAATAATAATCATCATCATCATCATCATCATCATCATCATCATCATCATCATCATCATCATCATCATCATCATCATCATCATCTTATGTCAGAAATTATTCTGGGTTGAAAGGATTTTTGCTGGAGAAACTCCACCCAGAGGATACCTGAATGTCCCCAAGATCTTTTTCCCACCGAAGTGGTCCCTCGTTATCTACTTGTAATTTCTTGCTTTCGATCTGCTAGGTTGGCAGGAGATGGGACAGAGATGGGTGCTCAATCCGTCATGCAGTACCTGGGTCTTGAACTGTTGACTTGCCACCCTTCCAGCTAACAAGGCAAGCTTCTTAACCACTGAGCCACCACAGCCCCATATTTCTATATAACTCAGCATTATATATCAGTGATGGCAAACCTTTTAGAGACCAAGTGCCCAAACTGCAACCCAAAACCACTTATTTATCGTAAAGTGCCAACACAGCAACAGGGGAGGAAGGAAATGCTCCCATTGGGCTGCTAGGGAGAGGGGTGAGGTGAAATCTGTGCTGTGGGGAGGGAAGAAGCGCTCCCATTGGCTGTAAGACAGAGGGGTGGGGTGAATTGTTACGGGAGGGAGAAAGTGCTCCTATTGTGCTGCTGGGCTGCTAGGGTGACTGCATGAGTGCCCACAGAGAGGGCTTCGAGTGCCACCTCTGGCATGCGTGCCATAGGTTCACCACCACTGTTCTATATAATTCACCCACATTCCATTTCAGGGTATTCACAAGTAGGATGTAAGAGAGGCAGTCTCACTCCCTTTTCGTGCTATTTACATAAACTCTGTCCAAATTAACCTGACATATATTTTGCAAAAAAAAAGAAAAGAAAGTTATGAGAAATCTTTAAGTGAAGCCAGTTTCAAGTTATGATGATAAAAGCAACTGAAGAACAGGTTTCATTTTACCCTCTATCCTCCGCCAAACAAACCTGACAATACCTTGAGTATTGGTAAGCAGCATCCTTCCCAAATCAATCACCACTAGAACAGGATCAGCATATTTAAAATCGTCTGGAAAGATCACTTGAGGGGCAGAAATATCAAGGCACACGGACCAGCGTTTGCTGTCCTCCTGAAAAGAGAAGGGGACAAGATATTTAAAAAGTATAAACAGGGCTCCAGTCTAAAAGCCAGGGATAGGTAAAACATTTACAAAGGTCTCTTCAAAAAGTATAGTCTTCACTTGTTTTTTAAAAGACATTTATGAAGAGGTTGAAAAGCAGGGGTCCCAGTACTGAACCTTGGGGGACCCCACTCTTGATTTCCCTCCACTTGGAGAAGTGTCCATTTAGTGCTACCCTCTGTTTCCTGTCCCTTAGCCAGTTGCTGATCCAGGACAAGACCTGTCCCTTTATTCCATGACTGGTAAGTTTATTCAAGAGCCTTTGGTGTGGGACCTTGTCAAAAGCCTTCTGAAAGTCCAGATAAACAATGTCAACTGGATCCCCCTTATCCACATGCTTGTTGACACTCTCAAAAAATTCCAACAGATTAGTGAGGCATGATTTGCCCTTGTAAAAGCCATGTTGGCTCTCCTTTAGCAGCGCCTTCTCTTCTATGTGCCTATTAATTCTATCTTTTAGGATGGTTTCCATCACTTTACCTGGGACACTTGTCAAACTGACAGGTCGGTAATTTCCTGGATCACCCCTGGATCCTTTTTTGAAAATTGGTGTTACATTCGCTCCCTTCCAGTCATCAGGCACAAAGCCTGATTTGAGGGAAAGATTATATATTTTGGCTAGGAGATCAGCAATTTCATCTTTAAGTTCCCTGAGAACTCGTGGATGGATGCCATCTGGTGTGGGACCTTGTCAAAAGCCTTCTGAAAGTCCAGATAAACAATGCCAACTGGATCCCCCTTATCCACATGCTTGTTGACACTCTCAAAAAAATTCCAACAGATTAGTGAGGCATGATTTGCCTTTGCAAAAGCCATGTTGGCTCTCATTTAGCAGCGCCTAGAAGGGTTCTGCGCAGAAGGGGATGTGTAAAGTCTTCTACGCATGTGTAGAAGGGACCTGCGCAGAACGGTTCTGCACAGGTCCCGTATTGTCTGGAGCTGCACTTGACAGGTATGGGAGGAATAGAGAGAGAAAAGTGAGCCCATGTATCAGAACTTTATGCTGATCCCAGGAACAAACCAAAAGTAACATAACTAATACAGGATATGCATAACACGAGCTTAGATCTTGCTCCTATTGTACACATTCTGGAATTAACTGCTGTTTACAAAATCTTCACTGACCTTTACTGGACCGCTTGCTGCAGAATCAAAGAAACAAGGCTCCACTTTTAAAAGCAAACTTACTATGAAATCCCCTACAAGCAGACGGTCAATGGTCTGCCTGATTTCTGCTTTTGTCTGCATTTTGAGCTTGTTGTACTGTCTTCTAGCAGCTTCAGCCACTCTCAGTTCAAGCTCAGACTGACACCCAAAACCTGCACATAGAGACACAAAACAAGCCATGATTTGTTGACATGTCAGTGTCATAAGACAGGAAAGCAACAAAAACCACCAAGTAGTTTTGTGACACCTAAAACACAACTAAGCTTTGTTTGGCATTAAGACAGGCATGCCCAAACTACGGCCCATGGGCCAAGTACACCCCAGAAGGTATTCCATCAGGCCTGCGATACCCTTGCCAAACCATGAAGTAAATATGGATGCTTCTGCGCATGCACGAAAAGCAGCCATTTTACTTCCTGGTTTGGTGCGGATGCATGCGCAGAAGCATTCGTGCCAAACCAGGAAGTAAAAGGGCTGCTTCCGCGCATATCCATGCCAAACTAAATAAAATGGCCACTTTTCATAGATGTGCAGAAGTGTCTGTGCCAAACCAGGAAGTAAAATGACTGAACATGCACAAACACGCCCTGTTCGGGCCCACTCAGATGTTCTAGGGACATGCTCAGGCCTCCGGCCCAAAAAGTTTGGGCACCCCTGCATTAAGGTATTGTGGACAGCAGCAGATTTCATCTGATGGAACTGGTAAGGTGGGGCTACATTCCACAAACGCTGACGCTAAACAAAACTAGAAAGTCTTCAAGATAGATAAGTTTTGGGATCTACCACTGATATCTGAAACTGCAAATAACAGCAAACCCTATCTTTTACATTGCAAATAGTGGTCTCTAGTGGCTAGCTCTGTAATGAGCCATAGAAATACATATGATACAATACATAAACCACGTCCACTCGACCGGTGGCCGGCCAGGAAGGAAAACGAGCGGCACCTCGACTCCTTCCCATGGCCTGGCACTTCTACTCGACCGGCGGCTGGCTGGGAAGGAAGACGAGTGGCACCTGAGGGCAGTTTCAACGCCCTCAAAAGGCGTTTGCCCTGCCGCCAAGACCACCACCTCCACTCGATCGGCGGCCAGCCGGGAAGGAAGACGAGCAGCACCTCGGCTCCCTCCTGTGGCCTGGCACCTCTACTCAACCGGCGGCCGGCCGGAAAGGAAGACAAGCAGCATCTGAGGGCAGTTTCAACACCCTCGAAAGCTGCTTGCCCTACCGCCGGCCCACCACCTCTGCTCGACCGGCAGCCGGCTGGGAAGACGAGCGGCCCCTCGGCTCCCTCCCATGGCCTGGCCAGTCACAGGAGGTGGGAGCCCAGCTGAGGACCATCACGGCAGGGCCCTGAAAAGCCGCTGCTGCCGCTCCCAAGACCAGCGTCAGCGCTTTCGGCTCTCTCCCGTGGCCCAGCCAGTCACGGGGGGTGGGAGCACTGTTGAGGCTTGTCCTGTCATGGCTTGAGTTGATGGGAGCGCTCCCTGCTCGTCTCGGGAGCCCACGTCAACAGGTGTGAGCCGCTGCTGCTGCCTCCGCCCTCTGGGCCCGCCCCGCCCAGAGAGCAGAAAAGGAGGGGGGAGCCACCATTAACTTTTTTCGTCAGCTCCCAGGATCCCCCACCACCATCGCCACACTGCTGGCCAGGACTTCAGGCTCAAAGTGGCAGCAGGTTCATTGTCTTATGACTCTGGGACTTTTGGGGGGGCTGGGGTGAACTTTGCCGCTATCGGGTTGACTGTTGTACCGATATGCCATTGTATTTTTATAGGAATTGTATTTACTGTACCTGTTGTATTTTCTGGACTTTGTGTACACTATTATGTATTTTTTTATTTATTCTGTATTTTGCTACTTACTGTATTTTTTTTTTTGTTTACTGTTGTTTGCCACTTCAAGTCACCTTCGGGCTGAGGGAAGCAGGATATAAATAAAACTATGAATGAATATATAGAGGATCCCCCCCCCTTTAAGGAATTAATCCGTTCCGTAGGATTTTCCATATAGCGATTTTGTCCGTAAAGCGGTTTTCCATAGGAATGCATTGGAAACCATGGAGGACACCTACTCTGTAAAGCAATTTTATTGTGATTTTTCTCCTTGAAGCAGACCATCATTTCCTATGGATTTTTCCCTTGAAGCGAGCTTTCCTGTAGGCAGACCTTCCTTAAAGCAAGGGTCCACTGTATATTATATACTTTTGGATTGTTTATTGTATTGAATATTTTTAGACCCGTGGATAACTGAAACCATGGATGAGGGGTGACCTGAATATGCAAAATTCCTTGCAGCAGATTAAGACAACCTCCACCACCATTTTAAAAGAAAAATAATAGTTAGTGTGAAATAAATTGATCAAACAAAGTGAAGAATAATTTAAAAGCTAAATGAATTTCCATCTCTCCTGAACGGGAAGATTGGGTTGGACTCAATGGACTTACAGACTCCTTCTGATTCCATTATTATATGATTTTATAGTGTTAATTACAGAAAACATCAAAATATAAACATGCACAAAACAAAATAAAAGATTAACCTGAGGTATGAACTCTTCCTTTATAGAAGAAATCAGCTACTTTTTTAATGGCCTGTGGATTATAAATAATATTCAGAGGTCGAGTGCTGACTTCCAGGCGTCTCTCGAAATTGCTTCGAACTGGGTTTCTCTCATATAACATCTCAAAAACTGGAACAGCATGATCTGAAGCTGATTCAAAGCAAAGGGCAGAAAATATCAACAACAACAATAACAAAAACCCACTGACATAATGTAGGTAGAGATATTTTTTTAAAATCATAGTTGCTTAAATCTTCTTAGATTTTATATGCATACAGTATAAGTGAAAATACAAGGGACTGCAGTGGCTTAATGAACTTGACGACTGGGAAGGTCGACAGGTCAGCAGTTCGAGACGCGAGTGCTGCACGATGGAGTGAGCCCCAGTCTGTGTCCCAGCTCCTGCCAACCTAGCAGTTCGAAAGCAAGAAATTGCAAATAGATAAAGAGGTACCACTTTGATGGGAGGGTAAAACAGTGTTCCTTGCACTCTGGTATCTAGTCATGCCTGCTATGTGTCCACGCTAGCTCTTTGGTTATAAACAGATAAGCACTGAACCCTAGTCAGATACAACTAGCTTTCAAGCAAGGGTGACCTTTCTCTTTACCTAAGTGATGACACAGAAATCACAGCAACTCCTTGAGGCTGATAAATATTTAGCACTTCATATTTAACAGTAATATTTTTTCTATTTAATTCCAGAAATATGATCTAATGCAGGAGTTCTCAACCTTTTAAAGCCAGGGTCACGCTCCCTCAGACAATTTTGGGGGCCGGACAGCCATTTTGCCCTTCCTCCACCACACAGTACTTCTGGGTGTGGTGGAGGTGGGGCCACATGAAATGGTACCATGGGCCGCATCCAGCTCCTGGGCCACAGGTTGAGAATCCCTGATCTAATGATTAAAGAAAATGCCTGTTTACTTCAACTAGAGCAGCGGTCAGCAAACCTAGCACTCCAGATGTTCTTGGACATCAATTACCAGAAGTCCAAGTCAGCACTCCTGCTGATTAGGGCTTCGAGGAATTGAAGTTCAAGAACATCTGGAGAACCAAGTTTCCTGACCCCTGAACTAGAGGATGATGTTCAAAATCAATGCTTGTTTAAAAACAAAGAACTCATCCACATGGGAGGGAGTTACCTCCTGATGACGTAACAGATATTCAGGAACCTACTTGTTTTGGCTACTACTTCAGCATACCCAAAACTAAAACTGGGTTCAATTGCAAAGATTATAAAACAAAATTCTCATCTATCTATTTATATACTCCCAAACTGCTGCCTGAGTCTTTACACTTTATCTTCTGCCTGTGTTTCTGTGGCTGAGAGGAGACAGGGTCCATCACATCAGTGGGACCAGTTTGGGGAAGTCTGGTTTGTACTCATCAATCTGAAAACTGCATAGTAGCTGCCATCCATAGAATGGGTGCATTTTGGCTCACATATAAGGATTCCCCACAAAAATAAACTGTTACCAGGACTCTGGGCATATGCGTCCGATGCTGAAGCCGGAAGACCAATGGAAGAGGCACAGCCAACTTCTTTTTGCTAGCAGGAATGAAAGGAATTACATATATGTTACGTGTCGTCTTTCTTTACCATCTAGCCCAGAGACCCACAACAAACAGGGCATATACAAATTGGAAATTAAAATTAAAATTAAATTTAAAATGATCTAGTCCCTCCCACTCCAACCTCCAGAACAGTGGTCTATCAGGGAAAGGTGTGGAGTTGAGCGGCGAGAGGTTCCCTATGATCTTATCCTAGGAACAATATAATGCAGTGGCCTTCCACTTGCCTTCTGCATTGCAGCATGACAAACATATCACTGATCCAGTTCCACAAGTCACCTTCTGGTCCTGAGCCCATTTGGCACACAAAGACCTCTTCAGCCCCAGGCCAGGATGGATGAAGCTGCTGCCCTCCATCAAGAGGTATTCTAGTGGGATTTAATCCACTTGGGGACCATCACCCTTCCCTGTTGACCTCAGCACCTAAGGTTGTTAGTCCTCAGGGTGATCATGTTAACCGCCACCTGCTGAACGGTGTTGAGTCACTGGCAGTCTTCTTTATTACCACAGTAGGATAACCTGGCCAGACTGGATCCCTATTATAATTTAACTATTTATTTGGACAATAAGAGGGGGAAACAATTGTTCTCTTGTTTCTTCAGGCCAGCATCCAATGGGCCATTTCCACACGACCCCTGTTTCTGCCATACTGGCATTTGGGCTGTTTCCATCCCATGCACACCTTTCTGGAGGGCTGGGCGCAAAGTTTTGGTGAGACAAACAGAGGAAAGGCCTATCCCCACCATTGCTGGATAGAGAAGGGCACTACATCGTAATATTATTCCTAATCCTCCTTAGATTTTAGAATTATAAGTTTTTATTCTCATTATTATTATTCCTTCACACTTAACTCTTTGTGTCTGTAACTCCAAGTTAATACCGTATTTTCCGGCGTATAAGACGATTTTTTAACCCCGAAAAATCTGTGCCAAAGTTGGGGGTCGTCTTATACGCCGGGTACTCTGGAGCCAGGGGCCGCCCGCCGGTGAAGGGGGCCGAGAGGTGCGGCTCGCGGTGGCTTGGAGCCCGACAGGGCTCCTTTTACCTTCCCCGCCAGTGAAGGGGGCGGAGAGGTGCGGCTCGCGGTGGCTCCGAGCCCGATAGGGCTCCTTTTACCTTCCCCGCCGGTGAAGGGGACGGAGAGGTGCGGCTCGCGGTGGCTTGGAGCCCGACAGGGCTCCTTTTACCTTCCCCGCCGGTGAAGGGGGCGGAGAGGTGCGGCTCGCGGTGGCTCCGAGCCCGATAGGGCTCCTTTTACCTTCCCCGCCGGTGAAGGGGGCGGAGAGGTGCGGCTCGCGGTGGCTCCGAGCCCGACAGGGCTCCTTTTACCTTTCCTGCCGGTGAAGGGGACGGAGAGGTGCGGCTCACGGTGGCTCCGAGCCCGACAGGGCTCCTTTTACCTTTCCCGCCGGTGAAGGGGGCGGAGAGGTGCGGCTCGCGGTGGCTCCGAGCCCGACAGGGCTCCTTTTACCTTTCCCGCCGGTGAAGGGGGCGGAGAGGTGCGGCTCGCGGTGGCTCTGAGCCCGACAGGGCTCCTTTTACCTTCCCCGCCAGTGAAGGGGGCGGAGAGGTGCGGCTCGCGGTGGCTCTGAGCCCGACCGGGCTCCTTTTACCTTGCCCGCCGGTAAAGGGGGCGGAGAGGTGCAGCTCGCGGTGGCTCTGAGCCCGACAGGGCTCCTTTTACCTTCCCCGCCAGTGAAGGGGGCGGAGAGGTGCAGCTCGCGGTGGCTCCGAGCCCGACAGGGCTCCTTTTACCTTTCCCGCCGGTGAAGGGGGCGGAGAGGTGCGGCTCGCGGTGGCTCCGAGCCCGACAGGGCTCCTTTTACCTTCCCCGCCGGTGAAGGGGGCGGAGAGGTGCGGCTCGCGGTGGCTCCGAGCCAGACAGGGCTCCTTTTACCTTCCCCGCCGGTGAAGGGGGCGGGGATGCCGCGAGCTGCACCTCCCCGCCCCCTTCACCGGCGGGGAAGGTAAAAGGAGCCCCGTCAGGCTCGGAGATGCCGCGAGCCGCACCTTCCTTTTACCTTCCCCACCGGTGAAAGGGGCGGGGAGTGCGGCTCGCGGCGGCTCCAAGCCTGACAGGGCTCCTTTTACCTTCCCCGCCGGTGAAGGGGGCGGAGAGGTACGGCTCACAGTGGCTCCGAGCCCGACAGGGCTCCTTTTACCTTTCCCGCCGGTGAAGGGGGCGGGGATGCCGCGAGCTGCACCTCCCCGCCCCCTTCACCGGCGGGGAAGGTAAAAGGAGCCCCGTCAGGCTCGGAGATGCCGCGAGCTGCACCTTCCTTTTACCTTCCCCACCGGTGAAAGGGGCGGGGAGTGCGGCTTGCGGCTGCTCCAAGCCTGACGGGGCTCCTTTTACCTTCCCCGCCGGTGAAGGGGGCGGAGAGGTACGGCTCACGGTGGCTCCTTTTACCTTCCCCACCGGTGAAGGGGAAGGGGATGACGCGAGCACATGTAACCAGCATGTTGGGGACAAAACTTAGTGGTTAAGGCGCTGAACTTGGAGACTGGAAGGTTGGGTTTCAATACCCAAAGGCATGAAAGGAGCCTCATTCGGGCATGCTGAGTGGAGTTTCGCCAGCAAAAATCTTTTCAACCCAGAGTAACCGAAGACGCCGCCGTGGGAAGAGGGGTAGTCATACGGCGAGTATATTGCAAACTCTACATTTTAACTAGAAAAGTTGGGGGTCGTCTTATACGCCCAGTCGCCTTATACGCCGGAAAATACGGTAATTTTATCCTTATACTAATTAGTCTATCAATATGATTCCTATTGTTATCCCAGAGTGATTGTTGTTTTTCTGTTCTCATGCTGGTCAATAACCAAAGTAAACCTGATTGATTAATTGACAACATTCTATATGAAAGCACACCTCTGGACTTTAGAACTGTAATAAAATAAAATGGAGGCTTTGCTTTTGGAAGTTTAAAATGGATACTGTTGTTCCTTTGCTCCCTGAGAGGGAGTGGAGAAAGTCTTGGAATGTCGCCTTCAAGCCAGTTACAAATTCCTTTCCTATTGGAATTCAAAATAAGCTGGGACTGTGAGAACGGAAGTAGGAAGGACGAACATTGGGTGCCTTCTCTTCTATGTGCCTATCAATTCTATCTTTTAGGATGGTTTCCATCACTTTACCTGGGACACATGTCAAACTGACCGGTTGGTAATTTCCTGGATCACCCCTGGATCCTTTTTTGAAAATTGGTGTTAAATTCGCTACCTTCCAGTCATATAGATATGGGGCACAATGTTTTTTCAAATCCTCGTCGTTGTACGATTTAATCGCTGTAAGAGGCATTCGTTATAAGGGGTTCTACTGTATTTAAAATCTTAGATTGTGCCAGAGACAAAGTCATCCATGGGACTGTCATTCAACTCACCGGGTTGGGGAAGACAAGGACAGGAAATATAGTTCCTTCTGTGGCTAAATCTCGCAGAAAGAGGCTACCGAGCTGAACCTTGAAAAGGGAAGAATTTCTGCGAGGCAGGGATTCTGCTAAGATGGTGACTCCTGGAAAATAAAAATTACAAGATGCTTAATATTGATTTCAGAGCTGTGAATCCTTTTTATAGGCTAAATCCCACAGTATAACCTATTGAAATTGTTAGATCAGAACACCTGTAAATAAGAAGTCAGACACATTTCCATGGCCCTAGTCTTGGTAGGCCAATCAACTGGCAGTGCCCGGTGTTATTATGAATAAAGTGGGTTTGGGTTTGTTTGTTTGTTTGCTGTTGTGAGCCCCCATCCTTCCAATGAAGTAATCCCCAGGGGTGGGAAAATCTTATAGGGCAGGGGTGGCAATTATTTGGCATGCCAGATCCCCATAATTCCAAGCCTTGAAACTACAATCCCCAGAATGTCTAGCCCAATGATGGTAAACCTTTTATAAACCAAGTGCCCAAACTCAACAAGATGCTGTCCGTGCTGCTGAGGTGTGGGGGTGAACAATGTATTGGGGGGAGGGAGGAAGCACTCCCATTGGGCTGCTGGGCAGAGGGGTGGGGCGAACTCTGTGCTGGGGGGAAGGAGAAAGCTATACTATAGCAAAACTGCAAAAAAAGGATTTTTGAGTGCTCTAGATGGGCTTTACCAGATGGTTAAACCCCTTTCAATGGGGTTTAGTAGCTTCCTAGCCTTTCTGCCCACTGATTCTGAAATAATCTGCTAAAGTTTGATTACTGAAAGGAAGAGTTATATATAATATAAAAAAGCATGGGTTGCCCTTGCTCAAAAGCTAGTAGTATGCAACTCTAGGGTTCAGTGCTCACCTCCGTTTACAGCCAAAAAGCCAGCACTCTCAGCATCTGCAGACGTTTTCATGGACATGTGGCAGGCATGACTAGACACCAGAGTCCACCGAACGCTGCTTACCTTCCTGTCAAAGCGGTACCAATTTATCTAACCTTACTCTTCCGCCATAAATGAAAATCTGTCCTGATCCTTTCCTTACAATAAATAAGTGTTTTTGTTTAGGCCAAGTATAAGAGAAGAACCTCAGCCATCTCACAAAATGGGCTGCAGTTCAGGGATCCAAAATAAAAATTAAATATGCCACTGGGCTTTGTTGTTTTTGACCATTTTTGGGCTGTTTCTGCTGAAGCAGACTAAAAAGGTTATTCCTTTTAGCCCTAGGATATAAAAATTGAGTATGTGATGCTTACTTCAAGGAAGGTAACAGAATCTTATTTCAGTTGTGCAGGTGTGTCTGCTTTTTCTTACCTCTTTCTAGACCAGTGGTTCCCATTTTTTGGCCATGCCTCACCTAAGCATCTCTAAAATCCTGATGCTGCCCTCCCCCAGGGACATATAATTCCTATTACAGTAAAAACATGAGTGCACGGAACGCTGTTTACCTTCCCACCAAAGCGGTCCCTATTTATCTATTTGCAATTTCTTGCTTTCGAACAGCTAGGTTGGCAGGAGCTGCGATACATAACAGTAGTTCACTCCATCATGCACTCGGGTCTCAAACTGCTGACCTTCCGGTTGTCAAGTTCAGCGTCTTTACCACCAAGCCACCGCTGTCCCTTTTATAATAGAAAACCAGCTAATATTTCTGGCCTGCCCCATCACTGTAACACATCCCTTGAGCTGATAGAGACTGCCTAGCTATGTTGGAAAACATTGCTATAATAATAATTCCACTCAGGGAACGCCCAAATGAGTCTCCTTTCATGTCCCCAAGAGCTGGGACAGAGACGGGCACTCAATCCATCATGCAGTACTCAGGTCTCGAACTGCCGACTTGCCAGCCTTCCAGCTAACAAGGTGAGCTTCTTGACCACTGAGCCACCACAGTCCCAGTGACTCTGATAATCCTGAAGACTAATGACCTTGAGTGCAAAAGTCCACAGGGAAGGTTGATGGTCCCCAAGTAGATTACATCCCACTTGAATCCATCTTGATGGAGGGCATCAGCCTGCCACTAGTTAAAGATGTGACAAGGGGTGAGTCACAAGGAAGAACGGCTTTTCAGTACCTGAAAACTCCAGCTGCATGAAAGCTCTTTCACTGGCATGCGCACCCCTCTTCTCTGCGTGGAGCAATGTGACCGACCCGCCCTGCAGCCAAAGATTTAACTTGGCCAGGACATGATCCCTCTTCGTGAAGGTGTTTATGCTGGAGACATCGGCCGTTGGATCAAAAAATTCATCGGCTCCTGCGTGAATGGGAAGAAAGAGAAGAGCTTAAAACAGGGACACTTGTGAGCAAATAGCTAAACAGTCGCTATTCAATTGTTAAATGCAACACAATATACTTACACCAGCAATCTCATCAACCGTGCGGAATTTTTAATTTTAACAATGTTCTTCTTTTAAAGAGCAAAAAAGTTATTCATTTGTGGACCTTACTTCTTGCCCTTAGGCATAAACAAAACAGAATTTTCCAAATAACAACAACAACAACAACAATAATAATAAATGTCAGAGATTATTCGGAGTTGAAAGGATTTTTGCAGAAGAAACTCTGCTCAGGGAACGCCGAAATGAGGCTCCTTTCATGTCCCCAAGAGATGGGACAGAGATGGGCACTCAATCCATCATGTAGTACCCGGGTCTTGAACCGCTGACTTGCCAGCCTTCCAGATAATAAGACGAGCCTCTTAACCACTGAACCACTGCAGTGCCGTATAATAATAATAATAATTTCATGTCAGAAACTATTCTGGGTTGGAAGGATTTATGCTGGAGAAACTCCGTTTAGGAGACGCCTGAATGAGGCTCCTTTCGTGTCCCCAAGAGCTGGGACAGAGACAGACGCTCAATTCATCATGCAATGCCCAGGTCTCGAACTGCCGATTTGTCAGCCTTCTAGCTAACAAGGTGAGCTTCTTGACCACTGAGCCACCACAGCACCAAATGATCCTGAATTTAAAAAAATTATGGGATTTGGAGAGAGATTTCAACAAGTAATAAAACTATTAAATTCAAAGAATCAAGCCTCAATATTGGTTAACGATGGTGTAATAAATCACATCAACCTAAGCTGAGGAATTAGAAAAGGTTGTCCCTTCTCTCCAATATTGTTTATGTTAATGATGGAGATGCCTGAAAATGAAGCAAGACAAAAGTATAGAAGAGTGGTGGTGAACCTATGGCATGCATGTCAGAGGGGGCATGCACAGCCCTCTCTGTGGGTATGCGGGCCATCACCCCAGCAGAGAATTCACCCCACCCCTCTGCCCAGCAGCCCAATGGGAGCGCTTCCTTCCTTTCCCCAGCAGAGTTTGCCCCGCCCTTCTGCGGCGCGGACGGCAGCCTGTTGAGTTTGGGCACTCAGTCTCTAAAAGGTTCACTATCACTGGTATAGAAGGAATAAAGCAGTGATAGCGAATCCTGGCACTCCAAGTGTGTCCTTCAGCTTGTAGTCCAAAAACATCCAGAGGGCCACAAGTCACCCAGTTCTGCTGTAATAGTTAATATATACAAGTGATGAGCAATCTTAGCACTCTAGATGTTCTTGGACTTCAATTCCCAGAAACCCTGATCAGCTTCTGGGAATTGAAGCCCAAGAACACCTGGAGTCCCAAGGTTCGCTGTCACTGGAATTGGCTATAAAGATAAAGATTACTTTGTTTCCTGATGACACCTTATTAATTATGAATACGTTAGGCCAATGATGGCGAACCTTTTAGGAACTGAGTGCCCAAACTGAAACCCAAAACCCACTTATCCGTCGCAAAGTGCCAAAACAGCAACAGGAGAGGAAGGAAATGCTCCCATTGGGCTGCTGGGCAGAGGGGTGGGGTGAACTATGTGCTGGGGGGAGGGAGAAAGAGATCCCGTTGGACTGCTGGGCAGAGGGGTGGGGCAAACTCTGTGCTGGGGTGACTGCATGCGTGTCCACAGGGAAGGCTCCGAGTGCCACCTCTGGCATGCGTGCCAGTTTTGCCAACACTGCTTTGGGCACTCCTGGATATCCCACCCCCATTTTTATCCTCATACCAGGAGCATCTTCTGGCCTCCACTGTTCTGACGTCTCTGAAAGTAGTCCTTCAAATGTGTCTTTTGCTTCCTGCGAATCGCTGTACCAGCCACCCCACCCAGGAAACCATGACTGCAGATACTGGATCATCCCACTCTTGCGGCTGGTGCCGGCGGCTGGTTCAGCCTCAGACACGTTTTCCAAGGAATCTGGCAAGGGCTCCTTAATGCTCTGTCAGAAGAAAAAAAACGTTATAAAAGAGAGAGTGGGGGCTACTTACCGGTATTGATTTATTTAACTTAGGTAAAGGTTTCCCTTGCTCAAAAGCCAGAGGTAGACGGACTAGGGTTCAGTGCTCATCTCTGTTTCAAAGCTAAAGAGCCAGCGCTGTCTGCTTCTGCACACCTTTCCGTGGTCATGTGGCAGGCGTGACTAGACACCAGAGCGCACAGAACACTGTTTACCTACCACCGAAGTAGTCCCTATTTATCTACTTGCAATTTCTTGCTTTCGAACTGCTAGGTTGGCAGGAGCTCGGACAAAGACAGGAGCTCACTCCGTCCTGCAGTACTCGGGAATCGAACTGCTGACCTCCTGTCTTCCAGCCAACGTCCTTAGCCACTTGAGCATTACAGTAATAACACACGCCAAGAATGGACACTCTTTAACTACCTTTGTCCTGGCTACGATTACTTCAGGAGCCATGGTGGTGCAGGGGTGAAAATGCTATCCTGCAACCAAAAGGTTGTGAGTTTGATCCTGACCTGGGGTCAAGGTTGACTCAGCCTTCCATCCTTCCAAGGTCGATAAAGAGTACCCAGCATTTTGGGGGCAGAATGCTAATTAACTTGTGAGCCGCCCAGAGAGTGAGTGCACTAAGCGTTATGGGAAGGGATAGAAGTGGGATTGCTTCGCTTTTGCTTTCATGCTACTGCCCTCTCTAACTCTAGTGACAAATGCCAGCCGCAGTGGAGCCGGAACAGGACTGCTAATAGAAAATCATAAAATCAAATCATCAATATTAAAGCTATAGGTAAAGGTGAAGGTCACCCTTGCTCGAAAGCCAGTCGTATCCGACTCTAGGGTTCAGCGCTCATCTCTATTTCATAGCCGAAGAGCCAGCGCTGTCTGCGTCTGTATAAGTTTCCGTGGACATGTGGCAGGCATGCCTAGATGTGGACATGTAGCAGGCATGCCGAGAGTGCACGGGATGTTGTTTACCATCCCACTGAAGTGGTCCCTATTTATCTACTTGCAATTTCTTGCTTTCAAACTGCTAGGTTGGCAGGAGCTGGGACAAAGACAGGAGCTCATTCCGTCCTGCAGTACTCGGGTTTTTAACTGCTGACCTTCCGCATCCCAGTCAGCATCTTAACCACTTGAGCTACTGCATACATAAAGCAATACATGATCTTAGTAAAAATTGTGTACTGTCAAGGCAATTCTAGCTTATAGTGCCTCTTTCCAGGGTTTTCCAGGTAAAGAATGCATAGACGTGGTTTCCATTTCCTTCCTTTAGAGGGAGCTCTTGGGACTGTGCAGCTTGGCCAGGGCTACATAGACTGGCTTTTCTTCCTAAAGGCAAAATGGAGGAATTGAACTCTGGATCCACAGGCAGATGCTTTTATCACTGAGCTATCCAACCAGCTATACATGGTCTTAGACATTCAAACCTTGAGATAAGAAGGGTTCGACTTAAGAAAAATTCGAGATATATCCGGCAATCTCAGGGAAAAGGTCAGGTTTGAGATACAAATTTGTAATAGGATTTTTTCGAGGTACAAAATTCAATGCATTTCTATGGAAAATTGCATTCAATGAATTTCTATGGGAAATTCATCATAAGAATTTTTCGAGATACTGTACAACCAACCTCGAGGAACAAATTAAATTCGTATGTAGAGGGTTGACTGTACAATGTTAATTTGGTTACATAGGCTGAGTAATAACCACTAGACCAGGAGTTCTCAAACTTTTTAATCCACGCTACCTCAGACAGCTTCGGGGGCCGGACGGCCCTTTTGCCCTTCCTCCACCACATGGCACTTTTGGGTGTGATAGAGGCAGTGGGGGGGGGGGGGCACATGAAATGGTGCTGTGGGCCACATCTAGCCGCGGGCCGCAGGTTGAAAACGCCTGCACTAGCCATACCAAGGCAGAATGTGCATTTTAAAATTTTACTCATTACTATGTCCAAACCCAGAGGAGCTATAAATGCTGCATTTCTTAACATCTCTTACCTCCACCAGTTCACAGAATCTATGGTAAACGATCTGGCGTAAGATTTTTAATTCCTCAAATGTCTGCTCATCCTCAATGCGGTCCATCTCTTCCTACAGGTAGAAAAAAGTAAGTTGGATCAGAAAATGCAGAGGAGGACTTCGTTCCCTTTCCACACAGACTTTCCACTCCTGAAAATCCACTTAGCCCGAAGCAAGAAGTTACAGGATCCAAGCCCAGAGTTTACAATACCTTCGTGATCCAATCTCTGTGTTTTACATAATGGTCCAGTTCAGATTTAATCTGTCTTGTTTACTAAACTACGGTATATGAGCCTTTTTATGTATGTGCTCCTCCTTTTCCTTCCTTGGCCTGACATCGCTGAAGACTTCCTGTGCCAATTAAGCATAGCTTCCCATAAGAACCCTCTAAATCTCATTTTATTGTGTGCCATCAAATCGATTCTGACTTTCCAGTGACCCTTTCCAGGGTAGAGAATGCACAGTCCCTAAAGCTCACACATGCTAGCTTTCAACAAAAGACAAAACAACAGCAATCTTTTTTTAAAAAAACTATAAAAGCAGATAAAATTGCAGTTCAACAGATTTAAGATATTAAGGCAGGCCTTCTCAACTTTTTTAAGCCGGGGGCCGGGTAACGCTCCCACAGACAGCTTCGGTGGCCCTTCCTCCACCACATGGCACTTCCTGGTGTGGTGGAAGCGGTGGGGCCCATATGAAATGGTGCTGTGGGACGCATCCAGTCCACAGGCTGCAGGTTGAGAATCCCTGTCTTAAGGGGATGGAAGGGGTTTCACTGCTGTTTCCCGATACCTGCTCTTCATCAGAGAGCTGTTCTTCTTTCAGCTTCCTGTCGTAGAGATCGGCGTATGCTACAGCATCCTGGGCACGATGCAACGCAAAATCCCAGCAGGAACGTCCCCTTTGCTCCCTGATCTCTGCGATGTAGGCGTTCAGAGCAAATTGCCACCATTCCCGACAGCTGAAAGAGGGAGGAAATGCACCTTCAATTGGAAGGCTTAGCCAGGCACAGGAACAAACCCAGAGCAGGAATAAAGCTAACGTAATGACTTAGGTTTTTTTGTTACTTATAATTTTATTTGATTGTTCGCATTTAATCTCTTATTGGTTTTGTAATTTTTTTTTTAATTTGTTGAAATCCACCCAAAGTGGGAGACTATCCCAAATGGGTGGGATATAAATGTGAGAGAGAGAGATATATTTTGAAACCATTATCCAAGCAATCACTCTGATGGGGAGTCAGTGGAGGAAATGCCACTGGAAACCATCATGTTGGGCCCAATGGCAAAATGAGCGGAGGAGGTACTCTGACTCCCAACGGTCATGGAGGTGGAAGAGGCCATGCCAGATGGACTGGCTGTGAAGGTACATCTTGGTAATATCCTCAAGGCTGTGGCAGTCCATTGCAGTCCCGCTGTTAAATCTTGCACATCTCATTTCATAGGTGCCGCAGGAGATGGCTCTGTGATCATAGTGTGTGGGTCACTTCATGGCAAGCTGGGATCTGGCTGAAACAAATACACGCCAATGGCATTTTTCCTGCTTCAGGGGGTAAAATGCATTATCGGATACGAGTTGCAGCTGCCGACAAATTATCCAAATTATTCCAAGGTCTCCTATCCAAATTATTCCAAGATGTAACAAAGAAAGTTTAATCCGCTATGTCTTCTTAGCAGAGCTTTCAGTAACAAGGAATCCGAAAGCCCTCAGGGATGCTACAGAATTTGTTGCTCAGAATGAATGGCTGCACATTGTCTGGGACCCCAGTTGGGCAACACAAGTTCTGCCCTCTAGGATCAGATGCAAAACCTTTCGAGTCCTCTGGTTCCCACACACACACACAAACACACACTCTTCAAATTTTAGAAGATTACTTAGCAAAATGTTGCTCTTTTATTTTTATGCTCCAAAATTGCCCTTGTTTTTTTTAAAGGATAATGTTGGCATGCTTTAAAGGGGGCCCAACATCTCCAGCCATAAAACTTACACTCCATTTTCAGCTTAAAAAAACCTCACTGTAGCAACCTTTACAGTCCATAATCACTATAATAATAATTTAGTGTCAGAAATTATTCTGGGTTGAAAGGATTTTTGTGGAAGAAACTCCACTCGGGGAATGCCCAAATGAGGCTCCTTTCATGTCTCCAAGAGCTGGGACAGAGACGGGCGCTCAAACCGTCATGCAATACCCGGGTCTCGAACTGCCGAATTGCCGGCAGTTTGTTAACCGCTAAGCCACTGCATAATCACTGGACCCACAGTTTAAAATAAATCAACTTAAAAATTAAATATACACATTTAACCATTTTTTGCCCTCTCCACTACAAGCGTGCTCCTCTGTTGTGACAATTCTGAAAAAATGGCCACAAAGAGAAGCAAGGGTTGTTAACCATGGCACAACCTGTACATATTTTGGAGCCAGTACAGTGGTACCTCGCTTAAAGAGCATAATGCGTTCCACGGGATTGCTCTTTAAGCAAAACACTTAGAAAAAGAACCGCCACTGCCATTGTAAGTGACCAATTGTGACTTCTGTCGGTTGGGGAGGGATTGCAAACCCCGATTTAGTTGTTAAGATAGTTTTTGGTTGCTTTTAGTTGTTAAGCAAGGTGACCATTCAGAGAAAATTCTGCTATTTAAGCAAGTTAGTCTCTAAACAAGGCGTTCTTTATGCGAGGTTTTACTTGATCTAGGATGGAGAGGAGAATAACTTGACCAAGAAAACAGAGCCCATACTTTCCAGCTACTGGAACCCTCGGCCTCCATCTTCTGAATTTTTGCTGTCGTTCTTTCCGATCCAGTTCTTTCAAGAAGTCCATTATTTGTCGGTATTGAGTCTACAGTGCATAAAAATGGTAATACTTCAACTACCAATGCAAGAACACAGCCAGTACATGCTTTGTAATGAGTATCTCAAATGGATAGTTATTTGACCAAGAAAACAGAGTCCATTACAAGGGTTACAGGGGATGCGGTGATAAAGATGAGCGCGTGATCAGATGGGCACTTGCCCTCCTTGTAAGTCTATCCTATGCAAATGGCATATCGAACCTCCACCTGATCTTAAACTTAAGATACTCCCATGTTATGTAGCATATCGGGCAGCTCACCTGATCTTAAGCAATCCTATTTAGCCCAACCCATCCCTTTGCAACTGAACCTATAGAGATGAGCCTTTAGACCAGGGATGCTCAAACTACAGCCCGTGGGCCAGATGAATTGGCATTGGGTGCAGGATCCGGCCTCCAGGCCATTGTTTCGGTATCCCTGGTTAAAACAGAGAAAATGGCAGCCTAAAAATCTATCTCATCCTGTTGCAAATCAGATTGCAAGGCACATTTTACTTCTGCTTTCTGGTGGGAGGATCCACATGACTGGCCCGCTGAACCATGTGACCGGCCGGCGGCCTGAAAGGTTTGGGCACCCCTGCTTTAGACTTTGTCTAAGGTTATAAACTGAAACTGAGATAAGTGCCTTGATTCTCTCAGACACTTTACTATAAGAGTTTGAAATGTAGAAAGACGCAGACCTGCTGAATTAAAACCATCTATGAATATTGTAACATGGAGACTAAATCTGACTGTTGCACCTAGTCCAGGTCTATTGAATTTTTAGATTAAATCATGTTGCTTTGCACTGTAGTTCCACTGAACCAGTGGAGATGTGGTGAATCAAGTCCTCCAGATATTCCATTGATTCAAACGGACTACCGTATTTATTCGTGTATAACGCGCAAAATTTTATACCCAAAAAAAGGCTCAAAGTTTGGGTGCGCGTTATACACGAGGACTGGGCCGCGCGACTCAAGAAGCCGGCGCCGGGTAGGCGCGGAGCACGCCGCGGCCCTCCTCCCAGGCGCCCAGGTCCCGCTGCCGCCGCCGCTCACCTGCACGCACCCGCCGGGTCGAGAAGGGAACCCTACGGGAGAGGGCCGCGGCGTGCTCCACGCCTACCCGGGCCGCGCGACTCAAGGAGCCGGCGCCGAGTACGGTAGGCACTGCTGAGATGCACCGTCTGCCCCACCCACGGGCCCAGGGGCGCGCGGCTGGCGGGATCTGATTGGGTGGCGCGGGAGACGAGGCGTGTGAAAAAAAATTTTATACCAATATTTCATGGAAAATTAGGGGTGCGCGTTATACACGAGTGCGCGTTATACTCGAATAAATACGGTATTCTAGTTGCGATTTACTAGTGTTCCGTGCGCTTCGGCGTCTAGTCATACCTACCACATGATCACAGAAGGGTCAGCAGAAGCAGACAGCACTGGCTCCTCGGCTATGGAACCAAGATGAGCACTGAACCCTAGAGTCAGACACGACTGGCGTTCGAGCAAGGGAAACCTTTACTTTTACAGCATAGTAAGTTGCAACTAGAGTAGACTGATTTGTATCAATGAATCTTACAGAGCAGTTAACTCAGTGAATCCCTATAGGGATTCAACGTAGTTGTACAATTTTTTAGTGAAGCAAGAGGATTTCAGCTGAAGGGTGTACAGAAGCTCCTCTGGATTTAGGAAGTTCTATTCCAGTGATGGCAAACCTTGGCACTGCAGGTGTTCCAGAACTTCAATTCCTAGAAGCCCTGATCAGCTGCAGTGCTGACTTGGGCTTCTGGGAACTGAAGTCCAAAAACACCTGGAGTGCCAGGAAACCCATTTGTGTGGATTGACAGAGACTTGGACTTCTGGGAATTGAAGTCCAAGAACACCTGGAGTGCCAAGGTTCACCATCACTGTTATATTGACTCCATCAGCTTAGTCAGGCAGTTACCCCAAATGTTTTCAGCTGCTGTTTTTATATGAACAGCATGGAGGATGTACAAGACAAATAAATTGGTAAGAATGGGAAACAAATAATTTGGTAAGAATAAGCATTGACAGATCTCCTGTAACTCTGGAAGAAGAGCAGAGCCTCTCATTTAGCATCACAGCCACTGTCAGTATATATTTATGTTGAGGCAACGAGCAGAATTAATGTCAGTATGGTCTGAGCAATTAATCAGAGTCAAGTGTGCTCCAACCATGACTCTGCATAGACGTGATTGCCTGTAAGTGTTATAAAGCATAATGTATCCTTAAGCTATTGCTGGTCGTTGGCTGTTGACTGCAAACTGGAGAGAGATTACTGCTGTAAGCATTATGCTGAATAATGCTGTTTATCTGCTATCTGTAAATATTGTAAATATACCAGTTCAAACTAAGCCTGGTGTATTGACCTCTTTCTGGGACCTGGTATAGCTCAAGCTGCAATGATCCTCACTCAACCCAACAGCCACATCCAACTTTGCATTAAAACTCCTGCAGCTGTCTGTTACAACATTAAGCCTTGACATGAATGTACCTGATTTATATGCATTTTCCAACAAGTGCATTACATATTCCAGTGCACTAAGTACTATAAGTAAAGGTCACCCTTGTTCAAAAGCCAGCCGTATCCAACTCTAGGGTTCAGTGCTCATCTCCGTTTACAGCCTAAGAGCCAGTGCTGTCTGCTCCTGGAGAAGTTTCTCTATGGTCATGTGACAGACATGACTAGACACCAAAGTGCATGGAACACTGTTGACCTTCAAACCGAAGTGGTCCCTATTTATCTACTTGCAATTTCTTGCTTTCAAACTGCTAGGTTGGAAGGAGCGGGGACAGACACGGGAGCACACTCCACTGCGCAGCACTCTGGTCTCGAACTGCTGACCAGTCAACCTTCCAGTCCTCAAGTTGAGTGTCTTAACCACTAAGCCACCACAGTCCCAGTCACTAAGTACTATACTCCATATATAAATGCTCTGTTCACAAAATAATTAATGGGGGAGAGGTTGGGTTTACCTGAGAAAGTTTCAGCGGTATCATCTCTAGCTGGATGTCGAACTCAAGCCGAGGAGCATGACGCGATCTCAGGGGCTCTTTGGAACAGTTTCTCTTGAGCAGAGCAGAAGTACTCACAGGCTTCATGATGTAGTCATGGCTGCGGTTCTCCATGCTTTCATCCATCGCTTTCTTGAAATTGAAACCAAGTGAATGCCTGTACATAAATGCCTATTTTTTCTCCCCCACCCCTTGTACACAAAACAAATGTTTTTTTTTTACCTGCAACTCCCCAGGTGGCAAATCCCCCAATAAAGAACACGCAGTATCCCAATAGATACTGAAGTCAGCAATTTCCAGCTGTTTTTTCTTCATGAGTTCTTCCACCTTAGAACGAGGGAAAGTATGTTTGAGCCACAGTGGAAGCAGAACACATTGCAATTCATAATCTACACTTATTACTGTATTCCAGGGGTTCCCAACCTAAGGCCTGTGGACCGGATTCGGCCCACAGCACCATTTCATGTGCCCCCACGCTCCCTCTAAGGGCATTTGAGAAACAAACTGACCACCCCCTTTGAAGCTGTTGGGACAAAATATCTGCCCCCATCGTGCAGGCTGGGCATAATGGCCATCCGGCCCTGGAAGCTGATTGAGAAAGCATGACCCGGCCCCCAGCTTGAAAAGGTTGGGAACTCCTGAGGATTGGAGTACCTAAACGCAAGAGCAACATGCTCAAGTGGGGGCTGCTGGCAGACAACAACACACAGTTGTGAATCTGGAGAGATACAGAATCCAGCTCATTTGCTGGCCTGCCGATTACTACCAGAAACATGCACCGATGAAGATTGAGTTTTTGGCCAATGATAAAGCCAAGAAAGTGGCTTCGTTTTGGCAGTTCAAAGTTCAATCTGGACACGAAAGAAGAAGAATTAAGATAAAGAAACACAGCATGAAATAAAAATAAACAATGTTTGAGCACGAAATACAAGGAATCATGTCACCAATGTCTAGGCTGTCAGTTGTGCTGGCAATTCTTGGCTAGAGGTCTCACTCGGCAAATGAGTGCTGTCAAGGGAATCTTGGAGAAGTTACTTTTTATTCGTTTATATTAATTGCATGAAGGTGAGATAGGGGGGATTTCTTTCTATCCTAAGTTTGATAGTCTAACCCAGTGATGGGCAGTCTTGGCCCTCCAGCTGTTCTTGAACTTCAATTCCCAGAAACCCTGACTAGCTGGTGTGTTGACTTGGGCTTCTGGGAATTGAAGTTCAAGAACAGCTGGAGGGCCAAGACTGCCCATCACTGGTCTAACCTGTACTTTCAAAAGAGCAATTGTGACTCCATATTGTTTCACATAGCACTCACATTCCATCTCATTAGCAAGTTAGTGTCGCAAACAGTTTTTTCTAACAAGGTGAAAAGTTTAACAATCCAGACAGGATGGTCATCTTAGAGATGAGCAAGATGGTCATCTTAGAGATGAGCAAAACAGATAAACAGACACCTAGAGAGACCAGGTTGGCACAACATCAGCCCATAACAATTAGATCTAAAATGGTTAAGATTCCAGGGGAGGAAGAGGAACCCCAAAAACCTATTTAAGTCGGGGTCCGTTAGATACCATTTTTTGGGGGGACCATAAGACGCACCCAGTTTTCAGAGCAAGAAAACAAAAAGAAATATATTTAATACTGTATTTTGTACCACCAACCAGTGGTGGCGCTGCAGGGGAAATGGGCAGGCAGGCCAACTGCACTGAGGAAGGAAGTGATACTCTAGCCTTGCTCTCCTTTCAACCAGGAAGCATATTTTCCTCCTCCATTTTGTCCACGTGGAGTAGAGACAAAGGCATTGAAGGTAAGTGAAACCTTTTCTTTTTAAGCACAGGTTTGGTTTCCCACTTAAATGCATTGGGAACATACAAACAGAAAACTTTTGAATACAAGAAATTTATTTCCAATGCATTTAAATGGGAAATTGTGATTTTCGCCCTCTAGTGGCCACTTGTTTTTCATGGTTTTCCCCCTGCCCCGGAGCAGCTGAGAGGAGGCAATAGTGGTCTTGGCCAGCTGCGGCTCTTGTAAAATATCCTTTTACAACAGCCACAGCTGGCCGAAGACGAGCATTTGGACTATAAGACGGACCCTCATTTTCTCCCCACTTTTGGGGGAGAAAAAGTGCGTCTTATGGTCCAAAAAATACGGTAGATAGGAAGATCGTTCATTGGGGATTACAGGAACACTTGAACAACACCTTTACCTGGACTCTGGACTTATTCATCAATCGGATGAGGGCACAGATGCCCGCTTGGACCTTTTATTTGGACTTATAATTTGGACATTTGCAACATGGAATTACAATTGGGTTTTATTTCCATCTATTCCTTGGATTTACTTCTTTTCTGAATAAACCCATTTAAAGGAATATTTTGCTTCAAGTGGATTTTTACTCTCAAAGAAGGGAGTTTTACCTGGTGGAGTTCATAAGGACTCTCCGTCGTTCAAACGGGATACAATCCTAAACGCTCGGGAGAAAGGGCTTCTTTGGGTTTCGTTTCCTTGCTTCCAGGATGATACCAGCACAAAGGAATTTTCTTATCACACCAAAGTCCCCCCTTTACAAGGCTTTGATCTTCACCAAGGGAAAGTGTGTATTTGGATCGTAGGAGGTGGCAGAACTAGACTTTGTAATTGGCCATTCCAACTAACTACCATCAGATACCCACAATAAGGGGGGTTTGCCATCCTTCTACTTATGAGCCAGTTCATACTGGATGGAAGAACACTCTGCCAGCAGAATGAGCAAATAGAGAGGGGTGCATTCTTGGCTTAACCACTGGACGATCGACGGAGCAGCCCCGTCCAAATGGTCCCAGAAAGAAAAAAATTCAAGAGGACGTCTGGAGCGAGGGGGGCTGGCGTTGTGAGAAGTGCCCCACAGCTTTAACAAATCAAAACACATTGCCACCCCATCTTAAGCTGTTGCACATCATGTACTCACCGGCTCATTCACAGCATTTTGGACCGAAACATTTTTTATGCAGACGCCAAAGGCAAATGGCTGGGAAGGATTAGTGACCCCATCCTCAAATCTCAGGTGGACGTCTTGAATGTTTAACTGAAGAGGGAAAGATAAAGGAGTGATTCTCTTTAGCCTGCACTAAACAAGTGAAAATGTATAATTAATAAGCATTTCAGCACACACTGGCAGAATACGCCTTGTTTGCTATCCCAGTCTTTCTCCATGTCACCACCTGTAAAATCACCTACTGTACTTATCACTGTAAGGATATGAAGAGCTATGGAACATTGCGATGAATGACAGATTGACTTATGAACTAAAGTTTAAGAAAGTATTAATAAAAAGAAATTACTTCAAAGAGATTTGGGGAGAATTTTTAGACTATGTCTTCATTAAATCAAAAGGAACAAAACCAGGACAGGAATATACAACTTTCTGGGAAATAGGTATGAATATATAAGGTAAAAGTAAAGGTTTCCCTTGCTCGAAAGCCAGTTGTATCCGACTCTAGGGTTCAGTGCTCATCTCTGTTTCAAAGCCAAATTCAACCTTCAAAGCAGGTGCTGGATTGTTTATTGCACTTGTAGTCATAACAGGGTGAAGACTATGGGAACTGAACTAATTTGATGGGCATTGTGTGTTGTGCTGTAATTAGCTGAAACCCTGAAAAAGGAGGGATGTGTGGGGAAAAAATTTTTTTTGATATGGGAAGGAGGGGGGAGAGTCTGCTTCTGCAGACGTTTCCGTGGTCATGTGGCAGGCATGATTAGACACCAGAGCGTTTTTGAATCACTTACATCGAGCGAAGCTTGCGAGTAAAAGCTAGCAAAATGTAGTCTTTGTGTTAATAGGCCAGATGAAGCCAGGCAAGCGGCTACTAATGCTTTTATTGTTTTAATATTGGAATGGTATTATCAACCATGGGACTGCAGTGGCTCAAGTGGCTAAGACGCTGACTGGAAGGCGGGAGGTCAGCAGTTCGATTCCTGAGGATTGCAGGACGGAATGAGCTCCCGTCTTTCTCCCAGCTCCTGCCAACCAAGCAGTTCGAAAGCAAGAAATTGCAAGCAGATCAATAGGGACCATTTCAGTAGGAGGGTAAACAGCGTTCTGTGTGATCCGGTGTCTAGTCATGCCTGCCACATGACCATGGAAACATCTGCAGAAGCAGACAGCACTGGCTCTTCGGCTACAAACAGAGATGAGCACTGAATCCTAGAGTTGGATACAATTGGCTATCGAGCAAGGGAAACCTTTACCTTTATCATTATCAACCATGCTCTTTTTAATCTTCTGAAACTTAACAACTGTGCACTAAATAAACTATGATTGTAACCAGAAACGTTGTCTCTGGTCCTTATAGAACCAAGCTGGTTGGAGGAGGTCTGGTGTCTTGGCAACGCTACTCTAGATCACTATGAACTGCACGTCTCACCTGATCTGGCTGGTTTGCAAGCACAAGCAGTCAGTGGGTGAAACCTATCAGTTTCTCTAGCCTGAATCCATATTAGAAAATACATGAGAATACTGCCTGTCCACCCAAAGTACCTCGATGTTCTCTATGATTCTTGCAACGACTGATGCAGTGACAGAGTACCAATAAGATTCTGCTACCTGCTCCCGTTCTTCCTGAAAAGAGAAAGCAAATGCCTGCCATGTAAATTCATCAAAAATGTAGAAAAGAGTTCCACAAGCTAAGCACCAGAAATAAAGCAAGATTCCACATCACTTGCAGGTTCTGAAAAATTTCATACGTCTGTAACTGACACAGGGACGAGGAATTGGAAGCTCAACCCAATAATCTCTATCTGATAAAGTTCATACACTAAGGATGTCATATTTGACAAAGGCTTTGTCTAGGACAGTGATGGTGAACCTTGGCACTCCAGGTGTTCTTGGGACTTCAATTCACAGAAGCCCAAGTCAGCACTCCTGCTGATCAGGGCTTCTGGGAATTGAAGTTCAAGAACAGCTGGAGTGCCAAGGTTTGCCATCACTGGTCTAGAAACAGTCCAATTTCCCCTCACATTCACAGTTTTCAGCAAGAGGGAGAGAGGGTAACAGCAGGCTCTTCAAATATTATGTCAGCACAGGAAAACATAAATCAGCATTCCTATTTCCTTCAGCATTTATCTCTATTTTTATGACAAATAAACCGCAAAGAGAACATGCAAGTGCATGTACTACTCAACAGCAGTAACATCATCCTATATACACAACTGCTCCTCTGTCAACATTTCCCCCATTTTCAGTCTGCCCTACTTAAACTTTAGGAAATAGATTGCTAGGAAACTCTACTAGGTTTCAGGGCTTGATTATTTACAACACATATTAACGCAAACTAAAATCTAGATCAGGAGTTCTCAACCTTTTAAAGCCAGGGGCCGGGTCACGCTCCATCAGACAGCTTCGGGAACCGGATGGTCATTTTGCCCTTCCTACACCACACGTCACATTCTGGTGTGGTGGAGGTGGGGCCACATGAAATGGTGCTGCTGGCCACAAGTTGAGAATCCCTGATCTAGATAATTAGCTGCTTTTTGAAGAAAAGCCACACCGTTTTCTCCTTTTAGAACAAAAGAAGAAATCAGCCTTCTAGACCAGAGACCAGCATCATAACTCTGAATCCAATCTATCACCCAGATTAGAAAAAAATAACTGAAGGTCTATTTTGGAAAAAAAATTGAGCATCATACTTTCCATTTTTCTTCCAGGGCTAATAAGATTGCTTTCTTGTTTTCTCTTTCAAGCAGCTTCTCTTTATCTTCATCAAAATCTTCCTGCTTTGCTGGCGAGCCAATGAGGTGCAGTTTTGACACCGATATCACCCACGGGTCAACATGGGGGCGATAAAAGGGTATCTGCAGCGTCACTTTGCCAATGAAACCTACAATTGTCAAGGAACACAATGTGAGCATTCACACAGACGGAAATGTATTCACAGTCCTCAAACATAAAAAAAACAGACTTCCAAGACACAAAAAGCTTCCTCAGTGACCCTGGAGCAGGGATTTCTATGCAGTTATCCCTGGGAAGCAGCGACAGAGCTTGAGAACCATGGAGGTATAATAAAACAGGAGATGGCACTACAGACTTCATGCTGTAAGTTTTTTGAAGCCAGTGGGCATGGCCTGGCTCCATATTAGATGCACCAAAACATTACCTCCAGACTACTGTTTGCAACTGCTTCTTGTGTTGGGTGTGTGTGTGGATTCGATCCCTTCTCCTGGGTCCCCTGGGTTCGGGGGGTTGGGGAGACAAAAGGAGTCTGTCCCCGCAACCCTTCCAGAGCTAAAGGAGCTGGCAGAGAGGGGATCCCCCCGCAAGACACCCCGTTATTAAAGAGAAGAAACCAAGCAGTTTCTTCTCTTTAAAAACAGTGTTTGGGGGGTGGGGGTGGAATCAATCCCCTCTCCCGGGTCTCCTGTGTCGGGGAGGGTTGAGGGGACAGACCCCTTTTGTCCCCAACCCTCCTGGACACAGGAGACCCGGGAGAGGGGATTGATTCCACACACACCCCCAAACACTCCATTTTTAAAGAGAAGAGACCGCTTGGTTTCTTCTCTTTAAAAACGGAGTGTTTGGGGGGGGGGGATCCCCTCTCCGCTGGCTCCCCTGGGTCCAGAAGGGTTGGGAAGACAAACCCCCTTTGTCCCCGCAACCCTCCCAAACCAGGGGAGCCAGCGGAGAGAGGGATCACAACCTCCCACCCACTGATATTAAAGGGGAAACCCCAATTGGGTTTTCCCTTTTAATATCAGAGGGTGGGGTGGATTCGATCCCCTCTCCTGGGTCCCGTGAGTCTGGGAGGGTTGGGGGGACAAAAGGGGCCTGACCCCCCTACCCTTCTGGCCCCAAGGGAGCCAGCAGAGAGGAGGATTGCAACCCCCCACCCACTGATATTAAAGGGGAAACCCCAATCTACTTTCACGACTCCACACAATCAAAGCACCATAAGGCAATGTTTTGGGGCAACTAACATGGTGGACTGTCAGATTAGTCGGCTTCACGTTTGTGACATCATGTCATCTCCTGTTTTATTCTACCTCCATGTAGAAAAAAGAGAGCCCTGAAAAGCAATTGGGGGGGGGGGAGGTCGATGTGCTGTTTTGTTTTTTTCCCATACCAAATGACAGACTGACAGAACATCTTGCACCTTCTTTATGTTAAGCCACTTGTCCTTACAATGGTACAAGACTTCATTGCTTTTATACCCAATCTATTGTTTTAAAGGTTTCCTTTCAAAAGGGAAACGTCGGTAAAGGTTGCTCTTGCTCGAAAGCCAGTCGAATCTGACTCTAGGGTTGAGTGCTCTTCTCTATTTACAGCCAAAGAGCCAGCGCTGTCTGAATCTGCAGACGTTTCTGTGGACATGTGGCAGGCATGACTAGACACCAGAATGCATGGAATGCATCCCACCAAAGCAGTTATCTACTTGCAATTTCTTGCTTTCGAACTGCTAGGTTGACAAGAGCTGGGACAGATGATGGGACCTCACTCTGCAATAAGAACATCAGAACAGCCTTGATGGAACAGGCCACAGCCCATCCAGTCCAGCATTCTGTCTCACATAGTGGCTCACCATCCAGCACTCGGGTCTCAAACTTCTGACCTGGCGACCTTCCAGTTGTCAAGTTCAGCATCTTAACCACTAAACCACTGGAGTCCCTTTTCCTTAAAAAAAAAAAGAGCTTCCCAATTGAAATAGTCATTAAAAATGACCCCACAGATATCAGACCACAGCTGTAAAAGCACACTATTCCCAGAAGCAATTCCTCAAAATGCATACCAGCTTTGACCTCAAAAGGTAACAGTTCCTTCAAGGCATCTTTCTTCAACGGCAAATTTTCCAACTCCACAGCACCTGCACGAACAAGATGTCAAAGACGAACAATTGAGAAATGTTCCAATCCCCCCTCCCACTCCCCCCACTGGTATCTTCTTGCAGAACATGTCACTTTATTACAAAGTCAGAGATTAAGCAACACCTTTACTGAATCACTAAACAAGTTACACTAAGAAAAGCCTTCAAGTTCTCCAGAATGTATCAAATTCACGAGCATAAACTCCTCATGCTGAGTTTTAGAGAACTGAAACACTCGTCTTATTTGTAATCATTCAGTGATCCAATAAAAATATCATCCAACCTCAGCCATTGTTACCAACCTAAGGCCCATGGGCAGAATCTGGCCCGAGGCGCCATTTAATGTGCCCCCACCCCCTCCAAGGGCATTCAAGAAACAAAATGGCCACCCCTTTGAAGCTGGTGGGACAAAATGGCCACCCCTATCGTGCAGGCAGGGCAAAATGGTCATCCTGGCCCTCAAAGCTGACTGAGAGAGCATGACCTGGCCCCAGACTTGAAAAGGTTGGGAACCCCTACATCAGTGATGGCGAACCTATGGCACGCATGCCAGAGGTGGCACTTGTAGCCCTCTTTGTGGGCACCCACGCAGTCACCCCAGCACAGAATTCACCCCATCCCTCCGCCCAGCAGCCCAATGGGAGTGCTTCCTTCCTCCCCCAGCACAGAGTTCACCCGCCCACTCTGCCCAGCAGTCCAATGGGAGTGTTTCCTTCCTCCCCTGTTGTTATGTTGGCATTTGGGGATAAATAAGTGGGTTTTGGGCTGCAGTTTGGGCACTTGGGTCTCTAAAAGGTTCGCCATCGCTGCCCTACATTACACTGTCGCCTTTTGTATTTGCTGCTGAAAATAAGCACAATCAGCCACTTGGGAGGAATTTTACTGTCACGAAAAGAAGCTCCTTCATAAGAATGAACCACAGAGTGAGCATATTATCGCTCCCAGTCCACTATCTGGCTGTAACTACTTTTAGCCCAATGTGTGATGCCAAACATCTATTTTATTTTATTAGTTTTGCATTTGCATCTTATTACAGTACAGAGAACTGAGATAACGAGACTTGACATGCAGTACATCACTACCAGTCAGCACAAAATCCCAAGGAAAAAAAGCTTTAGTAAGCTTCAGAGACAATTATTATCTTCCACTTGTAACTGATTTTTGCCCCATCTTCAAAAAGATACACAATTTATCTTCTGAAGGTAAATTAGCTAGAAAGGCTCATGAGTGCAGTCTTCATCCTAGGTTTCCTCCATTCAAGCTACAGTGGACCCTCAATTAACGACGCGTTCGAATAGCGTCATTTCCGCTTAACGACACATCGTCACTCACCACGTGACTATCCGCACAACGACGAAAAACTGTCGTTGTGCGGATTAACGACGGTTTTTAACGTCGTTGTGCGGACAATGACAGCTTTTCGCCACTAGATGGTGCAGCTGCCATTGAAAACCGCACAATGACGTTTCCCCTATAGCGATGCTTATTCGAGGGTCTACTGTACCATCCTTTGCTAGAATATGAAAACTGATTTTTTTTTTACCCAGATCGAAATGGCTGGTCCCTTAGGGGAGTATATAAATGCAATAAAGAAACAAAATGCAAAAGTAGGGCAGGGAAGAATCGCTCTGTTGGTATTATTAGTTCATCTTACCCTTCAGAAGAGCTACTGAGAGCTGGTCTGTGTTCAGGTTGCTGACATATTTGCCCAGGTAGTTGTTGAGAACCCAGGCAATCAGTCCTTCCAACATGACTATGGCTTGGAAGCAACTGGAAAGGACGTCGTTGTCATTCCTGGTTGATGCTGTCTCTGTACTTAAAACATGACTGACCTGAAATAGAAAATATGATTATTCTTCACTTCAGAGCAACAAGAGTTCAGGAATGGGGCAGCTACGGTCACCAGCACTGTCACAAGACCCGAGGACTTAACTCTGGCTCACCAGCCTCCAGCAAGAAGCCCACAACTGTATTCTGCGTTCTCAGATACAGTGGTTTTTAATCGGCTTATAGAAGGGAATTTATTTGACTGCTTTTATTGTTGTTTTAAACTTGTTAAACCGCTTCGGGTCACTTTCGAGGGAGGGAAGCGGGATAGAAATGTTTAAAATAAATAAATTATAATTTGATCTGTAAGAGCTGGTAAAAAAAATTACACATTCCAGATTCATATTTTTCTGCTGCCACAAACTCTCTCGCAATGACTTGACCTGATCAATAGCAATAAATTAGGGGAGGCAATGGTACTACCTTACTAATACACAAGATTGTTACAGTAACGACAGTTAAGATAATGGATATATTAACTTTTAGACCAATGGACTCCAATCTCGTTGTTCTGTGCAGGACAATGACAATTAAGATTTATCTATCTATCTAACTTAGGGCCCTCAAAGTTGCCATACTTTAACTCTCAGTTTGCACAGTCGGTAGTCAAGGAAGCTGGAAGTTATTTTCAACATGTGTTGTGTTATACCGGGATATTACTGAAGTACCAATCCCATCATCTGACCATTCTTCAGAAACAGATACAGTACAATGGATATTGTAGTCCAACATTTCAAGAAGCACATTTTCTCTATCTCTACCCTGCTACTGTGAGAGATAATACGAGTTGCCTGCCACATAGGATCACTGTTGTACTCATTACTAGAGAAAACCCCTTCCTTATGACATTTTTAAAAAAATGCCCAAAACAGAATTATTCATAGAGCCATTCAAGGACATTTTCCCTTATGGTTTGTCAATATCTGAAAGTAACTTTGTTTCACTAAAGGGAACTTAGTTCAAAAAGTAAATATTTGGCCACAAAAAATGTTACTTTAGCTTTTATTTTCTTTGTTCTTTTCCTAGACCCAAAGTTCTACTGTTTGTAAGGTTTATAGGTTATTTTTTTTAAAGTTACATTGTTTCCACCAGTGGGAAAGTTGTATAGGTTCTTTACTCTGGTATTTTTTTTAAGTTGAATTGTACTGTACTGCTGGAAACTGGGGCAGATGACGGGAGCTCACTCCGTCACACAGCACTTGGGTCTCTAACTGATGACCTTCTGACCTTCTGGTTGTCAAGACCCCACGGCCTCTCACTGTTCTAAAGGTTTCCCTTGCTCGAAAGCTAGTCGTATCCGACTCTAGGGTGCAGTGCTCATCTGTTTCAAATCCAAAGAGCCAGCGCTGTCTGCTTCTGCAGACATTTCCGTGGTCATGTGGCAAGCATGACTAGACACTGGAGCGCACGGAATGCTGTTTCCTTCCCACCAAAGTGGTCCCTATTTATCTACTTGCAATTTATTGCTTTCAAACTGCTAGGTTGGCAGGAGCTGGGACAAAGACGGGAGCTCATTCCGTCCTGCAGTACTCGGGTCTCGAACTGGTGACCTTCTGCCTCCCAGTCAGCGTCTTAGCCACATGAGCCACTGCACCAATGATCCCAAAAAATAAGTATGAGCCCTGGTGCGGCAGTGGTTAAACTGCTGTACTGCAGCCAGAATGTTGTGAGTTCAATCCTGACGGGACCTCAAAGTTGACTCAGCTTTTCAACCTTCCAAGGTTGGTAAAAAAAGCAACCAGCATGTTGGAGCCAAAATGCTAATTAAGTTGTGAAACTCACAGAGAGTGTGCGCGATGTGCTATGGAGCAATATATGTGTCATTGCTATTGCTAAGAGTCCAGAATTGTAATGGAGAACATGGCATTGCCTCCATCCCACATCTTCAATATGGGAGGGTGGTGGTTCTTTTGTGTCCCGTTCGAACCTTGGACTGCCGAAATGGAGCCTCTTTCTTGGTTTTGTCGTTGGCCAAACTTAAGTCCTCGCCAGTGCATGTTTCTGGCGAGGTGGTGGTTTTATTTGTTTATTGTATGATGAACTCCATTTGTCTACACTAATGCTGATATATTAGTGGTTAAGACACTAAGGTTGAAGACTGGAAGGTAGGGGTTTATGTAGGAGTAGTAGGGACTGCAGTGGCTCAAGTTGCTAAGATGCTGACTGAAAAGCGGAAGGTCAGCAGTTCGATTCCCGAGTACTGCAGGACGGAAATGAGCTCCCGTCTTTGTCCCAGCTCCTGCCAACCTAGCAGTTCGAAAGCAAGACATTGCAAGCAGATAAACAGGGACCACTTCGGTGGGGAGGTAAACAGCGTTCCGTGCGCTCCGGTGTCTAGTCATGCCTGCCACATGACCATGGAAACGTCTGCAGAAGCAGACAATGCTGGCTTTTCGGCTTTGAAATAGATGAGCACTGCACCCTAGAGACGGATACTGCTGACTTTTGAGCAAGGGTGACCTTTACCTTTACCTTACCTGTAACAAAGTGCAAACTACTCCATGGAGGAAGCTGCAGGTGTTTCCATGATCATGTGGCAGGCATGATGCCGCCAGAGCGCTGTTACCTTTCCCACTGGCGTGATACGTATTTATCTACTTGCAATTTCTTGCTTTCGAACTGCTACGTTGGCAGGAGCTGGCACAGACGACGGGGAGCTTACTCCGTCCTGCAGTACTTGGGTATCGGACTGCTGACCTGTCGCCTTCCAGTCAGCGTCTTAGCCACTTGAGCCACTGCAGTCCCTCAGATAGATAGATGTGGTAATAATAATAATAATTAATATCAACAGGGACCACTTCGGTGGGAAGGTAAACATGCCTGCCACATGACCACAGAAACACCTGCAGAAACAGACAGTGCTGGCTTTTCGGCTTTGAAACAGAGATGAGCACTGAACCCCAGAGTCGGATACGACTGGCTTTCGAGCAAGGGAGACCTTTCCCTTTACTATATATGAAAAATTGTATCAGTTTGAATTTTTTGAGTTTTATGCTGTAAACTGACCTGAGTAGGAAAGTTTTTTTATATATAGAGAGAGATAATGTACTCCTGATAGGGATATTAAGTTTAATAAATAAATAAACTAATTAATAAATAAATATATATATTGGTAAAGGCCTATGTGGTCATGGATAAAGAGAAGAGACGAAAAGGGAAAATTAATTTAAATTAAATTAAAAACCGAAATAAGGGGCAAGGAGGGGAGGCCTGCCTGCCTGCCTAGCGACCCCCTTCTCCTCCCGTCTTACCTGACCGCCCCGTCCTAACCCTGCGAAGGGGAGCGCGCACACCTGAAAGTCGTCCCTAGCGTCCGCTCGCGCAGGCCCACCAAACCGTCGCCCGCCCCGAACTCCTTACCTGCGTCACGGTCGAACGCCGAAGTCAAAGGCCGGGCAGGGCGGGCAGCGGAAGGCCGAGCACGTCGATCGCCTCCGCTGGCGCCTCCTGGAAAGGGGCGGGGACAGGGAGGGACGGGAGGACGCCCGACCGGCCGGCCAAGGGGGCGGTGGAGGCGGGGCTAGGGAGGGGAGGGGCTTGGTTGCCGCTGCCAACTACGGCGGTTGAACTACTAGGACGCTTGGGCCTAGTTGCGCGATATTAAAATAATGAGTTCTGGATTCATTTCACCCCAGAATTAAAAACTGCCTTCGGATTATATTGGGGCGTGATTCGGAGTTTACTTTGGGGCGTGTTGGGGTCCGAGTGGGAGAGGGAGGGAAGAGGATGGCGTAGGATGGCGTTTGTACGGTAAAATAAAGGGAAAGGCCGTCCTTCGAAAACCAGTCGCATCCGGCTTTGGAGGTCGGAGTTTATAGCCCAAAGAGCCATGAGCGCGGTCTGCCATCTGCAGATGTTTCCGTGGTCATGTGGCACTAGGCACATGGAACATTGTTACCTTTCCAGACAAGGGGTACCTGTTTAGGTAAAGGTTTCCCTTGCTCCAAAGCCAGTCGTATCTGACTCGGGTTCGGTGCTCATCTCTGTTTCAAAGCCAAAGAACCAGCGTTGTCTGCCATCTGCAGATGTTTCCGTGGTCATGTGGCAGGCACATGGAACATTGTTAGCTTTACAGACAAGAGGTACCTGTTTAGGTAAAGGTTTCCCTTGCTCCAAAGCCAGTCGTATCTGACTCTAGGGTTCGGTGCTCATCTTTGTTTCAAAGCCAAAGAACCAGCGTTGTCTGCCATCTGCAGATGTTTCCGTGGTCATGTGGCAGGCACATGGAACATTGTTACCTTTACAGACAAGAGGTACCTGTTTAGGTAAAGGTTTCCCTTGCTCCAAAGCCAGTCGTATCTGACTAGGGTTCGGTGCTCATCTCTGTTTCAAGATCCCAGCGTTGTCTGCCATCTGCAGACGTTTCCGTGGTCACGTGGCAGGCATGGCTAGACACTAGAGCGCACAGAACACTGTTTACCTTCCCACTGAAGCGGTCCCTATCTATCTACTTGCAATTTCTTGCTTTCGAACTGCTAGTTTGGCAAGAGCTGGGACAAAGATGGGAGCTCGTTCCGTCCTGCAGTACTCGGGAATCGAACTGCTGAACTAACCAAACTGAAGTGATCCTACTCACACTCCTGACAGGAATCGAACTGCTGACCTCCCAGCTTCCGCCTTCCAGTTAGGGCCTTAGCCACTTGAGCCACTTACAATTTCTTTTAGGTTGGCAGGAGCTGGGACAGGCTGATGAGAGCGCACTCTTTCGTGCACCACATGGAACCATTAACCTTTCCCATCAAAGTGCTCGTCTCTGTTTCAAAGCCGAAGAGCCAGCGCTGTCTGTTTCTGCAGATGTTTCCGAGGACATGTGGCAGACATACCTCAACACCCGGGTACACAGAATGCTGTTTACCTTCCCACTAAAGTGGTACCTATTTATCTACTTGCAATTTCTTGCTTTCAAACTGCTAGGTTGGCAAGAGCTGGGACAGACGACGGGCTTAGTGGTTAAGATGCTGAAATTGAGGACTAGAAGGTTGGCAGGTCCTCTCCTCTGGTTGAATGCCTATGTGTATATTTAAATCTATTTCAACATAATTCCAGCAAGATATTTGTTGTAACTAAGTTGTTAGTTATATAGTTAGTTGTGCATGATTGTGCCCACTTTGCTTACTAGTTCCAGAATGGTGAAATAAAAATACTGTATAGTCAAACCTCTACATATGAATAATTCGTTCCTTGAGGTTGGTTCTACTGTATCTTGAAAAATTATTATCTTTAATTTCCCATGGGAATGCATTGAATGCAATTTTTCATAGGAATGCATTGAATTTCTTATCTCACAAAAATCCTATTAAAAATTCTTATCTCGGAAGTATCTCGCGTTTTTCTTAAGTCGAGCCATTCTTATCTTGATGTTTGACTGGATCAGTTTGGAACTTACATATGGTCTATATGTCAAAGAGGAAAAGGAGACATAAAGAAAAGAAGAAACATCCAGAAAATTCAAAATACCGTATTGGGGCCTTTCAACAATTACGCGATCCTCGGGGGGGGGCATACCTGTCAAGCGCAGCTCCGGAGATTACAGGACCTGCGCAGAACGTTTCTGCGCAGGTCTGTTCTACTCATGAGTAAAAGCCTACGCATGCGTAGAAGCGACCTGCACAGAACCGTTCTGTGCAAGTCACTTCTACGCATGCGTAGAAGGCTTCTACGCATCCCCTAGTGCACAGAAGCCTTCAACGCATGCGCAGAAGGGTTCTACGCAGAAGGGATGCGCAGTAACTCCTTTCAAATTACGGGGTAGCGGCAGCTCCGGGCGGGAAATGGAGAAAATTGGCACGGAAATATGGGAAATCCCGGCCAATCCGGGATATTTGACAGGTATGGGGGGAGGGGGTCTGCCATCTGAATTATGGGAAATTACGTGGGGGTGGTTGTGGGGTGTCAGGTCAAAGATTACGTAATCCATTTGGAGCTGTTGTGGTTTTGAAACATGGCGCTTTTTTAGGTGTAAAAATGATCTCTGGGAATTTTGATCCCATTTGAGATTATCGAATTGCTTGCGCAGTCTATTTCTAACCGACAGAAATGTATCATCCTTATACCTGACATCCTCATTCCTCCCTGCAAAAAAACCTCTCTTCACAAAGTGTGTGATGCATCGAGAATCCTCACCAATACGTTCTGTATTTGGCACCTAAAAAGCTCTAAAAATTAGAGTTTCGATACAAAAGCTCTGGATTACGTAATTTTAAAGGGAGGAGGGGTTCGAAGCGAAAATTACGGTTGGATTATATGGGGTGGGGTCAATTTCCCCCCCAAAAAAGGATCACGTAATTGTTGAATGGCCCCAATTCCCACCATGAATGCCCACAGTATATGTTTCCATGAAATTTAGTGTGGCAAAATTTTTAACTTCCCAGCATTGTCAACATGCATACATGCTCATCAAAACCACTCCATGACAGATGGGAATATAATATATCAGATTTGTATACATCATAACAGAAAATGTCAGGGTTGCTTTGTTGCCTGATTTAGCAGGTGATTTGGGCAGCATTTGGGCTAGAAGCTCTTCCAACAACGGCCCACAGTGAATGTTGGCAACATTTGAAGTTTAAAAGGAATGAGAAAAAACAATGGCAAACAATGGTTAAGCTATGCGAACCTTTCCATTTCTCAAAAGCTTTCTGGACACAACAACCCACTGTAAGGAACCCATAGGAGCATAGCTGTCAAGTATCTATTATTGGCTGGGAAAACCCCTTACTTTACCCTCTTTCCCACCGTCATCACTTATTAATTAGACTGCAATGCCCTATTGCCACCATTGGAGGGCAGCACAGGATAAGCATAGCTGTCAAGTATCCCTTATTGGCCGGGAAAACCCCTTATTTTACCCTCTTTCCCACCGTCATCCCTTATTAATTAGACTGCAGTGCCCTATTGCCACCATTGGAGGGCAGCACAGGATAAGCATAGATGTCAAGTATCCCTTATTGGCCAGGAAAACCCCTTATTTTACCCTCTTTCCTGCCGTCACCCCTTATTAATTAGACTGCAATGCCCTATTGCCGCCATTGGAGGGCAGCACAGGATAAGCATAGCTGTCAAGTATCCCTTATTGGCCAGGAAAACCCTTTATTTTACCCTCTTTCCCGCCATCATCCCTTATTAATTAGACTGCAATGCCCTATTGCCGCCATTGGAGGGCAGCACAGGATAAGCATAGCTGTCAAGTATCCCTTATTGGCCAGGAAAACCCCTTATTTTACCCTCTTTCCTGCCGTCACCCCTTATTAATTAGACTGCAATGCCCTATTGCCGCCATTGGAGGGCAGCACAGGATAAGCATAGCTGTCAAGTATCCCTTATTGGCCAGGAAAACCCTTTATTTTACCCTCTTTCCTGCTGTCATCACTTATTAATTAGACTGCAATGCCCTATTGCCACCATTGGAGGGCAGCACAGGATAAGCATAGCTGTCAAGTATCCCTTATTGGCCAGGAAAACCCCTTATTTTACCCTCTTTCCTGCCGTCACCCCTTATTAATTAGACTGCAATGCCCTATTGCCGCCATTGGAGGGCAGCACAGGATAAGCATAGCTGTCAAGTATCCCTTATTGGCCAGGAAAACCCTTTATTTTACCCTCTTTCCCGCCATCATCCCTTATTAATTAGACTGCAATGCCCTATTGCCGCCATTGGAGGGCAGCACAGGATAAGCATAGCTGTCAAGTATCCCGTATTTGCCAGGAAATTTCCCTTATTTCCAAATCCAAAACTTGACAGGTATGCATAGGAGACATGAAGCCTTCTTAGCCAAGACACCTTCTTTAGGCAGATTCACCCTTTTTACTCCAAAAACGACAACTGGGTAAAATATTTAAACATTTATTAAAAAGAATTTTAAAATGTATCAAAAGTAAAGAAAAGTTGCAAAACAAATCAAAAAGGCAGAATCATAATCACAAAGCAAAAGAATAAAATTGAGACAGTCAACTATTTCTATCCCATCCTAAAGAGGAAAAAAAACCAAATGCAGTAGCTATCTAAGCCTTACTTCTAAGGAATGCAAAGTTTTCTCTGAAGGCAATTTGCTGACCCCAGGTAAAACTCTCCAAAATGCTTGCAGGAGAAAAGGAAGACTGACTGAAAACTACAACATTCTCTTTTTAACTACATCTCCCATCAGGGAGCTCTAAGTCATTCTTATACCACCTGTCTGGCCAGGTTATCTTGCTATGGTATAAATCAGTGTTTCCCAAACTTTAGTTTGTGGACTTCAATTCCCAGAAGCCTAAATCTATTCCCCAAAGCACTGGTCAGCCAGTGTACTGATTAGGCTTCTGGGAACTGAAGTCCTTCATGGGGCGTATGCCCCACTTTGGGAACCACTGGTATAAATGGACACTTCTCCAAGTGGAGGGAAGTAAAGAGTGGGGTCCCCCAAGGTTCAGTACTGGGACCCCTGCTTTTCAACCTCTTCATAAATGATCTAGAGGTAGGAGTAAATAGCAAGGTATCCAAATTTGCTGACGACACTAAATTATACAGGGTAGTGAAAACTGTGAGAGATTGTGAGGAGCTCCAGAGGGATCTCTTGACACTGGGGGAGTGGGCAAAACAGTGGCAAATGAGCTTCAACACTAGTAAGTGCAGAGTGATGCATGTTGGGGCAAAAAACCCCAATTACATTTATAAACTGATGGGGTCTGAACTCTCTGCGACAAACCAGGAAAGGGACCTTGGTGTCCTGGTGGACGAGAGCTCAATGAAGGTGTCAACCCAGTGTGCCTCAGCAGTGAAAAAAGCAAACTCAATGTTAGGGATCATTAGGAAGGGTATAGAAAATAAGTCAGCAAGTGTCATTTTGCCTCTTTATAAATCTATGGTGAGGCCCCATCTGGAATATTGTGTACAGTTCTGGTCGCCATACCTCCAGAAGAATATTATGGAGCTGGAGAAAGTGCAGAGGAGGGCAACCAGAATGATTAGGGGACTGGAACACCTTCCTTACCATCTGAGGCTGCAACGGTTGGGCCTCTTCACTCTTGAACGACGACGTCTAAGAGGTGACCTGATTGAAGTTTATAAAATCATGCACGGTGTGGACAAAGTAGAGAAGGAAAAACTGTTTTCCCTATCACACAACATTAGAACTAGGGGACACTCCATGAAACTTTTGGGTACTAGTTCTCAAACAAATAAGAGAAAGTACTTTTTCACCCAGAGGATTACTGGTCTATGGAACTCCCTGCCAGAAGAAGTGGTGACAGCTGTCAGTCTTGACAGCTTTAAGAAAGGATTAGACAAGTTCATGGAGGACAAGGGTATCAATGGCTATAATTATGGATACTTAAGGACAACCTCCGGGTTGGAGAGATAGGCAGTATATCTCTCAATATCATTTCCAGGGAATCCTAAGCAGGTGAAGGCATCTGCTTGGGAATAATACCCTGAAGGAAATGGTGAGCCACTGTGTGAGACAGAATGCTGGACTGGATGGGCTGTGGCCTGTTCCAGCAAGGCTGTTCTCATGTTCTTATGGTAATACAGTAGACCATACTGCCAGCAACTCAATGCCAAGTGTCAGGTGGAGGTTAACAAACCTTACATCTAGCCAGGGGCCAATGAGGACTTTGCATGCCAAAAAGGCTCAGGACCAGAAAACGACTCATGGAACTGGATCGGTGGTATGGGGATCATGCTGCAATGCGGAAGGCAGATGAAAGGCCACTACATTATACTCTCAGGACGGTCTTCATAGCTGATTGCCATGATGATCACCAATATTCGGATACAACATAAGAAGAAGATTCACTTCAAAAAGGTTTTGCTTTTAAGGTTTGGAGCGGAAACTATAAATTATACTTTCGCACACTATGAACTGATTAGGAATAAAAACAGGTGGCCATAATTAAATTATGATCATGTCTCTAAGACCCTCGGTTTCTATGAGACTACCAGAAAATCCAGCCTTCTGTTCTAAAGTAAATATATAGATTTTCTGAGCCATAGCTGCCTTGTACTGAATTCAGTCATCACTTCATGTCGCTACCTTGCATAGCATGGGCTACAGGCGTCCGCAACTCTGCCGGAAGGCTACTAAGGATTGATGTGCAGGAGCCCTGCCACACTGCAATCAAAAGGTGGTGAGTTTGATCCTGACCAGGGCTCAAGGTTGACTCAACCTTCCATCCTTCTGGGATCGATAAAATGAGTACCCAGCATGTTGGGGGGAAAATGCTAATTAACTTGTGAACCACCCCAAGAGTGCACTAACTGATATGGGGTGGCATATACTTGACTATAAACCAACCCATATATAAGCTGAGGTACCTAATTTTGACCTGAAAACCCAAGAAAACAGATTGACTTGAGTATAAGCCGAGGGTGGGAAATGCAGTAGTTGCTTGTGAGTTTCAATAATCAAAATATATGAAAATATGGTAAAATTAATTAAATTGTTGGCACATCTCAATCCGGCGTGGTCTTGGGACTCTTGTGGACACTGACCTGAGTATAAGCCGAGTCCCCTTCTTAGAGCTCATTTTTGGGGCTAAAAACTCGGTTTATACTCGAGTATATACGGCAAGTGTGATTGATTTGCCTTGCCTTAAGCGTGAGTTCTTCCACTGAGGTTTGGCCCTTTCCAAAACCTAAAATCTAAGTGTAGAGCAAGCATTTCTTGTCACATTCGAAGCACCCTAGAATCCTCACTGTAACTCCTGTTCCTCTTCATTTTCTACCATTCCTTCCATTATAAAGTAGCTGGGTTTTTGTCCAGGTCTTTTCTGTCTAACGCTATAAGCACCTGAATTCCTGAAGCCACTTTTAGTGGCTTGTTGCCCATTCTTATCAAAGCAAATATTGTTCTGAAGTAAGGCGCCCATGTGCTTTTAAAAAAAAATCCATTTGCCTCCAGCTACATCCTCAAGCGGTCTTTGTCCCAGTGTCTTGCATGCTCAGCGGAAGCAGCTTTCCTTCATAGTAATCAAACATGTCCATATAGTCCTCAACCTCTACAGCGATTTGCTTTCCGGACTCTCTTCTGACCGGGCTTTCTTCCTTTGAAAGGGGAAGGTCGTCTTCTGCTAAAGTGCAGTCTGTGGGAACGGCAGGAAGCGAACCATTCAGCGACCGGAACGGCACATTGTGGTCTGAATTACAGACGCTAACAATGCAGCTTACGTTCAAATGGGTCCTTCCGTTGCTCAATTGCTCTGTAAAAGGAGAAAGCAAAAACACTGTTTATAGCAGTGGCAGAATTTAAGGCCAATATGTGGATGGATAGATCAAGTCTGGCCAGGTTATCCTGCTATGTTAATAGAGTAGACCAGGGGTTCTAGCCCATGGGCTAGATCCGGCCTGCAGTGCCGAGTAATCCAGCCCCTGACCTCGCTCCAGCTGCCGCTGTGGCTGTCGTAAACATATTTGTGACAGCTGTGGATGTGTTTTATGGCAGCGTTTACAGCAGGGATAAACACATGTCTGGCCCACTCAGCTGTCTGAGCGGGCCGGGCTATAAAAGGTTGAGAATCCCACGGCTATAAAATCCCACGGCTATAAAAGGTTGAGAATCCCTGGAGTAGACCATACTGCCAGTGACTCAATGTTGAGCGTCAGGCAGCGGTTAACTAACTTGACAACCCTGAGGACTAATGGCCTGGGTGAAGTCCACAGGGAAGGGTGATGGTCCCCAAATGGATTAAATCCCACTTGAATCCATCTTGATGGAGGGCATCAGCCTGCCACTAGTTAAAGATGTGACAAGGGGTGAGTCACAAGGAAGAACGGCTTTTCAGTACCTGAAAACTCCAGCTGCATGAAAGCTCTTTCCCTGGCATGCGCACCCCTCTTCTCTGCGTGGAGCAATGTGACCAACCCACCCTGCAGCCAAAGATTTAACTTGGCCAGGACATGATCCCTCTTCGTGAAGGGGGATCTTGATGGAGGGCAGCAGCTTCATCCATCCTAGCCTGGGGCTGATGATGAGGACTTTGCGTGTCAACAAGGCTCAGGACCAGAAAGTCACTCAAAGGAATTGGATCAATGGTACTACGGGTGTGACACTGCGATGTGGAAGGCAAATGAAAGGCCACTACATTATATTCTCAGGACAGTCTTCATGGCTGATCGCCATGATGATCGCCTATATTTGGATTCAGATATGGCAGAAGAAGAAAGTAATAGAGTAGGCCATACTGTCAACAACTCAACACTGATCATCAGGCGGTGGTTAATTAACCTGACAACCCTGAGGACTAACTGCCTTAGGTGGCAAAGTCCACAGGAAAGGGTGATGGTCCCCAAGTGGATTAAATCCCACTTGGATCCATCTTGATGGAGAGCAGAAGCTTCTTCCATCCTGGCCTGGGGATGATGATGAGGACTTTGTGTGCCAAAAGGGCTCAGAACCAGAAAGTGACTCACGGAACTGGATCAGTGGTATGGGTCTCACGCTGTGGTGCAGAAGACAAATTGAAGGCCACAGCATTATATTGGTCCCAGGACAATCTTCATGTCTGATCACCATGATGATAGCCAATCAGATATGGCACAATAATAATAATATGTATTGACCTGCATCAAATTTAACACAGTTCTTTTGCTTTCTAGGGTTGTGGTGGTTCAAGTGGTTAAGACACTGAACTCACTGACTGGAAGGTCAGAGTTCAATTCCAGGTACTGCATGACTGAGTGAGCTGCCATCTCTGTCCTAGCTTCTGCCAACCTAGCAGTTTGAAAGGAAGAAATTGCAAGTAGATAAATAGGGACAGTGGTGGGCATCAGCAGGTTCGCAACAGTTCACCAGAGCAGGTAGCAGAAATTCTGGCTGGCCCCACCCATCCAAGTTTTGAAATAAAGTAGTCCTAATTTGGGTGCAATGCAGGGCTTTCCCCCTAGCCATGCCCACCATACCACGGCCACAGTGTGGTAGTAAAACTTTTTGTAGCCCACCACTGAATAGGGACCACTTTAGTGGGAAGGTAAACAGTGTTCCATGCACTCCGGTGTTGAGGCATGCCTGCCACCTGTCCATGGAAACGTCTGCAAACGCAGACAGCGCTGGCTCTTGGGCTATAAACAGAGATGAGCACTAACCTTAGAGTCGGATACAACTGGCTTTCAAGCAAGGGTGACCTTTACCTTTACTTCTTGTCTATACCTTTGCTTCCACCCTACAACCAGCCCCACACATTTGGAGGGCACACGTCAGTGAACACTTCCCAGAAGTTAGTGAAGGTGCTGGACCAATTTGCAGGGTTTTAACACCTTGCATCAAGGTAAAGGTCACCCATGCTTGAAAGCCAGTCATATCTGACTCTAGGGTTCAGTGCTCATCTCCATTGATAGCCAAACAGCCAGTGCTGTCTGCGTCTGCAGAGTTTCCATAGACATGTGGCAAGCATGCCTCAACACCGTAGTGCACAGAATGCTGTTTACCTTCCCACTGAAGTGGTCCCTCTTTATCTACTTGCAATTTCTTGCTTTCGAACTGCTAGATTGGCAGGAGCTGGGACAAAGACGGGCACTCATTCGTTCCCGCAGTATTCGGGTAGCGAACTACTGACCTGCCGCCTTCCAGTCAGCGTCTTAGCCACACATTGCATACAGACCAGTAAACTGAGGACCAGTATCTTTGCTGAACTCAAGTGGAAACATATAAGAAAAAAAACTCTCAGAGAAAAAACAGGTTCCTGGTCATGACTGTTTCTTACTTGAGTTTGTTATGCTGTGATTCATGCAGCTATTCAGGAAAGGTGACCTTTGCTGAACCCCTTCTGATTCCAAATCTGGAATGCTTGTGTTGCTGATTCTGCTGCTTTTCTCAGAAGTGGACGGGTGATCTAAAGAGCCGCTGCGGGAAGAATTTGAGATCTCCAGCAAATTCTGGTCCTCCCGGCCTAGACTGCTAGCATCCCGGGGTCGATTCCCAGGCAATTTTTCCGTCGGTGGGAATGGCTAGAACAGAATAGAAAACCAGGCTGTGAAGGATTTATCTCAGAGAAATAGCAGTCAGGGTCACTGTGGACCACATTCAGATTCACTGCAGATTGTGCGAAAAATGTTTGGATCTTTTTCTTTTTAAAAGATATTTCTACAGTATTTTGCATTTCAGAATTCCTGACGCATTTTGTAATGTTACAACTTGCTGGCCAGACTCCTATTAGTAATAGGAAATTGTGTTTCGGCAGCCAGGTTCCACTCGTTAGCAAAGTATGAGTACATTTCTGGACTTGTGCCGATAGCATGAACATGTGTACACCCCACCACCACCACAAAAAAATAAATAGAGAGCACACTGTGTTAATGTTATATGCGGCCCTTATAAGCAGCAGTCCAGACAACGATGAACAGAACAGCAACAAGTATTTATTCAACAGTCCTTAGGTTATGCTTACAAGGTGCTCCGGACACAGAGATGGCTATACAATCGCATGAAATCAGTCCCTCCAGAATCTGCCGTGTAGGGGGCAAGGACTAGCTACACCAGGAGCGGTTGCATAGTGGAGGAGACCCAGGCTTAACACATTGCTGGCTACCTGTGCAGAATGGGTAGTATAGATCCGGTCCAACCCCAACCTTGTTTACTCGGCTGGCTTATATAGTGTCTCCCTGGCGGTGGCTCCTTGATACAAAGTAGTGATCCGCCGGATAACCGTAACTAACCAATCATAACAGGGTATGTATGTAATTAACCAATGGGGAACAGGATCCAAAACTGTAACCAATCACAGGGCTAGGATTAGCATAATGGGCTGCTGGGCAGAGGGATGGGGTGAACTCTGTGCTGGGGGAGGAAGCGCTCCCATTGGGCTGCTGGGCATTGAGGCAGGGTGAACTCTGTGCTGGGGGAGGGAGGAAGCGCTCCCATTGCGCTGCTGGGTAGAGCAAACTCTGTGCTGGGGCAATGGCACACTTCCTACAGAAAGGGCTCTGAGTGCCCCCTCTGGTACATGTGCCATAGGTTCACCACCACTGCTATATCCCCTCGCAGTCTCCTTTTCTCAAGGCTAAACATGCCCAGTTCCTTCAGCCTTTCCTCATAGGGCTTGGTTTCCAGTCCTCTGATCCTCCTTGTTGCCCTTCTTTGTGCCTGCTCTAATTTGTTTGTATCTTGAAGTGTGGTGCCCAGAACAGGACACAGAGCTCCAGATGTAGTCTAAACTAATGCTGAATAGAGGGAGACTAATAGTACCTCACAGGTTTGGGAGACTAAAGGTATATGTCATGGGGAATTCAAAGGAAGCCATTGATTTTCATTATTTCTCTGTGAAATAGAAAATGTTTAGCAATTTAATGCTTTATAGTGCTTTATGAGTTATTGACAATTATAAAAATTGTTGAATGTCTAGGTACTGGTTAGTACGCCTTTCTCACACTTTCTCACCCATGTTCTCATCGATGCCAGTCCCAAGGATATCTTAGCCTGGGAATCTGACAGTTTGATCTGTCACATAGAGATATCAAGATGCTATCTCAGATAAGTGCCTTACGTAATATGCAGGTGCCTAACCTTCAGCTGGATGTCCAGATGTCCAGCCGATTTGTTCCCTTATGTCATATTTGGGGAATTTTCTCATGTTTCGAGAAAGGAGGTGTGAGTGAAAAAAATGTATAAAAACTGAGACTTTTAGCATCTCAGCAGCAGACATCCCATTTCAGGGGGTGGCTCTGCCCGATTTCTTTTTCAATATGCCATAAATGTCAGATCTCAAATCTGATATTAATGGGGGCTCACCATAGCCCAACTTTTGTCTTATTTAGCTAGTTTAGCCATTTATACTTGTTTTATGATTTATGTTTCTATTTGAACTGCCTTTATCCGTATACTATTTTACTCTATTTTGTATTAATAAAAAGCTGCTATATTTGAAGAATTGTAGTAGCGTATTTTTATTCTCCTCACACCTTAAAGAGGAGAAGGTTTAGAATCCAGCATACAGAAACCAGAAGATAGGCCATAAATCAGGTCTTTATCAGGGAGAGTGAATTCCAGAGAGAAGAAGTCTTCATTAAGGTTTTTGTTCTTTGAAAAGGAGCATTGCCAAGTTGCCGAAGTCTCTTCCTGATTGAGTTAAATTTTTATCTAACCCCTGGTTAGATGGATTTTGAAAGTGTCATCGAAAGGGAGGAGGCATAAGGGTAGATGTTTGGGAATACAGTAATTACTCATACAAAGTCCGCTTCATACAACATCGAATTCATACAACATCGCCCTGAAGTCTGTGCTGTTACAATACAATGTATCTCTATGGAAACGACATTGTACGAGGCATCGCAGCAAGGATTTGGATGTTGTATGAGGCATCGCGGCTAGGATTTTGCATGCCTCATACAAAGTCCAAATCCGTATAAAGTCCAAACTTGTGGAACCAAGTTTGGACGTTGTATGAGGTATCACTGTGCTTGAAATTCCAATAAGTCCCGCATCGCCATTTTAATTGCCAGATATTTCTGGACAATCAGAGGTAAGCGCATCTCAAAACGCTGCCTGCAAAAATAAAGCAGACAAACCTCTGGGAAATGATTTATGCCTGCCTCAACACTATAATAAATGGCCCTCTGTTAGGCAGTACAGAGAAGGGCCAAGAAAGTACCTTTGACAGTATAGACTTCTGTTAATGCAGCCTAAAACAGCATTCACCTTTTTTTTTTTGCACCTCATCACATTGTTGACTTATATTTAACTCATGAGCTACAACAACTCCAAGATCCTCGCTTGTAGTATTAGGTAAAGGTTTCCCTCGCTCGAAAGCCAGTCATATCCGACTCTAGGATTCAGTGCTCATCTCTGTTTCAAAGCCGAAGAGCCAGCGCTGTCTGCTTCTGCAGACATTTCCGTGGTCATGTGGCAGGCATGACTAGACACCAGAGTGCACGGAGTGCTGTTACCTTCCCACCAAAGTGCTCCCTATTGCAATTTCTTACTTTCGAACTGCTAGGTTGGCAGGAGCTGGGACAAAGATGGGAGCTCATTCCGTCCTGCAGTACTGTAGTATTACTGAGCCAAATATCCCCCATCTTGTAACTGTACATAGGGTTCTTTTCCCCTAGGTGTAAAAATTGCGCTTCTCCCTGTTAAATTTCATTTTGTTGGTTTCAGCCCAGTGTTTTATTATTAGTATTATTAGGGATTCTCAACCTGCGGCCCATGATGCCAATTCATGTGGCCCACCACCACCTTTACCACACCAGGAAGTTCCATGTTGAAGAGGAAGGGCAAAATGGCCTTCCAGCCCCCGAAGCTGTCTGAGGAAGCGTGACCTGACCCCTGGCTTAAAATGGTTGAGAACTCCTGTTATTATTTTATTTTTGTTGCAAATTGCTGGGTTGGGAAAGGAGGTGTAGAAAAGGTGATGAACACATGCTTTGGATAGAAAAAAAGAATATAAATATATTGTATCAATGGTCCTGCCACATCAATCATGTACAATTTTAGATAGGAAGGGAAAAGGCATTGAACAAGAAGGGGAGACTCAGCGCTATTACAGTATCTCTCTTCCACTTTGCCCTGAATATCAGCACTGAACACTCTTATCTAAAACAACAGTCCAAAGGTAAGGTTTAGCTCAGCGCATGGCTATCTTCTGTGCTTGTGGCGGGACAGAAAGCCCTTCTTCAAACACTCAACATCATCATCTCTTCTGCAAGCAGAGCTTCAGTGGCCGCCTTCAGTGGGTACTTGTTTTGACCCATGTCCTAGCAGAGAGCCAATAAAGAGGTTGGAAAACTTACTCTTCAAATGAGATTCTGGGAGCTGTTGCACCGCCAAAAAATGTTTTTTCTCAAATTCTGGTCCTGCTCTGTCCTCTCACCCTCTGCTTTTCCTCTTTCCTGTCGACCTGACTTCCTCAACCTTGGCGCTCCAGCTGTTCTTGGACTTCAATTCTCTGACGCCCTGATCAGTAGGTATACTACTGACTTGGGCTTCTGGTAATTGAAGTCCAAGAACAGCTGGAGGTCCAAGGTTGAGGAAGCCTGCTGTTTACTCTTTCTTCTTTGTTGTTCAAGAATGAGAGGAGAAATTGGAAGGAGACGTCCTAAGTGGGTGGACAGGCCCGTGAGGGGTACCTTGAGAAGGCACAGGATGATACCTGTCAAGTATCTCATATTGGCTGGGATTTCCTGTATTTTGGCGCTTGTTCCTCCCCTTTTCTGCCACCGTCCCACATTTTGAATGGTGGGGAAAGGGGTTACTGCTCATGCGCGCCCATCGCAAACGTGTTCTGTGCATGCACAAACGTGTTCTGTGCTTGCGTGCCCACGCATGCACAGTAATTTCCCGTATTTTCGGGAGCCACGCTTGACGGGTATGGTCTCAAAGCAGGCACCAAGAAAGACCAGGGCCACAGGAAGTTTGAGGAGGGAAAAGGCAACCCCCAAAAAACCCAACAACCTGGAACCAACACTGAATCTTCTTCTTCTGTGTTTAGGCCAAAACACAACTGCCAAAATGAAGGTACTGGATTACTGGCAGCAGTATACTCTGGATGGGTATCCTAAAGTTGCCCAGGGACTGAAGGAAGTAACCATACCTGTCAAGTATCTCGGATTGGCCGGGATTTCCTGTAATTCAGTGCCGCAAACTCTACTTTCCCACCGCCATCCCGTAATTTGATGGTGGGGGAAAATAGTTACTGCACATCCCCTTCTGCGCAGAAACCTTCTACGCATGTGTAGAACCCTTCTACGCATGCGCAGAACCCTTCTACACATGTGTGGAACCCTTCTATACATTTGTATAAGGGTTCTATACATTTGTAGAAGGCTTCTACACAGTAGTCTAATGCACAGAACCCTTCTATGCATGCTTAGAAGGCTTCTCCTGATGCATAGAAGGGTTCTGCGCAGAATGCTACTGCACAGGTCCCGTATTCTCTGGAGACACGCTTGACAGGTAGTAATGCCTAAACACAGTTTATAACAGCCCAGCAACGCCGGGCAACTTATGCTAGTTTTCAGATAATAATAATAATAATAATAATAATAATAATAATAATAATAATAATAATAATAATAATAATAATAATAATAATAATTTAATGTCAGAAGTTATTCTGGGTTGAAAGGATTTTTGCGGAAGAAACTCCGCTCGGTGGTGCCCAAATGAGGCTCCTTTTCATGTCCCCAAGAGCTGGGACAGAGACAGGTGCTCAATCTGTCATGCAGTACCCAGGTCTCAAACTGCTGACTTGCCAGCCTTCCAGCTAACAAGGCGAACTTCTAACCAACTAAGCCACTGTAGCCCCTTAGGAACCTGTAGTTAAATGAGGGACTTTGCAAGAGCGCTGTAGTGACCTCAGCTGAACTCGATCAGAGACTGATGCCCCACATCAAACTACAGTTCCCAGGATTCCATGGGTCAGCTTAACTAGCATCAAACTGTTACGGCTTTGCAGGGTAGATACACTTTGGTTCTTTTCGACAGAGGAAGGTGTATCGCACTAACCTGTTTCTCTGTTCCACACAGCGAAGCACAAGGTTGGCCTGCCAAGGAGGGGAAAAAATCCAAGATTAAATCAACCACATTTTCCATGCCCATAGAAAAAGAATTACGGTAGTTTGGCCAGAATTCTTTTAGGGTTTTCCATTGGCAGAAGTGGAGCTCCTCAAATCAGAGCAACCAATTCCCACGACTCAGTGGCTGCTCAAATTCCTGTCCACACACACACACCGTGCACCGTCATGATTTTGCAAACCTGCAACCTGTGGCAGTATACATCTCCAGCTGGATTCTGCCCTTTATTTTCATTTTTTTATTTCTTTAAAGCAGGGGTTCCCACCCTAATGCCCATGGGCCGGATCTGGCCGAAGCCACCATTTCATGTGCCTCCCTATCCCTCCAAGGGCATTCAAGAAACAAAATGGCCACACCTTTGAAAATGTTGGTTCAAAATGACCTCCCCTACCATGCAGGCAGGGCAAAATGGCCGTCCGGCCCTTGAAGCTGACTGAGAGAGCATGACCTGGCCCCTGGCTTCAAAAGGTTGAGAACCCCTGCTTAAAGCAACATTTTCTAACAAGTCACTCATCTGACCCGAAAGCCATCCGCTCCTTTTACAGGAATTCATTCAGTGGTTGCAATCCAACAGTAAATTGTAACTAGAGCAGGGCCACTGAATCTGCAGACATTCCCATGGTCACATGGCAGGCATGATTAAATGCTGTGGGACATGGAATGCTGTTCCCTTCCCCACCTATTTATCTACTTGCAATTTCTTGCTTTTGCACTGCTAGGTTGGCAGGAGATGGGACAGATGACGGGCTCTTACTCTGTCATGCAGCACTCAGGTCTTGAACTGCTGATTTGCCGACCTTCCAGCCATCAATCTCAGTGTCTTAACCACTAAGCCACTGCGGCCCTTGCTGTGGTTATAGTACAGATCAATTTGAAGTATTTTTTGACCACATGATACAAAGGCCAATTCAAATTGCTCTAGAACTTTTTTGTCTCCAGTGTGCTTTTTTCCACCTCTCGCTGGGAGCATCTTCTTTTTTTATGTTGGAATGATCTGAACAGACCTTTCCCTGTATGATCACTTGATTTCTTCTTGTGAAGACAAGGTATGTGCCTGTGGATGGTGTTTTGGTGTCATAGGCAGTTTAGGGTGTGATACTCAGGACAGCACGCACATTCATTTTTTTATTTTCTACCTGCCACATGACCACAGAAACCTCTGCAGAAGCAGACAGCGCTGGCTCTTTGGCTTTGAAACAGAGATGAGCACTGAACCCTAGAGTTGGGTAGGACTGGCTTTTGAGCAAGGGAAACCACTATTTATCTGAAATATGTAAGATTTATGTATGTGTACCACTGTCGGCTTGTTATCAGCCACCCTGAGTCACCCTTGGGTTGAGTAGGGCGGGATATCAATTTAATAAATAAATAAATAAATAAACCTTTACCTTTACATATTTGAGATTAGCCCTAGACCACATTATCACTAGTACTGATATAACAGTTTAGGGCTAAATCACAAGTTTTTTTTAAAAAAATTAAATTTTTATTAGTTTTATTACCAAATGACACTAAAAAAGAAAAAAGAAAAAGAAAAACTATTTCAAGAAACAAAATATTACATAACAAAAATTCAAAGACAATACAAAATATGCAAAATCAGATTACAGCAAAATAAAAAATTAGAAAGTAAGATATTATGATTCATCAATTTAAATTAATTTCTGTTACAAAAACTATATATAATGTCTACTCTTATCACTGCCCTTATCATTTAACTGTATCTTCTTTTGCTATATGTAGCGACAATTACATTCACCCAGTGATATTTACATTGCTTCCGGAGAATGAGTTTGCTATTTGTTACTATTTTGCATCCAAAATGTGAGGAATTCAGGCCATACCTGTCAACCTTCCCGGATTGGCCGGGATTTCCCGTTTTTCGGCGCCAATTTTCGCCATTTCCCGCCCAGAGCTGCCGAAACCCCGGAATTTGGCAGTGGGGGGAAAGGCGTTACTGCACATCCCTTCTGCGCAGCTCGCTTCTATGTATGCGTAGAAGGCTTCTATGCATGCGTAGAACCCTTCTATGCTTGCGTAGAACCCTTCTATGCATGCGTAGAACCCTTCTACGCATGCGTAGAACCCTTCTACGCATGCGTAGAAGGTTTCTGTGCAGAAGGGGATCGTAGAAGCCTTCTTACATAGAAGGCTTTTACGTATGCGTATAAAGCGACCTGCGCAGAACCTTTCTGTGCAGGTCCCGGATTTTCCGGAGCCGCGGTTGACAGGTATGATTCAGGCGCTGGTGTACATCCTTGGTTCCTGACTAACACATGCTCAATAAAGCATTTCCAAATCTCATGAAATTTATTTTCTTTTATTATACCCTTTCTTATGTTTAACTCCCATGTTAACTTATCATTCACTGCTAATGTCCACATTTCCTTGTACCAATCCTCTATTTTTATTATAATTTCACTTTTCCAATTTTTAGCTATGCATTGTCTTGCTATAGTTAACATGATTAATAATAAATCTTTTCTGTATTTATCTAATTTCAAGTTATCTATCTCAGATAATATTGCAATGCTTGCATCCAATTTGAAATTAGTGTCCAATATTTCATTAATTTCCTTATTAATTTTTCTTCAAAAGGGTTTCAGTTTTATGCAGTTCCACCACATATGTATATATGACCGCCGGCTATCATTACATCTCCAGCAATAATTTGGTTTTGTGTTATCTATCTGATGTAGCCTGACTGGTGTTAAATACCATCTCGATATTAATTTATGGTTGTGTTCTTTAACTTTAACTGATAGGCTGCGCATAATTCTACACTTCCACTTCCTTTTCCAACCTGCATCAGTAATTTTAATATTCAAGTCTTGCTCCCATATTGATTTTAATGCATCCTGTGGTTTATCATCGTTATTTAATATCCTATATATTTTACTAACTATTCCTTTAATTGTTATTCGATCTGTCCTTAAACTGTGTACCAAGTCTTCAAATAATGTTCTACTTCTACTTAAATTTGCTTCTTCCAATTGCTTTTTATTCCATTTATTTAAAATATATATATAAACAATCCAGGCACTTGGAACGTTTGCCATCTTTTCTGGAACACTGTAATGGTGGTAAAGGTCGCCCTTGCTTAAAAGCCAGTTGTATCCAACTCTAGGGTTCAGTGCTCATCTGGCTGAAGAGCCAGCGCTGTCTGCGTCTGCAGACATTTCCGTGGACATGTGGCAGGCATGCCTCGACACCAGAGTGCATGGAAGGCTGTTTACCTTCCCACCAAAGTGGTCCCTGTTTATCTACTTGCAATTTCTTGCTTTCAAACTGCTAGGTTGGCAGGAGCTGGGACAAAGAGGGGGGCTCAGTCCTGCAGTACTTGGGTCTCGAACTGCTGACCTGCCGCGTCTTCCAGTCAGCGTCTTAGCCACTTGAGCCACTGCAGTCCCTGCATGATATCTGACTTCAAATTCAACTGTTTGTTTTCGTGTCAGAGATTACTCTGGGTTGAAAGGATTTTTAGGGGACACCCAAATGAGGCTCCTTTCATGTCCCCTATTGTGCTGCTCTTGGCTATCGAAACCCATCGTTCCAGTCTCCAGCTCAGCGCCACTAACTCACCGGGGGAGCTGCACAAATTCAACTGTAGTACAGACTGAGAATATTGTCTTACGCACTTACCTTTATTTCGAAATGCAAAACAGAGCAACGTCCCACTGATCAGTGCAAAAATGGCAAACATTGTTCCAGCTGCCCATCCTGGGGGGGGGGGGGGAGATGCAAACGACAGATGTGACAAACTGCAAGGGGAGTATGCTGTTTCCAGGCAATTCCTTCCCCACTGGGTGGCCTGGAAGTTAAGAGGTCACACTTTTTGCAATGAGGAAATTTGCCTCAGACAGATAGAGAAAGTAGCAGGGCAGCCCCAAGTCAAAAGAGAAAGAAAAGAAAATTCTGGAAGAAATTAAGAATGAGCTCCCGTCTTTGTCCCAGCTCCTGCCAACCTAGCAGTTCAAAAGCAAGACTCAATAGGGACCACTTTGGTGGGAAGGTAAATGGCATTCCGTGCACTTCGGTGTCCTCTAGGCATGCCTGCCACATATCCACGGAAATGTCTGCAAATGCAGACAGCACTGGCTCTTCAGCTATAAACAGAGATGAACACTGAACCCTAGAGTCGGATACGACTGGCTTTCGAGCAAGGGTGACCTTTACCTTTACCTTAAACTTTATCAGCTCTAGTGGCACAGTGGTAAAAATGCAGCCAAACTGTTGTGAGTTCAATCCTGAAAGGAATCAAGGTTGACTCAGCCTTCCATCTTTCCAAGGAGGGAGGAAAAAACACCCCGAAAAGAATCAAAAGCTGGAAAAGTGAATAAATTTAATAAAGTGTACAAAGAATACTAATAACATACAAACAAGCCAACCAGAAAAAGATAAACTGTAAACTATAGAATCTTAAGAGAAGGAAGCAAAGTCACTGAAGGTGTACCTAAGCATAGAGTCCTTATGAAGGTAGCAATGATCTGGAAGGCAAGTTTCTAAGAGGCATATACAATATGTTTCAAAAATCCGTAAAAGGTCCAAGTATACAGTGATGTACAAAGATACGTTATACAATTAAGATGGCCAGGAGGGCTATAAATACGTTGAGAAGAGGAACGTGGAAACGAATCCAAAGTGGTAATCAAAGGTCCGATGAAAAACCATATCGTGTAGCATGGAAGTAACAATTCGAGCAGCCAGGAGGGCTATGCTGATAGAAGTAAGTGGTCATCAAAGGTCCGATGAAAAACCATAACATGTAGCATGGAAAATAGGTAGAAGTAATAATTCAAGCAGCCAGGAGGGCTATGCAGGTAGAAGTAACAACACGAGCAGCCAGGAGGGCTATGCAAACGTCACAGAGGAGGAACGTAGTGATGGCAGAAACAGGTCGATATTCTTCCGGTACAGAATATTTCGTACTCTTTATCAAGATCTGCGAAGAAACCAATACTTCAAGTAACAACTATTATGAAATGGTAACAAACAAAAATAAGTACAAAGTACAAAACACCAATATACAGGGGTATAAAACCTAGCAGAAGTACCTGTAACAGGGCGCTGCAATTCACCTCAAAGAGAAGATTCATAGAGGGTGAGAGCGTTGGAGAGGTAGAAAATACAACAGCTATATATAATTCCGAGGAAAAGTCATGTGCAAATAATCATAGTAAAAGAGAGACATTCGTTAAAGAGACAGGAGACAATCGAAACGAGAGCTTAAAGGAAAACAGAATAATCTTGTTTTGTATTCAAACCCATGGGATGTAAAGTAGAAAAACGGTGAATATAAAATGCTTCCCGTTGTAACAGGAAGCGTTCTTTATTAATGGAGTGAAACCGACGAGGGGAAAACGATTCCAGTACAGCTGCTTTAAGATCAGTGGGAGCGTGCTTCTTGTCAACATAATGGGAGACAAGAGGTGCTGTAAGAACGTTATTACGAATACGCGAAATGTGTTCCCCAAGTCTAATTTTAAGTGGTCTTGATGATTGTCCCACATAGGGCAAACCACAAGGGCAGATTAAAATATACACAATATCACATGAATTACAGTTAGAGAACCGGGAAAGTTGTAATCTGAAAATATTGCCCGGAATGAAAATAACATCCGTTTTCCACATGTAACAACAAAACCCATGATTGGGTACCGCAAAACTAGGACCATCGCTGGCATTTTATCCAAAACTGACTGTCTACTACCCTCTACAACCACTTCTACATTTCCTGTCGGGCATCATCCTTGCGGACACTGTAAGTTTTGTTGTTACATGTGGAAAATGGATGTTATTTTCATTCCGGGCAATATTTTCAGATTACAACTTTCCCGGTTCTCTAACTGTAATTCACGTGATATCGTGTATATTTTAATCTGCCCTTGTGGTTTGCCCTATGTGGGACAATCATCAAGACCACTTAAAACTAGACTTGGGGAACACATTTCGCGTATTCGTAATAACATTCTTACAGCACCTCTTGTCTCCCATTATGTTGACAAGAAGCACGCTCCCACTGATCTTAAAGCAGCTGTACTGGAATCGTTTTCCCCTCGTCGATTTCACTCCATTAATAAAGAACGCTTCCTGTTACAACGGGAAGCATTTTATATTCACCGTTTTTCTACTTTACATCCCATGGGTTTGAATACAAAACAAGATTATTCTGTTTTCCTTTAAGCTCTCGTTTCGATTGTCTCCTGTCTCTTTAACGAATGTCTCTCTTTTACTATGATTATTTGCACATGACTTTTCCTCGGAATTATATATAGCTGTTGTATTTTCTACCTCTCCAACGCTCTCACCCTCTATGAATCTTCTCTTTGAGGTGAATTGCAGTGCCCTGTTACAGGTACTTCTGCTAGGTTTTATACCCCTGTATATTGGTGTTTTGTACTTTGTACTTATTTTTGTTTGTTACCATTTCATAATAGTTGTTACTTGAAGTATTGGTTTCTTCGCAGATCTTGATAAAGAGTACGAAATATTCTGTACCGGAAGAATATCGACCTGTTTCTGCCATCACTACGTTCCTCCTCTGTGATGTTTGCATAGCCCTCCTGGCTGCTCGTGTTGTTACTTCTACCTGCATAGCCCTCCTGGCTGCTTGAATTGTTACTTCTACCTATTTTCCATGCTACATGTTATGGTTTTTCATCGGACCTTTGATGACCACTTACTTCTATCAGCATAGCCCTCCTGGCTGCTCGAATTGTTACTTCCATGCTACACGATATGGTTTTTCATCGGACCTTTGATTACCACTTTGGATTCGTTTCCACGTTCCTCTTCTCAACGTATTTATAGCCCTCCTGGCCATCTTAATTGTATAACGTATCTTTGTACATGACTGTATACTTGGACCTTTTACGGATTTTTGAAACATATTGTATATGCCTCTTAGAAACTTGCCTTCCAGATCGTTGCTACCTTCATAAGGACTCTATGCTTAGGTACACCTTCAGTGACTTTGCTTCCTTCTCTTAAGATTCTATAGTTTACAGTTTATCTTTTTCTGGTTGGCTTGTTTGTATGTTATTAATATTCTTTGTACACTTTATTAAATTTATTCACTTTTCCAGCTTTTGATTTTTTTCAGGGTGTTTTTTCCTCCCTCCCTGTGTTTATTTTACACCCCCGCCGCCTTTCTTCCTTCCATCTTTCCAAGGCTGGTAAAATAAATACCCAGCGTTTAGGGGACAAAATGCTAATTACCTTGTGAACCGACCAGAGAGTGCACTGCTAGGTTGGCAGGAATCCCTACTTCCTCCTTTATATTCAAATTTCTCTAATTGTTTATATTACCTTTCCAGAAATTTATAGTCTCTTGTATATGTTTAAAACGTTGATTTCTTGCTATTACATGGTCTATGATGGATTTTCATATTTCCCAAAAGCAATTTTCCTTAATCAATCCCTTCCTCATATTCAACTCCCATGTTAATTTGTCATTTAAAGCCACATTCCAAATCTCTTTATACCATTCTTCTAATTTAAAGTTCGGGATTGTTGTGTATGCATGTCTTGTACTGACAGAATGTAACCACTCCATTTACAATGTGTCGCAGCTGTAAAGGAACGCGAGCAAGCAGCCCATAGAGGGCAGCTGCGAGCGTTCAATCTCACATGGTTCACATTGCTCAATCACGGACAGCCGCGGGAAAACCTTCCCCGCATTCAGCAGCAGGAAAGAAGAACTACTGAAGAGAGGCGTGCCTGGGCGAGGCCACGCCGGTAGCGGCCAATGAGCTACCGTGCTACCAGATTCAAATGTATAACCCTACTGTATATAAAGAGATGTATCACCGCCATTACCTCATGCTCCACCAGATCCCTATGCAATAAACCTGTGTTAAGCCAACCCTTCGGCTGTCCTGTTGTCTTTGGTCCCATACAGTAAACTGGCGACGAAGGTGGGATCCATGGCTGCCCACGGGACCAAGACATGCGCCGGCTACGAGATAAGGAAGCCGGGAGACTTGGAGCTGTTTGAGATAGACTTCAACGGAGCGCTGGTGGAGCTCGAAGTCTCAGATGAGGACAAGAAGAGGGCCATCTTCGTCCGCATGCTCGGACACGAGACAAAAAGGACTCTGGTGGACCTGATCGCGCCGAGGAGGGTGAGCGACTACAAAGCCAAAGAGCTTCTGGCTGTGTTGCGCGCCCACCTCCGGCCCGCGATAGCGATGTTCCCCGCTCGGAGCGCGTTCTGGAGGCGAGTCCAAGCGCCCGGGGAATCGGTCGCCGAGTTCGCCGCGGCCCTGTGGCTGGCCGCCGGCCCCTGCAAATGGGAGACCCCAGAAGTCACCCTCCGCGACTGCCTGCTCTGCGGCCTGAGGGACACCGAAACTCAGCGCGCGCTGATGAAACAGGAGCCGCCCCCCACGTGGCAAACGGTCCTCGACACAGCGCAGGCCGCGGAAGCCACGACGGCCGGCGTGCAAGAGCTCCAGGACTGGCGGCCGAAAACCGCCAAGGCAGAGAGCTCGGTGCGCGCGGCCCGGCGAGTCTCGGACTCAGCCACGGAGAGCGGCGACGACGACGATGTCCGGAAGGTCCAAAAGGAGGGCCGGCGCTGCGACGGCTGCGGCGCCGCCCACGCCCGCGCCAAATGCCCGTTCCGCAAGGCCGAGTGCCACAACTGCGGCCGGCGCGGGCACATCGCCAAGGTCTGCCGGAAGCGGCGCGAGGCCAAGAGGAGCTCCCCAGACCGCTCGGCGAGGCAGGATCGCACCACGAGGCCCAAGGACCACGGCACCCGGACCACGAGGAAGCGGGACGGCGTCGGACGCATCTCCGACGACAGCGAGGACGACGCTCCGGTTTTCAGCGTTTCCACGGAGCATCCCCGATACTTCGTCGAGGTAGTAATACAAGGGGCCCCTGTTAGGATGGAGGTGGACTCGGGTTCTTCTTACTCTATTATCTCTCAGGGAGAGTTCCTAAAGATACCCCCCCACGTGCGGCCCAAGCTCAAGGCGTTGAGGGCCACACTAAAGGACGTGCAAGGGAACCGCATCCCGGTACTGGGGGTTGGGAAGTTCCAGGTCCAGTTCAAAAAGCGCACTGCAACGCTTCCCCTAGTCGTCCTCAAAGGAGGTAAATGCAGCCTCCTCGGGACTCAATGGTTTCAGCCCCTGGGGTTGTTCATCGGGGGGGTGCACGCCGTGGGAGTACACGCCGCCGGGACTGATCCAATACAGAGCGTGTGTGAGGCGCACCCCGAAGTTTTTAAAAAAGGACTCGGAAAATTCAAGGGCCCCCCAGTGACTTTCGACCTGGACCCAGGAGTTCGTCCAATCAGACTTAAACCGCGCAGGGTGCCCTTCGCCCTAAAAGACAAAATAGAGGCGGAGTTGGACAAATTGGTGGGCCAGGGTATTCTTGTTCCTGTTGATTCTGCGGAGTGGGAAACTCCAATTGTAACAGCACTCAAGGCCAACGGGGAGGTCCGCATATGCGCTGATTACAAGTGCACCATCAATAAGGCGATCCGCCCTAATGCGTATCCGGTGCCGGTAGTCAGCCACTTGTTGGCCAGGTTGCACGGGGGGAGGTGTTTTGCAAAACTCGACCTGGCCCAAGCCTACCAGCAGCTCCCGGTCACCCCCGCCGCAGCTGCTGCGCAGACCATAGTCACACACAAAGGGGCGTTCCAAGTATCGCGCCTCCAATTCGGCGTGAATTCGGCGCCCGGGATTTTTCAATCACTCGTGGAACGCCTCCTAAAGGGACTAGAGGGGGTGTTGCCCTACTTTGATGACGTGTTGATTACGGGGGGGAGCCGGGCAGAATTGGCAGAAAGGTTGGGAAGAGTCCTAGAAAAATTCGAAAAGGCGGGGTTGCGGTTGCGAAAGGACAAATGCGTCTTCTTCGCAACCGAGGTCGAGTTCCTAGGATTCCGCATTACTCCCGAGGGAATACGGCCATCCCAATCCAAGGTGGCCGCCATCAAAAAAGCCCCTCGCCCCACCTCCAAGCCCGAGCTGCAGTCGTTCCTTGGGCTGCTCAACTTCTACCACTCCTTCCTTCCTCGGAAGGCAGCCGTGGCGGAACCGCTACACAAATTGTTAAAAAAGGACGAGGCATGGAAGTGGGGCGACGACCACGAGAAGGCTTTCAATGACCTGAAGCGACTCCTGGCATCAGATGCTGTACTGACCCACTTCAATCCCAAACGCCCAGTGGTCCTGATTTGCGATGCATCCCCGGTGGGGGTGGGGGCGGTGTTATGCCACGTGCTGGAGAACGGGAGGGAGGCCCCGATAGCGTTTTACTCTAGGTCCTTGTCCCAAGCGGAGAGAAACTACGCCCAGACAGACAGGGAAGCACTAGCGATAATTGCGGGGACCAAGAAATTTCATGATTTCGTGTATGGCCGCCCCTTCACCATAGTGACTGACCACAAGCCCTTGCTAGGCATTTTCACCGCAGATAAGCCCACACCCCAAATCCTGTCCCCGAGAATGCTCAGGTGGGCCATTTTTCTCAACGCGTATCAGCACGCGTTGGTATACCGGCCCGGAAAGGAGATCAGCCATGCGGATGCCCTGTCGAGGTCCCCCATTCCCCGAGATTGCTGCCACGTGGGCGAGGAAGAGAGAGACCACCAGGTTTTAATGATAGAGGTCCTAGACGCCCCTCCAGTAGTACCGGCCGACATCGCCAAAGCGACCAGCAAGGACAAAACGTTAGCCACAGTCTCCTCCTGGGTACAGAAAGGGTGGCCCGTGTCTTCCCCAGCAGCGGAATTCGACACATTTTTCAAAAAGAAACTAGAGTTGTCCTTAGAGAGGGGTTGCCTGTTGTGGGGGCAGCGGGTAGTGATCCCCACGTCCCTCCGGCCGAGGGTGCTTAAGCTGCTGCACATCAGCCACCCGGGGATCGTCCGCTCTAAGGCTCTAGCCCGTAGTTACTTTTGGTGGCCGCAGCTAGACGCCGACATTGAGCACATGGTCGGCACTTGCGAAGCGTGCCAAAGCTCCAGGCCAGAAGAGGCTCGTCTGCCACATAGAGAGTGGGACGCAGCGAGGGGGCCCTGGTCCCGGGTACACGTAGATTTCGCAGGGCCGTTCAGGGGAACGCTCTTCCTCCTAGTGGTGGATGCGTTCTCAAAGTGGTTGGAGGTCATCCCAGTTTCTAGCACCTCCTCGGCCACCACAGTTAAACAGTTACGGAGGGTCTTTTCCACGTTCGGTTTACCCGACACCCTCGTCAGCGATAACGCTAGCTGTTTTACGTCCGCCGAGTTCAGGGAATTCATGGATCTCAACACCATTCGGCACATCACCTCCGCCCCTTTCCACCCGGCCACCAACGGCCAAGTAGAGCGCCTCGTGCGCACCACTAAAGACGCGCTACGGCGCATGGGCTCCGGAGATCTAGACCGACAACTATGCCAATTCCTGCTTCGGTACAAGGTCACCCCATTAGCGTCAGGGTACTCCCCCGCGGAGTTGCTAATGCGCAGGAAGCTGGCTACGGTAATCTCCAGACTAGACCCCACCAGAGTAGAAGACAAAGGGCGAAATGTAGAGATGGATTCATCAAAGAGTTTTAGCGTAGGCGCCCCCGTGCATTGCAGGAACTACGCCAGCGGGGGACCAGCCTGGGTGCCCGGCATCGTAATAGAACAAACCGGCCCCGTCTCATACCGCGTGGAGACCAATACAGGCCTCCTTTGGAGGCGGCACGCAGATCAACTCAGGCGGAGGGTCCCCGGAAAGCAGGACGAAGACGAGAGTAGCAACGAATCAGCGTTAGGGTACTCCCCCACCCGCTTAACCCAAGGGGGAGGGAAAGGGGAACATGGGTCCCCACCAAGGGGGGAGGAAAGGGAATCGATCCTCAGAAATCTTTTGCGGGAGTTTGCGGCGGAAAGGAAGAGCCCCGATCCCACACACATCCCCCGGGAGCGTCCCAGAAATACAGATTCCCCAAGAAGTTTAGACCTTGATTTACAGTGCCAGGGGGAGTTAGCGGAGTGGTCCCCCACCCGTCCTAGCGAGAAGAGGGGTTTCAGTTCAGCCCCTGGTACTTCCACCCCCAGTAGCCCCTGCGAGTTAGAGTGCAACATAGCGCCAATGTCCCGGAGACCGACACCCCCAAGACAGGAGGCGACGGCGAGTCCGCCAGCCACAGCCTCAAGGTCCCCCGAGCGGGGGACAGAAGGGAGCAGAACCACAAGGGTATCCTCATCGGTCCCGCGGTTCACGATTAGAGGGTCCCCGGGGTCCGAGGGAGACAGGCAGGGGTTCACGTCCCAGCTGTTCATTCCATTCCCTTCCCCCAGCGCAAGGCAGGCACAGACGCCCCACAGAGCCACTAACGAATCCCCGTTTTCCGTTGCAGGACAAGCACCCACGGAGTCAGGGATCACAGGCTCTCCTGTACTAGGGCAGGCGAAAGCACGCCCCAAGCGAATGTGCGGAAAGCCACATTGGTTGCGGGACTTCGTCCCATCCTAGGGGGGAGGGATGTTGTGTATGCATGTCTTGTACTGACAGAATGTAACCACTCCATTTACAATGTGTCGCAGCTGTAAAGGAACGCGAGCAAGCAGCCCATAAAGGGCAGCTGCGAGCGTTCAATCTCACATGGTTCACATTGCTCAATCACGGACAGCCGCGGGAAAACCTTCCCCGCATTCAGCAGCAGGAAAGAAGAACTACTGAAGAGAGGCGTGCCTGGGCGAGGCCACGCCGGTAGCGGCCAATGAGCTACCGTGCTACCAGATTCAAATGTATAACCCTACTGTATATAAAGAGATGTATCACCGCCATTACCTCATGCTCCACCAGATCCCTATGCAATAAACCTGTGTTAAGCCAACCCTTCGGCTGTCCTGTTGTCTTTGGTCCCATACAGTAAAGGGATTATTTTCCACTTTCTAGCAATCATTAATTTTGCCATTGTTAGAAATATTATCAATGATTCCTTTTTACATTGGTCAACATTTATCTCATTCAGCTGCGTGATCAGGGCAATTTTTGGACTCATTTTCAAATTTATTCCCATTATTTTCTTTATCTCTTTTTCTAATCTTTCCCAAAAGTTGATTATATATTTACAGTTCCACCACAGAAAAGTGCTATCCTATATCCCATTTCAGTCTCCTTTTCTCAAGGCTAAACATGTCCAGTTCCTCCAGTCTTTCCTCATAGGGCTTTCTTACCATTCCACTGATCATCCTTCTTGCCCTTCTCTGAAATTATTCCACTTTGTTCGCATCTTTCTTAAAGTGTGGTGCCCAGAATTGGACAGAGGACCCTAAATGTGGTCTGACTAGTGCCAAATAGAGGTAGAATAGTACCTCACAGGTTTTAGAGACTAAAGGTAAAGTAAAGGTAAAGGTTGCCCTTGCTCGAAAGCCAGTCGTAACCGACTCCAAAGTTCAGTGCTCATCTCTGTCTATAGCCAAAGAGCCAGCACTGCCTGCATCTACAGATGTTTCCATGGGCATGTGGCAAGCATGCCTCAACACTGGAGTCCATGGAACACTGTTTACCTTCTCACCGAAGTGGTCCCTATTGGTCTACTTGCAATTTCTTGCTTTTGAACTGCTAGGTTGGCAGGAGCTGTAATATTTGGCACTAGTCAGACCACATTTAGGGCCCTCTGCCCAATTCTGGGCACCACACTTTAAGAAAGACACTCAATGTATCCGGACCACAAAAGTGCAGAACTTTGCCATCTGTAAGGACACTTGAGGTTAAAAAAAGTTCCATGATATGCTTTGCATCAATCTTTTGGAATTCTGTTCCTGTCTTCCAATGTATTTGCTATTCCACCCAACTTTGGGTCATCCGCAAGTTTGGTAAGTATATCCTGCACTCTATCATCAAAGTCATTAATGAACTTGTTGAAGAGCACTGGGTCCCGTACTGAGCTTTGTGCCACCCCACCTTCCCCATTAGTGAACCCACAGGTGCTCACCAGTGATGGATGAGATGTTTGTTGGAGGGTCTACCTTGACTTCTAGTAATGGAATGTTGGTTGTGGAACTCCTTGGTGACAACCATCCCCTTTCAGTTCCCAAGGTGTGTGGGAGAATTGTGACAAAGCGATCCGGCCTGTGAAGATCTCCGCAGACATTGTCACTGGTGCTACTTCCAGGGACAAGTACTGATTTGCAACTTTGAGAGAGGAAAAAAGAGCAAGTTAGAAAATCCACCATAAATGTCTAAAGAAAATGCTAGTGGCAATTAATACTTTAAAACAGGACTAAGCATAGTACAGCAAAACCCCGATTTACATAAAAAGTCTGTTCCATAGGTTTTTTTGTAAATCTGTTTTTTACATAACTCAAAGCAAACCCATAGGAAAAATGAATTTTTTATGTAACTCGAAGCAAACCCATAGGAAAAATGCATTTTTACGTAATTCGAAGCAAACCTATAGGAAAAATATTTTTTTAATGTCAATTGAAGCAAACCAATAGGGAAATGAATTTTTATGTAAATCAAAGCAAACCCATAGGAAAAATGATTTTTTACGTAACTCGAAGCAAACCCATAGGAAATTACATTACGTAAATCGGGACATTTACTGAAACCGGGACGACATGGCTTTAGCACAAAATCATTTCCTAAGTCGAATTTTACATAACTCAAGGTGTATGTAAGTTGGGGGTTTACTGTATGGAAGGGGATTGGTCATTATTTTGCCTCTTTTTGCAAACATATCAGCTAACTGGCTGAGATGATAGTCTCTTCCCTTGCAAACAAAAGCAAAATAATGCTCTTAATTAACCTGAGCATATGCTATTTATGCCTCATGCTTCCTCCTAATAATGCAGGATGCTATACCATGAAAGCATACATGGATTGCTTTCCTTTGGGTTACTTACATTTTGCAGTGCTGGGATCAAAACAGGAATGAATCCATTACAGGCATCTTTAACATCCTAACCTTTTAAAGTGGGTGGGATATGGGTCTTTTAAAGTGTTTTTATGTGTTTTTAGAACTTGTTGTAATGCCGCCCTGAGTCGGGTTCTACCTGAGTGGGCGGCATATATATAAATATGACTATTAAATTAAAATTAAATTAAAAAACCTATTTCACACCCTTAACAATTGAGAGATGTGTAATTACCATTACACGGCAATAATCAAATTAAACAAGAAGAGGTTAAATCCAATTATTAGTCCCTTTCTTTCATTCGTGTCAGAGGCACCACCAGCATATAATAACATACAAAGCTAAAATTAATATATCTAAAACAAAAAGGAATTAAAAGGACTAGATGACATCTGCCCAATATCGGGCCACCTCAACAGCATTTCTTCTTGCCAATATAAGGTCCTCCTCAGTACACATTGAGGGGCATCGTGTGCATTGTATCTTATGGGAGATAGTTTGTACTTCTTTGCATTCACACAGGCTGTCACATACAGGGAAACCCCACTTTCTCAGATTAACCCTTGTGGAACATAGTCTATTTAAAGCTTTCCACACAGGCCATGGTTGTTCATGGCCAAGCTGTAGAGAGTCATGAGGTTCTGCCCAGTTATCTGGTAGCTCCTTGCTTGATGGGGGCACCCTGTCGTTTGAATAGAAATTGGGTGGAGTTTGCTCCATAGTATTACCACTAGCCTGTGCCAAAACTGTACCCATAGAGTGAGGGACCATCTCTACCACAGAGTCGGTGATGTTTGACTCAGGCGGACCCCTGGGGGAGTGATTAGTGCTCACAATAGGCTCAGCGGTAAACTGAAAATGAGGCAGGGGTTGACTGAACAGATCCAGATCTGGTTCGAAATCGGGAAGGTCTGTCTCCCCCAGGGCAGGATCACCTCGTCGCAACTCAAGCTCAGCTGAATCCAAAAGAATGTTTTGCCCCGTCATGCGGGGATGCATCTGGTCCGCATGTCTCCTCCAAATTAACCCATTGTCCATGAGTACTTTATATGATACGGGTCCTGTCTGCTCAAGGACCTCTCCCCCCAACCATAGGGACCCTGGTGCATAGTTTCGGCAATAAACCGCTTGTCCCACTCGGAATCTCTTTGTGGTGTGAATATCTATGTTCATCCCCCTGTCCTCCTTGTGATAAGGATCTAGGCAGTCCAAGGCCATGGCCAGCCTCCTCTTCATCAAGAGGTCCGCCTGGGAAAACCCCAAAGCCAAGGGTGTAACCCTATGAGCCAACAGATATTTGCATAGCTGCAAATCAAGATCACCTAAACCCATTTGTCTCAGGGCCTCCTTTACTGATCTGAGTTGCCTCTCTACCTGCCCATTAGTGGCGGGGTGAAATGGGGTGGCAGTAATGTGGTGTCCCCCGTTTCATCTAAGAAAACCTTGAAACTCTGCCGACATGAAAGTCGAGGTGTTGTCGGACACCATTATGTCAGGTAACCCAAAAGTACAAAAAACTCTCCTCAGCTTTCGAATAGTAGTGGTTACATAAGAACATAAGAACATAAGAACAGCCTTGCTGGAACAGGCCACAGCCCATCCAGTCCAGCATTCTGTCTCACACAGTGGCTCACCATTTCCTTCAGGGTATTATTCCCTTGCAGATGCCTTCACCTGCTTAGGATTCCCTGGAAATGATATTGAGAGATATCCTGCCTATCTCTCCAACCCGGAGGTTGTCCTTAGGTAGCCATAATTATAGCCATTGATAGCCTTGTCCTCCATGAACTTGTCTAATCCTTTCTTAAAGCTGTCAAGACTGACAGCTGTCACCACTTCTTCTGGCAGGGAGTTCCATAGACCAGTAATCCTCTGGGTACCTCAAATAAAGGAAGACGAACCTCAAATAAAAGGCGATTGGTGCCTCTCTCCCACCCCCCATATTGTGGCATAACACTGCCCCCACCCCCACAGGGGAAGCATCATAGACCAGAATGACTGGCTTGCAAGGGTCAAAATGAGTAAGAATGAGTCGGAAGTGAGGAGCTTTTTCACCTCACGGAAAGCTTTGTCCTGCGAGGACTCCCAATGCCAGACAACATCTTTTCTAACAGAAGATTGAGTGGGGCGGCCATGGTAGCCTTTTGTGGGAGGAAAGAATGGTAAAAATTCAAGAGCCCAAGGAACACTTGCAATTCCTGTTTAGAGTTGGGACGGGGCGCGTCCCACACTGCCTTAACCTTAGTGTCCAAGGGCCGCACTCCTTCAGGGGTGACCTTAAACCCCAGGAAATCAACCTCCATAGAGAGCAGGCAACATTTCTCCCTCTTAACCCTGAGCTCCGCATTCTGAAACCTCTCCAGCACCTTGCCTAGCTTAGCGGTAAGGTCCCCCCCATCTTTCCCAGAAATCAAAACATCATCAAAGTATGGTAAAACACTCAGAAGGCCCTTCAGTAACTTTTCCACCAACACTTGGAAAATACCAGGTGTTGCATTGACACTGACCTGAAGGCGTTTTACCCTGAACGCACTCTTGTGTGTGGTGATCGTTTGGTACAGGGCAGAGCCCGGGGTAACAGGCAACTGCTGGTATGCCTGGGTGAAGTCCAATTTGACAAAACAGATTCCCCTATGAAGGGCAGCCAGCAGGTGGCTCACAACAGGCACAGGGTAGGAATTTGGGTGGATAGCTTTGTTAATAGTACACTTATAGTCTACACAGATACGGATGTTGCTGTTCGCCTTAATCACAGTGAGAACTGGGGTCTCCCACGGTGCAGAGTCAACTGGCTCCAAGATGCCTTGTGCGACCAGTTTGTAAAGTTCTGCTTCGATTTTGTCCTTAAGCGCAAAGGGCACCTGCTGAGGCTTAAGGCGAATGGGTTTTACCGACGGATCTAAGTCAAAATCAATAGGGGTTCCTTGAATGTCCCCAACCGTGGGTGGAACACATCTGGATACTTATCACACACGGCCTGAATGGGGTTGGCCTGAACTAAATTTATGCCTGAAAAGGCGATACCTAGGAGCCCGAACAACTGAGTACCCAATAGATTGTTCTTACCCGCCTTGACCACAACAAGCGGGAATTTTGCGGTGATGCTTTTGAACTGCAATCAAAAGAGCCCACACCGAGCACAGGGATGCGGCGACCCTGCACATCCCTCAATTGGACCTGCAGAGCCCGCATCTTGGGCCGGTCTGCTGGCGGAATCTGGAAGAACTCGCGCTGGGCGAGGATCAAATATGATGATCCTGAGTCGATCCCCATTCGGCAGCAATGGCCCTGGAGGCAGACGTCCATGAAGAACTGACCCGTGACTGCACAGACACTGGAACTGGATCCAGAACCTTGTCCGGCATAGATTTTGGAAATCTGGAGCTCCCTGGACCGACGAACCTTGTCTCTGGCAGGTTCACTGGAACACTGGCAGCACACTCTCGCAATGTGCCCCTTCCAACCACATTTGTGGCACTCAGCTTCCCTGAATGGGCACTTTTCCCAAAAATGCTTGCTCCCGCAACTCTTGCACGGGGCCCTGACTGTCTCTGCAGGTTTGGATGACTTGCGGTGTACTTTCCCCACATCGTCCCCCGACTCTCTGTCATCTGAGGACAATGAGGTCAGCGAGGCTGAGGAAGACGAGCCTATGTGCTCTGGCCTCAGGTCAGCTGCAACCAATTTCACTGAAAAGCCTTTCTCCTGAAACACTTTTACACCTGCGCTGGTGACATCGGACGCGAGAGCCTCCTCGAAAACTTCGCCGAAGGTCAGTGTGTTCCTTTTCATCAACCTCCGCTGTACTGACTCGTCCAAAATGCCCATCAACAACCTATCTCTAAAGGCATCGTCCAAATTCGGCCACTCACATGGTCCCACCGCCTGTCGCAGGGCGGCAACATAGTCTGTAATGGACTCCCCAGGTTTCTGATTTCGGTGGTAGAAATTTACCCGGGCCATGAAGATGGAGACCCTGGGCTTGAAGTGGTTTCTCAACACTGAGAGAATGTCTCTAAGAGAAGTGTCCTTTACTTCTTGTGGCTGAAGCAAGTTCATAACAAGCTCGATTGTGGTGATGCCGCTGCTTGCAAGGAACATTGCCTTCTCTTCCTCCGGCTTGACCTTGTTGGCTATCACCCAGTTCTCAAACTGGAGTTCGTAGCTAGGCCAGGTGTCCACTTTGGACACGTCGAACCCTTCGAGTGGCGTTTCTGCGGCAGGAGATCCCAACCTCGTCGCCAATGTTGAGTCCGACCATTAAATGCAACGCGACCACAGATTGGGGGTTAACCAACAAGTCATTTATTATAGCTCAGTTTGGACTGGGGAAAACAGGGGCGAGGTAGCAACTTATATACAGACAGAAAGGCAGTTACAGTGATGCATTTGTCCGGGACTTTACTAAATGCGGGAAACCTGTGTAAACCAATCAGAGGACATTGGGAACATATGAATTAGGTGCCTTACAGAAATGGTGTGCAATTACAGCAAAGACTTAAATGGTGCATGCAACTTAAAGCAAAATACATTACTAACGTTTGGACAGAACAGAAATGTGATGATTTACATCTTGCATTTAAAAAAATTAAAAAGGACATTTGGATTCTGCTTTTTCATCACCACCACCATCACTACCACCACCTTCATGTGCTGTCAAGTTTGTCCTATCTTATGATGACCTTTCCAGGATTTTCTAGGCAAAATACTCAGAAGTGGTTTACTGTTCCCTTCTTCTGGGGGTGCTCTGGGATTTTGCAGCTTGTCCAAGGTTGCCCAGGCTGGCTCATCTGGAATGCATAGTGAGGACTTGAACTCCCCAACCTCTGGCTCTGCAACCAGATACCTAAAACACTGAGCTATCCAGCCAGCATTTCCCAGCATAGAATTTGAAAATAAATCTAAACTCCATCCCCATGGACCCTCATCATCATAGTTCACAGAGGTGCAGCAACATGTAAATAGAACTGATTGAGCAACTTACGGAGTATGGTGCTTGCAACCTGCAGTGGGAGATTCCACGTCAGAAAATGTTCCAGGACCACAGGGAGCACATTGCACATCACTGTTTTCTGTACCTTCAGAGAAACACACTTTATAAACAAATGCAGCTCTCCAGGAGAGATTCGGTGGATCACGGATGGGCAAACTAAGAGCAAATAAAATTAAAGTCTAGGGTCATGTTTTCACACAAGAGAAAACCCTGGCCCAGGGATACCCTTTTGGCAACTTTTGGGCAAAGAGTGCGTTGTTGACCTGACACATCACAAATATCCCCAGCCCCTCTGGGAAAATGCAATGTTTTCCCTGAGAGCTGACCAGGTACTAGTGAGGTTGACACTCATGGAAACAGTCACAATGGAAGAAAAGTCTAGGTTGTGTGATTTGTGGATGTTTTGGACTAGAAAGCTAATAATTTTCCTTCATGAGAGTTCCACCTGACAGATACACATCTACAGATGCTTAAATATGGCCCATCTGAAAAAATTCCCTAGCTAGGTTAGGCTTAGCTCTGCCCTTGCTTCCTGTTCAGACAGGAAGGTCCCCATTTTTGGGGTAGGGAAGCTAGGACACAAAGTCTTTGTAACTAGGCCTTGCCTCCACGTAAGCCACATGGAGCTGGTTGCAAGGGCGGGTCTTCATTTGGAACTACTGTACTGAGATCTATGAGATCCATTGTCCAAAACATCCCATGCTTGGAGAAATCCACCCTAGGTGGTGGCCAAGGGAGAACTGGGGATCCCAACCTTTGGCAAATTCTATGCTTGAAGAGCACCACCTACTCTGCCTAAACATTCCATCATTTGTCCACCAAGGACCAACCTTTGCTTGCTGGTCCCCATAAAGCTCTGACCTTACAGCCTACTCCTCAATCAGAGCAATGACCTGTTGATGTGTTAACACCAATTAAACTCTCCTGTCCTAATTGTCTGTGCTTTGAGTACTAACGTGGGATTCAATCCTTCCCTGTTCTAGACTTGTTCATGAACCTCGAATCATTGGCTTGATCCTGCCAAGTCATGGGATCTGACTAACTCCAAAGTAGTGGTTCTTGACCTTAGGTCCCCTGATGTTCTTGGACTACAGTTCCCAGAAACCTTCACCATTGGCTGTGCTGGCCAAGTGTTCTTGGAGCTGTAGTCCAAGAAGATCTGGAGACTCAAGGTTGGGAATCAGAGCTCTAGAACAGGGGTTCCCAACCTTTTCAAGCCAGGGGCCAGGTCATGCTCTCTCAGTCAATTTCAAGGGCCAGATGGGCATTTTGCCCTGCGTGCATGATGGGGGCAGCCATTTTGTCCCAACAGCTTCAAAGGGGCAGCCGTTTTGTTTCTTAAATGCCATGGGAGGGGTGGATCTGGCCCTTGGGCCTTAGGATGGGAACCTCTGCTCTAGAAGGACCACTACTTGGTTCCAACTTTATTGGCTTCAGAGTCTCAGGGACATAATGTCTCTCTGGCTTAGTATCTGTCACAACTTGAGCTGCCCAGTCATCAAAGGGCATTCTCATATTGGCCAGCTGTCATGCCCTTCTTTCCTTCTGCAGTTTTGGAGGGAAAGTTTCGAAGGATACCAATGTGAGAGAGGCTGTGCCCCTGTGATACAGGAGAAACTGAAACTATAGAACACGTTATATATAAAGCTGGGGAGATTTCCTGCAGCAGTCTGGGAACTGTAATCTACAAACTCCAAAAATCCCATGCCTAGCCACAACCTGAGATGCTACATAGCAGTGATAGCAAACCTTTTAGAGACAGAATGCCCAAACAGAGGAGCAGGGTGAACTCTGTGCTGGGGGGAGGGAGGAAGCACTGCCATTGGGCAGCTGGGCAGAAGGGCAGAGTGAACTCTGTGCTGGGGAGAGGGAGGAAGCACTTCCATTGGGCTGCTGGGCAGAGGGACGGGGCAAACTCTGTGCTGGGGCGACAGTGTTTGTGCCCACAGAGATGGCTCTGAGTGCCCCCTCTGGCATGCATTCCATAGGTTCGCCACCAATGCTATATAGAAAAAGAGTGATGAGGCAAGGGCAGTGGGGCTGTAGAGATTGACCCACTAGCCCCACTTCAGATCCAGTAATCTCCACAAGACTACAACTTGCCCATCCATGTTATAATCCATTGTCACTTCGACAGAAGATGGCAGCCATCAGATGTACCTGGTTTCACAACTCCATAGCCTCTTCCACATGTATGGAGATTCACACACTGGAGACACATTTCTTTGCGGCTCAGGCTACAGAATTGGTGAGCCTGACACCAGCAGCGCCGGGCCTGCGTCGCATTACATCCCCTTACTTCCACGTAGCCTAAAGTAATTGGAAAGAAAATGGAGGCCATCAGATGGGTTGTTCTAGGATGACTGCAAGCATGAACTCCTGCTCTGCGGTTCCTTTCCCCCCCCACCCCAAATGTTTGGGAAGGTAGGAAGGTCTTTGCAAATTGCCTTAGAACTTCATCCAACTGTTACTCCCAACTAGATGAAATCCATTGAAGCAAAGGAAACAAATGTTGATTTATCAAGTTCCCATTTACCAAATGGGAGCTAAAAATTCAGTCCAGGTATATATGTTAAGGACTTCTTCTTCAAGAAGAGGATGATTCTGAATATTGTCTATCATTATAACGATCAGCCATGAAGATTGTCCTGGGAACAGCATAATAATGCAGTGGTCTTCCATTTGCCTTCTGTACCACTGATCCAGTTCCACAAGTCACTTTCTGGTCCTGAGCCCTTTTGACACACAAAGTCCTTCTCACCAACAGGCCAGGATGGACGAATCTGCTGCCTTCCATCAAGATGGACTCAAGTGGGATTTAATTCACTTGGGGACCATCAACCTTCCCTGTGGACTTTGCCACCCCTAGCTGTTATTCCTCAGGTTTGTCAGGTTAGTTAACCGCCACCTGACAATCAGCATTGAGTAACTAGTCTACTCCAGGAGTTCTCAACATTTTTCAGCTACAGGGCAGGTCATGTCCCCTCAGACAGTTGAGTGGGCCGGATTGGTGGTCCCCCCGCCATAAATGCTGCCATAAAACATGTCAGTGCCTGTCATAAACATGTTTGCGATGGCTGTGGACTATTTACAGCTGTCGTAAATGTGTTTACGATGGCCATAAATGAGTCCAAGGCCAATTCCGACCATGATGGCGGCAGCAGCTGGAGTGAGGTCCGGGGCTGGATTATTTGGCACCACAGGATGGATCCAGATTGCAAGCCATAGGTTGCAAACCCCTGGTCTACTCTATTACCATAGCAGGATAACCCGGCCAGACTGGCATGTTAAGGACAGGAAGCAAAGAATCAGCAGGCCTAAAGAAACTGCTGCCACCAGTCAGGTGGGGAGTTGTAGCAACTCTGTCATGTTGCCATTTCCCAACAAATGCAATGGCTGTTACATTCAGTCCAGCAAATCCCAAAGGCATACCCCTATACCTGCTTTACATGGCGGGATGCAGCCTAAACAGCGCTCAGCTCTACTCCACACCGTTGTGTACATCCCTTCCTCACAAGGCACACACTGCGTGTCGACAGTTTCGCTACAGCTACAAAGCACACGAGACCCTGCAAGGCAAAGGAGGGAAATGGTTGCATTGAAGTGGGAGAAACTAAATGGGAGTCCCTTTGAAACAATCCCCGCCCTTTAGTTCCACCAAGGCCTTTGTCCTCTTGGATCATTAGCTAAGAACATTGAGCCCATTCACACTGAGGTGAGCAATTCCAGTGTGCGAAGACTGCCCTCGGATAAGGGAGACACTGTTGAGAAAGTTTGTTTATTATTTTTATATAGACATAATTGGATTGAATGTTTCTTTATGTAATTTTAAATTATCTGGCTCAAGTGGCTAAAACGCTGACTGGAAGACGGGAGGCCAGTAGTTCGATACCCAAATACCGCAGGACGGAATGAGCTCCCAGCTCCTGCCAACCTAGCAGTTCGAAAGCAAGAAATTGCAAGTAGATCAATAGGGAAGAAATGAAATGAATGAATAGCAATAGTAATAGCGCGTGGTTTCAGTTATCTACAAGTCTAAAAGTTTATTAAATTGTTTGTACACCGTCCAGAGTGGGAAATATCTGATGGGTAGTATAAAAATGTACCAAATAAATACACAAATCTCTCAAATACTTTGTATTTCTTGGGGCTGCAGTGGCTCAGTGGTTAAGAAACTCGCCTTGTTAGCTGGAAAATAGAACGATGGCAGGGTGGGAAAATTGCACGAGAAGGAGAACCACACAAAAATGATACAAAGTCCAAACTGAAGACACTGGGCAACCACAAGGAAGTGAAAAGCAATATTTTAATCCAAAGCAGAAAGAACGTCCTCAAATATCATAAACAAAAATGGTTAATTCACCAGAAGAGTTCCTAAAGGTTCACAACTTGCCGAAACACTTGTAATCACTTAAAGACGTTCTAAACTGCAAAAGGTGTCTTTCCATTGCAATGTTAAAAATATCTATATCCTACTCAAAGGTAAGTCTTCCAAAAGTTAGGTATAAATTCCAAAAGATAATAATCCATAGACAAGATATAAATATCCATCCGGTAATTGGATATTTCGGAAGTCAATCTTCATCAGAAGTAAAGGATTATATCTGAAAGTTACAAGAATACAATAAGAGGGACTGCCCAGGAAAAGACATGGAAACATATATATAATAACATATGAAATGCATATAAAATACATATAAAATACATCTTACCAAGAAAAATGCATTCAATTGCCTCAAAGTCTAAATTCATATAGGGCTAGAACATTAGAATATAAGTGCAATGAGAGGAAATTTATAGTCTGAGTTTGTAAAAGTCAATGAGTAATACAAAACACCTGTTGTAAGCCTGAAAACTTCGTAGCTAAAAGAGACCACTATGCTAATTTGAGACAAAAGTGAATCACAAAAGAGTAAGTTATAGAAAAGATTTAATCCATTAGGAGCCAGTGTGGAAAATTGGTGTATGTAAAATGCCTCTCTTCTTAACAATGTCTGTTCGATATCAGTTATCTGGTGAGCTTCAGGTTTGTAAGTTTCGAGGACGACAACGCGCATATCGGTACGTTGATGTCCCATTTCCAAGAAGTGTGATACCATGGGGACTTGCACGATGGAGTTTCTGATACGGGATTGGTGCTCTCGCTCCCTGACTATTAAAGGATTAACAGATTGACCAATATAGGCTTTATTACAAGCACATAAGATTAAATAAATGGTATTAGTCTTGTTGCAGTTACTGAACTCTTTTAAATTTAAAGTAAACCTGCAGCCTGGAATGGATACCCTATTAGTTGTCCACATATTCCTACAAAACTTGCAATGTCCCCATTTATAATGTCCATTAGGTAAATTTTGGGCATGAGAGGTTTTGGCCACTGTGTCAGTTCTAGAGATGAAATTGGCTATGCTTTTTGTTCTTCTGAAACCTATAGTTGGGGGGGGGGGAGGGCTCAAAAAGCCGGGGATAGTATCCAAGACATGGCAGTATTTAAGAATAGGTTTTTTTGATCTCATTTGCATGAGGAGTAAAGTCAATAGACCAAAAGATATTACTGGAACATTGAGTCTTATCTTGATGAACAAATAGGGATGATCTAGGTCTAGTTCGAACTTTATGTAACGGTCTCTCAACCATCTGTTCAGGATAGCCCCTGCATTGTAAGGCATGACCCGCAAAACTAGCTGCTTGCAAAAAATCTCGTTCTCTTGAGTTCCTTTTGGCACGGAGGAATATGCTAAAGGGTATGTTGTTTTTCAAATAATGTGGGTGGAAAGATTGAAACTGCAAGTAAGCTTTTCTATCCGTTTTTTAGTGGAAGAGTCGCATTTTCAGTTTGTTATCATTGGAAATGTAAACTGTAAGATCAAGAAAAGGAAGAGCTGATTTATCAATGGTATGAGTAAATGATAAGTTAGAATTCTGTAAATTTAACCAATCAACAAAATCTTGTACTAAAGAAAAATATCTGAAAACAAAAAATAAATCATCAATATATCTTTTATAAATGATTATCTGTGAGAAAAAAGGGTTAATCTGAGGGTCCAAAATAATGGTTTTGTAAAAATGAATCATATAGACATTAGCAACAGAGGGGGCAAAATTAGAACCCATGGAGACACCTTGCATTGTAAATAAAAAAATATTTTCAAATTTGAAAAAATTGTGTTTGAAACAAATATCTACCAAGTTGAGAAGAAAATGGGTAGGAGGATTTGGGTCGGAATGAGAAGAAAGAACATCAGAAATAATAGTAAGAGCTTCTTGGAGAGGAATATTAGTATACAGAGATGCAATATCAAGGGTAATTAGCACAGAATTACTAGGTATCAAGGAATTTTCAAGTTGTTGAATAAAATCTGTGGTGTCTCGGACATAGGAGGGAGTGTCAAGGGCGAACTGTCTGATATGGTAATCTATGTATTTGGATAAAGGTTCAAGAAAGGAATTCACTGCAGAGATAATGGGACGACATGGAATGTTTGTAATTTGTGGAGTAATTTTGTGTACTTTGGGAAGGAGTTGAAATATCGGGACATGTGGGAACTTATTAAAAAGAAATCTGTATAACCTAAAGATATAACCTCTTGAAGAACTATTTTAATGATGTTAGATACGGTAGAGGTGGGGTTAGTGGACACCTTTAAATAATGATTACTATTCAAGAGTTGTGCATACGCTTCTTTTAGATAATCTGATTTTTTAAGCAAAACAACCCCCCGCCCTTGTCAGCTGGTTTGATGATCAGTTTGGGATCATTACCCAAATTGTTCAGGAGAGTTATGTCTTCAAGAGAAAGGTTATGAGCAACTCTTTTATGTCTAGTTTCAATGTTGGCGATATCCCTAAGGACTAGACATTTGAAGACCTCAATAGATGAATTTTAATCTGTGGCACAAAAGTGGACCATGGAGTAAACTCTCTATAAGTAGAGTCTGAATCTTTAAAAAATGTCTTTAACTTCAATAGTCTAATCAATTTATAAATATCCATACAGGTTTGAAAAGAATATTTAGGAGTGGGAAGAAAACTTAGTCCTAGATTTAACAGCTGTGTCTCTCTTACTGTGAGAGTTCTCGAAGAGAGATTAAAAACCAAAGAATCTACTTTTTCTTTCTGATATGACGAGTAGGACATTGCTCCAAAAAATTAGTAATAGACCCGGTGGAAGTGGAGGGTTGTGCCCGATTCCGGTTCTGTCTAAAATTATAAGAGTCTCTAGACCTTTCATCATTAGAGGAATCAGCCACATCCGAGACAGTTGTCATTTTTTGTTCAAAAGAATCAGTGTCCTTGGCGTGAAGACATTTGAAGACGTTCGAGCGGACATTGTTAAGAAGAGAGGAATTTTACATACACCATTTTCCCACACTGGCTCCTAATAGATTAAATTCAGATATAGATTTTACATCTTTTCTATAACTTACTCTTTTGTGATTCACTTTTGTCTCGAATTATCATAGTGGTCCCTTTTAGCTACAAAGTTTTCAGGCTTAAGACAGGTGCTTTGTATTACTAATTGACTTTTACAAACTCAGACTACAAATTTCCTCTCATTGCACTTATATTCTAATGTTCTAGCCCTATATGAATTTAGACTTTGAGGCAATTGAACACGTTTATCTTGGTATGATGTATTTTATATGTATTTCATATGTTATTATATATATGTTTCCATGTCTTTTCCTGGGCAGTCCCTCTTATTGTATTCTTGTAACTTTCAGATATAATCCTTTACTTCTGATGAAGATTGACCTTCGAAATATCCAATTACCGGATGGATATTAATACCTTGTCTATGGATTATTATCTTTTGGAATTTATACCTATCTTTTGGAAGACTTACCTTTGAGTAGGATAGAGATATTTTTAACATTGCAATGGAAAGACACATTTTGCAGTTTAGAACTCCTTTAAGTGATTACAAGTGCTTCGGCAAGTTCTGAACCTTTAGGAACTCTTCTGGTGAATTAACCATTTTTGTTTATGATATTTGAAGATGTTCTTTATGCTTTGGATTAAAATATTGCTTTTCACTTCCTCATGGTTGCCCAGTGTCTTCAGTTTGGACTTTGTATCATTTTTGGGTTGTTAGCTGGAAGGCTGGCAAGTCAGGAGTTCAAAACCCGGGTACTGCATGACATATTGAGCACCCATCTCTGTCCCAGCTCTTGGGGACATGAAAGGAGCCGCAGTCGGGCGTTCCCAGAGTGACGTTTCTCCTGCAAAAATCCTTTCAACCCAGAATAATTTCTGATGCAAAATTGTTGTTGTTGTTGTTGTTGTTGTTGTTGTTGTTGTTGTATTTCTGCAGCACATTACCAGCACTGGCCAATAGAGGCCACTGTCTGCAATTTAAACTTTGGTGAAATGTGTAAAAACATACAGGCAGATAGCGGCCTACGTGCAGTTGTCATTTATACGTGCAATTGGTCCTTAATTTTTAAAATCCTTTCAACCCAGAATAATTTCTGACATGAAATAACAACAACAACAACAACAACAACAACAACAACAACAACAACAACAACAACAACAACAACAACAACAATAATAATAATAATAATAATAATAATAATAATAATAATAATAATAATAATAATAATAATAATAATTGCTATTGCTATTGTTATAAAACCAAGGCATTTGGGGCCAAAATATTTTTTTCAAACAGGCCAGAATGAAAATGCTTCAAGCACACTCAGTTTAGCGCTAGATCACCGGGCCATGTAAGGTCTCTGAAGCTTAATTTCGCTACAGTGGTAGTGTTCAGCAAAGGCAACTTTACCTTTGAATAGAACACGGTGCTTGGAACAATCTATTTTTTCTGGACTTCAGTTACCATAATCCTGCAACCAGTATAGTAGCTGCCTGGGGATTCTGGAAGTTGAAATTACCAGTGCCAAATTTTGACGGCACATGTCTTACACAGCTAAGACCTAGGTCAGGGGTTCTCAAACATTTCAAGCTGAGAGCTGGGTCACGCTCCCTCAGACAGTTCGGGGGCTGGACAGTCATTTTACCCTTCCTCCACCACGTTGAACTTCCTGGTGTGGTGAAGGCGGTGAGGGGACACATGAAATGGTGCCACAGGCTGCATCCAGCGCATGGACCGCAAGTTGAGAATCCCTGCTTTAATTCCTTGTATCATCAAAGGAATAAAAGGTAAAGGTAAAGGTTTCCCTTGCTCGAAAGCCAGTCGTATCCGACTCTAGGGTGCAGTGCTCATCTCTGTTTCTAAGCCGAAGAGCCAGCGCTGTCTGCTTCTGCAGACATTTCTGTGGTCATGTGGCAGGCATGACTAGACACCGGAGTGCACGGAACACTGTTACCTTCCCACCGAAGTGGCCCCTATTTATCTACTTGCAATTTCTTGCTTTCGAACTGCTAGGTTGGCAGGAGCTGGGATGAAGACGGGAGCTCATTTCCGTCCTGCAGTACTCGGGAATCGAACTGCTGACCTTCCGCTTCCCAGTCAGCGTCTTAGCGACTTGAGCCACTGCAGTAACCCATTTCTTTAATTTTTATTGTAACTTTTAAGATAATGATGATGATAAATAACAGGCGTATTCATTTTTGCAACAGCACCTTCCTTTCTGGTGTTAAGATACTGGAGTGTTTTTTTTAAAAAAAAAGAAGGAAAAGAAAATATAAAATAGTCTGAATTCTTGGAAATTGTCTTGAAAGCTTTTCACCAAGAAGGGAACAAAATTATGATCTTAAAAATTAAATATTTCAGGATTTGTCATTTGGCTGACTCAGCCTTTTAAAAATGGCATGTTAAAAAAAAAAAGCAGAATGGCATTTGTTTGAGAATGAAAGTTCCCAGAAGCAACGAAAGTGTGTGTCAATGGAAAAACTGCTAATGAACTTTGGGGTCTGTTCCAAGTGGGTATAAGTACAACATTGGCACTGGCCACTACATTCCTGCAATTATACATATTTTTTCTGTATTTATCCTGATTGGGAAAGGAAGTTAATCTGGCAGTAGAGCCTGGAGTAAGTAACTAGCATTTCCAGCTTTGACTGGAAGAGATTTCTATCTAAAACCCTTGAGAGCCATTGTTTCCTTAGCCTAGAGGTCAGCAACTTCGGTCCTTGGTACCAAAATTGTCCCTCCTGAAAAACTTGCCTTTCAAGATAGCTTCGTTCCCTTCTACATGATACCACCGTTAGTAATTGCTTTTGCATTTTCTTCTTCCTTGGTCCCGACAGCTTGATAATAAACTCTAGTTCCAGGCAGTAAAAGTGTCAGCCTAAAACAGGGTTTCTCAATCTGCAGCTTGTGGGCCATCTGTGGCCCAGAGCACCATTTCATGTGCCCCCACCCGCCTCCACCACATCCAGGAAGTGCCATGTGGTGCTGGTGGAGGAAGAGCAAAATGGCCATCCAACCCCCAAAGTTGTCCGGGGGAGCGTGACCCGGCTCCCACCTTTAAAAGGTTGAGAACTCCTGGCCTAAAATCATGCCAAATTGCACAGCCTGGCAGGTTTTATACCAGGAGTTCTCAAGCTTTTTAAGCCAGGGGCCAGGACATGCTCGTACCTGTCAACCACGGCTCTGGAAAATACGGGACCTGCACAAATGGTTCTGCGCAGGTCGCCTTCAACGCATGAGTAGAACAGGGCTACGCAAGCATAAAACCCTTCTACGCATGCGTAGAAGGCGACCTGCGCAAAAGGGCTGTGCAGTACCTCCTTTCCCCTGCTGCCAAATTCATTCATTCATTCATTTATTTATTTATTTATTTATTTTTCTGATTTATATTGCCGCCCAACTCCGAAGTTTTGTTCTTAAGGTGGATTTGCATTCAGTAATAACATAAGGCAGGCGTATTTGTGTGCATTTATATAACCTCATTTCCTTCTGTTTTATTTCTTGATTATTTTCTTGAACATTACCACAGCAGCAGAAAGTTATGAAGGGTAAACACGAGGCATTGGCCTATGACTTCTCACTTCTGGAGTGCTTTCGGGAAGACAACCATGCGGTCGTCACCTCCCTCCCACAGGAAACTCAATCTTGGCTTCCTCCTCTGTACGTTGCCAGCTTCTGAAATCCTGCAGCCAGTGCTTTGTTAACTGGGACAGAAAAGGCCGTTGAAGAAACAGACACCAGATGGCTTAGAACCGCTTCTGTACCAGAGTGAGGGGTTTCAAAAACAGGACTGGGGAGAGAGAAATAAATTGACTTCTTCTCCAAAACGAACTTTCTGTATATTGCATTTGAAGGAGATTGCTATAATTTTTGGAGGATTTCTGCAATTTCTTTGCTGTGGAAGATCAAGGGAGGGGAGAAAACCTTTCAGAGGCACATCTTCAGTGAAACAGACCATAGATCAGGAGTTCTCAACCTTTTTAAGCTGGGGGCTGAGTCATGATCCCTCAGACACATACCTGTCAAGTATTGGATATGGAAATAAGGGAAATTTCCTGGCAAATAAGGGATACTTGACAGCTATGCTTATCCTGTGCTGCCCTCCAATGGCGGCAATAGGGCATTGCAGTCTAATTAATAAGGGATGATGGCAGGAAAGAGGGTAAAATAAGGGGTTTTCTCGGCCAATAAGGGATACTTGACAGCTATGCTCAGACAGCTTTGGGGGCCGGATGGCCATTTTGCCCTTCCTCCACCTCATGGCACTTCCTAGTGTGGTAGAGACAGTGGGGAGCCACATGAAATTGTGCCATGGGCCACATCTGGCCCACGGGCCTCAGGTTGAGAATCTCTGCCATAGATGCACAGGGATTGCAACTTTCCTGCTAGCCAAGGGTCTTAAATCCCTGGGAGTTTTGACTTGTAAAGCTATGTAGTTACATGAATGGAAATAGATAGGTACAAGTCACACACATCCCGTATCCATGGGGGATGAGTTCCAAAACAGATACCTGAAACCATGCATAACAGCAAACCCTATATTTTATGTTGGCAGTGGCTTCTAGTGGCCAGCTCTGGTAATGCACCATAGAAATATATTCAGTGGTACCTCAATTTACGAACGCCTAAGTTAATGTAATTTTTGGTTTACAAATGAAAATCAATTGAAAATAATGCCTTGGTTTACAAATTTTTCGCAATACGAAACGTCCCGTAAACCGGGGTACCACTGTATAGTGCATTACCAGAGATGGGTTCAGTATCCATGGTTTCAGTTATCCACAGTTCTGAAAATATAGAATAAAAAATCCTGACATACATAACATGCATGTATTTCTATAGTGCGTTATCAAACCTGGCCAATAGAGGCCACTGTTTGCAAAGCAAAACATAGGGTTTGCTGTTATCCATAATTCCAAGTGTCCTTGACAAGTCTTGGAATACATCCATCATGTATACTGGGCATGACCTATATTATGTATTTCAGGATTTTTTATTGAATAGTTTTAGACCTGTGTAACAGAACGAAGTATATCCTGTGCTTTATTCTCTTTCAAAATGGTGATTTCAAGTCATGGGGAGAGAGGAAATATGTAAACATCCTTGTCTTAAGAGTTGCCTCATGGCTTTAGTGAAATGAAACTTATTGTGTGATTGCCATGTCTTGCTGTAAGATCATTGGTTGAAATCCCTAAGGGGGAGGGCCATAAGTGGACCCTGTGGAAAGAGATATAACCCAGAGACTCACACACACAGAGGCGACACAGAGACACTCTCGGGAGTGCTGTGATTCAAGCTGCAAAGATGTAAAAGCTTGAGAGGAAGGGTTGGGGGCCTGTGGGCTATCCCTTAGAGAACCAGGTTGCTTTATTTCCTTGCTTTGAAATGCTTCCAGTTCTTTTGTTGGACTGTATCCTGAATCTTTCTATGCTTTCAATACACTTATAAAATGCCTGAAGAGACTTGGAGTGATTACTTGCTCCCATTGGGCTGCTGGGCAGAGGGGCAGGGCAAACTCTGCGCTGGGGGAGGGAGGGAGCGCTCCCATTGGGCTGTTGGGCAGAAGGGCAGAACAAACTCTGTGATGGGGCAACTGCATGGGTGCTCACAGAAAGGGCTCCGAGTGCCACTTGTGGCACGTGTTCCATAGGTTCGCGACCACTGGTATATGCACATGTACCAAATATCATAGGTTCTGAGAAATGTTCAGCTAAAAATGGAGAAATGCTAAGATCACATTGGCCCTTGGGGAGGATGAATGCACTGTCTGAGCCCAAGTTTACAACTTCACAATACGTTCCACGTCTAAAAATGCCAAGTTCCTTCAATCTTTCCTCCTATGGCTTAGTTTCCAGTCCCTTGATCATCCTGGTTGCCCTTATGTTGTGTATTGAGGCACATTTGAAAGTAGCGCAGGGAGCGCTCTTGCAAGAGGAAAATGGCGGTTTCCCGCCATTCTAATTAGAAGCCCAAAGTGGCGCGAAACCCCTGCAAAAGGGCGCACTTGTTAGGCTAAACCAAGCCGTGATTGGTTACAGTTTTGGATCCTGTTCTCCATTGGTTAATTACATATAATCCCTGTTATGATTGGTTAGTTACATTTGTCCGGAGGGTCACTACCCTGTATCCAGGAGCCACCGCCGGGGAGACACTATATAAGCCCATGGGTAAACAATGGTGGGGCTGGACCGGATCTATACTTCCTACTCTATACAAGTAGCTGGGTAGCGCTAAGCCTGGGTCCCTCCATTATGCTACGCTTCTATGGTAGCTAGTTTATTGCCCATTGCCGGGTAAGAGTCCGGAGGGACTGAATCCGCTGGAACGTATAGCCATCTCGGGATCTGGAACATCTTGCAAGCTCGTATCTATTTGACTGTTAAATAAAGCCTGTTGCTGTTTGTTCATCGTTGTCCTGGACTGGTGCTTATAAGGGCCAGATCTAACACCTTCTCTGCATCTGCTCTAGTCTGCTTGCATCTTTCTTGAAGTGTGGTGCCCAGGATTGGACACAGGACTCTAGATGTGGTCTGATTAATGCTGAGTAGAGGGGGGCTAGTAGTACTTCACGGGTTTTGGAGACTATACTTCTGTTAATACATCCTAAAACAGCATTGGCCTTTTTTCCCCAGCCACATCACACTGTTGACTCATACTTAGCCAATGATCTACACCTCCAAGGGCATTCAAGAAACAAAATGGCTGCCCCTTTGATTCTGTTGGGACAAAACGGCCACCCCATCGTGCAGGCAGGACAAAATGGCCATCCGGCCCTCGAAGCTGACTGAGAGAGCGTGACCCGGGCCCCGGCTTGAAAAGGTTGAGAACCCCTGTTTTATGGAGTCAGTCCGTCTCACCTTGGGTCTTCCTCTTTCCCTGTTGTCTTCAATGTTTTTTCCCTAGTAACTTGATCAACGCAATCACTTCATGTTCAATCTTACCTGGGGGACACAAGCTGCAACATTTATTGATGGCTTCAACGTAATGCTCCTTTTGGGGGTTCTGACATTTCTCCGGAAGCTGGGGAGTGTACGGGAGTGAGATCTCCTGCAGAAATGAAAAGACGGGGAAATGGGTCTACTGTGCTTTATTCTCAGAACCGTGGGTGGCAAGCTAGAACGTACGGGAGAGGCGGCCAATTCTAATAGTGCAACTAGGTTAGAAATGTGCTAAAACCAGATAATTTCTGTCACATGTATCGAGATAAAATTTCAGTTAAATATTACAGAAACACAGCTAACTTTTTTCTTTCTCTTACCACTTGCATCACGAAAGGAGGAAAAAAAGAGATTTACTCTACAGTTCAGCCCGTGGGGCATTTTGTTGATTTAAAGATAGCAATTGCTGTTGGAATTAACCTTTTAAGTGTTTCATTAATCTCTTATTTTAAGGGTGTTTGCCCAAATGGGGACTTTGATGAATTAATACAATTAATTCAGAACCTGCTTGTTATTTCCAGGCAGGCTCCTCAGCAATTTGTTCCTCAGGGGGCAAAAGGGGAATTATCTGTAATCCGGTATAGCAATTAAATTTTCTATTTATTTATTTTTTAAGAGCAGAGGTCTTAGTTGTAAATATAATAAAAGTTCACAATTAATGAGCCCTTTATAGCCATTTCTTCTTTGGGAAAAAAGATAAAGAGGCAAAAATAAGGAACAAGGGAATAATCAATGCCCAGCCCAGAAAGATATCTACCTTGGGTTGCAAAGGCAATTTTGTTCTCTCAGAGACTCTTTGCACATGCACGCATGCACGCATGCACGCACGCATGCACACAGAAATGAAACTAAGGTGCAGTGCCTCAGAAGAACCAATCAGGTGTTCTAGAAACAGTCACTCTCAGTTTGCAACCCCAATTTTTGGAAGTGAGATGTTGTCCAAGGGAAGGCCAGGGACAGGAAAACTGACCAGAAGGGTTGTTAGCGGCCTGCATAATTTTGTTTCTTTTTAATCGATTTATTCAGTTTATCAGTAAATTCATAAACCTAAAGGATAACAACCCAAACAGGTTTTCGATTCTGAATGTTGTACACTCAAAGGATACACAATTGCACAAATGAAAAGAATTAAATAGCAAAAATAACAATACCTGTATTTGTGTGCTGTCACGTCAATTCTGACTTAAAGTAACCCTTTTAGGGCTTTCTAGGCAGAGAATGCGGACTGCAGTGGTTGAAAGTGGTTAAGAAAATACAGAACCTGCACAGAACGGTTCTGCGCAGGTCGCCTTCTACGCATGCATAGAAGGCTTTTACGCTTGCATAGAACCCTTCTACGCTTGCGTGGAAGGCTTCTACGATCCCCTTCTGCGCAGATCGCCTTCTACGCATGCGTAAAAGGGTTCTACGCAAGCGTAGAAGGGTTCTACGCAATAGTAGAAGGGTTCTACGCAAGAGTAGAAGGGTTCTACGCAAGCGTAAAAGCCTTCTATGCATGCGTAGAAGGCGATCTGCGCAGAAGGGATACGCAGTACCTCTTTTTCCCCCGCTGCCAATTCCGGGGTTTTGGCAGCTGTGGGCGGGAAATGGCGCAAATTGGCGCAAAAATTGGGAAATCCCAGCCAATCTGGAAGGTTGACAGGTATGTTAAGACGCTGTTGTGTTTGAATACATTTATTGCTGTAACGTTTTGTAATATTATTGGGATCAGTACGATCCTCCATTTTGTTTCCTTCTTCTTGGTCTTGAAGTATCGCAGGACTACGTTCCCGCCTAAACTATGTAGTCATGTATAGTCTTCACTCTGGTCCAATGACCTTCCAGTCACCCCACTCCTCTCCCGTCCAATCCTGTTTTTCCCCACCCAAATGTATCCATTCTTGATGGTATATATTTAGCAGTGCTGTGCCATTGCCCCCATGTTCTGACTGCCTAATGAATTTGTTTGGCCCTGTTATGCTGGTTGCTTCGCATTTCTACCAGAACATCAAAAACACTGAACTCAATGACTGGAAAGTTGGAGTTCGATACCGGAATACTGCACAATGGAGCGAGCTCCCGTCTCTGTCATAGCTTTTGCAACCTAGCAGTTTGAAAGCAAGAAATGGCAAGTAGATAACTAGGGACCACTTTGGTGAGAAAGTAAACAGCGTTCCGTGCACTCTGGTGTTGAGGCATGCCTTCCACGTGTTCTGCCCCCCCCCGACCTTAGGTTAAGGAGTCGATGCTCCTATTCTGCACCATGTGCCAAGCCACGCAACTCTCAAACATCAAGGAAAGACAGAAGCATCAATGGTATCAACTGGCTGCCGAGACTTATGCCATTTGACTTACACCAGTAATAGGATTCAGGCCTGCGTTCACCAGTCTTCTTCTTCTCTCACGTCTAGGTCAACCTTTCAACTGTCAAAATGAAGCCACCTTCTTTTCTTTGTCATTGGCCAAACTTTAATCCCCAAGCCTTCACCAGTGAAATGAATGGAAAACAGTGAGAGTCAAAGATATTGTTTGTATTTATTTTGACACATTTCGTTTGGGAAGACAATCGCTCATCTAGAGCCATATTTGCCCATCCATCAGAATACATAGAGTCCATCTCAGTTTTCCCACCAAGAGGCACCTGTCTCCGTTGGAGAGCTATGCTGTTTGAGGAATTGTCAGAAGCACAATTCAATAACACAAGTCTGCACAACTCTTGAAAGAAGATGGAGCCAAAGTTCCTCTCTTTTTGTTTTCCTAATCACCCAGAGTGTAACTAGCTTGTGGTAGATGAAGAGTCACTGCTTAGATTCCTCATCACTGGCACCAAAGTTCAAAGACCACAGAAAACAGGGATGCAAGGTGGAGCAAAACCTCACCTCTATAGGTGTTGACCCTGACAATTAGGCGAACACAAGGACAACCTGGTCTTAATTTTAAGTGGAGATTGTATGTGGCTGGAAGACCAGCCCATCAGGGCAAAGGGAATGTATGGTAGGAGACACTCTTCCTTGTCAAGAACCATGCACAAAAGCACGGAGGCTGACTGAGCCAACATCAGAAGTGATTTTTCTATTCAGTGAGAAGTTAAGTCCAAAGTAACTGTACTATTGTGTCAATGCGAAACAAGAGGAAGGAAACTGAGCAATAATCAGCTGGCGCCACCAATGTTGACTTTGGCTTCCCGTCCCATGACCAGGCATCAACCACCAGCCACCATAGCTTGGGAAACACAGACTCAACACCCCAAACCACCAATGGTGGTGTCAACATAGACCCCTTTGCTTTGAGGACTCTACCGATGGCCAACCAAGCAGGCTCAGGTATAGGGAAAGAGAGAGACCATGTCCCGCTTGATGTTGTTTCCAGCGGGGAAGATGAGATCTCAGAGAGGTATTCTCAAACTGCTCAAATGTAGGGGTTTCTTGAAGTTAAATGTTATTATATATATTTTAAAAACCCAACAACCAGATTAACAACTGGCACTGCACAATGCTCAGAAGGTGAGGTTGTGGGAGGAAAAGGTCCCCATCTGCAAACCTTATTCAGTGCTGATTATTACCCTTAGTAAACTTGGATGCCGAAACAATCAGGAGAAACCTTTTGTAATAAAGAGGAAATGATAACAAAGACGTATCAGCACAAGACATCTGCTGCTGTTTGCATAAGGCAAGGAGGTTGATCCGTGGTAGCCGAGAGAAAACCTCTCTGACAGAAAAGAGAAAATTATTTGGTTTCAATAACTCAATATGTCATTTTTATTAGTTCTTGGCAAGAGCTTAAAAATAGGAATCGGAGGTAGGGCACCTCTCAGTGTTACTAGATGGAGAAACCATAGGAATTTTAGGGGAAAAAATAAATCAAATATAAAAACACTGCAGCACTTTAAAGACTAACTGCTATATTTTTACTGTGAGCTTTTGTGGATCAAGTCCACTTCGTCAGTCAATGTAATCTGATTGGTTCTAACACAGGTTTCCTGCATTATCAAAAGCCCGGGCAAATTATCACTGTAACTGCCGTTATGTGCGTATATAAGGAGCTACCTCATCCCTTTATTCCCCAGTCCAAATAGTCCGAACAAGCCTTAACTGAGCTGATAATAAACCACTGATGTTTTAACCCCGAACTTGCTGTCGCATTGCTAATTACTCTCAGACTCAACATTGGCGATGAGGATGGGATCTGCTGCTGCCGCAACACCATTCAGGGGTTTCGACGTGTCTAAGACAGACACCTGGCCAAGCTACGAAATCCAATTTGAGACTTAGGTTCTGGCCAACAAGGTCAAGCCGAAGGAACGGAAAGTGACATTTCTCGCAAACTGCGGCATCTCCACAATTGATCTTAGTGTGAACCTGCTTCGGCCAAGAGAAGTAAAGGACACAAAGCAAATAATTCATTGAGTCTCTCTACAATCTCTGTTTCCTCTTTAATAAACCCTTGCCTTCCATTGTCATCTAATGGTCCAATGGCCTTCCTAGTTGGGTTCTTACGTCTAATGTACTTAAAGAAGTCTTTGTTATTTCTCTGAGTGTTTTTAGCTATACGCTCCTCAAAGTCTTGCTTTGCTTTCCTGATTGTTGCCTTGCATTTGTTCTGCCAGAATTTATGTTTCTGCCTGCTGTCCTCATTCGGACAAGCCTTCCATCTTCTAAATGAGCTTTTCTTGCTCTTGATCACTTCCCGAACAGCTCCTGTAAGCCACATCGGAGTCCTCTTGGACCTGGCAGTGCCCTTTTTCCTTTTGGGTATGCATTCCAATTGGGCCTCTGTTATTTTTTTTGTAAACAACCTCCATGCCTCTTGGAGTGTTTGGACTCTCTCAATTTTCCCTTTCAGTTTCTTTTTTACTAGTTTCCTCATCTTTGGGAAATTTCCTTTTTGAAAATTTAAGGTCTCTGTATTAGATTTTATCAGTGACTTGCAGTCTATGATCACGTTAAACATAATTGAGTTGTGGTCACTGTTCCCTATTGGATCAGTCACATTAACATCTTGCACCAGATCCTGAGTATTACTCATGATCAAGTCAAGGATTCTTGTACCTCTAGTTGGGTCTTCAACCATCTGTCCCAGGGAACAATCATTTAGCATATCTAGGAACTTTATCTCTTTATCATGTGCTGAACAACAGTTTACCCAGTCTATGTGAGGGTAATTGAAGTCCCCCATTATAACCAGGCTTCCCTTCTTGGATGCCTCCTTTACAACATTCTCCAACTGCCAGTCTCCCTCAAGAGTTTGGGTCGGAGGCCGATAGTATATGCCTACTGTTAGACCATCCTTGTGGCCTGGTACTCTTACCCACAGAGCTTCTAATGGTGACTCCAAATCACCTAGATATTCCAATTCATACGATTTTATCACTTCTTTGACATACAAGGCTACACCACCTCCTGTTTGCGCCTTCCTATCCTTCCTGTACAGTTTGTAGCCTGGGATAACTGTATCCCATTGGTTATCATCCGTCCACCAGGTTTCAGTGATACCAATAATATCAATATTCTTATCTATTGCTAAGTATTCCAGCTCCCCTATTTTGTTCCGGAGGCTTCTGGCATTTGTATACAAGCATTTATATATGCTTTCCTGATACAGTCTTTTGAGTCCAGTTGCATTGTTAGACTGCCTCTTGCATCCTTCTGCTAGAGTGCTGGTGACTAGCTCCTTGCTCTGCTCAGTAATTTTTGCATCCTCCTCACTACTCAAGTACACACTTTCCCGAACCGGATGCTGCCCAGCTCCTGTCGGCTTTCCCCCAGTTATCAGTTTAAAAGCTGCTCTGCAGCCTTTTTGATGTTGAGTGCCAGCAATCTGGTCCCATCATGGTTCAAGTGCAACCCATCCCTCCTGAACAGATTTGGCTTGTCCCAAAATGTTCTCCAGTTCCTGACAAATCTGAAGCCCTCCTCTCGACACCACTGCCGCATCCACGCATTGAGGCTTCTGAGCTCTGCCTGCCTGGTAGGTCCTGCGCGAGGAACAGGCAGCACTTCTGAAAATGCTACTTTGGAAGTCCGAGACTTCAATCTTCTTCCTAACAACCTGAATTTGACTTCCAGGACAGACCGCTTGGCCTTCCCAACATCATTGGTACCAACGTGTACCATGACCACTGGCTCGTTCCCAGTTCTCTCTAACAATCTATCTAGATTTCTCATGATGTCTGCAACTTTTGCACCTGACAGGCAAGTCACCATACGGTTATCATGTGCATCACAAACCCATCTCTCTGTATTTCTAATCATTGAATCACCTAGTACAAGGAGCCTCTCTCCTGCAATCTCTTCATCTACATGCACCTCATCAACTATATTAAGGGAGAGGACTTCAGTTTGTTCCTGTTGTTTATCTTCCTGGATCTCATCAAGTGTGATGAAGGCAAGATCATCAGGTGGAACCAGTTGTTCCTCTGTGTGTTCCTCATCAGATGTGATGAGGGAAAGAGCCTCAAATTGATTCGGTAACTTCAGACTCTCAGAGTGAACCCTTGCCCTTCTACTTCTTCGAGGCACATTCCTTCATGCATCTACATCCTGAGTTAGTGAAATGACTTTTTCCTCAGAACTGTGCCCTGTCTCTTCTTTGTCCAGGATAGTCTGCTCCGCTCTGTCCAAGAACAGCTCAAGCTCCTTAATTTGTTGATGGTTAGATATGCGGGCCTCTAGCTGCTGGACCTTCTCTTCTAGTAGTGCAACCAGCTTGCACTTGCTGCAAGTGTAGTTCTCCATGTGCTTTGGCAATATCACAAACATGGCACAAGTAATCTGCGACCGACTCGTCCAGTTGCTGGTCCCTCTGGTGAAATGCTAGGCGTGCAGGAAAAATGGACACAGTGGGCCTGAAGTGTGCCCGTAGTGCATCCAGAATGTTTTTTAGCGATGTGAACTTGATGTCCATTGGAAGCAGCAAGTTGGATGCCAGCTCAAGCGTAGCCATCCCACAATTGGCAAAGAAACATGCCTTCTTATCGTCCTCAGTGATGTCCTGCGTAACTAAGAAATTTCTGAACTGGATCTAGTAGAGCCGCCACTTCTTTGGCTCTGTGATGTTGAATGGAGCGAAGGCAGGAAAATGAGATCCCATCCTCCTCGCCAATGTTGTGTCCCAACGAAGGAAGTACTCAGACCAGCAATGAACGGGTTAACGCAAGTGATTTATTGGCACCTCTTAACTTGGATTGTTTCGGACTGGGGACTGAGAGAAAGGAGACCAACTTATATACAGGCAGAACAGAAGTTACAGAATGATACATTTACTCGGACTTCTAAAAGAGCGAGAACCTGTGTGTTAACCAATCAGATTACTCAGGCAGTAATACAAATTTTGCGCCAAGAATAAGGGGTGCATTTTTACAGCAATTAACTGTGTTAAGTAATTAAGTAATGAAGCACTTGGACACATCTTCTGACCTAAAAGAAGAGCGGCAAGCCTCCTTCAGGACAGATTCAATCTCAGTGGGGTTCTTCGGGCTTGTGGTTTCATTGACCAATGACCCCGGGGCATTTCATTTCCATACCAAAGACAACCTGTTTCAAACTTATCTGCAGGTCATCCAAGGGAGTCACACCACATTGCTTCTGTATGAATTCCTGCAACAGTTACAAGATGGGAGATACTTGGCTCTGTAATACTATGAGTGAGAAGGATTTTGCAATTGTTGTAGATCGGGGATTCTCAACCTGTGGTCCCCAGGCTGGATGCAGCCCACAGTGCCATTTCATGTGGGCCCCCCACCGCTTCCACCACACCAGGAAGTGCCATGTGGTGGAGGAAAGGCAAAATGGCTGTCCAGCCCCTAAAGCTGTCTGAGGGAGCTGTCCAGCCCCCGGCTTTAAAAGGTTGAGAACTCCTGGGCTAAATTAAAGAGGGGAGAAGTAAGGGGGGGAGGAAGGCAAAATATTGTGTCATTTTAATGCAAAGGTTCCCAACTTAATGTCCATGGGCCAGATCCGGCCTATGACACCATTTCATGTGCCCCCCCCCCATCCCTCCAAGGGCATTCAAGAAACAAAATGGCCACTCCCATTGAAGCAGTTGGGACAAAATTGCCACCCCCATTGTGCAGGCAGGGCAAAATGGTTGTCCGGCCCTCTAAGCTGACTGAGAGAACGTGAACTGGTCCCCGGCTTGAAAAGGTTGGGAACACCTGCTTTAATGACTCACAAGCTGAAATAAATGTGTTGGCTTTTAGATTGAGATGGTTTTGTTCTTCTTCCCCTTTAGAGTTAATAGCTTCCTATCAATAAAGGTCAAGGTCTCCCTTGCTTGAAAGCCACTGGTGTCTGACTCTAGGGATTGGTGCCCATCTCCATTTACAGCCAAAGAGCCAACGTTTCGATGGTCATATGGCAGGTATTAATCGTCATCGGAGCAAACGGAACACTGTTACCTTTCCGACCAAAGCAGTACCTATTTATATACCTGCTCGGACAGACAACAGGTCCTCACTCTGTCATGCAGCACTCAGGTCAACTACTGATCTACTGACCTTCCAGCCATCAAACTCAGCGTCTTAACCACTAAGCTACCTCAGCCCCTTTCCTAACCATGGAAACTGCTAAATTGCTCTAGATCAGTGTTTCTCAACCTTTGTTCCTTGGACTTCAATCCCCAGAAGCCTAAGTCAATTCCCCAAACCACTGATCAGCCAATGTACTTGACTTAGGCTTCTGGGAACTGAAGACCCCCTGTGGTGTGTGGGCCCCACATTGGGTACTGCTGTTCTAGAAAGATTAATGAGTGACCTGGTGCAACACAGTCATTGCTTATAGTCATTCTGCAAAATCCAGTCCAAAATGTGAATGCTATATCATTAACAGAACTTCAAAAATGTACTTTGAGGAACTTCTGGACCACCTGGTCATCAATACCACTAAGTCTGTGGGAGTTGTGGTTCAAAAAAGAACATTTACAAGCACTGCACACAAATGCTACACAGTAGCATTTACTCTCAGTAATAGCACAGAAAGAGTTGCTGAACTTCTGAAAGCCTCTTCGTTGATGGGTTAATGGTCTTCAAGTAGCCATGAAGGGGACGAGAACAAGCAATAGAAAAACCACAACATTTACAAAACCTAAGCAAAGTGCACCCATGCATTTGTTTGAGTGATACTGACGGGGAGGAAGGAGGGAGGGGAAAGGAAGGAATGAAATTTGCTACAGATTGAATTGTTTTTAGGCCTATTCCTAAAAACTCTCGACATCTTCTGAATGGAGGCTCAGATCCAAGAAGAGCTTTATGGCAAGAACAAACATTCTTGAGGGTGCGCAAGAGCAAAACCAAATTAGAAGATGGAGGAAAGAGCTCACTGGAGGACATTAAAGGAGGATATAGCTGAGGAACCCAACCTTCCCTACGTCACTTGGAGGACCCTGAATAGGCTGAGAGTCAGAGTCTGTAATGAACATGCTCAAGTTGGGGCTGCTGATAGACAACAATACTTTGTGTTAATATAGAGAGATACAAAATTATTTAATAATAATAATTTAGTGTCAGAAATTATTCTGGGTTGTAAGGATTTTTGCTGGAGAAACTCCGCTCAGGGGATGCCCAAATGCGGCTCCTTTCATGTCCCCAAGACCTTTCCCCACCAAAGTAGCCCCTATTTATTTACTTGCAATTTCTTGCTTTCGAACTGCTAGGTTGCCAGGAGCTGGGACAGAGATGGGTGCTCAAACCGTCATGCAATACCCATGCCTTGAACTGCTGACTCACCAGCCTTAACCACTCAGCCTCCACAGCCTCCATGATGTTAATGAGAGGGACCCAGTGGTGTCATGTCAGAAGATCTTGAGTTGGAACCCTGGACCACGTCAGAAGCATGAAGGCCCCCAACTGCTGCAGGGCTGTGGGCAGCAGTGTGAAGAAACCTAACATGAACATTACTCCGCTGACTCATAAAAGCCGCATGAGCTGGAATTTCCAAGACCTGAGCAAGCTTGGTAACGATAAGACCACCTAAAGGTCATTTAAAGGGTTGGAAGCAACTCAACAGCACAATTAACAAGAAATTTGGGGATGCAGTTTATCATGAAATAGCTTCTGTAGATGTTGTCCAGAGTTTTTCATTCTTTATGGCAATAACCCCATTTGCACCCAAAAAGGCCCACAAATCCCTGTGATAGCTTTTACCTTCTTGAATTGACTAGATGTTAACAGCAGTGCCTGTTCCATACAATCAACCTCTTTTTTTCTCCTACAACCAGATTTCCTTACAGCAGGAGTTCTCCACCTTTTTAAGATGGGGGCCTGGTCAGGCTCTCTCAGACAGCTAAGGGGCCCGGACAACCATTTTGCCCTTCCTCCACCACATGGCACTCTGGGTATGGCACAGGCGGTGGGGGACCACATGAAATGATGCCACAGGCTGCAGACCGAGAATCCCTGAATTAGAAGGTACTCCACAGTTTGTGTAGAAAATTAGAAGCACTCCACAGTTCGTTTGTAACCGTCTGATGAGATATCCTGCCTTGTTGCGAGCCTACTCTCACTTGGCTTGTGCAGAAGCATTTTCCACAAGTGGTAGACAATTCAAGAGAGAAAATACACACTTGTCTCCTTACTCCAGTGGAGGTATAGAATCTCATGAAGCTTGATGTCCAGGCAGACTGAATTATTGAGAGCTATGAATATGACTCCCTTGACATCCTATGGTAGTGATAGGGAACCTTTTAGAGACCGAGTGCCCAAACGGCAATCCCAAACCCAATTATTTATCACAAAGTGCCAGGACAACAACGGGGAGAGGGGGGAAATGCTCCCATTGGGCTGCTGGGCAGAGGGACAGGGTGAATGTGCTGGGGGGGGGAGGGAGGAAGTGCTCCCATTGGGCTGCTGGGCAGAAGGGCGGGACAAACTCTGCTGGGGTGACTGCACGGGTGCCCACAGAGAGGGCTCTGAGTGAAACCTCTGGCATGCGTGCCTTAGGTTCGCCACCACTGCCCTATGGGGTTTCATTTTCATGTCAGAGATTACTCTGGGTTGGAAGGATTTTTGCAGGGGACACCTGGATGAGGCTTCTTTCATGTCCCCCATTGTGCAGCTCTCGGGAATCAAACCCATCTTTCCAGTCTCCAAGCCTAGCGCATTAACCACTAAGCCACCAGGGAAGTTGCACACGATGGTGTAAATGGAGGAGGAGGAGAAAAAATATAACAAGTTTTCTCCCCATTGCCGTAAAAATATAGGAAAGGGTGACTATAAACAGCCATAACATTTATAACAGTGATGGCGAACCTTGGCACTCCAGCTGTTTTTGAACTTCAATTCCCAGAAGCCCTGATCAACACTGATTTGGGCTTCTGTGAATTGAAGTCCAAGAACACCTGGAGTGCCAAGGTTCACCATCACTGATCTATAGTCCAAAGTCACTGACTAATACAGAAAGTAGACCCAACCATTTTCACACCACTCTGCAGAGCAAGCACCACAAATTTCAAAAAGGAAGTTGCAGGCCGACACGTGAGCCCCTCCCTTTTGAAATTCCAGCTGTCGCTGCAGCTCCAGAAGATGTTTGACGGAAAGTTGGCAGGCTGACGGAAAGATGACGTGCTGAGGTGGGGATGGAAATAGAAGAAAGAAAGAACACCAAGGTGATGTGAGAAAGCCACAAGTGACGATGTGTCCCACTTTCTCAGGGGCTGCAGAAAGCAAAGGTGGTTTGCAAAGAGAGATGGGTGTGCTCAACAGCTGACTCTTGTGAAAGGGAAATTGTGTTCTACAGTACAGTAGTGTACTTCTCTTTTTCTTTTCTCTTCTTTTCTTTAAGGGTAAATGAATATGCACCAACTGGGTCAACTCTCAGCAATGGTGGCAAGAAAGGCCACGTAAGAGTCAAGGACGAAGCTTGCGATTCATTTGGAAACCACACTCTTATGTAAGAACACCGCTGATTCTTTGAGGGACCTTTGGGGGCTGCGGTGATTCCTACGCATGCCCCAAATCCTCCTTGTGGGGAAACAAAACCCCATACAGTGGTGCATAGAAGTGTGAGCCTACTTTTCTTGAGGTCAAAACGAATGTGGTTGTGAAGCACCTTTCAAAGTTGGGGGAATCTGTTGTAAAAAATTCGTAACAGCAGAGGTGGGGGAACAAAATGCAGGGGTTGAGATGAGTGGGAAGGGGTAACACATGCCTCCTGAAAGCACTAAAGAAGGCATGCCCAAACTATGGCTTGCGGGCCAGGTACGGCCCCCGAAGCCATTCCATCAAGCCCATGACACCCTCACCAAACCAGGAAATAAATACGGATGCTTCTGCGCATGCCTGAAAAGCAGCCAGTTTGTGTTCCTGGTTTGGCGCAGGAAACAAAATGGCCGCTTTTGTGCATGCGCAGAAATGCCAAATTAGGACACAAAATGGCGCTTTTATGCATGCATGAAAGTGGCCATTTTATTTCCTGGTTTGGTGTGGACGCTTCTGCACATGCGCAAAAGCGGCCATTTTGCATCAAACCAGGATACAAAATAGCTCCTTTTGTGCATGCGCAGAAGCATCTGTGCTGCGCATCTGTAAACAGGCCATTTCCCAGCTGTTCTGGGGGCGTGGTCACTCAGACCCCAAGCCCAAAAGCTTTCGGCACCCCTGGACTAAAGGTAAAGGTCACTCTTGCTCGAAAGCCACTTGTGTTTGTCTCTAGGGTACAGTGCTCATTGGCGTCTACAGCCAAAGACTCTGCGCTATCTGCGTTTGCAGACATATCTGTAGTCCTGTGGCAGGCATGGCTAGATACCAGAAAGCATGGAACATTGTTACCTTTCCTGCTGAAGTGGGACCTGTTTATCTACTTGCAATTTCTTGCTTCCAAACTACTAGGTTGTCAGGCTCTGGGACAGATGACAGGAGTTCACTCTGTCATGCAGCACTCGGGTCTCAAACTGATTTACCTGCCGACCTTCCGTTGTCAAGCTCAGCATCTTAACCACTAAGACCCATGGTTTCCTGAAAGCACTAATGGTCATGAAAACCTATTTTCAGGCAATTCGTACTGGCGATTTCTCTACCGGGGTGCTGAAAACACCCACATGACATTTGTGCCCCGCCTCAACTGCCAATATAACTTGTTCACACACTTTCTTTGCAAAAAACCCTCTTGGTCGCTCACATTTCCCGTTGCTCAAATTTCAAATGCCCAGCTGCAAAAAACTGCACTTGGCCCTGTTGATATATTCTTTTTAGCACTGGACATTTCAAATTTGCAAGAGAAACTGAATTTTTATTTTTGAAGCGGGCAAAAATTGGTTCTAGGTCTCCCACATCTGCTACACTGGCATTTAGATTTCAGAGTGCCATTGCTCTTGCAAAATTGTCTTACAGGTTTGACATTTTAAAAACACCACCTTTGAGTCCTTTCTGAGAGGAATAAGGGTCTGGAGTTTTTAACATTTCTAACATAAAAGACTGGCCAGGTTATCCTGCTATGGTAATAGAGTAGACCCTACTGTCAGCAACAGCAACTCAACGTTGAGTTTTAGCTGGCGGTTAACTAACCCAATAACCCTGAGGACTAACAGCCTTGGGTGGCCAAGTCCACAGGGAAGGGTGATGGTCCTCAAGTGGATTAAATGGTCCCACTTGAATCCATCTTGATGTTGGGCAGTAGCTACATCCATCCTGGCCTGGGGGCTGATGATGAGGACTTTGCGTCCCAAAAGGGCTCGGGAGAAGAAATTTAAACTGGATCAATGGTACAGGTGTCATACTACGATGCAGAAGGCAAATGAAAGGCCACTGCATTATATTCTCAGGACAGTCTCCATAGCTGATTGCCATGAGGATTGCCAATATTTGGATTTGGATGTGTTTTTTCCCTCCCAATCTCGTTGTTCTGTGCAGGACAATGACAATAAAGATTTATCTATCTGGATACAGAAGAAGAACAACAACAACAACGGTGGCGGCAAAGAAGAAGAAGAAGAAAAGAGTTCTTTGAGTTTAGCTTTAATGATGGGTAGTGGATTTTGGTATCTGTAGTCCAGAAAAGGGACCATTATGGATTTGAAGGGCAGACTAATACTGGCTCAATACTGGAGTGTTTTTTTTCCTAACCCAAGGAGGGTGGGAAGAAAAAAATTGATTTAAGATTAGGTATCTGACTGCAGAGCCAGTGGTTGGGAGTTCGATTCCCTCATTGTGCCTCCCGGGAGAAGAGCCAACCCGTGTAGCCTTGAGCAAACCACACAAGTCCTAAGATCTCTTTGAAGAGGAAGGGTAAACCACTTTGTGTATTCTTGAACTAGCAAGCTCTGAAATGGTTTTGACCTTTAAAGCCCTATATGGTAGTGGGCCAGGTTACCTTAGAGACCGCATTGCCCTAAGGACGTCTATCCGTCCAACCAGAGCGGACCGGAGGGCCTCTCTAATTGTGCCATCGACCAGGGGGGCTCGCCTCTCTGGCACAAGGAGGAGAGCCTTCTCTGTGTCCGCACCGGCCCTTTGGAACCTCCTGCCTGTGGAACTGCGTCTCCAGACGGAGTTGTTGCCCTTTAGAAAAGAACTAAAAACCTGGCTGGCGGGCCAAGTTTGGGGTGCAGGTGGAGGGGTGGCTTCCGTTGGGTGGTTAATATAGGGGAGGATGCCTGCCCCACGGTTTCTTCAGTTCCTGCACCCCTCTCTTTTTAGGGGTGGGTTCTTATTGCTGGTTTTTATCTGTTTTATTTGTTTTTATATGTTTTTACCCACTGTTGTGAACCGCCCGGAGTCGGCTTTGGCTGAGTGGGCGGTATAGAAATTTGACAATAAATAAAAAAATAAATAAATAAAAAATGTGTCACCATAAGTCAGAATTGACTTCATGGTACAAAACTTATTTAACAGAACTAGACTAGGAAAAGTTGAAGGCTGTAGGATAAGAGGAAGACCAGAGAGGAGAACCACTGACTGCATAAAGCAGAGGTTCTCAACCTTTTTAAAACCGGGGGCCAGGTCATGCTCCCTCAGACAGCTTTGGAGGCTGGATGGCCATTTTGCCACATGGCACTCCCTGGTGTGGTGGAGGCAGTAGGGGGGGGGGGGGTCACATGAAATGGTGCCGGAGGAGTTCCAGTTCCGGAGGAGGAGGTGAGGCTGTGAGTTGCTTTCTCTCCTCCCTCCCTTTCTATCTTGTTTTGTCTTTTCCCCTTCAAAACAAGAATGGCTTTGGCAGACTGTTTATATTTTAATGCCGTGTTTTAGAATGCTTATCAGTTTTTACCTTCCTTTGACTTCGCGTTCTTGGACAAATGAACTTTTGGCTACCTCTCGTCAAACTAAGGAGCAGTGAAAAAAACAAAATCAATGCTAAGGATCCTTAGGAAGGGTATAGAAAATAAGTCAGCAAGTGTCACTTTGCCTCTTTATAAATCTATGGTGAGGCCCCATCTGGAATACTGTGTACAGTTCTGGTCGCCATACCTCCAGAAGGATATTATGGAGCTGGAAAAAGTGCAGAGGAGGGCAATGAACATGATTAGGAGACAGGAACACCTTCCTTACCATCTGAGGCTGCAGTGGTTGGGCCTCTTCACTCTTGAATGACGACGTCTAAGAGATGACCTGATTGAAGTGTATAAAATCATGCACGGTGTGGACAAAGTAGAGAAGGAAAAACTGTTTTCCCTGTTGCACAACACTAGAACTACGGGGCACTCGATGAAACCTTTGGGTACTAGTTCTCAAACAAATAAGAGAAAGTACTTTTTCACCCAGAGGATCACTGGTCTATGGAACTCCCTGCCAGAAGAAGTAGTGACAGCTGTCAGTCTTGACAGCTTTAAGAAAGGATTAGACAAGTTCATGGAGGACGAGGGTATCCATGGCTATAATTATGGATACCTAAAGACAACCTCTGGGTTGGAGAGATAGGCAGGATATCTCTCAATGCCATTTCCAGGGAATCCTAAGCAGGTGAAGGCATCTGGCTGGGAATAATACCCTGAAGGAAATGGTGAGCCACTGTGTGAGACAGAATGCTGGACTGGATGGGCTCCTGTGGCCTGCTCCAGCAAGGTGGTTCTTATGTTATGTTCTTATTTACTGGTCTGCTGACTACTAGCAAAAACATGCTGCAATGAAGACTTAATTTTAGCCAACGATAAAGCCAAGAAAGTGGCTTCATTTTGGCAATCCAAAGTTTGATCGAAAGAAGCAGAAAATCACTCCTGTAACACTGCAGTCCAAAACCCTCTGGAAGGCTGTAGTTGTCTATTTCTGGGATAGAAAATTGGGAAGAGGTGTAATTAATGGCCAGAGGGGGTGGGGTGATGTCTGCCCAGACATCGCCCCCTCGCCAGCCCAGCCAGTATAGCCATTTTTGAACTTTTGTACTTGGACGATCAGTATTTTATTGTGAGTGTTTTTATTGTGATTTTTTTATGTATTGTGTACTGTTGTGAGCCACCCGGAGTCACGTTTTTTGATTGGGTGTCACAGAAATATAATAATAATAATAATAATAATAATAATAATAATAATAATAATAATAATAATAATAATAATAATAATAATAATAATAATAATAATAATAATCGGCATTGTCGGTGCCGGTGCCACCATCTCTTTGGAACTCATTGGATGTGCTGTGGTGGCTTAGTGGTTAAGAAGCTCGCCTTGTTAGCTGGAAGGCCAACAAGACAGCAGTTTGAGACCCAGGTACTGCATGATTGTTTGAGTGCCCGTCTCTGTCCCAGCTCCTGTCAACCTAGCATATCAAAAGTAAAGGTAAAGGTTTCCCTTGCTGGAAAGCCAGTCGTATCCAGCTCTAGGGTTCAGTGCTCATCTCTGTTTCAAAGCTGAAGAGCCAGTGCTGTCTGCTTCTGCAGATGTTTCCATGGTCATGTGGTAGGCATAAGACTGCAATTAGATAAATAGGGACCACTTTGGTGGAAAAGATCTTGGGGACATGAAAGGAGCCTCATTCGGGCGTCCCCTGAGCAGAGTTTCTCCGGCATAAATCCTTTCAACCCAGAATATTTTCTGACACTAAATTATTATTATTATTATTAGAGTGGTATCTGGCTTAAAGAGCATAATGCGTTCCACAGGATTGCTCTTTAAGCGAGTTTGCTCTTTAAGCGAAACATAAGTGACCAATTGTGACTTCTGGCGGGGGGGGGGAGTGCGAACCCCGATTTAGTTGTTAAACGTGTTTTTGGTTGGTTTTAGTTGTTAAGCAAGAAAATTCTGCTCTTTAAGCGAGAGTCTCTAAGCGAGTCACTCTTTATGCGAGGTTTTACTGTATTATTATTGGATGTGCTCACGAATATTGTGTAATAAATAATGAATAAGATGAACAAAATCCATGCCTAATGAACTTTCAGTAGCAAAAGGCTATTGACTCCCCCTTCCCGCCTCAGCTCTTGGGTTGCACGAAGGAGGCAGAATATTGACGAGAGACCCTAGTTACAGGAAGCATGAGTCAGATGTGACGCTGATGTGTGACTCCCATATTTACTTTCTTTCTGAGTTTGCACATGTGTATGTTTTGGAAAGCACAAACCCCAGGCCCCGAACGATTAGTCAGAGCCAACGTCAGACTTCTGTAGCTGAAAGTGTGGACTTGATTGGATCTGGGCCATGTTAAGAAATTATATTTGGAAATTGGGAACAAATCATGAAATTGGGAACAAGCAAAATAAAATGTGATGGGTCAAAGCCCTGTTGCAGAGCTCTGAATGTGAAACAGCCACCATTTCATTAGCAAAGGTTAAGGTTTCTGAATGGAGAAAGAACAAGAACCCTTTATGACCATTAAGCAAAGAAAGCTCCAATATCTTGGCCATATCATGAGGAGCAACATAAAATATAGAATACCATATATACTCGAGTATAAGCTGATTTTTTTAGCCACAAAAAATGAGCCCCCAAAAGAGAACTCAGCTTATACTTAGTTCAATGAACATGAGGGTCCCAGAACTGTGCTGGGTTGAGATGTGCCAACAATGTAATTAATTTTACCACATTTTCATGTATTTTGATTATAGAAACTCACTAGCAGCCGCGGCATTTCCCACCCTCGGCTTATACTTCGGCCAATCTATTTTCCTGGTTTTTTGGGGTCAAAATTAGGTGCCTCGGCTTATATTTGGGTCAGCTTATACTCGAGTATATACGGTACTCCAATTTGCTCTTCAAGGAATGATCCCTGGGAAGAGAGGCCCTGGACATTGATGGACTTTATGGCTGAAGAACCTGAGAGACTGGTGTGGTATATGCCCTTGGAAGAACTGTTCCAAGGATTTAAGGAAGACTATCGCTATGATGATAACCAATATCCAAAATGGTTGCGGCAGCTGAAGAAGAAGAAGAAAGGTTTCCATTGGTGGTGCACCCCCAAATCATCTTTATCAGCAGCCGTTTGCTGCTACTGCTGTCCTCATTCCTGTTGCAAAGTTAGAGTTGTATGACAAGGTTTCAGCCATTATTTGAAGACAATCCATCTTGCTTACACAGTGATGTTTAATACCAGTGGTTCCCAATGCGGGGACCATGCCCCTCAGGAGGACTTCACTGGTCTAACCCTTTCATGAAAGCCTAACCAGTCTGCACGTGGCAGTCCAAAAATGTAACATTTCCTTGCTCTGATCTCTTCTTGAAGGAAAGGTTTCCTGGCCTTAATCTGCCCACACCCTTATGAGTCACACATGGAAAGGTTTGCAACCTTTGCAAAACGTATTTCATCTACAGCCAGGCCAGAGGGAAAATTTGATTTCTCAATCATTTTGGCACAGCAGTAACAACCAAAATTTAATCTTCCCTATTAACTCAGGTTGGACAGCGGCGGCTCAAGAGGTTAAGATGCTGAATTTCACGGCTGGAAGGTCGGCAGGTCAGCAGTTGGAGACCCGAGTACTTTGGAACGGAATGAGCTCCCGTCTCTTTCTCGACTCCTGCCAACCTAGCAGTTTGAAAGCAAGAAATTGCAAGTAGATAAATAAGGACCACTTTGGTGGGAAGGTAAACAGCATTCCGTGCACTCCGGTGTTCAGGCGAGCCTGCCACATCTGCAAATGCAGACATGCAGGCTCTTTGGCTGTAAACAGAGATGAGCACTGAACACTAGAGTCGGATACGACTGGCTTTCCAGCAAGGGCGACCTTTACCTTTTACCTACCAATTCATGTTGCTAAAATTGAAGTTAGGGCTTACTTGTGGGGGTGGAGAGAGATAGGAATAGACTCATAAACAGCTTGGACGGCTGCACCTTAATAGATTGATGATGTGTAACACATAACCATATAGATAAAGGGAGGGAATTAATCTTAAAACCTGATAAATGGACCTGGCTCAAGTGGCTAAAATGCTGACTGGGAGGCGGAAGGTCAGCAGTTCAATTCCTGAGTACTGCAGGATGGAATGAGCTCCCGTCTTTGTCCCAGCTCCTGCTAACCTAGCAGTTCAAAAGCAAGAAATTGGAAGTAGATAAATAGGGACCACTTTGGTGGGAAGGTAAACAGCGTTCCGTGTCTAGTCATGCCTGCCACATGACCACGGAAACGTCTGCAGAAACAGGCAGCACTGGCTCTTTGGCTTTGAAACAGAGATGAGCACTGCACCCTAGAGTCGGATGCGGCTGGCTTTCGAGCAAGGGAAACTTTTACCTTTACCTTAACAAGTTTGTATCCTCCACCCCAGGACTTTGCTTTAACCCAGATCTTGCTTGGGCAACCTCTTGTCAGGAAAGTTTTTGGACTAAGCAATCCTCCCCATGGTGCTTGGTAAAATTTCTGGTTGGTTCGCAAGGTAATTAGCATTCTTTGCCCTCCATCAAGATGGGTATTCAGTTTACCGACCTTGGAAGGATGGAAGATTCAGTCAACCTTGATCCCCATCAGGACTGAACACAGATTGTGAGCAGTTTGAGCTGCAGTACAGCAATTTCTTGACTATGGAAATCCCTCCTCCTCCTCTTCTTCTTCTTCATCATCTTCTTCTTCTTGTGCCATATCCGATTCTGAATATGGGCTATCATCCTGGTGATCAGCCATAGATATTGTCCTGGGAACAATATAATCCAGTGGTCTTCCGTTTGCCTTCCACATCGCAGTGTGACATCCGTACTACTGATCCAGTTCCATGAGTCACTTTGTGGTCCTGATCATAGCTGTCAAGTATCCCTTATTGGCCAGGAAAACCCTTATTTTACCCTCTTTCCCGCCGTCATCCCTTATTAATTAGACTGCAATGCCCTATTGCTGCCATTGGAGGGCAGCGCAGTATAAGCATAGCTGTCAAGTATCCCTTATTGGCCAGGAAAACCCTTATTTTACCCTCTTTCCTGCCATCATCCCTTATTAATTAGACTGCAATGCCCTATTGCCGCCATTGGAGGGCAGCGCAGGATAAGCAAAGCTGTCAAGTATCCCGTATTTGCCGGGAAATTTCCCTTATTTCCAAATCCAAAACGTGACAGGTATGGTCCTGATCCCTTTTGGCACACAAAGTCCTCCCCAGCCCCAGGCCAGGATTGATGAAGCTGCTGCTCTCCATCAAGATAGATTCAAGTGGGTCCACTTGGGGATCATCACCCTTCCCTGTGGATTCCAACACCCAAAGCCATTTCAGGGTTGTCAGGTTAGTTAACTGCCACCTGACAATCGGCGTTGAGTCACTGGTCTACTCTATTTCCATAGCAGGATATCCTGGCCAGACTGGGGGAAAAGTCCTCCTTGACTGTGGAAATTCACTGAGACAGGGGAAAGAACTGGTCACTCCTTAAATATCCCAGTTATGCTGTGAACCAGAGATTCCCAACCTGCAGCCCATGGGCTGGATGTGGCCCATGGCACCATTTCATGTGCCCCCACCACCGCCTCCACCACACCAAGAATTGCCATGTGGTGAAGGAAGGGCAAAATGGCCATCCAGCCCCCAAAGCTGTCTGAGGGAGCATGACCTGGCTCCTGGCTTAAATAGGTTTAGAATTCCTGTTATAAGCCACACTAGGGTCACTATAAATTGCTTATAACTTGATAACACAAAACATCACATAAAGATGGCTGAATTTTATGCTAAGAGAACATGGTTTCTTCTTTTTTATCTTTCCTATTGGCCTAAATTACAGTAACTTTCAAATCAAAAGAATTAATATACAAATTGACAGGGTTTCATGGATAGGATATTATATGCTTTCATTCAATGATTCAGATTTCAAGCCGGCAGCCATAGTCCCAGTGGCACAGAATTATTAATGACAAAATGGCAAATGCGTTTTTATCAGGGAGGAAAATGTGTGGCCCTCTTGATATTCAAGGACTTCATTTCCCATTAGCGATAGCATGCCTAACCAGTGGTGATGGTTAGGAGCTTTCCAGGCACCACAGGATTCTTCCTCAGGCTGGGCATTACAGGACAGCTCAAAAAGTTTGAACACCGGGGGTCAGGATTCCCCATTGTGCCTTGCAGGCAATATGTGTTGCTTTGGACAAGCTACAGAGCCCCATAGCACCAACATCCCTTGAAGGTAAACAGCGTTCCGTGCTTCGAATATCTGAAGCAACCATCCAACAAGCCAAGTTGTTGTAGAGTTTAAATGGCACCTAAGGGGCTGCCAAGGTGGCTCAGTGGTTAAGAAGCTCGCCTTGTTAGCTGGAAGGCTGGCAAGTCAGGGGCTGCCAAGATGGCTCAGTGGTTAAGAAGCTTGCCTTGTTAGCTAGAAGGCTGGCAAGTCAGGGGCTGCCAAGGTGGCTCAGTGGTTAAGAAGCTCGCCTTGTTAGCTGGAAGGCTGGCAAGTCAGGGGCTGTCAAGGTGGCTCAGTGGTTAAGAAGCTCGCCTTGTTAGCTGGAAGGCTGGCAAGTCAGGGGCTGCCAAGGTGGCTCAGTGGTTAAGAAGCTCGCCTTGTTAGCTGGAAGGCTGGCAAGTCAGGGGCTGCCAAGGTGGCTCAGTGGTTAAGAAGCTCGCCTTGTTAGCTGGAAGGCTGGCAAGTCAGGGGCTGCCAAGGTGGCTCAGTGGTTAAGAAGCTCGCCTTGTTAGCTGGAAGGCTGGCAAGTCAGGGGCTGCCAAGGTGGCTCAGTGGTTAAGAAGCTCGCCTTGTTAGCTGGAAGGCTGGCAAGTCAGGGGCTGCCAAGGTGGCTCAGTGGTTAAGAATATCGCCTTCTTAGCTGGAAGGCTGGCAAGTCAGGGGCTGTCAAGGCAGCTCAGTGGTTAAGAAGCTCGCCTTGTTAGCTGGAAGGCTGGCAAGTCAGCAGTTTGAGAGCCGTGTACTGCATGATGGATTGAGCACCCGTCTCCGTCCCAGCTCTTGGGGACATGAAAGGAGCCTCATTTGGGTGTTCCCTGAGTGGAGTTTCTTCTGCAAAAATCCTTTCAACCCAGAATAATTTCTAACATGAATCTATTCTTATAATGGCACCTAAATAGCTGCATGGTTTGGGGTGGGTTGCATTTGTATGGACATCTGTTAAGAAGAATTTGTCATAAGTTCATTTTGTATGTACAATTTTTTAAAAAATAATAATAATTTTACACTCAACACTAAAGTGAACAAGCTGATTTTTTTTCAACACAAAATGTAAAGTAAACATACTCATCGTAAAACTAACAATAACAACCACAATAACAACAATATCAAAAAATTAAACAATTACATAGTTAACTATGTGCAACCCATCAGCAATGGGACATTATACCTTCAGCTTGTCCAGGGTTTGATCGGGACAGAGAAGGAGAAGAAGAAAGAAGGAGGAGGAGAACCAGAGGCAGATGAATAACACAGTAGGATTTTTATAACAATCAGATTTGATCGTGGTAACCTCTTGGGGGGAGGGGGTAGCCTGGGATTCCACGGTAGACTTCTCTAGCCCCTGGAGGTTCTACACATTGATGGTGAGCCTTGGCACCCCAGCTGTTCTTGAACTTCAATTCCCAGAAGCTCTGATCAGCAGGGATGCTGATTTGGGCTTCTGGGAATTGAAGTCCAAGAACATCTGGAGTGCCAAGGTTCATCGCCACGGTTCTAGACAGTGATGGTGAGCCTTGGCACTCCAGCTGTACTTGAACTTAAATTCCCAGAAGCAGGGGTGCTGATTTGGGCTTCTGGGAATTGAAGCCCAAAAACATCTGGAGTGCCAAGGTTCATCGCCACGGTTCTACACAGAAGCCCTGATCAGCAGGGATGCTGATTTAGGCATCTGGGAATTGAAGTCTGAGAACACCTGGAGTGCCAAGGTTACCCATCACTACGCCATCCTGTGTAGGAAACCCTGGTCAATTTCAAAGATGTAACTCCGGGAAAGCTGCTTTGCGCTGTGTGTGTGTGTGTGTGTGTGTGTGTGTGTGTGTGTGTGTGTGTGTGTGTGTGTGTGTGTGTGTGTGTGTGTGTGTGTGTGTGTGTGTGTAAAACTGCCTGGGACAGGGGCGCGCTGGGCGCTCACTTACCTGCCCGGCGACCAGCCACACCTGCAGCGCCATGCACGGGAGAAGGCGGAGGGCGATGCGCCGCGGGCTCAGCCCCATCCTGTGAACGGGAACCGGAGCGACTGCGGAGCCCAGAGGAGCGACGGCGGCGGCAGCCGCCGGGGGAGGAGGAGCAGACTGAAGCCCGTCGGGGCGGTCTACGGAGGGGAAGAGGGAGGAGAGGAAGAAGAGGGCTTGGCTTGGAGATGCAGGAAGGCGGCTGGACAGCATAGGACTCCATAGTTGAAACAGTGGTGGCTAACCTTGGCACTCCAGGTGTTCTTGGACTTCAATTCCCAGAAGCCCAAGTCAGCATTCCTGCTGATCAGGGCTTCTGGGAACTGAAGTCCAAGAACAGCTGGAGCGCCAAGGTTCGCCTTTACCTACGTCAGTGATGGCTTCCTTTAATGAGCACTGAACCCTAGAGCCGGATACGACTGGCTTTCGAGCAAGGGGAACCTTTAACTTTACTACACGTCCTGGACTTTGGGATGATTGAGAACAGATCCTCTTCTTTATGATTAGTAAAGGTCACCCTTGCTCGAAAGCCAGCCATATCCAACTAGGGTTCATTCATTCATTTCATTTCATTTATTCGATTTATATCCAGGAAAGGGACCTTGGTGTCCTGGTGGACAACTCAATGAAGGTGTCAACCCAGTGTGCCTCAGCAGTGAAAAAAGCAAACTCAATGCTAGGGATCATTAGGAAGGGTATAGAAAATAAGTCAGCAAGTGTCATTTTGCCTCTTTATAAATCTATGGTGAGGCCCCATCTGGAATACTGTGTACAGTTCTGGTCGCCATACCTCCAGAAGGATATTATGGAGCTGGAAAAAGTGCAGAGGAGGGCAACCAGAATGATTAGGGGACTGGAACACCTTCCTTACCATCTGAGGCTGCAGTGGTTGGGCCTCTTCACTCTTGAACGACGACGTCTAAGAGGTGACCTGATTGAAGTTTATAAAATCATGCACGGTGTGGACAAAGTAGATAAGGAAAAACTGTTTTCCCTATCGCATAACACTAGAACTAGGGGACACTCCATGAAACTTTTGGGTACTAGTTCTCAAACAAATAAGAGAAAGTACTTTTTCACCCAGAGGATTACTGGTCTATGGAACTCCCTGCCAGAAGAAGTGGTGACAGCTGTCAGTCTTGACAGCTTTAAGAAAGGATTAGACAAGTTCATGGAGGACAAGAGTATCAATGGCTATAATTATGGATACTTAAGGACAACCTCCGGGTTGGAGAGATAGGCAGGATATCTCTCAATGCCATTTCCAGGGAATCCTAAGCAGGTGAAGGCATCTACTTGGGAAGGAATACCCTGAAGCAAATGGTGAGCCACTGTGTGAGACAGAATGCTGGACTGGATCGGCTGTGGCCTGTTCCAGCATGGCTGTTCTTATGTTCTTATGTTCTTATCCCGCCCTACTTGGCCTACAGTGCTCATCTCTGTTTCTAGCCAAAGAGCCTGCACTGTATGCACCCGCAGGCATTTCCATGGACGCGTGGCAGGCATATGCCTAGATAGCAGAGTGCGCAGAACACGGTTTGCCTTCCTATCGAAGTAGCCCCTATTGATCTACTTGCAATTTCTTGCTTTCTGGCCAGGGCTGTAGCAAGGGGGATGGCCAGGGTGGACTTGGCCCACCCTGTGCTAGCACTTGGCCCACCCTAGCAAAACGCGGTTTCCCATAGGAATGCATTGAAAAAAAGGCTTGGTTGCTGATCCTGAAAAAAATATTCGGCCACCCACATCTAGAATCCTGGCTATGGCCCTGTTTTAAACTGCTAGGCTGGCAGGAGCTGGGACAGAGACGTCAGCTCATTCCGTCATACAGTATTCAGGTCTCGAACTGCTGACCTGTTGCCTTCCATTCAGTGTCTTGACCACTTGAGCCACTGCAGTTTTTATGATTACCGTTCAGATACAGTATTTGAAGAGTGCAAACACACTTTTATACCACCCCATAGCACTTAGTGCACTTTCTGGCTGATTCACATGATAATTAGCATTTTGCTCCAAACATGCTGGATTCTAATTTTACCAACCTCAGAAGGATGGAAAGCTGAGTCAATTTTGAGACCTGGTCAGGATCAAACTCACAACCTTTTGGTTGCAGGACAGCAGTTCAACCACTGTGCCACCAGGGCTCCAAGGAGACCTTTACCTTTACCTAATGTTCCATTTAAAAACAACCATGGAAGCAACTGTCTATTTTATTTTAAAAAATGATAAAACCAAATGGGCAAATTAGCTTTCTGGACACAAACCAGAGGACTGAAGTGGCTCAAGTGGCTAAGATGCTGACTGGAATGTGGGAGGTCAGCAGTTCGATACCCAAATACTACAGGATGGAATGAGCTCCCATCTTTGTCCCAGTTCCTTCCAACCTAGCAGTTTAAAAGCAAGAAGTTGTAAGTAGATAAATAGGGACCACTTCAGTGGGAATGTAAACAGTGTTCCATGCGCTCCGGTGTCTAGTCATGCCTGACACATGGCCATGGAAATGTCTGCAGAAGCAGACAGCGCCTGCTCTTCGACTTTGAAACAGAGATGAGCACTGAACCCTAGATTCGGATATGACTGGCTTTCCAGCAAGGGAAACCTTTACCTTTACACGAACCTTGCCTTTAGTTTCCCTCACACTTACACTGCACCCCTTAAGCTGCCCAAAAAGCTGAAAAATGACTTTCAGCTCACCTTAAATCAACCACCCCAATTTCAAAAAACTAGCATTTTTTGCCCTGCCCTGCTGGGCAGTTATTATCCTTGTCTGTCGGAGAAAGCACGCCCTTTCTCTGACAGGCAAGGGCCAAATGTGGAAGGGGCTCACTTTTCTCCAGGAGGCAGCTTCGCAATTTTTCCCACCCATTTTCAGGTCCCTGCCACCTCTGGGAGGCTCGGGGGAGGCGATCCAAGCTGTTTCCGACCCCACTGGACCTTTTCCGACGCTGCTGTAAGCAAAAACCTGCAGCAGACCAAGGGGTTTACTCCGGGGTTTCTGCTTGGAGCAGCTGTCTGAGGGAGCATGACCCGGCCGCCGGCTTAAAAAGGTTGAGAACTCCTTCCCTAAATGCAGAATGTGGCTCATTTTTTCCCCTATTACTATCGGAAACTTGTGCTGATGAGGATGTAAGTTCGGTCAATGACAAAGCCAAGAAGGTGGCTTCAATTTGGAAGTCCAAAGTCTGATCTCGACAGAAAAGAAGATCAGATAAAACACTGGATGTTTCCGGGCACTCTGGTGTCGAGGCATGCCTGCTACATGTCCACTGAAACATCTGCACATGCAGACAGCACTGGCTCTTTGGCTATAAGCACTGAACCCTAGAGTCAGATATGACTGGCTTTCGAGCAAGGGCGACTTTGACCTTTAGCACTATATATCCATGCAAAGCAAATACACTCCCCCCACCCCACTGTCTTATGGTCTCTGCTACTGAAGGATATTCCAGCTGTACCTAGCAGTCGCCAGGCTGAGGTGCAAAGGCATAAGAACATATTGCGATAAGGAACAAAAAGCGATCAGTTCAGACAGATAAGTGGGAAAGTAGTCCCCGTCAGTGGTTGGAATGCAGCCCAGAGCAAAAGATGGCAAGGAAACAGAAACAACAAGATCCTTGGATATTATGAAACCAGAAATGCTCTCTCTCACACTCCACTCAGCCTCTGGGGAGTGACTGTCATTTGTCTCTGGCCTTAAAATAGCCCTCGAAGGGACATGAGAAAGAGAGAGAATTGTTTCTCCCTGCTCCAAGCTTTGTAAGGCCCAGCCTAAGGCATAGTCCTGCAGGGCTCAAAAATGTGCCATTTTTGGTGGCACACTAAAGATAATGTCTCATCAGAATGTGATGTGGCTGCAGCATGGATGGGAAGGTGGCCCCTGCCCGGTGGCTCGTGAAATAATGTCCCTCTTTTCCGTTGGGGTGGGTGGGTGAGTTTTTAATGAGTTTTATGGGTTTTAATGGTTTTTAGTGTTTTTATTTGGATTTTCAGTAGATGTAAGCCACCCAGAGTTGCTCCGGTGAGGGGGTGGCTATATAAATTTAAACAAACAAATAAAATACCATGGGGATGTGATTTGCTGCTCCCTTTGTGCGCTTCGATGTCTAGTCATGCCTGCCACATGACCACGGAAACGTCTGCAGCAGCAGACAGAGCTGGCTCTTCAGCTTTGAAACAGATGTGGTAGTGTTTTTCGCCCACCTCATACTTACATGAGGGAGATCGAGGATTGTCATTGTAAACTAGTCACTTTGGCGGTAGTGTGGTGCATGGCAATGGAAATTAATCCGAATTTGATCATCACAGGTGGGGGTGTATTCAGAAGCCAGAAAGACAAAGGTGCTGGCAGTGCCTACTGCATACCTGTCAAGCACAGCTCTGGAGATTACGTGACCTCCGCAGAACGTTTCTGTGCAGGTCCATTCTACGCATGCATAAAAACCTTCTAGGCATGCGTAGAAGTGACCTGCCAGAACGTTTCTGCACAGGTCCGTTCTACGCATGCGTAAAAGCCTTCTACGCATCCCCTTCTGCACAGAAGCCTTCTACGCATGCGGAGAAGGGTTCTACGCATGCGTAGAAAGGACCTGCGCAGAAGGGATGTGCAGTAACTCCTCCCCCCCCCCACTGCCAAATTATGGGGTAGCGGCAGATCCGGGCAGGAAATGGAGAAAATCAGCGCGGAAACAAGCAATGTAATACGGGGTACTTGACAGGTATGGCCTACTGGCTGGTAAATGGACCCTCAGCCATTAAAATTGTGTTGACCAGCTTGGCAGCTTGGCATCATATGATTCTTTTGGCCATAAGTGTTAATCGTGGAGGGATGTGTGTCCCTCCACATTGAAGAACCAGTTATGAAGAGATGGGTAGGCTTACCCATAATAACCGGCCATTAACTCACTACTACGCTCCAATGCAGGTTAATTAACTGTTTGTTATACAGTTAAAGTTTTGGAATAAAGTGGCCCATTTGTTTCACCAGGGAAGTTGTCACCTGTCTCATTCGTAGCGGGATGGAGTGGCAAAAATGCCATCACTGTTTTAGGCTGCATTAACAGAAGTATAGTCTCCCAAACTGGTGAGGTCAGGACCGTAGCCAGGATTCTAGATTTGGGGGGGGGGGGGGTCAGGAGGGGCAGCAATGTCACACACACATATATAACATTGGCATCCCAGGATGGGTTGGGGGGTGAGCGGGCTGCTATCTCAGGAGGGTTTTCGAGGGGGCCCTATGTCTACAGCCCTGGGCGAGGTACCACTAGTCCTGCTTTATTCAGCACTAGTTAGACCACATCTTGAGTATTGTGTCCAATTCTTTAAGAAAGATGCAAATAAATTAGAGCAGATGCAGAGAAGGGCAACAAGGACTGGAAACTAAACTATATGAGAAAAAGACTGAAGGAACTTGAGAAAAGGAGACTTACAGGGTTGATGATGAGAGCACTCTTCAAATAGCTGAAAGAGAATCATAAAGAGGAAGGGAAGGGTCTGTTCTCCATCATCCAACAGTACAGGATGTGTAATAATGGGCTCAAACTACAGGAAGCCAAATATAGTCTTAATATTAAGAAAACCTTAATAGTTAGAGCAGTACGACAGTGGAACCAACTGCCTTGAGAGGTGGTGAGCGCTCCAACACTGGAAGCATTCAAGAGAAAATTGGACAACAATCTTTCAGATCTGCTTTGATTCGGATTCCTGTATTGAGCAACTCAGTTATTCTACGATTCTATGATCACTCTTCTATGAATCTATGATCAAAGTCCAAAGTACTTTGGACACCAAATGAGACGAGAGGACTCACTCGAGAAGTCCTTGATGCTGGGAAGGATCGAAGGCAGAAGGAGAAGGGGTTGGCAGAGGATGAGATGGCTGGATGGCATTCTTGATGCAATGGGCATAGAGCTGAGCGGGCTGCGGAGGATGGTGGAGGATAGGGGTGCCTGGCAGCAGTGGTCCATGGGGTCACAAAGGGTCTGACTTGACTGTGACTGAACAACAACAACATGATCACTCTTGGGATTTCTTTTTAGACACAGTGAAACTCAAAGGAAGAGGTTCTGCTGCGTTACGACTAATTGGGAAGTTCTGATCTATCACCAGTTATTTTGATCATACCACCGAGTTTTAGTTAACTTAATGATAAACTTTGTGTTATCATCAATGGCAGTAATTATGACTGGCTGTTGCTAATAATTTCCTAACCAGATCTGTCTGGCATCTAAAAGATTAACATGTATGGCTCTTCTTTATCTTTTCCAAACAGCCTGCCACTTCATCAGAACTGTGCTAATAATGTTAATTGTCACCATCTAGACTTTTTGCGGGGAACTTTGGTGGCAAAGTGGTTGTTGTGTCTGAACCCAGGAAGGATTACTCGGACAGAGCTGGCTCAAACAACAACATTGGTTTATTGCAAGTAGCAAAGAACAGAGAACAGGTGCAGGGACAACATCTTATATAAAGAACGTAGTTGTCACATTTACACAAGACTTCCGGGGAAGCGGGAAAACATTAGTGAATCAGCTGCTGCCAAATTCGCACCTATTTTGCAAGGCGCGCTAATGCACAAGTAACATTAATACACAACATTCCTCCCCCACTAATGGGGGACCCAACTTCCATACCTTTGAGGAGGCTTACAGGTCCTCTTTGGATGGTCTATCTGTGGGGAACGCCGAGAGACAGTCATGGGGCACTCATTTGTGTTAGCGGTTCCCGTAGATCCTCCAGGCTGCCCTGTACTAAGGGTGGACCCTTGTGTTTCTAGGGTTGGTCTGACTACTAAGTCCGGAGGACGGGAAATTGGCACAGCCTCAGCTCTGGAGACAGCCCGCTTGGGGGGACTGCCTGGAGAAACATGTTCCGGCAATGATCCCAGTGGTATAGGATGGCTGAAAAAATCCGGGACTATTTCGAAATCAGAGGGCTCCAAGTTTTCCCCAGAATGGCTTGAGTCAAGGGACTCGTCCAGCTCCATCTTAGGAGAAACGTTTTGCCCAATAATATGGGGGGGGGGGGGGTGGCATTTGATCTGCGTGCCTTCTCCAAACCAACCCATTATCCATAAGCACTTTGTATGAGACTGGCCCGGTCTGTTCCAAAACCTCTCCCCTCAACCATTGAGACGCTGGGGCGTAATTCCTACAATATATGCATTGCCCAACCAAGAACCCTTTTGAATTACACACATCTAGGTTTCGCCCCTTGTCCACTATTTGATGTGGGTCTAAACGATCAAAGACTGAAGATAACTTCCTTTTCATTAACAAATCGGCTGGAGAATACCCTAAGGCTAGAGGGGTGGTTCTGTGGGTAAACAGGAACTGACGCAATTTCAAGTCTAAATCCCCAGACCCCATTCTCTTAATTACCTCCTTAACCATTTGAACCTGCCTCTCAATTTGCCCATTCATAGCTGGGTGAAAAGGGGTGGCTGTTATGTGGCGAACCCCATTTTGTTTGAGGAAGTCCTGAAACTCCGCAGACATAAGAACATAAGAACATAAGAACAGCCTTGCTGGAACAGGCCACAGCCCATCCAGTCCAGCATTCTGTCTCACACAGTGGCTCACCATTTCCTTCAGGGTATTCCCAAGCAGATGCCTTCACCTGCTTAGGATTCCCTGGAAATGATATTGAGAGATATCCTGCCTATCTCTCCAACCCGGAGGTTGTCCTTAAGTATCCATAATTATAGCCATTGATACTCTTGTCCTCCATGAACTTGTCTAATCCTTTCTTAAAGCTGTCAAGACTGACAGCTGTCACCACTTCTTCTGGCAGGGAGTTCCATAGACCAGTAATCCTCTGGGTGAAAAAGTACTTTCTCTTATTTGTTTGAGAACTAGTACCCAAAAGTTTCATGGAGTGTCCCCTAGTTCTAGTGTTGTGCGATAGGGAAAACAGTTTTTCCTTATCTACTTTGTCCACACCGTGCATGATTTTATAAACTTCAATCAGGTCACCTCTTAGACGCCGTCATTCAAGAGTGAAAAGGCCCAACCGTTGCAGCCTCAGATGGTAAGGAAGGTGTTCCAGTCCTCTAATCATTCTGCTTGCCCCCCTCTGTACTTTCTCCAACTCCATAATATCCTTCTGGAGGTATGGCGACCAGAACTGTACACAGTATTCCAGATGGGGCCTCACCATAGATTTATAAAGAGGCAAAATGACACTTGCTGACTTATTTTCTATACCCTTCCTAATGATCCCTAACATTGAGTTTGCTTTTTTCACTGCTGAGGCACACTGGGTTGACATCTTCATTGAGCTGTCCACCAGGACACCAAGGTCCCTTTACTGGTTTGTCGCAGAGAGTTCAGACCCCATCAGTTTATAAATGTAATTGGGGTTTTTTGCCCCAACATGCATCACTCTGCACTTACTAATGTTGAAACTCATTTGCTACTGTTTTGCCCACTCCCCCAGTGTCAAGAGATCCCTCTGGAGCTCCTCACAATCTCTCACAGTTTTCACTACCCTGTATAATTTAGTGTCGTCAGCAAATTTGGCTACCTTGCTTTTTACTCCTACCTCTAGATCATTTATGAAGAGGTTGAAAAGCAGGGGTCCCAGTACTGAACCTTGGGGGACCCCACTCTTTACTTCCCTCCACTTGGAAAAGTGTCCATTTAGTGCTACCCTCTGTTTCCTGTCCCTTAGCCAGTTGCTGATCCAGGACAAGACCTGTCCCTTTATTCCATGACTGGTAAGTTTATTCAGGAGCCTTTGGTGTGGGACCTTGTCAAAAGCCTTCTGAAAGTCCAGATAAACAATGTCAACTGGATCCCCCTTATCCACATGCTTGTTGACACTCTCAAAAATTCCAACAGATTAGTGAGGCATGATTTGCCCTTGTAAAAGCCATGTTGGCTCTCCTTTAGCAGCGCCTTCTCTTCTATGTGCCTATTAATTCTATCTTTTAGGATGGTTTCCATCACTTTACCTGGGACACATGTCAAACTGACAGGTCGGTAATTTCCTGGATCACCCCTGGATCCTTTTTTGAAAATTGGTGTTACATTCGCTACCTTCCAGTCATCAGGCACAAAGCCTGATTTGAGGGAAAGATTATATATTTTGGCTAGGAGATCAGCAATTTCATCTTTAAGTTCCCTGAGAACTCGTGGATGGATGCCATCTGGTCCTGGTGATTTGTTAGTGTTTAGCTTAACAAGACATGCAAGGACCTCCTCCCTGGTTATTTCTATCTTGCTTAATTCTTCGGTTTCCCTCCCTACGAAGATAGGCTCTGTTTTGGGCATGTGGTCTCTGTCTTCTTCAGTGAATACTGAAGCAAAGAATTCATTGAGTCTCTCTGCAATCTCTGTTTCCTCTTTAATAACCCCTTGCCTTCCATTGTCATCTAATGGTCCAATGGCCTTCCTAGTTGGGTTCTTACTTCTAATGTACTTAAAGAAGTCATAAAGACATAAAGGTCGATGCGTTGTCGGACACTATGGTGGAGCTGTATAGAGTGTTTTCCTCAAAAGTCTCCTTGCAGCTATACATGTTTTTTAAAAAATCTGTTTGCATTAGTGTGTCTGAAGGGGTGGCATCAACCAAGTTGCATCTCTTCAATAGTTCGATTGTTTTGCCCTCTTGCAAAAAAGTGAAGCCACTGGGTACTTCAGAAATTTTGACTCCCAGGTCAATAATAATCCTTTATGTTAAGTCCTAGGTCACAATGTATTAAGTGCGTAGTAGTAGTGTAATAGAAATCATTTGCTTAAAGGTTGAGAATCCAGCATTTTCCAAAAGTTGGCAGAAGCATACACACTGTACTTGGCACAATAACCTGAAATAATTTAATTAGTCGAACTTTTCACCTCAGACTCACAGTTAGGAAGGGGGAATAAGAGCATATCAGTCAAGTTTTGGATTTGGAAATAAGGGAAATATCCCGGCAAATACGGGATACTTGACAGCTATGCTTATCCTGTGCTGCCCTCCAATGGCGGCAATAGGGCAGTGCAGTCTAATTAATAAGGGATGACAGCGGGAAAGAGGGTAAAATAAGGGGTTTTCCCGACCAATAAGGGGTACTTGACAGCTATGAATAAGAGAGCTGCGATGTATATGTGACCACATCCACTAGAAGGGAGGAGGGAAGACAGAAGAGCAGACTTCAACGTACACATGCCCTAGGACATCCATACATTGAGATGTACTATAGTAGGGCACAGTCTGTCACCCAAATGCCAACAATCTATATCACTAGCAATAAGATAATGATGCACATAGTCTAGCTCAGAATCTTATAAAATACACAAGTTTCTGACAGCCCACAGCTGGGGGAGAAAGCTGAGGAGAAGCTCACAGCTCAGACGAGGGGGGAAGCCTCATCAAGATGCCTTACTTGACCTGACGCCAGTGCAACTTCATGGGGGCAAGTCCTGCCCATCCAAGAAGCCAATTAGCCAGAGAAAACAGCTAGCTATGAAAGCTGAATTTATTATGTTTCTTTCTTGCACTCATTGAATGCTCAGAGAAGTGAGACAGGATTTTAAGAAGCAAGTTTTTAAATGTTGTTCAAATGCCTATTTTATAGAAAACAGCTCTTTTGCTAATAAAGAGATCCTATGCTGATGAAGCGTGTTTTTCTTCAAAGCAAAATAGGAATAGAGAGTGGAAGGTGAGATAAGAAATTTAACAAGCTCTAAACAAAGAGACTATTCCTTTAATCTCCAAAGACTTGGAAACTAGAGTCCTAAGAAGAAGGGTAGCCTGGGCAAGCCTTCACCCTTAAAGGGAAAGGAGACAAAGAAGGCACAGGGCCACAACTTGGCACCCTAGTATCTCAGAAGGACATACTCATTCACCTTCTACTCTTCCCAGTGCAGCAAGGTGATTGGGAAGAGGTGTTCACTTACAGAAGTCAAAGGAAACTGACTTCATTTATAGAGCCACCCTTTACTCAGCTAACAGAGAAGCCACTTCTCTCACTAAGTTAATCTACTACAGGCCAGGGCAGAAGCTACCAAAGCAAGGCCAATGCACTGGGCATTTTGAAAGCACCACCGTTCCCTAACTGATGAGACCCGGGGTGGCTACCAGAAAATTAATCAAGGGTAAATTCGGTGTAGAGTGTGACAGCACGTGGTCACCATGAGGGACGGCATGGTGGTGACACCAGATATTTGTCTACCTTCCCCAGGAACTTCAATGTGAATTGTTTGGAGGCTTTGGACATATTGATTGCACTTGACCTTGCTTTTTCCTATGTACAGGATTCATCAATGTAAACCAGTATTTTCTCTGTGTCCCCTTCGTTCCTCTTAACAAAAACGCATCTATCCGATTGAGTGTGCATGAAACCCATCTGTTCCAGGGCATTGGACAGGCATTCGTACCATTTTTTGCCAGATTGCTTTAGTCCATAGAGACTTTTGTTGAGCAACCAGGTCCCACCTTCATTCTGGTTGATTCCTTGAGGCGTTCTGACATATATTTCCTTGTCTAGTGTCGTGTGCAGGTAGGCAGTTTGCACGTCGAACTGGTATACTTGCTCCTTTTGGATTGAGGCTATGGTCGGCGCGGCTTTTACACTTTCAGCTCTCACGGTTGGAGAATATGTGTCAGTGTAGTCCTCTGGAAATCTTTGTGCGAACCCCTGGGCCACAAGCCTGGCTTTGTATAGGACTTTGTTTTTTTCAAGGGTTTTGATTCTGAACACCCATTTTGTGCCTATGGTCTTTTGCCCTTTTGGGGGTTTCCTGGGGGTGTATACATTGAGTTCCTTGAGACTGTCAAATTCCTTTTGCATTGCTTGTTTCCACTTTATTTGTTCTTCAGGTGGCAATTTCTGTATGTTGGCATAGCTGTCAGGCACGTCGGTTGAGTCATCTATGGACATCACGTAATCTCCTAGGTTTTTTGGGGTTTCGCCTTTAGTAGTTCTGGTTGATCTTCTGTTTGATGCTATAGTAGTCTCCTTCATTTCACTTTGTTCATCTGTGTCATCATTGGTGATTTTTCCTTCAGCTTTATGTTGTCTAGAATGACTTGCTGCATTCTGAGTATGCCTCTTGGTCACTATTTCATTTGAATGTAATTTCATGCAGTTTGCATTTTCATGAAAGCGGCTGATCTGGAGATGATTACCTTGAGATGCTCGTCTATGAATCTGTATGCTTTTGAACCTGGTTCGTAACTTATGAACCTCAACCTTTTGGATATCTTATCTCCTTTTCTCCTTAGTTGTTTTGGTATGTGGACATCAGCCATTACCCCAAAAATGCAGAGATGGGAGAGTCTGGGTTTGCGCTTATACAACATTCTGTAGGGAGTCTTTTCTATTACACTTGACCAAGTTCTATTGAGGGTATAATTTGAATATAGCAATGCTTCTCCCCAATAAGAAAATTTTAGCCCAGCGTCTTCAAGTACACATCGAATCATGGTTTCTGTGTTCAGGTATTCCGTTTTGGAATGCCTTTGACTTCCGGAGGGAAGCAGTTCATTTTCCTCGGAGGGTGGGGGCTGAAGTTTCTGCCTCTGCCCTCTGTGGAAGGCAATGGCCAACTTCCAGGAGACGATGGCCAAGAACGGAGTGCCATTCTTGACATTTGTCTTCTGGATATGTCGGCTATTTTCTTTACATGTGCACCGCTTTCCCGGCCTCCTCCGCCTTTACTTCCTTCAGCCTGATTGGCTGAGGGGTTGCGTGGTGCGGAGGACACTGGGAAGCATAGGATTCTTTTGTTCGTGTTCGTAGCGGGTGCCCCACTCTCGGCATCCGGACCCTTGCGGCAATGCTCGCATGGTCTTAAGGTAAGTGTGGCCAACTCGGTACAGGATGGTTGGGCCAGGTGTGGCCACGTTTGCTGGACACGCACCACCCAACCCCCTTCTTATAGGTAAAGAAGATTCTGTGAAATCTTTAACTACATACAGAGACAACAAATAAAGTGGTTTTGCACATTTTGGGTCTTGAACTGCTAACCTGCTGATCTTCCAGGCGTGAAGCTCAACATCTTAACCACTAAGTCACTACAGTCCCTTAAAGCAGGGATTCTCAACCTGCAGCCCATGGCACCATTTCATGTTGTTCCCACTGCCTCCACCACACCAGGAAGTGCCATGTGGTGGAGGAAGGGGAAAATGGTCATCCAGCCCCCAAAGCTGTCTGAGGGAATGTGACCCAGCCCCCAGCTTTAAAAGGTTGGGAACTCCTGCCTTAAGGCATAAATCTCATGCATATACTGTAAGTGCTACATTGATTGAATTTCTCCACATCCACACACAAAAAATGTCCTGAATCCAAGTAGTGCAATTTTAACTTGATTGTCCTTTGATATTATTCCTTTGTTTCAGAGTCTGTGACTCCCAGATGGTCCGGCCAGAATCTTCTTCAGGTGGGAAATACACCTTGGCAGTACATTTGGCAAGGTCTATTGTTCTTGTTCTCAGTAGGCTTGGCCTAGTCTCTTCTAGTTTAATATGATATATACAGCTTGAGAGGTGTGCAGAAATCCCCAGCCTTTGCTTAAGTCTGTGATGGACAACCTTGGCACTCCAGGTATTCTCGGACTTCAGTTCCCAGAAGCCTAAGTCAGTACACCTGCTGATCAGGGTTTCTGGGAACTGAAGTCCAAGAACACCTGGAGTACAAAGGTTGGCCATCACTGCTCTAGGTGTTCTTGAACTTCAATTCCCAGAAGGCCCTGATCAGCTGGTGTTCTCACTTGGGCTTCTGGGAATTGAAGTGCAAGAACACTTGGAGTGCCAAGGTTGGCTGTCATGGCTCTAGGTCTGTGATAGACAACCTTGGCACTCCAGGTGTTCTCGGACTTCAGTTTCCAGAAGCCCAAGTCAGCACTCCTGCTGATCAGATCTTTTGGGAATTGAAGTTCAAGAACAGCTGGAGTGCCAAGGTTCGCCATCGCTGGCCCAGGGGTTTTGTGTCCATGAATTGGATAGATTTGGTGCTCCATTACCTTATTTCATTCATTATTTGCTAACACTTTTTGATATCCTCTGTTTCTTTATGACAAGGGTGTCCAAGCTACGGCCAGTGGACCGGAAAACAATTCATCTGCATCCATACAGGTGCATTTTACTTCTGCTTCCAGGAGCAGCAAGGGCCGTGCAGGACAGATGAATTGGTTTTGGGGGCCAGATCTGGCCCACAGGCCATAGCTTGGGGACCCCTGGTTTAAGCAGAGAAAATGGCAGTCTACAAATCTATCTCATCCTGTTGCAAAACAGATTGTGTTATGTATGCATGTACAATGTTACTTTAAATATATGAATGTAACCAGTCCACAATGACAATGTATCTCAGCTGTTAAGGAACGCGAGCAAGCCGCCCATAGAGGGCAGCTGCGAGCATTCAGTCTCACATGGTCCACATTGCCCAAATCACGAACAGCCGCGGGAATTTCTCCACATGACCAGGAGCTACAGAAAACAACTGCAGAAGAGAAAACAACTGCAGAAGAGAGGCGTGACCTGGGCGAGGCCATGCCGGTAGCAGCCAATAAGCTACCGTGCAACAAGATTCAAATGTATTGTGTTATAGTATATAATGAGATGTATCTCCGCCATTACCTCATGTTCATACTGACCATCAATGAATAAACCTGTGTTAGTCCTTCCTGCGACTCCTTCTTTGTCTTCCGTGCAAGACACTAAATTGGCGACGAAGGTGGGATCGATGGCAAATCCCAAGGTCAAGCCGTACCAGTTCGATGTCAGCGAGCCTGAACAATGGGAGCTCTACGAGTGCCAGTTTCGGCATGCAATGGAGGCAACAGGCATCGACGACGATGCGAAAATGCGCTCCCACTTCCTGGCTCAGGTGGGGCCAGCCACGCTGCGGATCCTGATGACCCTGGTGGCCCCCCGTAAGGTTGACGAGGTGCCCATCGACCGTATCCTGGAGAGGCTGCGTGAGCATTTCCAGCCGCCTGTCTCGATCTTCCCAGCCCGGGTCGCGTTCCACAGGCGAGACCAGCGACCGGGCGAATCCGTGTCCACCTACGCGGCGGCCCTCAGGCTTGCAGCGGTGCATTGCCAGTGGGACGACCTGGACCAGGCCCTCCGTGACCGCATGCTGTGTGGTTTGAGGGACGAGGAGCTTCAGAGGAGGCTCATGACCCGCGACCATCGCCTCACGTTCAATGAGGTACTGCGGGAGGCCCAAGCAGCCGAGGTGGCCAGGAGCGGCGTCCGACTATTCAAGTCTCGAGGGGCCACGTCCGAGAGGGCCAAGTCACCAGTGCAGGCGGCCCGGCGGACACCAGCGAAGACGGCCTGGCGGGCCCCCAAGCCGCCCGCCGCCACACCAACGTCGTCCGAGGAGTCGTCCACGACAGCGGACCCCTACTCCAGCGAGGACGATGACGTCCAGAGGATCAAGAAGCGGGGTGAGAAGCAGCAAACCCGAGAACGGCAGGGCCGCCGCTGCGACGGTTGTGGGGCGGCCCACGGCCGCACGAGGTGCCCGTTCCGGAAGGCTGAGTGCCACAACTGCGGCCGAAAGGGGCACATCGCCCGAGTATGCAGGCGCGGGCGAGTCGAGGACAAGGGCAGTTCCAGCCATCCCCAGACGCACCAACGAAAGGCGGCCGGCACCAGGAAGGTCTCAGCCGGCTACAGCGAGGAAGGCGTGAACCGCGTGGGCCTGTAGCACCGGCGGTTCTTCGTAGAGGTACTGTTGCAGGGGGTCCCAGTGAGGATGGAGATAGACTCGGGGTCTTCTTATTCCATCCTGTCCCAAAAAGAGTTTATGCGTATTCCCCCAGAGAAGCGGCCCAAACTGCGGGCCTTGAGATCCAATCTAAGGGACGTACAGGGAAATGGGATCCCAGTGTTGGGGGTGGGGAATTTCAAGGTAAAGTTCAAAAGCTACTCCGAGAAACTGCCCCTAGTGGTCCTTAAAGGGGGGAGGTGCTGCCTTTTGGGAACGCAGTGGTTTGCTCCCCTGGGGATCGAACTGTCCGGCATTAATGCCATTGAGACTGACCCAATGCGGGACGTGTGCAACGCACACCCGGACGTTTTCAAGAAGGGGCTCGGGAAATACAAGGGGCCCCCGGTTTCCTTTGAGCTGGACCCAGAAATCCGGCCCATCCACCTCAAGCCAAGGAGAGTGCCCTTCGCCCTCAAGGACAAGATTGAGGCGGAACTGGACAAATTGGTGGGGCAGGGGATTTTGGTTCCAGTCGACTCGGTGGAGTGGGAAACACCGATTGTTACAGCCCTCAAGTCCAATGGGGAGGTCAGGATTTTTGCGGACACTAAATGTACGATAAATAAGGCCATTCGGCCAAATGCATACCCAGTGCCCGTGGTCAGCCACTTGCTGGCCACGTTACATGGGGGGAGGTGTTTCGCCAAGCTAGATCTGGCCCAGGCGTACCAGCAGCTCTCTGTAACCCCGGCTGCTGCCGCCGCGCAAACAATCGTAATGCACAAGGGGGCGTTTAAGGTAACGCGCCTTCAATTCGGCGTGAATTCGGCCCCCGGAATTTTCAAGTCCCTCGTGGAACGCCTTTTAAATGGGCTTCCAGGCGTTCTCCCATACTTCGACGACGTGTTGATAACAGCGGGGAGCGAACTAGAGTTAGCAAAGAGGCTAGATGGGGTTCTCTCAGTGTTCGAGAGGGCAGGACTTCGATTGAGGAGGGACAAGTGCGTATTCTTCGCGAGGGAGGTAGAGTTCCTAGGGTTTAAGGTAACACCGGACGGAATCAAACCCTCCGAATCCAAGGTAGCGGCCGTGAGAGACGCCCCTTGCCCCACCGCGAAACCAGAGCTGCAGTCATTCCTAGGGCTCCTAAATTTCTATCACTCCTTCCTGCCTCGGAAGGCATCGGTCGCGGAGCCACTGCATGCGTTACTGAAGAAGGATGCAGTTTAGCGGTGGGGGGACAAGCAGGAGAGGGCATTCAAAGAGCTTAAGTCACTCCTGTCTTCGGATGCGATCCTGACCCACTTCGATCCGAAAAAACCAGTGGTGCTAGTCTGTGATGTGTCCCCGGTGGGGGTGGGGGCGGTCCTGTGCCACGTGTTGGAGAGCGGAAGGGAAGCCCCGGTGGCTTACTACTCAAGGTCCCTCTGGAAGGCCGAGCGCAATTACGCGCAAACAGATAGGGAGGCCCTAGCAATAATCGCGGGAACAAAGAAGTTCCAGGATTTCCTATACGGCCGCGAGTTTACGGTAGTGACGGATCACAAGCCGCTTCTGGGGATCTTCACTACCGGCAAACCCACCCCACAAATTCTATCCCCCAGGATGTTGTGTTGGGCCATTTTTCTCAACGCCTACCAATATGAGCTAGTCTATCGCCCAGGGAAGGAGATCTCCCATGCAGACGCCCTGTCCCGATCCCCTCTCCCTAGTTTAGGGGATCCCACATGCGAGGTAGAGCAGGAACACCAAGTCCTGCTGATTGAGTCTCTCGACTCACCCCCAATTGTGCCGGCCGACCTCGCCAAGGCCACGGCGGCCGACAAGATCCTGGCCCAAGTTAGTTCCTGGGTGAGAAAAGGGTGGCCCGTCTCTCCCCCCGAGGAGCATTTCAAGCCGTTCTTCAGGCGCAGAGTAGAGCTTTCTCTGGAAAGGGGCTGCTTACTCTGGGGCCAGCGGGTGGTTATCCCAGAGAAGCTGAGGGCCAAGGTGCTGAGGCTACTGCACACCAGCCACCCCGGGATCGTGCGCTCCAAGGCTCTGGCCAGGAGCTTCTTTTGGTGGCCCCAGATAGACGGAGACATAGAGCGTTTAGTGGGCACGTGCGAGAGCTGCCAGAGCTCTCGGCCCGAGGAGTCCCGGTTACCCCATAGGGAGTGGGATACGGCCCGCGGGCCATGGTCCCGGATCCATGTCGACTTCGCTGGCCCTTTCCGCGGGTCCTTGTTTCTCCTAGTCGTCGACTCCTACTCCAAGTGGTTGGAGGTAATGCCCATGAACAGCACTTCCTCTGCCGCAACCATTAAAAAGTTGCGCAGGCTGTTTGCCTGTTTCGGCCTGCCCGACGTCCTTGTAAGTGATAACGCTAGTACCTTCACGTCGGCAGAGTTCAAAACATTTATGGAGAGAAATGCCGTCAAGCACATAACCGCTGCCCCATTTCACCCCGCCACAAACGGTCAGGTAGAGCGCCAAGTGCGCACTACGAAAGACGCACTGCGGCGCATGGGTCCCGGTGAGTTGAACCTGCATCTGTGCCAGTTCCTCATCTGCTACAGGACAACCCCCTTAGCGTCAAGCTTTTCCCCAGCCGAACTCCTCATGAGGAGGCGTCTGGTAACACTTTTTGACCGGATGGATCCGTCCAGGGTGGAGGATGAAGGGAGAAATATAAGCATAGGGGGAGAGAGCTCCAAACGTTTTTCGGTAGGGGACCCGGTTCACTGCAGGAACTACACGGCCTCGGGACCAGCGTGGGTGCCAGGGAAAATTGTTGAGCAAACGGGGCCGGTATCCTACAGGGTCGAGACTAGTTCAGGCCTACTCTGGAGGAGGCACGCCGACCAACTCCGAAGGCGAGTCACCGGCGAGGGGGAATCAGCGTTAGGGTCCTCCCCCACCCGCATTACCCAAGGGGGAGACACAGAGGAGGATACTTTCAAAGAGAGGGATCAGTTTGATGATGATTATGAGTTGCAGTACCAGGGGGATGTAGCGGAGTGGTCCCCCACCCGTCCTAGCGAGAAGAGGGGTTTCAGTTCAGCCCCTGGTACTTCCAGTCCCCCTAGCCCTTTTGTGTTAGAGTATACCATTGCTCCCGCTCCCCGGAGACCAACACCCCCAAGACAGGCAACAGGGGCGAGTCCGCCCACCACAGTCTCGAGCACGCCCGGACAGGCAGCGAGGGGGTGGCGAGGCCATGAGGGCCTCTTCGTCGGTCCCGAGATTCCCCAAACTCCTCAAACGGTAGGCAGGGATTCACGTCCCAACTATTCATTCCATTCCCGTCCCCCAATGCAAGGTCACCACAGACACCACACAGAGCCGCTAATGAGTCCCCCCTTTCCATTGCAGGGCAGGCTCCCCTGTGTTAAGTCAATCGGCCGCACGACCAAGGCGCACGTGCGGCAAGCCACAATGGTTGAGGGACTTCGTCCCATCCTAGGGGGGAGGGATGTTATGTATGCATGTACAATGTTACTTTAAATATATGAATGTAACCAGTCCACAATCACAATGTATCTCAGCTGTTAAGGAACGCGAGCAAGCCGCCCATAGAGGGCAGCTGCGAGCGTTTAGTCTCACATGGTCCACATTGCCCAAATCACGAACAGCCGCGGGAATTTCCCCACATGATCAGGAGCTACAGAAAACAACTGCAGAAGAGAAAACAACTGCAGAAGAGAGGCGTGACCTGGGCGAGGCCACGCCGGTAGCAGCCAATAAGCTACCGTGCAACAAGATTCAAATGTATTGTGTTATATGAAGATTCCCCGTGCCCGGTTGGGCACCAGTGGTCTCTGGCAGAGGCTAAACCAGCGGGCAAACTCCTGGCCTCTGGCCCTTGTCAGGGCATAAGGGGGGGTGAATTAATGATAGGGATTAATTCGGCTAATTCTAGCCTGACCGACGACTCTGCCGAATCAGCATCTCGCAGACCTCAATTACCACCTGGAAGAATCACTCATCTCCTGGTTAAGGAAATCTCCGGTGCAAACAGCGAATATGTTTACCCCTGTCTAAGCCCTAAACAATAGTCCTCCTCATCCCATGTTTGCCCCTGCTAATTAACTTCCCCTGAAGAGTCTCCCCAATTAACCTGAGTAAACAGGTATTGTGATTGACTTATTGGTGACGGTTGTTTTCTCCTTGCCTTCTGGACTATAAAAGGTGTATGCATTTTCCCAATAAACACTGATCTGATCCTGCTTCCTTGCCTCGTATCGCTTATTGATCAGTCTCCTCCGGGACCTAGCGCCGCCTAGCGGCAGATATTCGCTACATCTGGTGACCCCGAGACGTGATTCTACTCGTGAGTAAGAGACCCCGGAGAGGTCTACTCGTGAGTAACGAACCACGCGGTCCGGTTCTACGCTCGAACCGCGACCCGTCATCCCGGAGGACAGCGCGGCGCTCCGACCGGCAGCCAGCCGATCGGAGAAGTGGCCTGCGGCGAGGCATTCCAGAGAGACATTCCTACAGCTTGCTCCCGCTTTCGAGGAGGTTGCCATAGAGGGAAACGCGTTCCGCTCAGGGCAGGCTGTGAGCCCCTGACATCGCAGAGGCCGTTAGAAGGGCCCGTGGCAGAAGGTCCACGCTCCGAGGTCTACCCCAGACACTAGACGCCCGAACCTATTGCCTGACAAGACGCGTCGACTCGTCCCGAGAAGGAATCTTCTGGAGACCCAACTGCAGGTAATATGGGGACTTGTTCTCATAGACCAAGTCCGTCCGCTAGCCAAAGAACTCGAGAGGAGGAGTTTAAAATCCTGGCCAGGGTATTTAAATTACGATTTCACAGCAAGGAATTAGCGAGACTTTTGGCGTACCTCGGGGAACACTGCCTACTTTACCCAGAAGTAGGTATGTTAACCCTGAAGCTCTGGGATCAGATAGGAGACTGCATTCAGCAACCCCCGAAAGCTCCAGGAGGGATAGTTGGTACATGGAGAAAGTGTAGGAGACTCTTAGAGCAGATCGAGCCAGTCCGGGTAGAGGCCAAAGAACCCCCGTTAGTTGAGTCATCAGACAAGCCAGTCAAACCGACTGCGCCCACGTCACTCTATCCGTCAATTAGCTATCAGCAGAGTAGCGTAGGGAGCCTTCCCGCGGTGACAGCTGCAGACGTCACCGGAGGAACGCAAGGAATGAGAAGCGCAGGCGCTTCTCTGACAGTTCCGGGTTCCCCAGCCGCGAAGAGTGCCCTTCAGCGCACAGCTGAGATAGAGCTAAAGAAGGGGGAATTGTCAGCAGAACAGCTAGCTGAACTTAGACAGATTTGTCCAATCCGCATGGAGATGGACGCGCTCACGGGCGCACAGCAGGTAGTACACTCCCCAGTCCCGTACAAGCTTCCCATGGCTTTGCGGAAAGCAATTTCAGAGACAGGGCTCCAAAGTCGTTTCACGAGGGGCACGCTTCGGCAAGTGTGCGAAACCACCATGTGGATTCCCCATGATTGGAAAGCCGTCATGAGGATGATGCTAACCCCTAGCCAGTACATGATCTGGGACAGCGAGTTTCGCCTAGAGGCTCAAACTCGGGCTGCCAGGATGGGAGGCGCGGTGCTTCCGGAGCAACTGTATGGCTCTGGTAACTATGAGCCCATCAACGCTCAAATTAACTTGCCTCTCGCCACCCTAGAAATGTCAGCCGAGGCTGCCTATAGGGCATACTTCAAGGTCCCGGCATCTGGCAAAACGGCCAAAAATTACACCGCTATTAAGCAGGGAGCCCAGGAGCCCTACATGGACTTCATCAATCGCCTGGAAGAAGCAATTAGCAGGCAGATTGAGAATGAGCAAGCCCAGGAAGAGCTCATGATCAAGCTAGCAAAGGACAACGCCAACCTGGACTGCCGTAAAATCTTGCAGTCCATGGGCAATCGCCCTGACATAACCTTAACGGACTTGATCAGAGCATGTTCCGACGTTGGCACAGACTCTTACAAGATGGGTCTGCTAGCGGCAGCGGTGCAGGGGGGGAAAAGACCTCAGGGTAATGGCAAGACCAGAGGGGCATGCCACTCCTGTGGCAAGGTCGGACACTTCGCTAGGGAGTGCCGATCCAAGGCAGGCGGGCAAAAACCCGGCCGTCCCAAGGCTCCGAACACCCCCTGCCCGAAGTGCAAGAAAGGCTATCATTGGGCCAGGTTTTGTCCAAGTTCGGGAAACCGGAATCCGGGCACGTCTCTGGCCCCAGTCCAAACAGAGGCTTCCTTCACCCAGATCCAGAACTCCCCAGAATCAGACTAGGTTCCGAGCACATTCCAGGCACTGCTAGGGCACAGGCCAGCCCCAAGGGTAGCACAGGGCTAGAATTGGCTTGCCAGGCGGACGTTACATGCGATCTGCCGGGCACAGTCTATCTAGTCGATTCTCAGTACATGGGACCCCTACCCAAAGGCTTTATAGGTTTAGTTTTGCCCCGTAGTGTAGCTGGAGCACGCGGAATTTTCATAATTCCAGGAGTCATTGACTCGAATTTTTCAGGCGTTCTCCAGGTCCAGCTTTGGACACACCTGCCCCAAACAATCCACAAGGGAGACACCCTAGCGCAACTGATCATGGTTCCTTGTCACTCGCCAGCAGGCAGCCAGAGAAGGCTCAGTGACAGCTCAGAGTCCGGTTTCGCAGACCGCTCGAGCGCGAGTGAGGCAGTGCAAGAATACCAGGTCTTAGCGACAGTGGAGACCAACATTGAGTGGAAGCAGCGCCCCGTTATCGGGGTATTTTTGAACAAAAGAGTGTTCTCAGGGTTACTCGATACCGGAGCGGATGTGACCGTGATAAGCAGAAGCCAGTGGCCGAAGGAGTGGGTCATTGAGCCGGTCTCCGATGTGTGGGGGGTAGGCGGAGTCCAGGAAGCGTTTAGAAGCCGAGAGTGGGTAGAAGTCACAATCCCAAGGGCTGACGGCACGGCGGTAATTCGGCCGCACATTCTTGACGTGCACGTCAATCTTTGGGGGCGAGACATTCTACAGCAGTACGGTGCCACCCTTACCTTCGGGTAATGGCGTTGCCACTTAAATGGCTCACCGATACTCCGGTCTGGGTAGAACAATGGCCGGTAGTGGGAGAGAAATTGGTTGCTCTCAAGCAGCTAGTGAAAGAACAGCTAGACGCAGGACATATAGAACAGTCCACAAGTCCTTGGAATTCGCCAATTTTTGTTATTAAGAAAAAGTCGGGGAAGTGGCGACTCCTCCACGATCTCAGAGAGATCAATAAATGCATTCAGCCGATGGGTCCGCTTCAATGCGGCATCCCAAATCCTAATATGATTCCCGAGGGGTGGGAGATTCTAGTCGTAGATCTCAAGGATTGCTTTTATATGATCCCCTTAGACCCCAGGGACCGGGAAAGGTTCGCCTTTACAGTGCCGGTCGTGAACCACAGTGAGCCCACGCAGCGTTACGCGTGGAAATATTTGCCACAGGGCATGCTCAATTCGCCCACTCTGTGCCAAATATATGTTCACGACGCACTGGCAAAGTTCCGAAGCCTTTACCCTAAAGCTATTGTGTGTCACTTCATGGATGATATTTTAGTAGCGTTGCCGCAACTCGGCAGCGAAATATTTTCTGACCTCCAGGCCAGCCTGGGGGACAAAGGCTTACTCATTGCCCCGGAAAAGGTGCAGAAGACCGAGCCCTTCTCATACTTGGGTCATCGGCTTCTCCGTTCTTTTGCCGCACCAGTTTTACCCCAGATAGCTTTACAGGACTCAGTCACCCTCGTAGAGTTACAGCAAGTTTTGGGGAATATTAATTGGGCCAGACCGTATTTCCGATTGGATACGGATCTTCTGAAACCGCTCTTCTCGCTGCTAACTTTAGGTAAGCAGCCGGCAGACCGGATAAAAATCTCTCGAGACGCGCGTTTGGCGATCGAGAAAGTGAACCAGGTTCTCAGCCAGAGGTGGGTGGATAGAATCGCCCAGGGGCCATATGCCCCGATCCTGAATTTGTACATCGTACGGTCAGGATCCATGTTCACTGGGGCGTTAGGAGTGGACTCAGAGAAGGGAGCGAAAATTGTGGAGTGGGTTTACTTGCCTAACACATCTTCACGGAACATCGTTCCGCCCCAAGAGCTGGTTTCCGCGGTGATTTACCGCGGCAGGCTGAGAGCTAGGGACATTTCAGGAAATGATTTGGCCAAAATTGTAGTCCCGTTCACCAAGGAACAAATCCATCAGTTAATGCAGTTAGGTGACTCGCTTCCGATAGCTTTGGAAGGTTTCACTGGGAGCTTAGCATACCACTTGCCCAAAGACCCCAGACTTGTCTCACTTCAGAAAGGAACAGTCAGCTTGTTCGAATTGCTCTCGCTGGTCCCGCTTCAGGGGGCCAGGACAGTTTTCACAGATGGAGGTCGCACATATGGTGTCCTGACCTGGCAGGAGGGCGAAGCTTGGCGCACGCTGTTAACTCTTCCACAGAAGTCCGCGCAGCGGGCAGAGTTGGCAGCCGTGAACCTTGCCTTGCGCACCTTCGCCCGGGAACGTTTAAATATCATAACTGACAGTCTGTATGTTAGGAATTTACTTCACAGTCTACCGGGAGCTTACATCACTCCCGCGATAGACAAAAACTTGCTCAGCCTGTTCCTCACTGCTCAATTTCATTTGCGAAACCGCACGGAGCCGCTCTATATTGCCCACATCCGAAGTCACCAAGACCTACCGGGTCCGATTTCCGTGGGCAATAGCAGAGCGGACGCAGCCGCAAAGGAAATTCAGCAACGTTCAGTTTTGGGAGTTTTTACTACTCCAATCCAGAGTCATGCCTTTTTCCACCAAAATGCCAAAGCTCTTGCAAGACAGTTCAATCTGCCACTTTTCCAAGCCCAAGGTATAGTCCGCTCTTGCCAGCATTGTGCAGGGGCGCCAGGGGGGCCCTCGTGGGGGGTTAACCCACGAGGGACAGAAGCTAATCAGGTGTGGCAGATGGATGTCACACATGTGCCGCAGTTTGGCAGATGGCAATACATGCATGTCTGCATAGACACTTTTTCCCAGTTCGTTTGGGCCACGGCGCAGAAAGGGGAAACTGCCTCCCACGTGGAGCAGCACCTCCTTTCCTGCATCGCGGCGATGGGCAAGCCGCGGCACGTGAAAATGGATAACGCCCCGTCCTACTGCTCTAGGCAGCTGGCCGCCTTCATGGCTACATGGGACATCAAACATACATTTGGAATTCCCTACAATCCGCAAGGGCAGGCGATTGTAGAACGGGTCAATCGGACGCTAAAGTCCTATATTGACAAACAAACAGAAAGGGGGGAGCCACCAGCCCTCCCCAAATCACAGGGACAGGCACAGTTTTGCTTGAATAAGGTATTGTTCACTTACAATCACCCTAATGTTTTCTCGGACTGTACGCCGCAGGAGAAGCACTTCCGCCATTCGGAAGCTCTCCCGCGACCTATGGTCCGGTACCGAGTGCCACCAGACCCTTCTTGGAGGGGCCCGGTGCCGCTCATAACCTGGGGAAGAGGGTATGCTGCAGTTATGTCTCCTACAGGTGTCGTTTGGATCCCGGCTCGGTGCGTCAAGCCTCATTTGGAACCGCATGGCGTGGACCCAGACCGACCCGAGTCCGATCCCGGAGATGGAGGACCTCACCCTGACCGAGGAGACCCACCGGGAGAAGCGGCGGACGCGGACCCCAGCACCGAGGATAACCTGGGGGATGGTCAAGTCCCTTTGCAGTGAGGCCCAGGACGCCCTCCACCGCGAGGAGAAGCCGCCGACACCGGAGAACTTCGTTGCAGCAGTCTTCGCCCAGATTAATGCCAATTCAGCGACCTTCACCATCATCCTGACCCTCACCCTGCTTTTGGGGGGAGGCGTTCAGGCCGCCTCACTGGAGGCCAGCGATTTAATGCCAGGCGGAGACCTCTCTGCCCGCATGCAGTACAACATCTGGGAAAGGTTGGCAAGCCTTGTCAACCAGTCCGATTTTTGCCTCAGACAGGACGTCGGTTCTGCTTCAATCCTCAGCACCTGCCTCATCCCGGTGTGCCATTCTCCAGGCGCACACCCCCGGGATGGGGACTGGCTGGTGAAGCGATTCTTCAGCCCGTACATCCCAACAGCTTCCTCGGAATATGCTCGTTGGGAGATGCGGCTAATCATGACTTTACCGGCTGACGCGGCCACTCTCCACACTCCTCGAGTGGCGGTCAGCCCGAACTCTACCTGTGGCCGAATTTACGGTTGCTCCGGACTCGGCCGAACCCGGCGCCGATGCCTCGATGTAGGCAGCGGCAATTGGACTTGCAGTAACCCAGTGCCACGCGGCACAGCATATGCACATATCACCCTACCATCTGGATGGTTTTTCACTTGTAACCAGTATACGTTTAACTACATTCCTGCTAATATTACAGACTCTATATGTTGTATAAGTCGGTTGACACTCTTGCTCCCCACCAAGGATATGATTGCCCCAAGCCCTAATGTTCCCAATGTTTCCAATGTTTCTAATGTTCCCTCACTCATACGGCACACTCGCACCACTATGTTAGACAGCTCATGTGAAAGCAGCTTTAGGGTAATGAGACCTGCCGAGTATCTCTCCTTGGCAGTCAGCATCTTTGGCGTGCCAGGCTTAGCCGTCGGCAATGCAAAAAGGATTGGTCGTTTGGCTTGCGGTCTAGCAAAGGCCATCAACCATACCTCCTCAGCGATAGCGCTCCTCAATCAGGAGCAGGCGGAACTTCGCCATGCCATTCTCGATAACCGAGCGGCTATCGACTACCTCCTATTGCTGCACCACTTGGGCTGCGAGTCTTTTCACGGTATGTGCTGCTTTAACCTTACGGACAACTCTCGTAAGATTCAAAGCCAGCTCACGGATCTTCACGCCATAGTGGCTGGCATCACAGAGGGCTCTGCATGGGGGGCTTGGTGGAGCTCACTATGGAAGTGGATGTGGTCGTGGATCCCATGGGGGTGGCTTCAAACGGTAATCAAAGTGGTGGTGGGGGTAGTTATACTAGGCATTACAGTTTGCTGTCTTGCTCAATGTATTCCCTCGCTGATCTCGAAATGCCGCAGAAGAAGGGAACCCCATGACGTCATTCCCGACCAACAGCTGATGCCGCTTTTGCACAGAGTCGCCAGTCAGGCTCTTAATATAAAAAAGTAAGGGGAGGTGAAGATTCCCCGTGCCCGGTTGGGCACCAGTGGTCTCTGGCAGAGGCTAAACCAGCGGGCAAACTCCTGGCCTCTGGCCCTTGTCAGGGCATAAGGGGGGGTGAATTAATGATAGGGATTAATTCGGCTGCTTCTAGCCTGACCGACGACTCTGCCGAATCAGCATCTCGCAGACCTCAATTACCACCTGGAAGAATCACTCATCTCCTGGTTAAGGAAATCTCCGGTGCAAACAGCGAATATGTTTACCCCTGTCTAAGCCCTAAACAATAGTCCTCCTCATCCCATGTTTGCCCCTGCTAATTAACTTCCCCTGAAGAGTCTCCCCAATTAACCTGAGTAAACAGGTATTGTGATTGACTTATTGGTGACGGTTGTTTTCTCCTTGCCTTCTGGTCTATAAAAGGTGTATGCATTTTCCCAATAAACACTGATCTGATCCTGCTTCCTTGCCTCATATCGCTTATTGATCAGTCTCCTCCGGGACCTAGCGCCGCCTAGCGGCAGATATTCGCTACAGTTATAGTATGTAATGAGTTGTATCTCCGCCATTACCTCATGTTCATACTGACCATCAATGAATAAACCTGTGTTAGTCCTTCCTGCGACTCCTTCTTTGTCTTCCGTGCAAGACACTAAAGATTGCAAGGCACATTTTACTTCCGCTGCCAGTGGGAGGAACCATGTGACCAGCCTGCTGAACTACATGACCAGCCCGTGGCCCAAAAAGTTTGGGGACCCCTGCTTTATGACCTCAGTTTCAGTTGAATTATTGCAGGGGAGAAACCATCAAGGTTTTTTTTCTCATTAGCAAGCAGAAAGTGAGTTGGAAGACGTGTCGTTTGTCTGCTGTGAAAGCAATACAATCATGTTTGCTCATTTCTTGCTACATTTGGAAAGTCAGTTGGGGGAAAAGAATGAAGAAATAGCCACAGCGGAATGACAACATCAGAGTAGTAAATGTGCCTATGTTACACCATCATTTCAGAGGATAGCTGCCTGAACTAGCATTTCTGTTGTGCAAGGAAAGCATACCTTTTCCCCTTTTATTTCCTTCCCACAACTTTTGAATCACAACACAATAGGAAAATGTGATTCTCCCCAACTACTAAAAGAAATCCACTTGATGTGAAATACGCTACAGGAACTGACAGACTCATGTTCATGTGACATCAGTAGCACATTTACCAATGGCAACCATTTTTTGTGGCTTGGAAGAAACCGTTTCTTTTTCTGTTTTTAAGCACTTTTGGGTAGGGGTTCTCAACCTATGGCCTGGGGGCTGAATGCGGCCCATGACATCATTTCATGAGGCCCCCCACTGCCTCCGCCACACCCGGAAGTGCCATGTGTGGCAGGCAGGGCAAAATGGCCATCTGGCCCCCAAAGCTATCTGATGAAGCATGACCCAGCCCTTGGCTTGAAAAGGTTGAGAACCCCTGCTCTTGGGCATCTTCAGAAATACCCTCTGGCTGTATGCAAATAGATTTTAAGTCCACACTCCAGTATATTTTACTAGATCTTCTTTTGTACCCATAGTAGGGTGGTGGTGGTAAATTGCAGCTAGGTAAATACTGCAATACTGGCCAGGTTATCCTGCTATGGTAATAGAGTAGATCCTACTGCCAGCAACTCAATGGCAATTGTCAGGTGGCAGTTAACTAACCTTACAACCCTTGGGTGGCAACATCCGCAGGGAAGGGTGATGGGCCCCAGTGGATTAAATCCATGATGATAGCCAATTTTCGGAATTGGATATGGCACTTAAAGAAGAAGAAATACTGCAATGACCGAGGGTGCAAAGGTTGGCTCAAGAGCAAATTTATTGTGCAATGCTTCTGGTTCTGGAGGGCAGAAGACCCGTCGGTGTGGGGGAGCCGGCGACGTTTAAATCTGCTCCGGCACACCCCCTCTGGACTCCTGCCCTCGGCTGCTCTGCTAGGGAGGGGGGAGACCCAGCTGTGCGGGTCTTCTCCCCTCCGTCTGAGGACGTTCCCTCGGCCAGTTTGGCCTGGAAGGAAATGGACTTTAGTGGGTGGGGTTGAGTTTGAGAGATCTTTGTGTACTCTTATTTATTGAATGTTGTGAAATGTTTATGTGATTTTGTGATGTGATATTTTGTAATTTTGATATTTTGCAATTTTGATGCATTGATATTTTGTAATTCTAATATTTTGTAATTCTGATGCATTGTTTCTCTGTAAGCCGCCCAGAGTTGCTCTGCGAGTGGGGTAGTGCGGATTCCGCATGCACAATTGGCACAAACTGCCCCTGGCAGAGGTTACACCGGATGAGGAAGACCCCTGGTCACTGGCCCTTGCCAGTATGAAAATTGGGGAACGGATTAATAATCATAGGGTTCATTCACCCACATCTGACCTGACCGGCAGTTCTGCTGAGGGAAGCGAATCGCTAACCTCCGTTAGACATTAGGCAATTACTCACTCACAGAAGAGCCTAAGCTCTAGTGCAAATAGTGGCCATATTTACCCTGGTGTAAGCCACGAACAATGGATTTCCCCTGTCAGTGTTTGCCCTAGTTAATTAACTTCCCCAAGAGAGATTCCCCATTAACCCGGGTAAATGGGTGATGTGATTTTTCTGTCAGATGACGATTCTATCACACGTTGCCTTCTATTCCTATATATGCTGATGTTTTTCCCACAATAAACCACTGGTCTTTGCTCCATCTTGTCTCGTGTCGTTCCTTGACCAGTCTCCTCCGGGAGCTCACGGCCGCCCCGCGGCCCCAATCCAACATCTGGTGACCCCGACGTGATCTTACCCAAGAGTAAGCGATCAACGCGGTCCGGTTCTATGCTAGAACCGTGTCCGATCATCCCGGAGGACAGCGCGGCAGCCCGGTCAGAAAGCCAGCCGATTGGGGAGACAGTTCCGCGACGAGGCATTTCAGAGAGGCATCCTACAGCTTGCTCCGGCTTTCGTGGCGGCTTGCAGCACGGAAAAACACGTTCCGCTCAGGGTCGGCTGTGAACCCCTGACAGCGCAGAGGCCACCGAGGGCCCGTGGCGGCAGTCCACGCTCTGAGCTCTACCCAGAGATTCATCACGCAAAACCTATTGCCTGAACTACAGACGCGTCGAATCGTCCCGAGAAGGAGACTTCAAAGGACCCCCGCAGGTAATATGGGGACTTGTCCTCAGCGGCAACGTCCGCCCACTAGTCAAAGAATTCATGAGGATGAATTCAAAATCCTGGCCAGGGTATATCAGATAAGCTTTCACAGTGGAGAACTAGCGCGGCTTTTGGTGTTCTTGAGGGAACACTGCCTGCTTTACCCAGAAGCAGGTATGTTATCCCTTCAGTTCTGGGATCAGATAGGAGTCTGCATTCAGCAACCCCCGAAAGCTCCAGAAGACGTAATTCGCACATGGAGCAAATGTAGGAAACTTTTAGCAGAGGTAGATCCAGTCCGAGTAGAGGCTAAGGAACCCCCAGCGTCAGCAGAGCCATCGGCGCCCACGGCACTCTATCCGTCATTTCAGTTTAAGCAGAGTAGTGTAGGGAGCTTTCCCTCGGTGACAGCTGCAGACATCACCGGTGGAATGCATGGAATGGGGAGCGCTGGCGCTTCTCTGACAGCTACAGGTTCCCGAACTAAGAGTGCCCTTCAGCGCACAGTTGAGGAAGAGATCAGGAAGGGGGAATTGCCAGCAGAAGAACTAGCTGAGCTTACTCAGATTTGTCCAATTTGCTTGGAAATGGATGCCCTCACAGGGCAGCAGCAGGTAGTTCATTCACCAGTCCCGTATAAGCTCCTCATGGCTATACGGAAGGCCATCTCAGAGACAGGACTACAGAGTCGCTTCACTAGGGGCACACTTCAGCAAGTGTGCAAGAACACCATGTTCATCCCGCACGACTGGAAAGCCGTCATGCGGATGATGCTCAACCCCAGCCAGTATTTGCTATGGGACAGCGAGTATCGCCTCGAGGCTCAGGCAAGGGCTGCCAGGATGGGAGGGGCAGTAATTCCTGACCAGTTATATGGTTCAGGTGCCTTCGAATCCATCGATGCGCAGACCGCCCTGCTGCTCGCCACTCTCCAGATGTCAGCTGAGGCGGCCTTCAGGGCTTTCCTCAAAGTCCCAGCAACTGGCAAAGCGGCCAAAAATTACACCGCAGTCAAACAGGGCGCCCAGGAGTCCTACATGGACTTTATCAATCGCTTAGAGGAAGCGATTAGTAGGCAGATTGACAATGAGCAAGCCCAACAAGAGCTCATGATGAAATTGGCTAAAGACAACGCCAATCTCGATTGCCGTAAGATCTTGCAGTCACTGGGCAATCGTCCCGACTTGACTCTCATGGACATGATTAGAGCTTGCGCCGATGTTGGCACAGACTCTTACAAAATGGGTCTGCTGGCAGCAACGGTGCAAGGGGGTAGGAGACCCAAGAACAAGAACAAAGGGGCATGTCACAATTGTGGCAAGGTCAGTCACTTCGCTAGGGAGTACCGATCCAAGAGCGGCGGACAACATTCCGGCCGTTCCAAGGCTCCAACCACCCCGTGTCTGAAGTGTAATAAAGGCTTCCATTGGTCCAGATTCTGTCCGAATTCGGGAAACCGGAACGCGGGCACGTCTCTGGCCCCGGTCCAAACAGAGGCTCCCCTCGCTCTGGGCGAGCCAGAGCTGGATTAGATTCCATTCACATTCCAGGCATTGCGAAGGCGCAGGCCAGCCCCAAGGGTAGTACAGGGCTAGAATTGACTTGCCAGGCGGACGTCACATGCGACTTGCCAGGCACAGTCTATCTGGTGGATTCCCAGTACATGGGACCCCTGCCCAAGGGCTTCATAGGCTTAGTTTTGCCTCGCAGTGTAGCAGGAGCACGCGGAATTCTTGTAATTCCAGGAGTCATTGACTCCAATTTTTCGGGTGTTCTCCAAGTTCAACTCTGGACGCACCTACCCCAAACCATTCACAAGGGAGACACACTAGCGCAACTGATTATGGTTCCTTGTAACTCGCCAGCAGATAGCCAGGGAAGGCTCAGGGACAGTGCAGGGTCCGGGTCAGAAGACTGCTCGAGCGCAAGTGAGGCAGTGCAAGGATACCAGGTCTTAGCGACAGTGGAGACCAACATAGAGTGGAAACAGCGACCAGTTATCGAGGTATTTTTGAATAAAAAATCATTCTCAGGGTTGCTGGATACCGGAGCTGACGTCAGCATGGTCAGCCAAAGCCAGTGGCCACGAGAGTGGGCCATTGAGCCGGTCTCCGATGTGTGGGGGTAGGCGGCATCCAAGAAGCGTTTAGGAGCCGGGAGTGGGTGGAAGTCACAATCCCCAAGGCTGACGGCACAGCGGTCATTCGGCCGCACATTCTGGACATGCACATCAACCTTTGGGGGCGAGACATTTTACAGCAATACGGTGCCACTCTTACCTTCGGGTAATGGCGTTGCCATTTAAATGGCTTACCAACACACCAGTCTGGGTGGAACAATGGCTGGTAGTGGGGGAGAAGTTAGTCACCCTAAAGCAACTGGTTAAAGAACAGCTAGATGCAGGACATATAGAGCAGTCCACTAGTCCTTGGAATTCGCCCATTTTTGTCATCAAGAAAAAGTCGGGGAAGTGGCGACTCCTCCACGATCTCAGAGAGATCAATAAATGTATACAGCCAATGGGTCCGCTCCAATGCGGCATCCCAAATCCAAATATGATTCCCGAGGGTTGGGAGATCCTGGTCGTAGACCTAAAGGATTGCTTTTACACCATTCCCTTAGACCCCAGGGACCGGGAAAGGTTCGCCTTTACGGTGCCGGTTGTGAACCACAGTGAGCCCACGCAGCGTTACGTGTGGAAATATTTGCCACAGGGGATGCTCAACTCGCCCACCCTGTGCCAAATTTATGTTCACAACGCACTGGCAAAGTTTCGAAACCTTCATCCCACAGCTTTAGTATGCCATTTCATGGATGATATCTTGGTCGCAGTGCCGCAACTCGGCAGCGAAATGTTTACAGACCTCCTGGCCAGCCTGGGGGAGAAAGGGTTACTCATTGCCCCAGAGAAAGTGCAGAGAACCGAGCCCTCCTCATACTTGGGTCATCGGCTTCTCCGTTCTTTCACAACACCAGTTTTGCCCCAGATCAACTTAAAAGACTCAGTCACCTTGGTAGAATTGCAGCAAGTTTTGGGTAACATTAATAGGGCCAGACCGTATTTCAGATTGGATACGGATCTTTTGAAACCGCTCTTCTCACTGCTAACGCTAGGCAAGCAGCCGGCAGACCAGATACGAATTCCTCGAGAGGCCCGTTTGGCTCTCGAGAAAGTCAACCAAATTCTCAGCCAAAGGTGGGTGGACAGGATTACTCAGGGGCCATATGCCCCAATCCTGAACTTGTACATCGTTCGGGCTGGATCCATGTTCACCGGAGCCCTAGGAGTGGACTCCGAGAAAGGAGCGAGCATCATGGAATGGGTGTATTTACCGAACACCTCTTCCCGAAACATCGTTCCTCCCCAAGAGCTGGTCTCCGCGGTGGTCTACCGCGGAAGGCTGAGAGCTAGGGATATTTCAGGGTACGACTTAGCAAAAATCGTGGTCCCATTCACCAAGGAGCAAATTCAGCAGCTGATGCAGCTCGGTGACTCGCTTCCAATTGCCTTGGAAGGATTCACCGGATGCTTGGCATACCACTTGCCAATGGACCCCAGACTTGTCTCGCTTCAAACGCAGACAATCACCTTGTATGAATTGCTCTCGCTGGTTCCACTTCACGGGGCCAGAACAGTTTTTACAGATGGGGGTTGCACATATGGTGTCTTAACTTGGCAGGAGGGCCAGGCTTGGCGCACGCTTCTAACTCTTCCACAGAAGTCCACACAGCGGGCAGAGTTGGCAGCGGTGAACCTTGCTTTGCGCACCTTCGCCAAAGGGCGCCTCAACATCATTACTGACAGTCAGTACGTTAGGAATTTGCTTCACAGTCTACCGGGAGCATACACCACTCCCGCGATAGACAAAAATTTGCTGAGTCTGTTCCTCACAGCTCAATTTCACTTGTGAAACCGCATGGAAGCGCTCTATATTGCCCACATCCGAAGTCACCAGGACCTACCGGGTCCGATTTCCGCGGGCAATAGCAGAGCAGATGCGGCCGCAAAGGAAATTCAGCAACGGTCAGTTTTGGGTGTTTTCACTACTCCAATTCAGAGTCATGCATTCTTCCATCAGAATGCCAAAGCGCTCGCCAGACAGTTCAATCTGCCACTTTCTCAAGCCCAAGGCATAGTTCGCTCTTGCCAGCATTGTGCTGGGGCACCGGGGGGGCCCTCGTGGGGGGTCAACCCACGAGGGACAGAGGCTAACCAGGTGTGGCAAATGGACGTCACACATGTCCCGCAGTTTGGCAGATGGCAGTACATGCACGTTTGCATTGATACTTTCTCGCAATTCGTTTGGGCGACAGTGCAAAAAGGGGAGACTGCTTCCCACGTGGAGCAGCACCTCCTTGCCTGCTTCGTGGCGATGGGCAAACCTCAGCACGTTAAAACCGATAACGCCCCGTCCTACAGCTCTAGGCAGTTGGCTAACTTCATGGCCACCTGGGACATTAAGCATACCTTTGGCGTTCCTTAAAATCCGCAGGGGCAAGCGATTGTGGAACGAGTCAATCGGACACTCAAGTCCTACATTGACAAACAAACAGAAAGGGGGGAGCCACCAGCCCTCCCCAAGTCACAGGGTCAGGCACAGCATTGTCTGAACAAGGTGTTGTTCACGTACAATCACCTTAATGTTTTTTCCGATTGCACACCGCAGGAGAAACACTTCTGCCGCTCGGAAGCTCTCCTGCGGCCGCTGGTTCATTACCGGGTGCCACCGGACCCTTCCTGGAGGGGCCCGGCGCCACTCGTAACCTGGGGAAGAGGGTATGCTGCAGTTATGTCTCCTACAGGTGTCATCTGGATTCCAGCCCGGTGCGTTAAGCCTCACTTGGAGCCACATGGCGGGGACCCAGACCGACCCGAGTCCGATCCCGGAGATGGAGGACCTCTCCCTGACCGAGGAGACCCGGCGGAGGAAGCGGCGACAGCAGCTGGCAGCGCCGAGGGTCACCTGGGGGATGGTCAAGACCCTTTGCAGTGAGGCCAAGGACTTCGTCCAACGTGAAGGCGGGGAACCCACACCGGAGAACATCGTGTCAGCCGTCTTTGCCCTGATCACTGCCAACGCCGTGGCAGTCACCATCATCCTGACCCTCTCCCTACTTGCGGGGGGAGGCGTTCAGGCAGCATCACTAAAGGCCAGTGATCTGATGCCAGGCGGAGATCTCTCTGCCCGGATGCACTACAACCTATGGTAAAGGTTGGCGGGTCTCGTCAACCAGTCCGATTTTTGCTTGAAGCAGGACATCGGTTCTGCCTCAGTTCTGAGCACCTGTCTCATCCCAGTGTGCCACACTCCAGACGCGCACACCAGGGATGGCGACTGGCTGGTGAGGTGGATTTTCGGTCCGTTTCTTCCAACAAGTTTCACAGCATACGCTCGCTGGGAAATGCAGCTGACTATGACTTTGCCGGCTGATGCAGCCACTCTCCACACCCCTCGAGTGGCGGTCAGCCCGAACTCTACCTGTGCTCGAATGACCGGCTGCTCCGCAGTCGGCCGGATTCGGCGCCGCTGCCTTGACGCTGGCAGCAGCAACTGGACTTGTAATAACCCAGAGACACTTGGTTCTATGTATGCTCATGTTACCCTACCTTCAGGTTGGTTCTTTACATGCAATCAGTACACTTGGAACTACATTCCCGCAAATGTATCTGATTCCATAAGTTGTATCAGTCGCTTGACATTGCTACTCCCCACTAGGGATATGATTGCTCCAAGCACAAATGTTTCCGCACCTATACGGTGCACTCGTGCCACCCAGTTAGACAGCTCATGTGATAGCAACATTAGGGTTCTGAGTCCAGCTGAGTACGTCTCGTTGGCAGTCAGCATACTTGGCGTGCCAGGCTTAGCCGTCGGCAACGCTCGGAGAATTGGTCAATTGGCTTGCGGATTAGCAAAGGCCATTAACCATACCTCCTCAGCGATAGCGCTGCTCAACCAGGAGCAGGCAGAACTTCGCCATGCCATCCTAGACAATCGAGCAGCTATCGACTACCTCCTGTTGTTACATCATTTGGGTTGCGAATCTGTCCACAGCATGTGTTGCTTTAATCTCACAGACAATACCCGTAAAGTGCAGAGCCAGCTCACGGACCTCCACACCCTAGTCAAAAACATCAAGGAGGTTTCTTCATGGGGGTGGTGGGATTCGTTGTGGTCGTGGCTCCCATGGGGATGGCTCCAGACAACGCTCAAAGTGATTGCAGGAGTGATTATACTAAGCATAGCAGGATGTTGTTTCGTGCAATGTATCCCCTCGCTGCTATCGAGATGTGCCCCATGGAGGGAACCCCGACACGTCATTCCCACACACCAGCTGATGCCCCTCCTACGCAGGGCCATCTGTCAGGTCCAAAAATAACAGAGAAAGGGGGGATGCGGATTCCGCATGCACAATTGGCACAAACTGCCCCTGGCAAAGGTTACACTGGATGAGGAAGACCCCTGGTCACTGGCCCTTGCCAGTATGGAAATTGGGGAACGGATTAATAATCATAGGGTTGATTCACCCACATCTGACCTGACCGGCAGTTCTGCTGAGGGAAGCGAATCACTAACCTCTGTTAGACATTAGGCAATTACTCACTCACAGAAGAGCCTAAGCTCTAGTGCAAATAGTGGCCATATTTACCCTGGTGTAAGCCACGAACAATGGATTTCCCCTGTCAGTGTTTGCCCTAGTTAATTAACTTCCCCAAGAGAGATTCCCCATTAACCCGGGTAAATGGGTGATGTGATTTTTCTGTCAGATGACGATTCTATCACACGTTGCCTTCTATTCCTATATAAGCTGATGTTTTTCCCACAATAAACCACTGGTCTTTGCTCCATCTTGTCTCGTGTCATTCCTTGACCAGTCTCCTCCGGGACCTCACGCCCGCCCTGCGGCCCCAATCCAACAGGGTAGCATATAATTTAGGATGGCCAAGTGTACTTGTGATGCTTTCCACTCTTTTAGGAGGCTCACATACATCAAACAAGTGGGTGCAGCTCTTAAAGAATCATACAGGATGATTACTGGCTGCATGAAATATATTCCCATTGAAAAAGTATTATTTGACTGGCATTATTCTTCTGGAAGTACACCGAGAAGCGCTAGCAAACCATGAATGGAATAAGGCAGTATATACCAAACCCATCCACTTCATGGACTCCAACCCCTAGACCAAAGCTAAAACTGATGAAGTGTTTTCTGCAAACCTCTCAAGTTCTAAATATTAAACCAGAACAGGTTAGGTGTATATGTTTTCGTGTCAGAGATTACTCTGTGTTGAAAGGATTTTTGCAGGAGACACCCGAATGAGGCTCCTGTCATGTCTCCCCATCATACAGCTTAGGTTAAACCCATGGTGGTGAACCTTGGCACTCCAGATGTTCTTGGACTTCAATTCCCAGAAGCCCTCGTGAATCCACACGAATGGGTTTACTGGAATTCATCCGGCCCATGCTGCCCTCATCACTCCTGGAAGTGGAAGTAAAACGTGCCCGTATGGTTAAGGCTCTTCCGGGTTAACCCTTCATCCATACAGGCGCATTTTACTTCCACTTCCGGAAGCGACGAGGGCAGTGTGGGCCGGATGAATCGCAGTAAACCCATTTGTGTGGATTCACGGGGGCTTCTGGGAATTGAAGTCCAAGAACATCTGGAGTGCAAATGTTTCCCAACAAGATACGATTCTGGCTGGGCCACCTGGACAATCTCCACAACTCTCATCATTCTGACTTCTCATATCTTCCAACATTGATTTCCAGTAGGAAAATCCCCTAGATGGGCAGGGAATAAATAAATATTTTTTTTAATGGTTGGGTCTGATCCATCCACTTCTGCCAGTATCTGCTGCCTGAGGAAGCCATAGAAGTATAGAATAATAAAATTGGAAGGAGAAATCCAACAGACAGTTACGAAATGGGGGATAGTTGGCTCTCTAATGCTACAAGCGAGAAGAATCTTGGAACTGTTGTAGATCAAAAGCTGAATATGAGTCAACAATGTGATATGACTGCAAGAAAAGACCAATGGTATTTTAGGTTGCATCAATGGCATAGTCTCCCAGTCATGTGAAGTTCTAGTCCCCCGCTATTTGGCAATGGTTAGGCCTCATCTTGAAGGAATACAGTGTCTAAAGTAGCTAAGCCGCTGACTGGAAGGCGGGAGGTTAGCAGTTCGATTCCCGAGAACTGCAGGATGGAATGAGCTCCCATCTTTCTTTCAGCTCCTGCCAACCTAGCAGTTTGAAAGTTAAAAAAAATGCAAGTACAGTCAAACCTCGAGATACAAATGGCTTGACTTATGAAAAACTCATGATACATCTGGAATTTTTTTTGGGGGGTGGGGGGAATCAGTTTTTGAGATATGAATTTTTAACAGGATTTTTTTTTAGCAACGGATTTCAATGCATTTCTATGGAAAATTGCATTCAATGCATTCCTATGGGAAATTCAAGATACGAATTTTTCAAGCTACTGTACGACCAACCTCGAGGAAATAATTAAATTCTCATCTCGGAGGTTGACTGTAGATAAATAGGAACCACTTCAGTAGGTAGGTAAGTAGCACTCCGGCATTCTGGTGTCTCGTCATTGCAGGCGCACCCCCCCCCCCAATAACGGACTCAGACAACATTGAAAGTGGATAACAGCATCGGGCCACATTTATTAATTCAATGCCCTAATCCGAATTATAAATTTGTATTGGTAAAACGACCAATCATAATTCTTAAGGCAAGCAGGCCGAAGTAACACTGGTAAGGTACCACCCCAAAATTGCCAACGGCAATTGGTTACAATGTATCAATTTGTATCAATTTGTTTGTTGACAACAAACAAATTGTTGACCGTAGTCAATATCTAACTCATGACCCCACCCTCTGACTCGTATCCGTGAAATCACGGGGTGATGCATGCTGGCTAGCTATCGCCATCACCCCGTCGCCTGGTTCGTCGTTGACCGGACAACGTTTAACTAATTTGTTCCTGTCTAGTGTTGTCCAGTCAATTGCGAACCTGCCGGATACCTGTGGGTCATACTGTTTACCTTACCAGTGCTACCCGCCACACGGAGGGGCTTCAAAGAAGGCCTGACGCCCCCCCCCAGACCGTCAGCTCGGTCAACAGGCCTGCTCGCCAATCACCCAACAGGAGGTCCATACCTCCTCGCGACAGATGGGCCCCATCCCCTGCATACAAGTCATAATTTCGTAGGCTAATAGCGGGGTGACGACTGACCCGTCCCCAAGCCTTGTCGGCAAGGAACCGCGCCACCGCCCCATTGACCGTGCGCCTAGCGCGGTCAAGGGCCAGGAGGTCAATGCCCCCTCTGTAAGAATGGCGCGGGATCATGTCCGACCAAACCAGGGTTGTGGCAGGCCAGACGTAGTGCAAGTAGGCAAGGTCCTCGCAAATCGCATGCTTGAGCGATAAGCCGGTGACCTGACCCAAATCATTGCCCCCAAGGTGTATGATGAGAATGTCAGGCGGGTCAGCACTCCTGCTTGAAAACAGGAAAGGCAGCAGCTCCCGCCATAACATCCCAGGCTTACCATGCCATGTGAGACTGGCGTGTTCACCCAGTCCCAGGATAGGCCAGGTCTCTGGCAGGTGAAATTGAGCAGCAAATGCCCTGTAAGAATTAAATGCTTGTTGATACGCCTTACGCGTGTGTGGCGCTAGTGACAGGCCAATCGCCCGGTTCACCTCTCCTTGCCAATGGTCCATATCTCGTCCGGGAGTGGCGAGGGAAATTCCTCCGCATCCGGGGCCAAGGCACGGAACCGGGAGATCTGCAGGCGGGACAAAGCGTCAGCAATATCATTATTAATCCCTGGGACATGCCTGGCTCTGAACAAAACGTTGCGGCGCAGGCAGCGCAGCACAAAATGGCGCACTAGGTCCATAATCCTGGGCGATTTGGAAGTCTGTGCATTAACAATGTGGACAACAGCAGCGTTGTCACACCAGAAATGCACGACCGAGTTGGCCCATTCCTCGCCCCATAGCATCAAAGCCCCTAGTATAGGAAAAAATTCAAGGTATGTGAGATCACGCAGGCGATCAGTGCCTGCCCAGGCCGGTGGCCACCCACCATAGGCCCACTTCCCATTGAAGTACATCCCATAACCCAGGGATCCTGAGGCATCAGACTGGATCTGAAAATTGGGGGATGCCAGGAGGTCAGACCTCCAAAATGAGACCCCATTGAACTCCCTCAGGAACTGTAACCAGACAAACATGTCTGCCCTGATACCCCGGGTAAGTCTAACTCTGTGGTGAGGCCTGGATAACCCTGCCATGGCGTCGCATAAGCGTCGAGCAAAAGCCCTGCCCGGAGCGACCACCCTGCAAGCGAAATTTAGGTGACCATGTAGCACCTGCAGTTCCCTCAGTGATGCCTTGCGCTTGGCCATCAACTCCGAGATAAGGGCCACTATCCTGGACACCTTATCCTCCGGTAACCTAGAAGCCTGCGCTAACGTGTCAATCTCCACCCCCAGGAATACTAACTTGGTAGATGGGCCCTCGGTCTTTTCGGGCGCTAAAGGGACACCGAGTTCCTCCATTAGCGTCTGAAATGTGTTGAGGAGACGTGTGCACGTGTCCCAGCCCCGTTCACCCCCGAATAAAAAGTCATCCAGGTAATGGGCTACAGACCGGGACCCTGACCTGCGGACGAAAGCCCACTCTAAGAAGGTACTAAAACGCTCAAAGGCCGAGCATGATATGGAACAGCCAAAAGGCATGGCCTTTTGCTGACGACACTAAATTATACAGGGTAGTGAAAACTGTGAGAGATTGTGAAGAGCTCCAGAGGGATCTCTTGACACTGGGGGAGTGGGCAAAACAGTGGCAAATGAGCTTCAACATTAGTAAGTGCAGAGTGATGCATGTTGGGGCAAAAAACCCCAATTACATTTATAAACTGATGGGGTCTGAACTCTCTGCGACAAACCAGGAAAGGGACCTTGGTGTCCTGGTGGACAGCTCAATGAAGGTGTCAACCCAGTGTGCCTCAGCAGTGAAAAAAGCAAACTCAATGTTAGGGATCATTAGGAAGGGTATAGAAAATAAGTCAGCAAGTGTCATTTTGCCTCTTTATAAATCTATGGTGAGGCCCCATCTGGAATATTGTGTACAGTTCTGGTCGCCATACCTCCAGAAGGATATTATGGAGTTGGAGAAAGTACAGAGGAGGGCAACCAGAATGATTAGGGGACTGGAACACCTTCCTTACCATCTGAGGCTGCAACGGTTGGGCCTTTTCACTCTTGAACGACGGCGTCTAAGAGGTGACCTGATTGAAGTTTATAAAATCATGCACGGTGTGGACAAAGTAGATAAGGAAAAACTGTTTTCCCTATCGCACAACACTAGAACTAGGGGACACTCCATGAAACTTTTGGGTGCTAGTTCTCAAACAAATAAGAGAAAGTACTTTTTCACCCAGAGGATCCCTGGTCTATGGAACTCCCTGCCAGAAGAAGTGGTGACAGCTGTCAGTCTTGACAGCTTTAAGAAAGGATTAGACAAGTTCATGGAGGACAAGGGTATCAATGGCTATAATTATGGCTACCTAAGGACAACCTCCGGGTTGGAGAGATAGGCAGGATATCTCTCAATGCCATTTCCAGGGAATCCTAAGCAGGTGAAGGCATCTGCTTGGGAAAACCCTGAAGGAAATGGTGAGCCACTGTGTGAGACAGAATGCTGGACTGGATGGGCTGTGGCCTGTTCCAGCAAGGCTGTTCTTATGTTCTTATGTTCTTATGTTCTTATCAAAATAATATTCGCCCCGAAATTTGAAACCCAGCAACTCAAAGTCACCCGGATGCACCGGCAGGAGGCGAAAGGCCGACTTAATGTCGCACTTGGCCAGCAGGGCACCCGGGCCACACGAGCGCACCATGCGCAGCGCGTGGTCAAAAGACGTATACCTGACTGAACAAAGGTCATCAGGGATAGCATCATTGACCGACCGGCCGGCTGGGTAGGATAAATGATGAATAAGGCGAAACTCGCCTTGAGACTTTTTGGGAACCAAGCCTAGGGGCGACACCTTAAGGTTGGGAAACGGGGGTGAAGGGAAAGGGCCAGCGACCCTGCCCGCATCTAACTCCTTCCTAATACTGGCAGCAGCCACCTCCTCCCTCCCCTTGAGGGACAAAAGATTGGGGGCATCCTGAGGGGACCTATCACCCATGAAAGGGATGCGGAACCCGTACTGAAAGCCTTGAAGGAGATACTCCCCATCCTCCCCCTTCGGGTACACTGTGAGCCAATGCTCCAACATGTCCACCTTAATTGGGGAGGGGGCCTTTCGGTGAACCAGCTCCATCTGTGGCAGCCTTGCCAGCCCACTGTCCGCCCCTACCTCTGCCCCGTGTCCCCCCAGGCCTGGGACAGGCGGAGGCTGCGTGGGGGCCCGAACAGGTGGGACACTCATGCCTGTATTTGCAATTCTTCTTATTACAGGAACCATTGGACGAGAAAGTCCAGCACAGCAGGCAGGCTGGAACCCCCTGCCCCGCCACTTGGCGGGTAACCTGTGCTGGGACAGCTCGCTGGACCGCATGTCCGCAATGGTATCTGTCCCCTGGCGCGGGGCGCGTGGGCGTCATGTACAGAAGCCAAAGCCTCTGGCACGGCTCGTCCCACCTCATCTCCGGGTGGAGGGGAATCCGCATACGGAATTCCTCGTCATAAGCCAGCCACGAAGGGCCCGGGAAATCAACCATTGCCCTGTATATGTTGTCCAAATATTGGACCATCGGAATAGCCAACTCCGGCCGCGCCCTCAGATACACTGCCATGTAAATTAAATAAGCCGGCAGCCAGTTGGCCCAGGTACGTGGCGGCTTACGACGACATGCCTGCTCCTTATCCTTCTCATCCTGTCCCTCCCTTTCCTCCTTGGTGGGCTCTCTGTTCAGGAGTGAGAAGATATCTACATACTCCCCCTGCCAAATCTTTTGCTTGGTGGCCTGTGCCAAGTGGTCACCCAGTGGCAAGGAGTACCCCGCAGTTGGTAAGGCCGAAAAAGGCACCACAGACACCGGGAAAGGGGCCTGAGCTAACCCAGCCACCCCCAGTACATTCCCCGCAGTGAAAGAAAAACTACCCACCCCGGTGCCCTGGGTGGCAGTTACCGTCGCCGAGTGGGGTGCCGGCTGCTGTGCCACCGCACCACCCGAGCAAGGCCAAGGCCATTGAAAAGCTCCCCCCGTAGAAGCAATGTGTGCAGGTGTACTGGCTTGTACCGTATACTCACATGCTGCACCCCCGTGGGCCGCCCCCACCGGGGGTTCCGGCCCACTGGGGGCGTCGGAGCTCACGACCGACGTAGAGCTCATCATCGGGGCCTGACCTGCACTCGTCTGCTGGCTGGGGAGCTGCGGGGCAGTGGCCGAAGCCGCGCCACCCGCCTGAGGCAGCTCAACCCTGCCCGCCGCCTGTTGTCCTCTCGCCGACGGCGCCGCAAAAGGGACGCCAAAGGGAGCCCCAGCCTGGCTGGCCCGAGCTAAAGACGCTTCGAGGGCCGCAAGGCGGGCCAGTAAGGCCTGCACGTCGATCTGGGGCCAAGGGCCGGCCGGCCCGCCAAGTCCAGGCGCGGGTACAGGTCCCTGTACCCCAGGACCCGAATAGGGCCATTGCCCAACACCGAAGCCCGGTAGGGTCGGTGCAGGAACCTGCCAAGGTAGGGGACCACACCACCCGCCCAGGCTAGAAGGCCCAGGAGGAAGAGAGGCAGGCCCAACAGGCTGGGCAGAGAGAGTAGCGGTGTCCACCGCTCGCGGGCCGCGGGCCGGAGCCCCTGCCGCGCCCGCATTCCGATCCCCCGCATCCGGCCAAGGGGTGATGGACCCCATTCCGCCGGCCCCGGCGGGGGCCTGGACAGGCGGCTGCTGGGGAGGCGCCACCGTGGTCCTCCGACCCGGGCTGCGCCTCCTCACAGCTCGAGCCGCACTCGAAGCTGCCTTCTTCTTCGAAGGCATCTCAATCGCAGGAGAGGGAAGCCGAAAAGAAGATTCGCCGCCAAAAGGCTTCCCGCAAGGTAAGGAGCGACGGAGACACAGGGGAAAAACTTCTCCGCTCCATCGCTTTAGCTAAAATGGCAGCACGGCTGCCTCGTGGCCACCCCTTTTATAAGGGAGCTGGCCACGCCCTAAACTACCCGGATTCTTCGTCCTGTGGGGGGGGGCCTGCAAAGAGCGCGGCGGCCATTTTGGCGCCGCGCTTGCATTCTTGCCACATGACCACGGAAACGTCTGCAGAAGCAGGCAGCACTGGCTCTTCGGCTTTGAAACAGAGATGAGCACTGAGCCCTAGAATTGGATATGCCTGGCTTTCGAGCAAGGGAAACCTAGGCCTCATCTTAAATACTTTGTTGAGTTCTGGCCACAATGCACTTTGAGAAGGATGCTAACAAACTGGAACTAGTTCAGAGGAAGGCAACAAGCATAACCAGAGGACGGGAAACCAAGTCCTATGAGCAAAGGCAAAAAACTGACTGGGGAAAGATATGGCAGCAGTTTTCAGATACCTGAAAGGGTTGTCATACAGAGGCGGGGCAGAATCTGTTCTTGATCATCCCAGGAATATGAGGCTCAAGTTAGAACAAGCTAGATTTGGGTTGAAAAATATCAGGAAAAAAATCTCAACTGTGAGAGCAGCACAGCAATTAAACTCATGACCTGGGGAGGTGTTACGCACTCCGACACTGGAAGCATTCAAGAGAGAATTGGACAACCATCTGTTGGCTGTGCTTTGTTTTGGATTCCTGCATTGAGCACAGAAGGTTGGACTCAATGGCCTAAAAGGCCCCTTCCAACTCAGTGACTCTATGAATCTATGCCTCAATCCTACAAGACCGTCTTTATAAACCTGGCAATAAAAATAAGCAAATAAGAAATTAAACACCTGGCAGCTGTTTTCTAATTCACAATATGAATAGCTGCAGGTTAGGGAAGCTGCCTTTATGCCAAAGGTATGACTCACCAGTGTCTGTTGCCCCAAGCTATAAAGATCCATGTCATTTCACATCTGCACTGTAGGTGATGAATTGTCCTGCAGATAAACTTTCCATACCATGCTGACTCGAGGGACCTGGATGCGAATCCACATAGCCACAGAAGCTCATAAAACCATTCCTTAAATATCACTGATTTTGAAAACCCTATTAAGATACTGTACTTAGAAGTTAGATCTGACTCAAAGACCCATGATACCAAAGTTGGTGTGGTGTTATGATGCAAGTAAACTTACCTTGAAATTCTCAACAACTGGTTGGGGCAAGCATAACTAAAGTAGGGGGCTGTTCCAGGCATTATGTTTGTAGAACCTTTGGTACAGGTTTCTGAAACTCAACATCAAAAAACCAAGGTCACGGCATCTGGCCCTATCACTCCCTGGCAAATAGAAAGGGAAGACATGGAAGCAGTGACAGACTTCACCTTCTTGGGATCTAAGATCACTGCAGACTGTGACTGCAGCCGTTAAATGAAAAGATGCTTACTCCTTGGGAGGAAACCTATAGCAAACCTAGTCAGCATAATAAAAAGTAGAGACATCGCCCTGCCAACAAAAGTCTGCATAGTTAAGGTCTTCCCAGTAGTAAAGTATGGCTGTGAGAGTTGGACCCTAAGGAAGGCTGAGCACAGAAGAACAGACATTTTCAAACTGTGGTGCTGGAGGAGACTCTTGAGAGTCCCCTGGACTGGAAGCAGATCAAATCAGTCCATCCTAAAGGAAATCTATCTTGGCTGCTCCTTGGAAGGACATAAGAACATAAGAACAGCCTTGCTGGAACAGGCCACAGCCCATCCAGTCCAGCATTCTGTCTCACACAGTGGCTCACCATTTCCTTCAGGACAAATTTTGAAGCCCAAGTACATACTTTGGGCACCAAATGAGAAGAGAGGACTCACTGGAGAAGACCCTAATGCTAGGGAAAAAAATCAAAGGGTGGCAGAGGATGAGATGGTTAAACAGCATCATTGGTGTGGTGGGCATAGATCTGGGTGGACTCCAGAAGATAGTGGATGAAAGAGAAGCCTGATGTGCTGTGGTCCATGGGGTTGTGAAGGGTTGGAATTTGACACAACAACAAAATTACCTTACCTACCTGCCTCCCAAGACTGCCAGCTCTACTCACCTGAGCAAAACTCCAGAGGACAGATAAAGCAAACTCTGTAATCTTTGCAGAAACCTCCCCACTGCTGTTTATGGACACAAGCAAATCCTTCCTTGGTGTTGAACCTAAGTAAGACAGCAAGAGGGAAATAGAGACACACAACTCAGACAGGCCGACTGTGACTCAAAAGAGAGTTACAGGGCAACAGTGGAGCAATTCCAGAGAAGGTGCATAGGGATAATCCTTGACCCCAAGGGAGGTTTGATCCTTCAAATGGAAAAATAAGGTACGGGAAGGTCTGTTTTGTTGGACTAAGTGCTGCATGGCAGAAACTGGGAGCTCTTTGGGGCAGTTGTGCACTCAGTACACCAGGAGTTCGCAACCTTTTAAAGCTGAGACCAGGTCAGTTTTGGGAGCCTCAGACAGCTTTGGGAGCCTAAGTCAGAAGAAATGTGAGTTCGGGATTTTCCAGAGTAGAATTCTAGTTATTCTTATTTTCAGGATTCTTACATGCCAAATCTTAGGTAAAGGTAAAGGTTGCCCTTGCTTGAAAGCCAGTCGTATCTGGCTCTTGGGTTCAGTGCTCATCTCTGTTTACAGCCGAAGAGCCAGTGCTTTCTGCATCTGTAGATGTTTCAGTGGATATGTGGCAGGCATAGTCCAACACCGGAGTGCACGGAACGCTGTTTACCTTCCCACTGAAGTGGTCCTTATTTATCTACTTGCACTTTCGCAGTACCTGGGAATCAAACTCTGAGCTTCCAGTCAGCAAGTTCAGTGTCTTAACCACTTGAGCCACCTCAGCCCCAAGTCTTACAGCCACCTAAATTGTGCATGCCTGGGGGGAAGTTCCAGTGGGCAGGCTTCATGTCTTGGATAAGTCTAACTTCCTCTTAGGAAAGGAATTATGGAATTTGCAGTCCAACCAATCTAAACTGCACCCCACTGCAAGTGTCCAGGGACCAATGTCATAAGACTGATTCAGCATCACCCAGGGGCCCAAACCATTGAGTGCCCAAGAGGTCGTTCTTACCCGCCTTGACCACAACAAGGGGCAAATTGGCCATCAGTGACTTGAACCTCACGTGAAAAGTGCTGATGCCAAGCACAGGGATATGGCGGCCCTGCACATCACTTAATCTGACCTTGAGGGCCCGCAACTTCGGGCGGTCAGCAGGAGGGAGCTGGAAAAACTCCTTCTGCGTGATGATAGAGAAAGACGATCCCGAGTCGCTCTCCATTTGGAATGGGCAACCCTGCAGGTGTACTCCCACGAAGAATCTGCCAGAGACAGCATGCACTCTGGAACTGGAGCCGTCGCTGGCGAAGACCTTGGAGATGAGATTCTCCTTGCTGCTAAGAACCTTGTTCGCGGGCAGCACCTCAGCGCGCTGGTGGCATACTCTGGCGATGTGCCCCTTCCTTCCACAAGGAGGGTACAACCAATCGTCATACCATTCACTGAAAATGTATGGGCTGGTTTTTTTTTAATTCACTGCCTTCCTGTTCTTTGAGAGGGTCCATTTCAATACTCCTACTTAAACCTAGCCTTTGAGCTCTTCAACATGTTTGAGGTTAACACCTGTTCCTCAGCTTGCCTCCCTAAATCTCCATCTTGGCAGTCACAGAATTGGGGTGCAATGAATCAGAGTCCCCATATGCAAAATGGTCTATGACACACCTGGACCATCAGACCAATTGACATTCAGCAGTCTTGAAGGGGCATTGGGTACGGAGGTGTCTTCTCCCACAACCCTGGCACGGTGCAAAGGTGCCCTTGGGCTGGTCCAAACTTCGGCGATGCACTTTAGCAACGTCGTCTCCCTCTTCAGAACTGACTGAGGATGCAGACAAGCTGGATAAGCATTGTTGCTGGACAGCTGATCCCCTCTGGACCAGTGCCGTATATGTAGCCTGCAGGAACTGGATCCCGGCGATAGCAACCTCAGCCGCCTGAGCATCCTTCAGAACCTGGGCAAATGTCAGAGTGTCTTTGGTATATGAAGACCAAGACACAGGACACAGCCTCGGGCTGGGTTAACTCAGGTTTATTGCATCGTGGACAGAGGGAACATGAGGTAATGGCGGATCGATAGCTCTTTTTATACAGCAGTAATACATTTGAACGTGGTGCCATGGTAGCCCATTGGCTACTGCCTGCGTGACGTCATTGCGAGTCACGCCCTTCTTGTCCAGGTGTAGGTAGTGGCGGGAAAGCTTCCCGCGCTGTTGCCTTTGATGAGTTCGGACCAAGAGAGCTTGGACGCTCGCTGCTGCCAGCTGGTGGTCATTAGCTCGCGTCCTATTACAGGGTTTATATGATACAGCTGAAGGTTACATTGTTGCTAGGCAAGGTTACATTGGCTCCGATACATTGTAATCCATGTGGAAGGAAAACCATTAGAACACAACACCCCTCCCCCCTAGGATGAGACAAAGTCTCGAGCCCCCACTCAAAACACACTCCCCCCCTAGGAGACAAAGTCTCTCAGCCAAGATGGCTTATTTCGAACACGCTGGGGTCTCGATGCGGGCTGCCTTTGCCCGGGTTTGCTACCTTCTCTTTGTCCCCTGGTTTCCTGCCCTGTAATTGGAGAGGGAGACTCGTTAGTGACTTGCCGCGGCTCCGCGGCGTTGTTGGGAGGTGTGCTCTCTCTTAGGGAAGAACCGGGGGCACTGGGGGCTAACGAAAAACCCCTCTTCTCGCTTGGATGGGTGGGGGAACACTCCTGAAAACCCCCCCGGCTCGCAAAACCAAAACCAAAATTACATTCGGGGGCAGCGGTCGCGAATTCCTCTCCCCCTTCCCCGGCCTCTGATGGAACTGGTTTATCAAAAGGATATGAGTCGGGGCCGCTGCTTCTTCCTTCCCCCCTTGCTTGGGACTGTTGTCCGCTGATGTCTCCCCCTTGGGCTAAGCGGGTGGGGGAGAACCCTAACGCTGAATCCTGTTGATGAGCCCCACTGTCTGGTACGCTCACTCGGTGCCTCAGCTGGTCCGCGTGCCTCCTCCAGAGGAGACCTGTGCTGGTCTCGACCCGGTACGACACTGGCCCCGTCTGTTCTACTACCGTCCCCGGCACCCAGGCTGGCCCTGCGCTGGCATAGTTTCTACAGTGAACAGGGTCGCCGGCGGCGAATCCTTTCGAGACTGCCAGCCCTATGTTTTTTCCCTTCTCCTCGACTCTCGTCGGGTCTAGCCTGGACAGAATCGTGGTCAGTTTTCGCCGCATCAAGAGCTCTGCCGGCGAGTAACCTGACGCTAAGGGGGTCACCCTATACGCTAATAAGAACTGACATACTTGGTGATTTAGGTCCCCCGGGCCCATGCGCCGAAGCGCATCCTTTGTTGTACGCACCAACCGTTCCACTTGGCCATTCGTGGCCGGGTGAAACGGTGCGGATGTGACATGCCGAATTGCGTTTGCCGCCATGAATGCTCCGAACTCCGAGGAGGTGAAGCAACTCGCGTTATCGCTGACTAACGTGTCGGGTAAACCGAACGTGGAAAAGACTCTCCGTAGCTGGCTAATTGTCGTGGCGGAGGACGTGCTCTTTACTGGGATAACCTCCAGCCACTTGGAGAACGCATCCACCACCAGGAGAAACATGGTTCCTCGGAATGGGCCAGCGAAATCTATGTGTACTCTGGACCACGGCCCCCTTGCTGCGTCCCATTCCCTATGCGGGAGGCGAGCCTCCTCTGGACGGGATCCCTGACATGCCTCACAAGTGCCGACCATGTGCTCAATGTCCGCGTCCAGTTGTGGCCACCAAAAATAACTGCGGGCCAGCGCCTTCGAACGAACGATCCCCGGGTGGCTGACGTGCAGCAGTTTGAGCACCCTCGGCCGCATGGATGTAGGGACCACCACCCGTTGGCCCCACAACAGGCACCCCCTTTCTAGGGACAGCTCTAGCTTTTTTCGAAAGAATGTGTCGAATTCCGTGCTCGGGGACGATGCCGGCCACCCCTTCTGTACCCATGAGCTAACTTTTTCCAGCGTTTTGTCCTTGCCTGTCGCCCTAGCAATATCGGCTGGTACTAGTGGGGGTGCGTCTAAGACCTCGATTAGCAACACCTGGCGGTCTCTTTCTACTCTAGCCTTTTGGTCATCCAACAGGGGCAAAGGGGATCTCGAAAGTGCATCAGCATGGCTGATCTCCTTTCCGGGCCGGTATTCCAACTCGTGTTGGTATGCGTTGAGAAAGATAGCCCAACGCAGCATTCTCGGGGATAGGATCTGCGGCGTGGGCTTGCTTGCCGTGAAAATCCCTAACAGGGGCTTGTGATCTGTTACAATTTTAAACGGGCGGCCATACAGAAAATCGTGGAACTTTTTGGTCCCCGCTACTATGGCTAATGCCTCCCTGTCGGTTTGTGCGTAATTTCGCTCTGCTTGGGACAGGGACCTTGAATAAAACGCAACCGGGGCCTCCCTTCCGTCATCCAATACGTGGCAAAGCACCGCCCCCACCCCCACCGGTGATGCATCGCAGACTAATACCACCGGCCGTTTGGGGTCGAAATGCGTTAGAATTGCGTCAGAAGTCAAGAGTTGCTTTAGCTCTTTGAATGCCCTCTCGTGTTCGTCACCCCACATCCATGTCTCCTCCTTTTTAAGCAACCGATGAAGCGGTTCGGCTACGGACGCTTTCCGCGGAAGGAATGTATGGTAAAAATTGAGGAGCCCCAGGAATGACTGTAGCTCGGTTTTGGATGTGGGGCGAGGGGCCTTCTTGATGGCTGCCACTTTGGATTTGGATGGCCTAATACCCTCGGGTGTGATTCGGAACCCTAAAAACTCGACCTCGGTTTCGAAAAAGACACATTTGTCCTTCCTCAGTCTCAGCCCCGCTTTCTCGAACACAGTTAGTACTTTGTCCAATCTTTTTGCCAGTTCGGCCTCACTCCCCCCTGTTATCAACACGTCATCAAAGTAAGGCAACACCCCCTCCAGCCCCTTCAGGAGGCGTTCCACAAGCGACTGAAAAAGGCCGGGTGCCGAGTTCACGCCGAACTGTAAACGCGACACCTGGAACGCTCCTTTATGTGTGACTATCGTTTGGGCCGCGGCCGTGGCGGGAGTTACGGGGAGTTGCTGATAGGCTTGTGCTAGATCGAGCTTAGCGAAACACTTTCCCCCATTTAGCCTGGCCAAAAGGTGGCTGACCACCGGCACCGGGTATGCATTAGGGCGGATCGCCTTGTTAATTGTACACTTATAATCAGCGCAAATGCGCACCTCCCCGTTAGCCTTCAGAGCTGTTACAATTGGAGTTTCCCACTCCGCGGAATCAACAGGAATAAGAATCCCCTGGCCCACCAATTTGTCCAGTTCCGCCTCTATTTTGTCCTTTAGTGCGAAGGGCACCCTGCGCGGTTTGAGTCTTATCGGGCGGACCTCCGGGTCTAGGTCGAAGGCTACAGGGGGTCCCTTGAATTTTCCCAGTCCTTTTTTAAAAACGTCGGGATGCGCGTCGCACACCGCTTGTATTGGATCCCCCCCCACCGAATGTACACCCCCTATGAACAGGCCTAAAGGCTGAAACCACTGTGTCCCAAGGAGGCTACAACTTCCCCCCTTGAGGACAACTAGGGGCAGTTCCGCAGAATGTCTCTTGAAATTAACCCGAAATTTCCCGACCCCCAATACTGGAATGCTGTTTCCCTGTACATCTCGTAGCGTGGACCTCAATGTTTTAAGTTTGGGCCGCACGTGGGGGTCGATTTTCAAGAACTCTTTCTGGGGGATTATGGAATAGGAGGACCCTGAGTCAATTTCCATCCTGATAGGGGCCCCTTGTATTAGTACCTCAACGAAGTAATGGGACTGTCCCGTGGACACGCTGAACACCGGGGCGTCATCTTCGCTGCCGTCCGAGACGCGGCCCACGCCGTCCTTCTTCCTCGTGGTCTGGGCGCCATCTTTGGGCCTCGCGGGACGGTCCGGTCTGGTCGGACGGTCTGGTGACTGCCTCCGGCCCTCCTTTCTTTTTCTGCATGCCTTGGCGATGTGCCCCCGACGGCCGCAGGTGTAGCATTCAGCCTTTCTAAATGGGCATCTCGCGCGTTCGTGGGCCGCCCCGCAACCATCGCAGCGGCGCCCCCCTTTTCTAACTTTCTGGACCTCCTCGCCGTCGCTGCCTTCCGAGGACGATTTTGAGGCCCGCCGAGTTGCGTGCACCGATTGTCCGGACTTCCCGTGCACCGAATTTTCTGCCTTGCCGGCCCTGGGACGCCACTCACGCCACTGGTGCATCTCGTCTACTCCAGCATTCGTGGACTCCGCGGCTTCGGCGGCCTCGACGACCTCTGCCAGCGTGGGTGGCGGCTCCTTGTTCATCAAGCTGCGCTGCACCTCCTTGTCTCTCAGGCCACACAGCACGCCGTCCCTGAGGGCCATGTCTAGGATGTCGCCCCATTTGCAGGGGACGGCGGCTACCCTCATGGCGGCCACGAATGCCTCAACCGACTCGTCCGGCGCTTGGACTCGCCTCCAAAACGCGCTCCGAGCGGGAAACATCGCCCTCGAGGGTTGGAAGCGCTCCCGTAGCAGCTTCATGATGTCGTCCGCCTTAAATTGGCTCACCTTCTTCGGAGCGATGATGCCCACCAGCGTCCGCTTGGTTTCCACCCCGAGCATTCTGGTGAGGATGGCCCTCTTCCGCTCCTCATCGTCTTCCTTGACTTTGAGTTCCACCAGCGCCGCCTGGAAGTCCATCTCCAACAGCTCCCAGTCTTGCGGTTTGGTGATGTTGAACCCGCTCTGTGCCCTGGCTGCTCCTTGGGGATCCATTATCCCACCTTCGTCGCCAATTTGGTATATGAAGACCAAGACACAGGACACAGCCTCGGGCTGGGTTAACTCAGGTTTATTGCATCGTGGACAGAGGGAACATGAGGTAATGGCGGATCGATAGCTCTTTTTATACAGCAGTAATACATTTGAACGTGGTGCCATGGTAGCCCATTGGCTACTGCCTGCGTGACGTCATTGCGAGTCACGCCCTTCTTGTCCAGGTGTAGGTAGTGGCGGGAAAGCTTCCCGCGCTGTTGCCTTTGATGAGTTCGGACCAAGAGAGCTTGGACGCTCGCTGCTGCCAGCTGGTGGTCATTAGCTCGCGTCCTATTACAGGGTTTATATGATACAGCTGAAGGTTACATTGTTGCTAGGCAAGGTTACATTGGCTCCGATACATTGTAATCCATGTGGAAGGAAAACCATTAGAACACAACAGTGTCCCTTTTCATAAGGGACGTTGTGTAGCCTCATCCCTGAGGCCTACAAGGAGCCTGTCGCGAAGAGCAATGTCGAGGTTTTCCTACTTGCAGGGAACTGCGGTGTGGCGGAGAGCGGCCACATACTCAGCTACCATTTTCCTGGCCTTCTGGTCCCTTCTGTAGAAGGCCACCCGGGCTGGAAAGATTGATGTTTTATGCTTAAAGTTGTCCTGGAGGACAGTCAAAATGTATCTCAGAGGGGTGTCCTTTAGCAGTCTCGACAGAAGAAAGACAGTGATCGGCTCGAGCGTTGTTAGCACGCAGTGAGCCAAGAACGTAGCCTTCTGCAACCTCTCATCCGTAATCTTCTGCGAGCTCATGTAGTTGTCAAACTGGACCTCGTATATAGGCCATGAGTCTGGTCTGGATGTCTCGAATGGTTTGAACGGAACAGGAACAGCGGCAGCCATTGGATCCCAACTTTATTGCCAATGTTGAGTCCGATGCTTAAGTTCTGTTTCACTCTAAATCAGGGTTTCCCAACCTTGGGCTCCCAGGTGTTCTTGGACTTCAATTCCCAATAGCCGTGGTCAGCAGGTATACTGACTTGGGCTTTTGGTAATTGAAGTCTAAGAACACTTGGGGGCCCAAAGTTGGAAAACCCTGCTCTATCTAAATCATGAAAACTTTGCCAATTAGGTTGTGTTGTGCTGCTCTGTTGGTAACCTTGTTTAGCTAGTTTAGTCATGAGGATTAATATTCAACTACAAATATAAAGTGATTTACAAGACTTCATTATGGACGAGGACATCGATTCATATTACACATGACCATAAATCGATTTAATAATAATTATTTTGTGTCAGAGATTACTCTTGGTTGAAAGGATTTTTGCTGGAGAAACTCTGCTCAGGGGATGCCCGAATGAGGCTCCTTTCATGTCCCCAAGTGCAGCCCTTGTGTATTGAAACCCAACCTTCCAGTCTCCAAGCTCAGCATCTTAACCATTAAGCCACCAAAAGTATAGGCTTTGAGTCACAACAGCCATGCAAACCTGAGGAATGGAAGCTGAGCTGGTTTACTGGTTTTTCTTTACTTAACAGGATCTAATTGCTAGATTGAATGCAAGATTGGAAGCAAGTCTAGAACTCCCTTTTTCTTGCGTTTACTGAATAGTTCCTTCTAAACCTTCACGAGACAGTATCTGTCTTAGTTCCCTTTCTTGCTATTCTTCATTTCCCACAGAAAACCCTTTTCTATTTTGAGCAACGAAATGAGGAAATAGGTCCAAAAAGTGGAAAACTATAAGCCTGTATTTCCTCAACACTCAGCACTGAGTAATTTTCCAGCGAGGTCTTGCCACTTGAACTGAGATGATGATGATGATGATGATGATGATGATAATAATAATAATAATAATAATAATAATAATAATAATAATAATAATAATAATAATAATAATAATAATAATAATAATAATAATAATAATAATAATACGCAATTTGAAAATGTGTTAGACCAAGTGAATGGCCTTTTGGGCAAACTCCATTTGAGTAGGAGTTTACTTTTTGAATAATTGTAATAAGCATTACAATAATCCAGTCTAGAGGTGACCAATGCATGGGTGGGGTAAGGAGTGGGCGTAATTGGTGGATGACACAAAGTTGTGCAAAGGCCCTCCTGGCCACGACTGCCACCTGTTCTTCGAGCAGTAGTCGTGAGTCCAAGAGGACCCCCAAATTAAGTGCTGGGTCTATCTGGGGTGAAGAAGCCCCATCCAGCACCAAAGATGGTAGCTTCCGGGATAACATGGGTCCCCAAACCCAAACCACTCAGTCTTGCCAGGGTTCAGCTGAAGCCCATTGTCCCCCATCCAAACCCTTACAGCCTCCAGGCACCCAGATAGGACTTCAACTGCATCACTCGGGTTCCCATGGGCCGAGATATACAGTTAGGTATCGTCAGTTGGGTATCATCATGTGTAACTTCTAAATTGTTCATTCAAAGCTCTCATTAGTTGTTACATCACAAACTCAAGACCTATCAGCCCTTCCTTTCAAAATTATAGGGTTAAAGTCAGAAATGGTTTGACTTTTTAAATTAATGCTATTTTTTACAGCCCAAGGCCTAAAAACCCTGTTTTACAGAGTGATTATATAATAGTTCTAGTGCTAGGTCCCCTTCAACAAAATAAGGCTTTCCTGTTTCTCAAATGACATTGGAATAGTTACTCTTAGTTTTTCAAATCCTGCAAGTTGCCATTTGGCAGGAAAAAGTGCATTCAACACCAACAACAGAACACATGCTACAAGTATATCCTATTTATTCTCTATGGTATAGTCAGTGAATCCACACCCAGCAAGTGTAAAAATAATAGAAAGTTGCAATGATATCAGAAGGGGAAAAACAAATTTAAAGTTAAAATCCTCATGTAGTTTAAATAAAAGTTTGCTCCAGGAAAGAAGAATTAATTATTGTGAAGAAATCGTAATGGGAGATCCAAAGACAATATTTGTTGTTAGGTAAAAGTAAAGGTCGCCCTTGCTCAAAAGCCAGTCATATTTGACTCTAGGGTTGGGTGCTCATCTCTGTTTATAACCAAAGAGCCAGCATTGTCTGCTTCTACAGACGGAAACCGTGGACATGTGGCAGGCATGCCTAGATACCGGAGTGCACAGAACGCTGTTTACCTTCCCACCGAAGTGGTATCTATTTATCTACTTGTAAATTCTTGCTTTTGAACTGCTAGGTTGGCAGGAGCTGGGACAGAGATGGCAGCTCATTCCATCATGCAGTAGCAGTTATTAAATTCCAGAAGAACTAGTGATCTGGTTGGGTGGGGGGAGGGGGGAGAAAAATTTCTGAGATTTTGAGGGATCAAAAAGGAGGGTACAACCAATCGTCATACCATTCACTGAAAATGTATGGGCTGGTTTTTTTTTAATTCACTGCCTTCCTGTTCTTTGAGAGGGTCCATTTCAATACTCCTACTTAAACCTAGCCTTTGAGCTCTTCAACATGTTTGAGGTTAACACCTGTTCCTCAGCTTGCCTCCCTAAATCTCCATCTTGGCAGTCACACAATTGGGGTGCAATGAATCAGAGTCCCCATATGCAAAATGGTCTATGACACACCTGGACCATCAGACCAATTGGAGGCAGGGTGGAGGGTGACCCAGAAGAGGGCAAAGTGAGCCTCAAAGTGTTGGAGGAAGGAAGACCAGGTGGATTCTCTAGTTCTGAGTAAGGAGAGGGTGAGCGACTGGGGCCTTGCCTTGTGGGTCAATGAAGGAATAAGCAGGTGCAGCCATAGCTGCCAGTGGGGTATAGTGGCATATAGTAGATAGAGCGATAGATTAGAACTCAGGAGAACTGGGTTCAAACCCCCCAAAGCTCACTAGGGAAGTCACAGGTAAAAAAGCAACTCCTTAAATATCTCATGTTCCTCCAAATATGTACTGTTGTTCTTATGTGCCATCGAGTCATCTCCAACTTATGGTGAATCTATGACTTGAACATATTCTGTCTTCAACAACCCTGCAAGCTATAGACTTTAGTTGTTTTAGGGTAGAGGTGGCCAACCTTGATATTCCAGGTGTTCTTGGACTTCAATTCCCAGAAGCCCAAGTCAGCACACCAACTAATCAGGGCTTCTGGGAATTGAAGTCCAAGAACGCCTGGAGTCCTCTTCCACTCATAGCATAAGATGGGTAACCATATTGTGGACCCTTTCAAGTTTGGAGGCTGGTTCACCACCAGACACTCAGCATTGAGCCACTGGCTGTACAGTCTACTCCATTACCTTAGCGGGATGTCCGGCCAGACAAAAATACACAGAAGAACTCTACAAAAAGGACCTTAATTGCCTGACAACCACAAGGGTGAGATAATTGAACCTGAACCAGACAACCTGGAGTGTGAAGTCAAGTGGGCCATTCACGGCTCAAATTTCTCCTCTCTTGGAGACATTCATTGAAATGATCCATGAATAAGGTAAAGGACCTTCAGGTCTTCTTTGAAGCACAACTTGGTGGGGTGCTAATAATTCTGCTTCTTTTGTCTTCTGTAGGATGAGTCTCCAATACAACTTTATTCACTGGGACTAATTTAGGACTGCAAAGATGAATTCACCTTTGGATAGCTATGAAGATATTATAGAAGATGAACCCAAACCTCTGCATGAGTATATACGGGAGGGTATGTCTCTTGGAGGGGCTGTGGTGGTTTAGTGGTTAAGATGCTGAGCTTGATGACAGTAACCTCAACAGTTCAGCAGTATGAGTCCCGAGTGCTCATCCTCTGCCAACCTAGCAGTTTGAATGCAACAAATTGCAAGTAGATCAATAGCAAGTACAGTGGTATCTCGCTTAAAGAGCATAATGCGTTCCACAGGATTGCTCTTTAAGCAAGTTTGCTCTTTAAGTGAAACATGATGGCAAGTGACCAATTGTGACTTCTGGCGGGGGAGATTGTGAACCCCAATTTAGTTGTTAAGTGAATTTTTGGTTGGTTTTAGTTGTTAAGCGAGGCCACCATTCAGAGAAAATTCTTCTCTTTAAGTGAGTTAGTCTCTAAGCAAGGCATTCTTTACATGATGTTTTACTGTAGATAAATAGGTACCATTGTGGCATACCTGTCAAGTATCCCGTATTGGCCAGGATTTCCCATAATCCAATGCCACTTTTTCTACTTTCCTGCCCAGACCCGCCGCCATCCCGTAATTTGATGGCGTGGAAAAGTAGTTACTGCGTGTCCCCTTCTGCACATCCCCTTCTGCGCATCCCCTTCTGTGCATGCGCAGAACCCTTCTACACATGCACCAGGGAAGGATTCTGGAAGTGGTAGTGTATCTAAATAACTTTTTCTTGAGTCATATTCCTGATTCCCAGGACTCAGCTGACTCAAAGTTCACTTAGCTCTGAAAATTTCTTTCTTTTTTATTGCTCATTGGAGGGTCACCAAAGGCAGAACCTGGACATGACATATTATACCTATAACACATTCCTTCTAAAATAATTACTTTTGCATAAATTTCTTTTAAAGCTACGTATATTCCTTTCACCAATTGATAGTTTAATCTACAATGTAGCCAAAGTTAACTGTCTTGAGTGGTATATTATTATATGCTGTTTTGGCAGATTGAATTTTGTATTTAATTTAATTTAATTTTCACGCTTATATACTGCCCACTCAGGTGAACCCGACTCAGTGCGGTTTCCATAGCAGACAATAAATACAAAATACAATTATTATTATTATTATTATTATTATTATTATTATTATTATTATTATTATTATTATTATTATTATTATTATTATTATTATTATTACGTTTAATTTCTATCCCGCTTTCCTGACACAAGTGCCACTCAAAGCGGCTTACAACATGTAAATACAATAAATGTACAAGCAGGTTCAATACAAAAAAAAAAAATCAACCACAAAATACAATATAGAAATACAGAGCAACATCAATAGTAATAAGAATCAGCTTGCATACACAATGGACATGTTAATATAGGTAAAACCTTATGGAAAACAACAACAAAATATAGTAAATCATTTAACAATACAATACTCAATAAAATAAAATAAAAAATCCCCAGGTGACAGAGCGCAGCTCATGTCCCAAATGGAGCCCAGCTCATCAGTGGAGGAAACATCAACAGCTGCTAGGCCAGTCCATCTCCCTGTTCTCGAACTCTCCACCCACTCCTACTCACACTAAGGGAAGAATGAGGAGACCAGGAGCTCTGGAGGCGGCTAAGCCAGTCTCTCCTCCCCACCCTGCTCCCACCAGGGCGGGTGTCCAGTAAGTCCAACAACTCCAGGCTTGGTGAAACAGTCCTCAGCCGCGCTCCCACCTCCCATGAGGCCGATGTTTGGAGTGGCGGCGGCAGCTTTGTCACGGCCCCTGCCGTGATGGAAAACAGCTGGGCTTCGCTCCCACCTCCCGTGACCAGCAGGGCCACGGGAGGGAGCCGAAGGCGCTGGCGTCCGGGGTGGCGGCGGCGGCTTTTCACGGCCCCTGCCGTGATGGAAAACAGCTGGGCTTTGCTGCCACCTCCCGTGACCAGCAGGGCCACGGGAGGGAGCCGAAGGCGCTGGCATCCGGGGTGGCGGCGGCGGCTTTTCACGGCCCCTGCCGTGATGGAAAACAGCTGGGCTTTGCTCCCACCTCCCGTGACCAGCAGGGCCACGGGAGGGAGCCGAAGGCGCTGGCGTCCGGGGTGGCGGCTTTTCACGGCCCCTGCCGTGATGGAAAACACTGGGCTTTGCTCCCACCTCCCGTGACCAGCAGGGCCACGGGAGGGAGCCGAAGGCGCTGGCGTCCGGGGTGGCGGCGGCGGCTTTTCACGGCCCCTGCCGTGATGGAAAACAGCTGGGCTTCTGTTATGTATATATTCTGTTCTGTTATTGTATATATTCACAGGGTGTTTTTTTATTGGTTAAAAAGATTAGTGGTAGTACAGAAAGTTTCTTTCTATTATTTTGGACTTTGAAATAATGGTTCTTAATATTTGGTGGTTAAATAGTAGTTAATGAATATAGATATTGTTATGTGCTAGCATATAGTAATGTTTGTTAGTATGATATTATGGACTTGTTAGTGTAATGTATTGTTAATGTACTGTTAATGTTTTCTTTTCTTTTTCTGTATGTCTATTAAAAACTTAATAAAAAAAATTTATAAAAAAAAAAGAAAACACTGGGCTTTGCTCCCACCTCCCGTGACCAGCAGGGCCACGGGAGGGAGCCGAAGGCGCTGGCGTCCGGGGTGGCGGCGGCGGCTTTTCACGGCCCCTGCCGTGATGGAAAACAGCTGGGCTTCTGTTATGTATGCATGTACAATGTTTCTTTAAATATATGAATGTAACCAGTCCACAATCACAATGTATCTCAGCTGTTAAGGAACACGAGCAAGCCGCCCATAGAGGGCAGCTGTGAGCGTTCAGTCTCACATGGTCCACATTCCCCAAATCACGAACAGCCGCGGGAGATTCCCCGCATGACAAAGAGCTACAGAAAACAACTACAAAAAGAGAGGCGTGACCTGGGCGAGGCCACGCCGACAGCAGCCAATGAGCTACCGTGCAACAAGATTAAAATGCATTATGTACTGTATATAATGAGATGTACCTCCGCCATTACCACATGTTCATACTGACCATCAATGAATAAACCTGTGTTAGTCCTTCCTGCGACTCCTTCTTTGTCTCCCGTGCAAGACACCAAATTGGCGACGAGGATGGGATCGATGGCGAATCCCAAAGTCAAGCCGTACCAGTTCAATGTCAGCGAACCCGAGCAGTGGGAGCTCTACGAGTGCCAGTTTCAGCACACGATGGAAGCCGCCGGCGTTGACGACAACGTGAAAATGCGCTCACATTTCCTGTCCCAGGTGGGACCGGCTGCGATGCGGATCTTGATGACCCTCGTGGCCCCCCGGAAGGTGGACGAAGTGCCCATCGACCGCATCTTGGAGACGCTTCGTGAGCATTTCCAACCGCCGGTCTCAATCTTCCCAGCCCGGGTCACGTTCCATCGGCAAGACCAGCGCCCCGGCGAATCTGTGTCCACCTACGCGGCGGCCCTCAGGCTGGCAGCGGTGCACTGCCAATGGGACGACCTGGACCAGGCCCTCCGAGACCGCATGTTGTGCGGGTTGAAGGACGAGGAGCTGCAGATGCGCCTGATGACCCGCGACAACCGCCTCACATTCAACGAGGTACTGCGGGAGGCCCAAGCAGCCGAGGAGGCCAGGAGCGGGGTCAGGCTTTTTAAGTCCCGAGGGACCACGGCCGAGAGGGCCAAGTCACCAGTGCAAGCGGCCCGGCGGACACCAGCAAAGATGGCCTGGCGGGCCTCCAAGCCGCCCGCCGGCTCACCAGCGATGTCCGAGGAGTCGTCCACAACGGCAGACCACTGTTCCAGCGAGGACGACGATGTCCAGCGGATAAGGAAACGCGGGGAGAAGCGTGAGACCCGCGACAAGCAAGACCGCCGTTGCGACGGTTGTGGGGCGCCCCACGACCGCACGAGGTGCCCGTTTCGTAAGGCCGAGTGCCACAACTGCGGCCGGAAGGGGCACATCGCCAGAGTTTGCAGGCGCGGACGGACCGAGGACAAGAGCGGCCCAAGTCACCCCCGGGGACACCAGCGGAAGGCGACCGGCACCAGGAAGGTCTCATCCGGCTTCGACGAGGAAGGCGTCAACCGCGTGGGACTGGAGCACCGACGTTTTTTCGTTGAGGTACAGTTACAGGGGCTCCCAGTGAGAATGGAGATAGACTTGGGGTCGTCCTATTCTATCCTATCCCAGAGAGAGTATATGCGCATTCCTCCAGAGGCGCGGCCCAAACTGCGGGCCTTAAGGTCAAACTTGCGGGACGTGCAGGGAAATGGGATCCCAGTGCTGGGGGTGGGAAAGTTCGAAGTAAAATTCAAGAACTATTCCGAGAGACTGCCCCTAGTCGTCCTCAAGGGGGGGAGATGCTGCCTTCTGGGAACACAATGGTTTGCTCCCCTGGGAATCGAACTGTCCAGCATTAACGCCATCGAGACTGACCCAATGCGGGATGTGTGCAATGCGCACCCGGACGTTTTCAAAAAGGGGCTTGGGACATACAGGGGGCCCCCAGTCTCCTTTGAACTGGACCCAGAGATCCGGCCCATCCGCCTCAAGCCCAGGAGAGTGCCATTCGCCCTAAAGGACAAGATCGAGGCGGAACTGGACAAACTGGTGGGGCAGGGGATTTTGGTTCCAGTTGACTCGGCGGAATGGGAAACGCCGATTGTCACGGCCCTTAAATCAAACGGGGAGGTCAGGATTTGTGCGGATTATAAATGTACGATTAATAAGGCCATTCGGCCAAATGCATATCCGGTGCCTGTGGTCAGCCATCTACTGGCCACGTTACATGGGGGGAGGTGTTTCGCCAAGCTAGACTTAGCGCAGGCATATCAGCAGCTCTCGGTAACCCCAGCTGCTGCCGCCGCACAGACGATCGTAACCCACAAGGGGGCCTTTAAGGTGATGCGCCTCCAGTTTGGCGTAAATTCGGCCCCCGGGATTTTCCAAGCCCTTGTGGAACGCCTATTAAAGGGACTCCCAGGTGTCCTCCCCTACTTCGACGATGTCCTGATAACAGTGGGGAGCGAGGCAGAGTTAGCTAGGAGGTTAGATGGGGTCCTCTCAGTTTTCGAAAAAGCGGGGCTTCGCCTACGAAAAGACAAATGCGTGTTTTTCGCAAGAGAGGTCGAGTTCCTCGGGTTTAAGGTAACCCCAGAGGGAATTCGCCCCTCGGAGTCCAAGGTTGCGGCCGTAAAGAATGCCCCTTGCCCCACCGCAAAGCCAGAGTTGCAGTCCTTCCTAGGGCTCCTCAATTTTTATCACTCATTCCTGCCAAGGAAGGCATCGGTCGCGGAGCCACTGCACGCCCTACTAAAAAAGGACGCGGCTTGGCGGTGGGGGGACAGGCAGGAGAAAGCATTTGGAGAGCTTAAGTCACTCCTTTCATTGAATGCTGTCCTGACTCACTTCGATCCGAGGAAGCCAGTGGTTCTAGTATGTGATGCATCCCCGGTGGGGGTGGGGGTGGTCCTGTGCCACGTGCTAGAGAACGGGCGGGAGGCCCCGGTGGCGTACTATTCAAGGTCCCTTTCAAAGGCTGAGCGCAATTACGTGCAAACGGATAGGGAGGCCCTGGCCATAATCGCGGGAACGAAAAAGTTCCATGACTTTTTGTATGGCCGCGAGTTTATGGTGGTGACTGATCACAAGCCGCTTCTGGGGATCTTCTCTACCGGCAAACCGACCCCCCAAATTTTATCCCCCAGGATGCTGCGTTGGGCTATATTCCTCAACGCTTACCAGTACAAGCTGATTTACCGCCCAGGGAAGGAGATCTCCCATGCAGACGCACTGTCCCGATCCCCTCTCCCTAGCCTAGGAGACCCCACATGCGAGGTGGAGCAGGACCACCAAGTCCTGCTGATCGAGGCCCTCGACTCACCCCCCATTGTCCCGGCCGACCTCGCCAAGGCGACGGCGGCTGACAAGACCCTGGTCCAAGTCAGCTCCTGGGTTAGAAAAGGGTGGCCCACGACTTCCCCAGGTGAGGAATTCCAGCCGTTTTGCAGATGCAGAGTGGAGCTCTCCCTGGAAAGGGGCTGTTTACTCTGGGGACAGCGGGTAGTCATCCCCGAAAAGTTGAGGGCGAGGGTGCTAAAGCTACTGCACACCAGTCACCCAGGGATTGTGCGCTCCAAGGCCCTAGCCAGGAGTTTCGTTTGGTGGCCCAAGATAGACGCGGATATAGAACGGTTAGTGGGCACGTGCGAGAGCTGCCAGAGCTCTCGGCCTGAGGAATCCAGGCTACCCCACAGGGAATGGGACACGGCCCGCGGGCCATGGTCCAGGATTCATGTCGACTTCGCGGGGCCTTTCCGCGGGGCCACGTTCCTACTGGTAGTCGACTCCTACTCCAAGTGGTTGGAGGTAATCCCTATGAGCAGCACCTCCTCCGCGGCAACCATTAGGCAGTTGCGCAAGCTTTTTGCCTGCTTCGGCCTGCCAGACGTTCTCGTGAGCGACAACGCGAGTACTTTCACGTCTGCGGAGTTCAAAACGTTCATAGAAAGAAACGCAATCAGGCACATCACAGCTGCCCCATTCCACCCCGCCACAAACGGTCAGGTAGAGCGCCAAGTGCGCACTACGAAAGACGCACTGCGGCGCATGGGTCCTGGTGAGTTGAACCTGCACCTGTGCCAGTTCCTCATCTGCTACAGGACAACCCCCTTAGCCTCAGGTTTTTCCCCAGCCGAACTCCTCATGAGGAGGCGTCCGGTAACACTTTTTGACCGGATGGATCTGTCCAGGGTGGAGGATGAAGGGAGGAATATAAGCATGGGGGGAGGGAGCTCCAAAAGTTTTGCGATAGGGGACCCGGTTCACTGCAGAAACTATGCGGCCTCGGGACCAGCGTGGGTACCGGGCACAATTGTGGAGCAAACGGGGCCGGTATCCTACAGGGTCGAAACCAGTTCAGGTCTACTTTGGAGAAGGCATGCCGACCAACTCAGAAGGCGAGTCACAGGGGAAGGGGCATCAGCGTTAGGGTCCTCCCCCACCCGCATTACCCAAGGGGGAGACACGGCGGAACCCGCAGATACAAACGCGTATCCTGGGTTCCCATCCACAGAGGAGGATACTTTGAAAGAGAGGGATCAGTTTGGTGATGATTATGATTTTCCGTACCAGGGGGAGTTAGCGGAGTGGTCCCCCACCCGTCCTAGCGAGAAGAGGGGTTTCAGTTCAGCCCCTGGTACCTCCAGCCCTCCCCCCAGTTCTTGCATCCTAGAGTACACCATAGCTCCGGCACCTAAAAGACAGGCAGCCGGCGGGAGCTCACCCGCCCCCGCCGCAATCTCCCGAACTCCCGAACAGGCAGCAGGAGGTGGCGGGACCGCGAGGGCATCCTCGTCGGTCCCGAGGTTTGTGCTGGGAGGGTCCCCGGGCTCCTCAGGAAATAGACAGGGGTTCACGTCCCAGCTGTTCATTCCATTCCCGTCCCCCAAGACAAGGGCATCGCAAGCTCCCCACAGAACCACTAACGAGTCTCCATTTTCCGTTGCAGGACGAGACTCCGCGGAGCCAGGAGTCACAGGCTCCCCTGTATTAGGTCAGGCAGCCGCACACCCCAGGCGCAATTGCGGCAAGCCACAATGGTTGAGGGACTTCGTCCCATCCTAGGGGGGAGGGATGTTATGTATGCATGTACAATGTTTCTTTAAATATATGAATGTAACCAGTCCACAATCACAATGTATCTCAGCTGTTAAGGAACGCGAGCAAGCCGCCCATAGAGGGCAGCTGCGAGCGTTCAGTCTCACATGGTTCACATTCCCCAAATCACGAACAGCCACGGGAATTTCCCCGCATGATCAAGAGCTACAGAAGAAGAACTACAGAAGAGAGGCGTGACCTGGGCGAGGCCACGCCGGCAGCAGCCAATGAGCTACCGTGCAACAAGATTCAAATGCATTATGTACTGTATATAATGAGATGTACCTCCGCCATTACCACATGTTCATACTGACCATCAATGAATAAACCTGTGTTAGTCCTTCCTGCGACTCCTTCTTTGTCTCCCGTGCAAGACACCAAAGCTTCGCTCCCACCTCCCGTGACCAGCAGGGCCACGGGAGGGAGCCGAAGGCGCTGGCGTCCGGGGTGGCGGCGGCGGCTTTTCATGGCCCCTGCCATGATGGAAAACAGCTGGGCTTTGCTCCCACCTCCCGTGACCAGCAGGGCCATGGGAGGGAGCCGAAGGCTGTATGCAATGCATACAGTAAAAAATATCATTTACAATTACAATTACAAAATCTCTGTCTGCAAAATATTACAACAAAAATATATATACTACAATATGCACTACAATGGCCCTTAAGTCCTCCATGGGGTGGGCATGGTCCCTCACGACAAACAAGCCACAGGGAGAGTCCAACAGTGGAAAAACCCTGCAGGGGAGCATGGGGGGAGGGGCTTCCCGCATTGTGGGTGGGAAGTTTTTTATGTAGCCGCCGTGGCCGCGCCGGCCTTGCACAGCTGCGGCCAGTCTCCCCTTTCTGAACCAGCCATGGGAGGGAGGGCAAATGTCCAATGTTCTCGCCGGCCTCCCTCCCAAAGGCGAGACTGGCTCAGTGGCGGTGGAGACGCCAGGGCGGTGGCGGCTTTTGGATTACTATATTGTATTACTGTGTATTTACTGTGTATATTGTGTATTGTATATTGTGTATATTGTTTATTAAGAATGTGAGCCACCCTGAGTCAGGTTCCGTGATTGGGCAGCATACAAGTGTGAAAATTAAATTAAATTAAATTAAATTACTTATTTATATTATTTAAAAGACGTTTGCCCCATGTTTCTCCTAAAAGAGGTTCAAAGCGTTAAACAGCAAGACAAAGTGAACTCTTTGTAAAAACACAATACTGTATTTTGAAAGTGACTTCCAAACATACCTGTCAAGTTTTGGATTTGGAAATAAGGGAAATTTCCTGGCAAATACAGGATACTTGACAGCTATGCTTATCCTGTGCTGCCCTCCAATGGTGGCAATAGGGCATTGCAGTCTAATTAATAAGGGATGATGGCAGGAAAGAGGGTAAAATAAGGGGTTTTCCTGGCCAATAAGGGATACTTGACAGCTATGCTTCCAAATGGTCCTTTGAAAATGATGTTTTGAAAGGATGTTGGCTTCTCCTGCTGTTTCACACAATCATAATAGGGGCCATGGCGGCTTAGTGGTTAAGACACTGAGCTTGATGACTAGAAGGTCATAAGTTCAGCAGTTCAAGACCCGAGCGCTGTGCAACTGAGTGAGTTCCCTTCATTTCTACTTCTGGTGCTTCTGGGGTTGAAAGGATTAGCCAGTGAAAAATCTCCATTGCTGGTGATCAATCTCTGTTCCCAGGGGACACCTGATCACTGAAGTAGCAATCGCCAATATGATACAATGCACACAATGCCCTTCAACGTGCACTGAGGAGGACCTTATGCTGGCGAGAGGAATTTATTTTATTTATTTTATTCGATTTCTATTCCCGCCCCCTCGCCGAAGCGACTCCAGGCGGCTTAAAATCAACCAATAAAAACACTGAAATATAAAAACACCCCGACAGCAATTAAAATCATAAAGACACTAAAAAGCCATTACAATACCCCAAAATGCTGTTGAGGTGGCCCGATATTAGATGTCATCTAGTCCTTTTAATTCCTTTGTGTTTCAGATATGTTAATTTTAGCTTTGTATGTTATCATATGCTGGTGGTGCCTCTGACATGAATAAAGAAAGAAAGTTCCCTTGATCTGTCCCAGCTCCTGCCAACCTAGCAGTTCGAAAACAAGACATTGCAAGTAGCTAAATAGGGACCACTTTGTCGGGAAAGGTAACAGCATTCCATGCATCTAATCATGCCTTCCATATGATCACAGAAATGTCTGCACATGCAGACAGCTCTGGCTCTTTGGCTGTAAACAGAGATGAGCACCAACTCCTAGAGTCAGACATGGCTGGCTTTGGAGCAAGGGAGACCTTTATCTTATAGTCCCAATGTTAATGTGTTGAATTTTACTCTCCATTTCTACGTGCAAATGAATTTTCTTAGCCATTCCTCCTCTCCTGATGGGTTATTTCCATCCATTTAACTGTTGTTCACAGGACTGGAGCAGCTGCATCAGGAACAGCTGCTTTGCGACACAACTATAGTTGCCAAAGGTGAACGATTTCCCTGCCACAGGTATTGTGTGTTTAAATTTTCCAATTACGAGACCAGCAAAGATATTGGAATGCACATTATTGGGCTAATTCTCTTCCTCATTCTCTCTCTTCTTCTGCACCAAATCGGACAATATGAATAACATTGAATAACATGCTATAAAACCATTGGTTAGAGTTTTCCCAAGCTTTGAAAAATTTCCCCATCATCCTAGAACTTCCCCATCATCCTAGAACTAGATGGTTCCAATATTTCTACTAAGCTTAGTTTATTTCCTATCAGAACTTTAAAGTGAAATACGCTCGTAATTTGGGGTCCACCCTAGGCGTGGGAATGCATTGGCTCAAGTGTCTAAGATGCTGACTGGAATGTGGCAGGTCAGCCGTTCGAGACCCGAGTACTTCAGGACAGAATGAGCTCCCGTCTTTGTCCCAGCCTCTGCCAACCTAGCAATTCAAAAGCAAGTAATTAAGTAAGGGGCCACTTTGATGGGAACGTTCTGTGTGCTCTGGTGTCTAGTCATGCCTGCCACATGACCACGGAAATGTCTGCAGAAGTAGAAAGCACTGGCTCTTTGGCTGTGAAACAGAAATGAGCACTGAATCCTAGAGTCAGATGCGACTGGCTTTCGAGCAAGGGTGACCTTTACTTTTACCCTACTAAGCATGCCTGCCACGTGTTCATGGAGATGTCCGCAAATGCTGATAGTGCTGGCTCTTCGCTATAAGCATTGATGAGCACTGAACCCTAGAGTCAGATATGACTGGCTTTTCAACGGTGACCTTTAACTTTACCTTTCCTGTGATTTGGCCTTCCTGGCTAATTTTTAGCTTTGCCTTTGGTAGAAGGACTCAGCCCTGAGAAGGTAAATAACAGATGTGCCCAGATCTTTTCTGAGCTATTAGCCCTTGCAGGGTATCTGCTACTGAGGACTGTTTCCAAGAGTTGGTCCCAGCTACAGTATCATGGAACCAAAAGATCCAGTCTGGTCAGGTTATCCTGCTATGGCAATAGAGTAGACCCTAGTGCCAACAACTCAGTGTCAATCATCAGGCAGCATTTACCTAACCTGACACCCCTGAGGACTAACGGCTTTGGATAGCAAAATCCACAGGGAAGGGTGATGGTCCCTGAGTGGATTAAATCCCGCTTGAATCCATCTTGATGGAGGGCAGCAGCTTCATCCATCCTGGCCTGGAGCTGAGCAGGTCCTTGTGTGTCAAAGGGGTTCAGGACCATGAAGTGCCCCCCCAGACTGGAACAGTGGTACTATGGGCGTCAATTTAAAATGCAGAAAACAAATGTTAGGTCACTGTATTATATTGTTCCCAGGACAATCTTCGTGGCTGATCAGTACGATGAGAGCCAATATTTGGAATTGGATACAGCACTTAAAGAAGACCAAGCCTCCAGGTTCTCAAACAAGGTCTTGACTCTCGCATCTTCTGTTGGTTAGGATGCTACTCGCTGCCACCAATCCATACTTCCGAGCCATGTTCTCGAACCCTTTCCGAGAGTCCCAAGACGGTGAGGTTCTTTTGCCGGACATGGATCCCACCATCATCCAAACTGTGCTTAACTATTACTACACAGAGGAGATCATGCTGGAGCCAGGTGTTGCCCAAGATTTGTTTGTTGCAGCCAGCAGATTTCAGATTCTACCGCTGCTAGAGAGTTGTTCCAGGTAACAACATGCATCAGAATGTGGTGTGTGTGTGTGTGTGTATAAGGATAACAAAGCCCATTATTCCACCAACACAGGACTTGTTCCACCTGTCAGAGACCTGCACCCATCATACCTGTCAAGTTTTGGATTTGGAAATAAGGGAAATTTCCCAGCAAATAAGGGATACTTGACAGTTATGCTTATCCTGTGTTGCCCTCCAATGGCGGCAATAGGGCATTGCAGTCTAATTAATAAGGGATGACGGCGGGAAAGAGGGTAAAATAAGGGGTTTTCCTGGCCAATAAGGGATACTTGACAGCTATGGCACCCATTCAGGAACCTAGCATAAAATCTTTTGCTGCTTCAGAGTACATGAGGGTTTGCTCCAGGCTAGAGAAATCAATCATAGATTTCAATCCCTGGTTGTTTATGCTTACAAATCAGCCAGATCAGGTAAGAACTAGCAATGTATTGTACTGTAGATTAGGCAGCAATATGTAGCATTGCCAACAAAAGAATAAAGCACTGGAATTTTCCCCACCAGTTTTTGCTCTATATGAAAAGTACAACAAATTCTGTAACAAGTCAGCTTTATTATATGCAGGAAAAATAGATCAAAATTTAGAATCATAAAAGAAAAGATACAAAAATAAAAGGGAACATTTTTACTTTCCCCCTTTCCCAGGATAAAACAAGAAAGGCATATCTAGCTCTATTTCCTGGCCTAGGCAGCGAAACAAAATCAGGAATAGATCCCACCCTCCTACTATTCTACTCATCACAATTCTACAGCCACAAAAATGTCTGCAAACACAGACAGCATTGGCTCTTTGGCTATAAACAGAGATGAGCACTGAACCCTAGATTTGGATACAACTGGCATTTGAGCAAGGGTGACCTTTACCTTTACTCACAAGCAAGCATAGGCAATGCATTGACAATGAAACCACCTAATAAATGGGGTTTCTTCTTCTACATTCTAAGATAGAGGAGGAGGAGGGCAACCAGAAGGATTAGGAGACAGGAACACCTTCCTTACCATCTGAGGTTGCAACGGTTGGGCCTCTTCACTCTTGAACGACGGCGCCTAAGAGGTGACCTGATTGAAGTTTATAAAATCATGCACGGTGTGGACAAAGTAGATAAGGAAAAACTGTTTTCCCTATTGCACAACACTAGAACTAGGGGGCAATCCATGAAACCTTTGGGTACTAGTTCTCAAACAAATAAGAGAAAGTACTTTTTCACCCAGAGGATCACTGGTCTATGGAACTCCCTGCCAGAAGACATGGTGACAGCTGTCAGTCTTGATAGCTTTAAGAAAGGATTAGACAAGTCCATGGAGGACAAGGGGTTCAATGACTATAATTATGGATACCTAAGGACAACCTCCGGGTTGGAGAGATAGGCAGGATATCTCTCAATGCCATTTCCAGGGAATCCTAAGTAGGTGAAGGCATCTGCTTGGAAATAATACCCTGAAGCAAATGGTGAGCCACGGTGTGAGACAGAATGCTGGACTGGATGGGCTCCTGTGGCCTCTTCCAGCAAGGCTGTTCTAATTTCTTATGATAACCAAACCCATTTTTCACCCTTCATTCCACCTCTGCCTGTCTCCTAAACGATAAGACTTGACATTCAGTGTCAATCTTCTGCAATTCCATTCCCAAAGTATGGAATTGCCATAAATTCCAAGAGGACAGGTAGCTGCACCTCACTTGAAGATTAATTCCAAGACTTTCTTCATCCCTGCTCAGGAAGCAAAGAAACACAGTAACCATTTTAAACTCTCTAAAAATAAAGGCCCCTTTTCATTTCATTACAGGGAAAAAGTATTATTTAGGCAGCACCAGAACCAGCCAGTGAGATCAATGTGCAGTTCTCTTGGATCAGTGCAAGTACATCTGGGATCCAGATATTCTGTGATGAGGTTATACCAGGGATTCTCAACCTGCGGCCCATGAGTCAAATGCAGCCCATGGTACCATTTCATGTGCCCCCCCCCAATTGCCTCCACCACACCCAGAAATGCCATGTGATGGAACAAGGGCAAAATGGCCATCTAGCCCCCGAAGCTGTCTGAAGGAGCATGACCCGGGCCCCAGCTTTAAAAGGTTGAGAACTCCTGGATTATACCTTTGGGTGGGACAGATTTGGGCTTGGCCTTTCTTTCTTTTTTTAGTTTTTTATTTATTTATTACAAACATGAAAGAAAACAAATAAACATTTATAACCTTACATTACATTACAATACAATACAAAAAACAAAAAGCAAATAATCGGATATACATTGAATACATTCACCCTCACTCCACCCTTCACCTCCCACAACCCACCATAACATATAACATGTAAACACATAAACAAACTTCTCCAACACCCTCGCCCAACCCTTCACGTCTTCTGTCTTCTTCACTACCCTTATCCTTCCATTGAAGGACTGCCTCCAAGTGCTGAAGAAGGGGAGGGAGACCGGGACTAGAGCGGGTTTGCTGGTATTTAAGACATTAAGTGAATTCTATTGTTCATAACAATGCAGTTGTTTCTCTCTCCTTTCCTCATAATAATGGCTGCCATACCATTACTCATTTCATTACTTTTCTTTCAAATAGTTTCTATCCACATTTTGATCCCAAAGTTATCCCCGCACCCCCTTTTTTCTATAGTTACTGTGATGATCAAAATCATTCAATTTTCCTTCTAAACTAATTACCAATTCTTGCTCTTATTTATTTGTTTATTTATCTATAGACTGTGCATTCAATACTCTCCACAAACTTCCCCAACGTATATCACCTATTGAGATGTTATCTGTCCCTTTATCTGTCTGGATAATCATTAACTACACTCCTTAACAAAAAATTATTTATCTATTTCAACCAATCTTTTCCTTAGACCAAACTTCCTCCCTCTTGGGACAGAGCAGTTATGGCAACCGAAATCACAGCAAATCAAATCAAATAAAGGGTCAATTTCACACACACACACACACACACACACACACACACACACACACACACACACCCCTTTTAAACAAAAAGTTTCCAAAACATCACACTCTACATTAATACTACTTGCCTTTCCTTGACAATCCTTACCTGCGGTTTATTTACGGTTTTGAACCACTATTAACCTTCCTTAGCTGAAGATAATTTTTTTATAAACCTTCCCTTTTACCCTTATCCTTCTCCCTGTTTTCCCCACCTCTTTTACATTCTGGGCTAATTTCCAATAGTTGGAAGCTCTTCTTTAAGTTTCCTCCATACTTCTGACCCTTCTTTGATAATATTACATAATCCCAGTATATCCAAGTACTCAGATTGTTTACTTATCACAACCACTTTCTCTACCCAAAAGAATCCTAACCACTGTAATTATTACCAATTATATCTCACTCCCTTATCCCTTAACAATGTAGTAACTGGTTTAATTTTCTTCCGCCACAAACCTTCTTCTATCGTTATGTCCTGATAGATATCCAATGATTCACCGTCCAATTTTGGTGCTCGTGTACCATTTCTTCTTAGATATGCCATTAACCTTATTTTACTGCCCAGATCTGCAAATTTTTACCAAAACCAACCTTTTAGAAATCCCATTTCTTTTCTTCCCCAATCTATAAACTGCTAGAATATCCTTCTATGTAAAATCCCTCCCTGTCTTAAATTAATTCAATCAATTAATAATTCTCTCGCTCAATCGATCTGGACTTTTCTCTGGAATATTTTTTATCACCACATTTTTTGTCACTCCATCTGCTCCAGCATATACAATCTTTTTTATCCATTCTTGTGTCCTTTTCTTTTTTCCCTTGTGTGTCTTTTGCCTCTGTTGTCACACAGTTATTATTTGCTACTTTCGTAAAGTTGGTTAACAAATCCCTTAATTTCTGTTGTCCTTTCATGGTGTCTTTCATTTCTTGCATTCTTTTCTCATCCATTCTGTCCAACCTATTCTCAATTTTGCTCCAAACATCTATTTTTTCTCTATTGTTCCTTGCACATCTTTTATCTCTCCTTCCACAAATTTTAATTTTGTCTGTAATGTCACTAAAATATTATTTGCTGCTTTCATAAGGTTGGCCAATAAATCCTTCAGACCCTGTTGTCCTTTCATAATATCTTTCATTTCTTGCCTTATCTCCTTCATTCTGTCCATCCTTTTCCCAATTTTCTCAATTTCACTCCAAGTATTCTTTTCTTTCTCTTTCTCCAGTTCATTTTCTTACAGTTCTTTCTCTGTTGCTCCCAACTGTTGTTTCCCGTTTTTCCTGCTGCAGCAGCTTAAAATTGGCTATTCTTCTATTTCCAACCAAATCCATCTTTGGTAACTACAAAGCAATTAGCTCTAACATATAGTCTATTTTAGGATCTCTGGAATCTTTGGGGTGATAACAGCTCATTCATTTACTTTCCAAGTCCTCTACATATTAACTTATATTCTTCAATTAAGAACTTACTATCATTTCTTTCTTTTTCTTAACTTTGTTCTCTCTCTTGCTTTCAGGGCTGACTATTTCTCATTTCTTTTTCTCTCTCTGCTTTTCTCAGCTGTTCCCATTTTACTTCATCAATTTACTTCATCAGCTGTTTCTTAATTTCAAGAATTTGTTCTTCCTCTCTCTTCTTTATTCTTCAAAAGTTCTTTCGGAAAAACAGAGAACCCTTTTTATTTCTTTTTATTTCTCCCTTTAATTTGAAACTTCACTCCAGTGTTTAGGGGAAATGAAGGCTTTTTCAGAGCTCAAAGCTTTAAAAACTTTTCAAAGTATCCTCTCAGGCTCGCTTCCACCACCTTGGACACTGAGAAATTCACAGCTCTGTTTTTCCTTATCAGTCTCATAAATCACACCTTCCTTCTCTCGCTGAGCCTTAATTAAAGTCCACTTACGGCCCCAAATAACCATTGAGAGATTTACAAATGTAGAACTTACAGGATCTTCCAGCAGCTTGCAGGTTGAGTCATCTCATTCATTTTATGTCCCATTCGGTCAGCATCTCCCTCTCTTTTCAGCCTCCGTTGCACTGACCCAGGGCTCTCACCCCATAAATTCTTCACCTCTTCACCCCACAGTTTACCTCTGTCACATTCCTCAAATTAGTCTTTGACACCCTATGTTTTTCCACGTTTTTATGCATTAATCTTGCAGCCTGCTTCACTCATGTCTTACTCCCCCGCCATCTTATTCCGGTCTCCGGGCTTGGCCTTTCTAATTTCCATTGGCATTCCATTTCTGTTTCTTTCCCTGCAGATTCCTCTTGGAACATCTTTCTTCAGAGAATTGTCTCAGGCTTTACGAGCTGGGCTATGCGCACAATGACCCAGCTCTTTTGCAACAGGCCAAGAATCTGGTCAACCTCCACTTCAAATGCCTCTCTGTAGAAGACCAGAGCTTCATCAACTTGAATTTCAGCACCCTGACAAACATCCTCTCCTTGGACAGCCTGGTCATCTCTTCGGAGCTCATGGTCTACCGGGCAGTGTGGCGTTGGGTACTGGCCCAGAGTGCCAGTCGGCTCCCATTCCTTGGGCAACTGATGAACTATGTCCGCCTCCCACTCATGACAGAAGAAGAGCTGAGGGAGGTTCAGAAAGACATGACCCGCTACCGGGAGCTCCGTCTGCGATGGAAACGGCTTAACCGACACGAGAGGCTCCTGCATAGTGGATGTTTGAGGCGAGGGATGTATACCACCTGCATCGTATGTGTGGATCTCTTCAACATGGAGGGCCCAGAGTTGAAAACCAAAGACTTCCAGGTAGGCTGCTATGACCCCCAAACGGAAATGTGGCAGAAGCTGCCCCTCTTAAAATGTCTGTACTGTGCTCGTTGCGTGGCCGTGGGAGACAAGCTGTACGTCACAGGTGGGGTTCACACGGATGATACATACTCTGACACCTTGCATGAATACAGCCCTTTGAAGGGTCGCTGGATCCAGCTCCCTTCCATGTCTGTAGCCCGAGCCTCCCATGGATTCCTAGCCTGCAATCAGAAGCTTTATGCCATGGGAGGTTGGCGCAAATATGAGGACTACCTCAATACAGGCGAGTGCTTTGACCTGGCAGAGAAGGCCTGGTCTCCCATAGCTCGAATGCCCTTTGCCCTCAGCCACTTTGCCTCAGCAGTTCTCAAGGGCAAGCTCTACCTGGTGGGAGGTGTCACGGATTCCGTGCGTTCATGGTACGCATCCCGGAAGGTCCTCATCTATGAAGTCAATTCTGACCTGTGGAGCCAAGTGCCTATGGAAAATGAGTGCTACTGGTCCGGGGCCATCACAATGAACAATGGGATCTATGTGATCGGAGGCTACTTCAGGAGTCGGATCAGGCATCACTTGGAGCGGTGGCCAGACTCGAGCAACCTCCGCTGCTCCCGGCGATGTTTCTTCCTGGGGGAAGACGGAAAAGTGGACAAGAGTGTCACCATCCCCAGGTTGCCTATGAAGCTGGCAGGAGCTGGTGTGGTACGCTGGAAGCATCGGATCTACGTGCTGGGTGGAGAGAACACCTACTTGTATAACAATCTGGAGGGTGAAAATGATGAGGAGTATTACAATACTGTCTACTACTGGGAGCCTGGAGCCCCCAAGTGGGTTCAGTGCCAGGAGCGGCTGCCATTTACCAGCTGGGGGTTGAGCGGTTTTGGGTGCACCGTCATGAAGCTGCCCAGGAAGCCTATCTTGGAGCTTTTCCGGAAGACATCCATTGCCCTCACGGCCATAGAGATGGTGAATTCCTAACAGCACCCTCAGGAGGCTAGGCTGCTTTGCTTCCAAAGATGGAATGGCCTTCCACAGAAAATGCCTCTCTGGGAAATCTAGTGGCAGTTCTCTTCTGAGGTCTAGAACATAAAGTCTAGCGGTGATGATTCTCTACTTGCTTGTGTTCAGTTTCTTGTTGACTTACCTGCATGACTGGTAGGCATGTCCAAGCAGACCACCCCAGCCCTAAGGCAGGCATGACTCCCAGGCCCCACCTCAGTGCTAAGGCAGGCATGACTCCCAGGCCCCACCCCGGTCCTAAGGCAGGCAAGTTATGGGGGTGGCCATTAGGCTAAGGTAACGTGGCAGGCATGACTGGTAGGCATGTCCAGGCAGACCACCCTTAACCCTAGCCCTTGGTCTAGTGCGTGCTCTTTACCCTAATCAGCAGCCCACCATTGCCCCCACCCCAACAGACATGTCCAGACAAAGGTTTTTTTCAGCCAGAAATGAACAGGCATGTCCAGACAAAGATCCCCCCCACCCCATGAACATGTGTTTGTGAGGCCACCATGGACCAATGGGAATGATTCCCTGGGTGGTTGTGACGTCCGCAGGTAGAGATGAGTGGGGGTATATGACTGGCTCTTGCAGCTACAGGGGTAAAGAGGACCAGCTGTGAACTTTACAGGACCAGGGGTGTTGTGATGAGTGAACTATGAAGAACGGAAACACCAAGAAGTGTTCCCATAATGGGAACTCTGATTTTCAAATGTATGAAGACATGGATTTTGCAGAAAGCCGGGCGTGTGCAACAGACGTTATAGACATGTTTTCAAAACCAGCTATCCAGAGTGAAGACAAATTAGAAAATGGGAGCCCTGGCGCCTCTGTGGAAAAGAAAGATCACACGGTAAGTGGGTTTTAAATTTGAATAGCTGGTTTTGTGGAAAGGTCTACATCTACATGAAGCCGTTGGGAGAGATCATCCATTCCCGCGGGTGAGTTATCATCAGTATGCTGGTGATACTAAGCTGTACATCTCGGCCCATGGTGATCCAAGCGATGCTGTCAAAATCCTATCCAAGTGTCTGGAGGCTGTTGGCATCTGGATGGGGGACAACGAGCTACAACTGAATCCCGGCAAGACTGAATGGCTATGGATTAGGGGCCCTGCGTTATCCCAGGAGCTACCATTTTTGGTTCTGGATGGGACTATTCTTCCCCAGACAGACCCGGTGCACAACTTGGGGGTCCTCCTGGACTCACGACTACTGCTTGAAGAGCAGGTGGCAGTCATGGCCAGAAGGGCTTTTGTCCAACTTCAGGTAATTTGCCAGTTGCGCCCGCTCCTAGACCGGGACTCCTTACTCATGGTCACTCATGCTCTGGTCACCTCTAGACTAGATTATTGCAATGCACTCTACATGGGGCTGCCCTTGACGACCATCCGGAGGCTGCAGTTGGTCGAGAATGCGGCTGCTTGGGTGGTGATAGGGTGCGGGCATTATGCTCATATCTTGCCATTGCTCCGGGAGCTGCACTGGTTACCAGTTTGCCTCTGGGTGCAATTCAAGGTGCTGGTAATGACCTATAAAGCCCTACATGGTAGTGGGCCAGGATATCTAAGTGACCGCGTATCCCCAAGAATGTCTGTCCATCTAACCAGAGCGGACCGGAGGGACTCTCTAATCATACCATTGGCTAGAGGGGCTCGCCTCTCTAGCACAAGAAGGAGGGTCTTCTCTGTGTCCACACCAGCCCTTTGGAACCTCCTGCCAATAGAGCTACAGCTGCAGACGGAATTGCTGCCCTTTAGGAAATAACTTAAAACCTGGCTGGCAGAGCAGGTGTGAGGTAACGATGGAGGAGTGACCCCCCACCTGCTGGCTTGTGTAAATAAATAATCCAGATCCTCCCTCTCTTTATGGACAGGGTGAGTGGGTTTTAATGGTGGATGGTTTTTAAATGATTTTATTGAGGAATGGTATTAAATGTTTTTATCATGATATTTTTCTGTTTCTGTTTCTGCTTTATCTGTTAGCCACTCTGAGTCACTTCGGCGAGGGGGTGGCGATACAAATGTGATCAATAACATTTAATAAATAAAATAAATTTACAAGCCTCAGTCGGATTTTTTGCTTACTCAAAAGTGAATTATTGACTCAGTGGAATGGGTAGCTATTTGCGAACAGCTGCCACTGGGACGGAGGCAGCATCCTGGAAAAGCTGGAGGATGTGGGGTAAGGGTCTCATCAAGGTCACACATCCAAACCGGCTGATGCCCTCACGGGACACGGGCACCTCCATGGCGCTTCGGTGCCAACGGGGCTCTCCGGGTTCCCAATGATAGATCGTTTTGTAGCGCTGGGACAAGTCTTCCCCACCCATAAGGAAGATGCGCTTGCCACAGCAAACCACACCGCCATTGGCAATCCCTCGGGATAGTTTGGGAATGTGGACACTGTCATTCATTTTGCCAGACCCACTGACAAAAAAGCACTTGCGAGTGCTATGGCGGTTTTCGCGCACACCATTTGCGCTGTCCCAGTTCTTCTTTTCAGAGTATCCCCCAATCACGTAAATCCCACCATCCATAGCCACAGCTCCGGCAGCATAGAAGCCCGTCGCCAGTGGCACCTGAGTCCACATGTTCGAACCAGGCTCATAGATCAGAATCCCCTTGTGGAATAACCAGTGGCTTGAATAGCCCATCGTGCCACCGAGAAGGTAGAGCTTATCATGAAAGACACTCGAAGCCGGGTGGCTCAGGGAGAAGGGGAGCTTGGAGATGGAGGCCCATGTGTCTGTTGTGAGATCTAAGCTCTCAGCCAAGTTGAGGAAATTTTGGAATTTGCGCCAGCCTCCTATCGCATAGAGCTTTTGGTTGTGGAAGAGGAAGGCATGTGCGATGCGTGCCACAGCCATGGAAGGCAGCGGCAGCCACTGGCACGTGAAAGAACTGAACTCATAGACGGCAGTGGAGTAAACAGTCTTATAGACGCCACCAGAGACATAGATTTTGTCTCCTGCAGAAGTGCAGCAAGCGTGAGTCAAGGACTCCAGCCCAGGAAGCTTTTCCCACATCTCTGTCTGTGGGTCGTAGCAGCCCATACGCATATCTTCCGTTTCCTGATAGTCACCCATCTGGCTGTCAATGCACAAGATATAGGGCTTATACATGCCTTCCCGGAGCCCCTGGCTCTGCTGCAACCTCTCCTCCCCGTCCAGAAGCTTCCATTCCAGTTTGAGATCTTTCCACTGCTCCAAGTCCTTCTGGAGTTTCTCTTGCTCTTCTGGGCTGAGCAGCGGGAGGCGAACATGACGCATCAGCTCGAGCATGGTGCGGCGCTTGTCAGGTTGCTTCTGCACCCAGCACTGTATGGCCTGGAAGACTTGGTACTCTGAAGCCACCGCTAGCTTGTTGGAGGAGATCAGGGTGATTAGTGTACTGAAGTCCAGCTGGAGGAAACTGTTGTCCTTGGAAATGGTGTCAAAATTCTGGGCAAGGAGGTGTAGAACCGCCTGGAGTAGGGCCTGGCTTTCATTCGCTCGAGACAAAGAATACATCTCAGACCAATTCTGCATTGAGAGGGCCTTCACAAGGAACCTAGGTGCAGGAGAAGGAAGGTTATGGAGATATAGAGCAATGGTCTTGGCACACATACCATTACATAAGTCAGTGATGGCCAACCTTGGAACTCCAGGTGTTCTTGGATTTCAATACCCAGAAGCCCAAGTCAACAAACTGCTGATCAGGGCTTCTGGGAATAGAAGTCCAAGAACATCTGGAGTGCCAAGTTTGGCCATCACTGATGTAGGTGCACAGGTGTAGCCTAGCTGAGAAGTGCAATCCTTACTCTACTGAAGTCTCTCTTGAGATCATGTGCAGGAGATAGTAGAAATGAAAGAAAATAAGAGCATAAATGTGAAGGAAGATGCCAACAGCTTAACTTTAAAGCAAGCAGTGGCTCAAGTGGTTAAGATGCTGACTGGGAGGCGGAGGTTCAGCCGTTCAAAACCCGAGTACTGCATGACGGAATGAGCACTCGTCTCTGTCCCAGCTCCTGTCAACCTAGTAGTTCGAAAGCAAGAAATTGCAAGTAGATAAATAGGGACCACTTTGGTGGGAAGGTAAACAGCGTTCTGCGCACTTTGGTGTCTAGGCACGCCTGCCACATGACCACAAAAACATCTGTAGAAGCAGACAACGTTGGCTCTTCAGCTATAAACAGAAATGAACACTGAACCCTAGAGTTGGATATGACTGGCTTTCGAGTAAGGGTGAACTTTACCTTTACTAGAGGGACATAGCAGCTGATAAGAGAGTAGCTGGGAAACCCGTATTTTGCTTTGCTCTTAGACTTATTTTTTTGAATGAATGAATGAGGGTAGGCAAAAGGCAGTAGAATAGATGGATGGATGGATGAAGGAATGGATGGATAATGGATGAGTGCCTCTTTGAGGATGTGCTTATTTGTGAGTGCTTGCATAGGTATTCACGTTCACAAACATTCTCACACATACTGTCACACCTCCTGTGTCATCCACTCCACATTTTGGCTGGGAGCAGAAACATACCCCTCATCTCCAAACTGGATCTGTTCCCACCAACTTTCACTTCCTGGCTTCAAAATTGGGCACCTGACTGATGTGTTCTCTCAGAGAGGGGCTGATGACATCTGGTTTGTGGGGATGATGAGTTCACATAGGGTTTGACCCTGAACTTTACCTAAACTAGCCAAGATGCTGAAGCTTTGCTAGTTGCTATGTGGTTGGAGCTAAAACCCAAGCTTCTCAGATGGAGGTATTCAGGAGTGGCATGGCTGGAGATGTAGATGGAGGTGAGGTGTCACTCCAGTGGAAAAGCCACCCCTGTGGTAGCACACCGTGCATGAGGCCTATTGTAAATTTACCTGAGAGAAAGACCTGGTGGCTTACCTACAGCATAGGTTCTGAAGAGGAATGATTTGAAGCTTGCTGGATCCTGCAAAAAGGGTAGGAGTCACCTCAGGAGTAAGAGTTACTTCCTCCGTGTAGACATATTTCAGGATGCTTTGGACAACTGATGGGGCTACATCTTGAAGCACAACCTCTTTCTCGTTGGACCTTTTCCATGTAGTGGTGAAAACGTCCCGGAAGAAAGGGCTGATGGCTGCCAGCAGTGCCCTGCAAGGCAAGATATGAGGACCTGAGTTCTTGGAGGGCAACCTGAAATGGAGGATCTCTAATTCCTTCCATTACCCCAAAGATTTAGAGGGCAGAGGGCTCCAGAACAGGAGGTAGTCTCCAAATAGGAGCGGGTCCGCCGAGAGAAAGCATCCAGGAAGAAGTATCACCATACTTCCCTAAAGACATAGGTATGATCTCATTTTGGAAGTGAAACACGTTTGAGCCTGGTTAATATCTGGATGGAAGGCTAGCTCAGTGTTGGAGCATGGACCCAGTGTAACTCTTCAGCAACACAAGGTAGATCAAGAGAAGAAATATTGCCCGAAAGCTAAGATATCTACTCCCACTTGGAGTTGACAATACTGGGGTAGATGGATTTGCATTTGGTCTAGGTAGGTGCTGTGGCTTAGTGGTTGAGATGCTGAACTTGATGCCTGGAAGGTCAACAGGTCAGCAGTTTGATTCCTGAGTGCTGCATGACAGAATGAGCTCATGTCTCTCTCCCAATGCCTGCCAACCTAGGGCTTTGAAAGCAAGAGATTGCAAGTAGCTAAATAGGTACTGATTCGGTGGGAAGGTAACAGCGTTCCATGTGCTCCACTGTCTAGTCATGCCTGCCACATGACCACAGAAATGTCTGCAGACACAGACAGCACCGGCTCGTTGGCTGTAAACGGAGATGAGCACCACACCCTAGAGTCGGATACGACTGGCTTCCAAGCAAGGGCAACCTTTACTTTACATTACCTACTGTAGGTAGGTGTAGGGCTAGCATCAGAAATTTCCGGGGCCCTTTTGGCCACGCCCCTTGGGTTTCCTGCGCATGCGTTGTTTGTTTGCGCATGTGCAGATCAGTGGTTTCCCGACACCGCCGGGCCCCCGTCATCTCAAGGCCCAGGACAGGAGTCCTGATGGTCCCCCACTGATGGCGGCCCGGGATAGGTATAAGTAGCTTATTTTTCATTCTGGTGTATCCAAATAGGTGGAAACAACCCTTTTTGAGATGCTAGACTGCTAGTGTAGAGAAATACTACTGAACACAATAGACCAGTTCTATCCAGCATAAACACAAATGTCTGCTTTCCTCTATGGAGAAGCAGTACCAGCAGAACAGGACAAATGGCTTCTTCTTCCTCTTCATCTCCTCCCCCTCCTTCTTATTCTTATTCTTCTTCAGGTATCATATCCGTTCTAGATATTGGCTATCATCATGGCAATAGTCTTCCTGTTTAACTCTTTGGAACAATTCTTCTGAGGACCATCCACACCAGCCTCTCAGGTTCTTTAGCTATGAAGTCCATCTATGTCCAGGGCCTCGTTTCCTAGGGATCATTCCTTGAATAGCAAGTTGGAGTATTAGACATTTCATGTTAATAAATCCAACTCTAATGTCAGCTGAAGTATATGAATAACCTGCTAATTAATAACCTGCTTCACTGAGCACCGCGTTTCCTCCCCTTTGGCTCCTTCCCATGGCTCTGCCGGTCACAGGACATGGGTGCGAAGCACAGCTGTCACCCATCACGGCTGGGGCCATCAAAAGCCATGCCGCCACTCTGGATGCTGGCCTCTGGGGATGTGGGAATGTGGCTGAAGACTGTCCTATTGCGGCCAGATGTGTCGGACTCACTGGACCCCTGCACCTGGTGAGAGCGGTGGTGGGGTGGAGAGACTGACTCTGTGGTGAGGCAACTGACGTGGCTTCAACAGCTTCAACAGCTCCGTCACCTGAGGACTTTGTCTATTGGGATGTTATGCTGATGTGATATTTTGGAAATTTTGTATTGCTTTACTAGTTTTTGATATAATGTATTTTTGGTTTTGTTATTTTGTATCTTTAGATTATAGTTTTGATTACATTGTCATACTCTATTTCTGAATGATGTATCTTATTATTGTATCTATAAATGTCTTGTAAGCCGCTTCGAGTTGTCCATTGGATTGAGGGAAGCGGGATATAAATAAAACATTAAAACATTAAATTAAAGTCCCATTAATTTCAACTGGCCTGCTTTAATTGAGACTAAATATGGATTCCCCCCCCCCCCCGAGTAACCCTCCACTCAGGTAATTGTTATCTACTCTGGCTGCCAGAAGTTCTCCAGGCTAAGCTCACTCTTATCGCCTGATATCTGAGTTTATTTTATTTAATTGACCTGTAAAACCCACACAGTCAGTCAACATACTGTTAACAATCCTGCCAATGCTCAAGAAACCTTCTGCCCCTCCCTCTTTTCCTGCCTACCTGTGGCAAGGAAATCTCTGTCCATTGACTACAAGGGTTGCATCGAAGAGCAGCTCTTCCTGGTACATTTCTGTAAGGCCTGGAGGTGAAGAAATGTACAAAAACTGGGCAGTTGGCTTAGCAGATCACAGGAGAACAAGTGCTGGGTTTATGACTGTTGAATAGGGGCAACGATTCAAGAAACTTGTAATTAGATAAATATCTGAATTGATGTCTATCGGCCAGAATCCTATTGCAAAGATGTGCCTGCATAAGGACAAACACATTAAGTCTTGGTATTAAATCCCTGTTTATTTTCAAGAGTCTGGTTGCATTTCTGGGTATTATTATTTACTTGAGCACATGGCTTGGAATTCAATCAGCACTTAAATGATTCTTTTATTTCATTTCATTTCATTTTATTTTATTTGTTTTATTTTATTTTATTTTATTTTATTTTATTTATTTATTTATATTCAAATTTACATAGCTGCCCAACTCACGAAGACTCTGGGCAGCTTACAATCTTAAAAACCTTTAAAAAGAACCACCCCATTAAAACAAATTACCCCGCTAAAACCCCCACACATATTAAAAAGAGGAAAATTACTTTGATATTACACCAACCAGCAGGTGGGGGTCACGTAGGCATCAATAAAGCAACAGGATTCTGGCCTTTTCCCCCAGGAAATCCATACTGGGGAAATATGTACAGGAGAAAGAGCCTTCAATTTGGTTATAAATAGGTAAAGGTTTCCCCTGCTGGAAAGCCAGAACCTTAAACAGCCATGGCCAGTAGTGACCCCTCCTTGCTAATATGGTCCTTGGGGACCCATTTGTGGTCTGTGACCCAAACCTCCAAGTGCACATCCTCTAAATCAGGGATTCTCAACCTGTGGGCTGAATGTGGCCTGTGGCACCATTTCATGTGCCCCACCACCACCACCACATCCACCACACCAGGAAGTGCCATGTGCAAGATGGCCATCCGGCTCCAGAAACTGTCTGAGGGAGTGTGACCCATGACCCCGGCTTGAAAACATTAAGAACTTCTGCTCCAAATGTTCTTTTCTATAGAACCCAGCATCACACATCTATGCATATCCATCCAAGCAGAATAAGGGTTCTTTGAGTCTTACCTTCTTGTAGGCCAAGAGGGCGGGTTTTGAGCATTGATGCCTGTCCCTTTTTATGGCTGGAGGTCATGGTGAGTTAAATGAAGAAACTGGAGAGAGAAGAAGGGAGAGAAGTCTGAGCGCTCACGCACACATGCACGCATGCACACATGTACGGAAGGAGGAGAAGGAAGAATGCAATTATACATGCTACTAAAATGATGAGCGCCCTTGCTAGGAAGCCAGTCGTATCTGACTCTAGGGTTCAGTGCTCATCTCTGTTTCAATTTGTAATGTCTTGCTTTCAAACTGCTAGGTTGGCAGGAGGTGGGACAGAGACGGCAGCTCACTCCATCATGCAATACTCGGGTCTTAGACTACTGACTTGCCCACCTTCCAGTCATCAAGTTCAGCATCTTAAAGACTAAGCCACCACAGTCACAATAAATCAAGATATTAATAAAGGTAATGGTCTCCCTTGCTTGAAAAACAATCTATCTGACTCTAGGAAGTAGTGCTCAGCTCCATTTACAAACAAATAACCAGCGCTGTCTGTGTCTGTAGATGTTTCCATTGTCATGTGCAGGCATGACTAGATGCCAAAGTACACAGAATGCTGTTACCTTTCCCACTGAAGCATTACCTATTTATGTACTTGCAATTTCTTGCTTTCAAACTGCTAGTTTGGCAGGACGTTTGTCCATTTCCAGCAGCAAATTTTGTGACCTCTAAATTCCAACATCCTAGGGTCACTCTTAGTCACCCTGAACTTATATATTTGTTTATCTGTTGCATCTGAACCCATGAAGGATTACTCAGACAGAGCTGGCTCAAACAACAACATTGGTTTATTGCAAGTAGCAAAGAACAGAGAACAGGTGCAGGGACAACATCTTATATACAGAATGTAGTTGTCACATTTAACCAAGACTTCTGGGGGAATGGGAAAATATTAACGAATCAGCTGCTGCCAAATTGGCACTCATTTTGCAAGGCGCGCTAATGCCTAAATACCCTTAATATACAACATTCCTCCCCCCCAATGGGGGACCCAACTTCCATACATTTTGGGAGGCCTACAGGCCCTCTTTGGACAGCCTATCTGTGGGGAACTCTGAGAGACAGGCCTAGGGCACCCATTAGTGCTAGTGGTCCCCGTAGACCCTCTAGACTGCCCTGCACTAAGGTTGGCCCTTGGTGTTTCTTGTGTTGGTCTGTCTGCTGAGTCTGGAGGATGGGAAACCAGCGCAGCCTCATCTCCGGAGACAGTCCACTTGGGGGGACTGCCCAGAGAAACAAATTCCAGCAATGACCCCAGTGGTGTTGGCTGGCTGAAAAGGTCCGGATCTATTTAGAAATCCGAGGGCTCCGAGTCTACCCCAGACTGGCTGGAGTCAATTGACTCGTCCAGCTCTGTCTCTGGGGAAGCATTCTGTCCAATAATGCAGGGACGTATTTGGTCCACGTGCCTTCTCCAAACAAACCCGTTATCCATAATCACTTTGTATGAGACTGGGCCAGTCTGTTCCAAGACCTCCCCCCCAACCATTGAGACCCTGGGAAAAAATTGGCTTGCTAGGGTCAAAGTGAGTGAGAATAGCGTACGAAGTAAGGAGTTTCTTGAATTCCTTGAAACATACTCCTGCAGGGGATCCCGATGCCACACAGCTTGCTTCCGCAATAGGCTGTAGAGGGGACTGCCACCATAGTTTTTTGAGGGAGGAATGAATGGTAGAAATTGAGTAACCCCAAAAAAGGATTGGAGCTCCGTCCTGGAAGTCGAACGTGGAGCGTTTAAAACTGCAGACACCTTGGATTTGGCTGGCATAACACCCTCAGCGGAAACTTTGAACCCCAAAAAAATCCACCTCAGTGGCAAAAAACAACACTATTTTTTTATGCAGAGACCCGCATTATGAAAACGCTCCAAAACACTTCCCAATTTAGCAGCGAGGTCCGCCCTATCAGTCCCTGGTATAAGAACATCATCAAAGTAAGGCAAAAAAACCCAGGAGACCCTTAAGCAACCTTTCCACCAAACCCTGGAAATCCCCGGGGCAGGATTTACCCTGAAATGGAGGCAATTGACCTTAAAAGCCCCCATATGAGTGGGGATCCTTTGGCACAAAGCCAAGGTGGGAGTCACAAGCAACTGTTGGCAAGCCTGTGCCAAATCAAGTTTGGTGAAACATTTACCCCGATGAAGTGAAGCGAGAAGGTGACTGACCACCGGTACAGGATGAGAATTTGGGTGAATTGCTTTATTTATGGTACATTTACAATCCGCACAGATGCGGATGTCACCATTTGATTAGATGGCAGTAACAATTGGGGTCTTCCAGTCAGCAGAGTCCACCAATTCTAAGATACCCTGTGCCACCAACTTATCCAGCTCCGCTTCGATACAGTCCTTAAGGGTGAAAGGCACCCTGCGGGGCTTCATCCATACTGGAACAACCTTCGGATCCAACTCAAAGTGAACTGGAGGGCCTTTCTACATACCCAACCCTGAACAGAACATGTCCGGAAATTTCTTACAGATGGACTGGATGGGGTCAGACCCCACTGAATGAATGCCAGAAATGGCTATATCCAGGGGACCAAACCACTGAGTCCTCCAGGAGGTTACTCTTCCCCGACTTGACCACAACCAGGGGAAGGAGAGCAGACATGTTATGGTAGTGCACATGAAAGTCCCCAATACCCAACACAGAGATGTGTCCTCCCTATACGTCACTCAGTCTGACCTTCAGGGGCCGAAACTACGGACAGGCAGATGGGGGCATGCGAAAAAATTATTTCTGGGTGGGTGATAATGGAAAAAGACATCCCCGAGTCAATTTCCATGTTGACAGGGCACCCCTGGATGGTGACGTCAATGAAAAACTTGCCGGAAAATGGGAATGAAACAGCAGCCCTCAAAGACCTTGGAAATCGGGTGATCCTTCTCCCAACGAGAGTTGTCCCTGGACAGCCTGATCGAAGTCTGGCGGCAAACTTTGGAAATGTGCCCTTTCTTTCCACAATGGTGGCACTCAGCCTCCCTAAACAGACAGTCAGCACATAGGTGTCGTCTCCCACACCCTCGGCACAGCGCAATGGCATCCTTGTGTGGAAGTGAAGGCAGCCGTCACCGGTGCTGAACTTGACTGATGTCGCCTTCTCCTTCTGACTCACCAGAAGATGATGAAGAGCTCAAAACCCTGTGTTTATGTACAATTGAATTCTTCTGTAGAGAATTAGCTGGTCTCGACTGCAAGAACTGGACCCCAGCATTGGCAATCTCTGCAGCTTGAGCCTCTTCCAGGGCTATGGCAAACGTTTGAACGTTCCGTTTCATCAGGCACCATTGCATGGCCTCGTCCCTGATGCCCACCACCAACCTGTCCCTCAGGGCTATGTCAAGATTCTCCCATTGACACAGGATGGCAGCATATCGGAGCACAGCAACGTATTTGGCAACGGATTCTCCCGCCTTCTGGTCACGCCTTTAGAAGGCCACCCTAGCTGGGATCACCACAACCTTGGGCCTGAAGTGATTTCGAAGGATGGCTAGGATATCCTTGAGAGAAATATCATTAAGCAGCCTCGGTAGAACCAAGTCGTTGAGAAGCTCAAGCATTGGCAAACTGCAAAAGGCAAGGAACGTAGACTTCTTTAAGACTTGGTAGACCTTTTTGAGAAGTACAGTAGTTTTCGAACTGGCACGAGTCACTTTCTCATCCTAAGCCCTTTTGGCATGCAAAGTCCTCCTCAGCCCCAGGCCAGGATTGATGAAGCTGCTGCCTTCCATAAAGATGGATTCAAGTGGGATTTCATCCACTTGGGCGCTATCACCCTTCCCTGTGGACTTCACCACCCAAGGCCATTAGTTCTCAGGATTGTCAGGTTAGTTAACTGCCACCTGACACTCGGCATTGAGTCACTGGCAGTAGGGTCTACTTCAGGAGTTCTCAACCCTTTTTTAAAAAAAATCTTTTTATTAAATTTTTGACAAACATACAAAAAAAGAAAAACAATAACAGTACAATATAATAATAAAACAAAAACAACATAAATACAATGTTAGCTCAAGTTCATAAGAGCTAGCACATAATATCTACTAATTTAAATTGATAATTGAAACTGCTGAGAGCCACCTCTGTTCAAACAGAGGAAGCAGTTTGAAGCTTCCAGAAGCAGGGGGGCAGGGCCACACCAGGCCCTTCCCTGAACTGTGACTCATAGGGGCGGAGCCACACTAGCCTTTAAAAGCTCTGAGCTCTTTCAGGGTCAGCCATTTTGACTCTGCATGTGCTCTTAAGCAGAGCTGCTGCTGAGGAGAGCCAAACAAAGGAAGTGAGCACTGGTAAGTTTTGCAGTTGGAGTAGAGCTGCTTTAGAGGCCTCTACTAATTTAAATTGATAATTGAAACTGCTGAGAGCCACCTCTGTTCAAACAGAGGAAGCAGTTTGAAGCTTCCAGAAGCAGGGGGGCAGGGCCACACCAGGCCCTTCCCTGAACTGTGACTCATAGGGGCGGAGCCACACTAGCCTTTAAAAGCTCTGAGCTCTTTCAGGGTCAGCCATTTTGACTCTGCATGTGCTCTTAAGCAGAGCTGCTGCTGAGGAGAGCCAAACAAAGGAAGTGAGCACTGGTAAGTTTTGCAGTTGGAGTAGAGCTGCTTTAGAGGCCTCTACTAATTTAAATTGATAATTGAAACTGCTGAGAGCCACCTCTGTTCAAACAGAGGAAGCAGTTTGAAGCTTCCAGAAGCAGGGGGGCAGGGCCACACCAGGCCCTTCCCTGAACTGTGACTCATAGGGGCGGAGCCACACTAGCCTTTAAAAGCTCTGAGCTCTTTCAGGGTCAGCCATTTTGACTCTGCATGTGCTCTTAAGCAGAGCTGCTGCTGAGGAGAGCCAAACAAAGGAAGTGAGCACTGGTAAGTTTTGCAGTTGGAGTAGAGCTGCTTTAGAGGCCTCTACTAATTTAAATTGATAATTGAAACTGCTGAGAGCCACCTCTGTTCAAACAGAGGAAGCAGTTTGAAGCTTCCAGAAGCAGGGGGGCAGGGCCACACCAGGCCCTTCCCTGAACTGTGACTCATAGGGGCGGAGCCACACTAGCCTTTAAAAGCTCTGAGCTCTTTCAGGGTCAGCCATTTTGACTCTGCATGTGCTCTTAAGCAGAGCTGCTGCTGAGGAGAGCCAAACAAAGGAAGTGAGCACTGGTAAGTTTTTGCAGTTGGAGTAGAGCTGTTTTAGAGGCCTCTACTAATTTAAATTGATAATTGAAACTGCTGAGAGCCACCTTTGTTCAAACAGAGGAAGCAGTTTGAAGCTTCCAGAAGCAGGGGGCAGGGCCACACCAGGCCCTTCCCTGAACTGTGACTCATAGGGGCGGAGCCACACTAGCCTTTAAAAGCTCTGAGCTCTTTCAGGGTCAGCCATTTTGACTCTGCATGTGCTCTTAAGCAGAGCTGCTGCTGAGGAGAGCCAAACAAAGGAAGTGAGCACTGGTAAGTTTTTGCAGTTGGAGTAGAGCTGCAAACTAGTAACAAAGGAAGAATATAGTCTTACTAGGTAGAAAGGTAGTAAACGTGTACATTTTTGAGGGCCAGAATACTGCACTTGTTAAAATGGATTCTGAGGGAACAGCTGTAGTTACCTGCAATTCTTGTGCCATGTTTGTGTTCTTGCCAAAGCATATGGAGAACTACACTTGCAGCAAGTGCAAGCTGGTTGCACTACTAGAAGAGAAGGTCCAGCAGCTAGAGGCCCGCATATCTAACCACCAACAAATTAAGGAGCTTGAGCTGTTCTTGGACAGAGCGGAGCAGACTATGCTGGACAAAGAAGTGACAGGGCACAGTTCTGAGGGAGAAGGCCCTTCACTAACTCAGGAGGGAGATGGTTGGAGGAATGTGACTCAAAGGAGGAGAAGAGTAGGGGATCACTCTGAGAGTCTGAAATTACAGAATAAATTTGAGGCTCTTTCCCTTATCACACCTGATGAGGAACACACAGAGGAACAACTGGTTCCACCTGATGATCTCTCCTTCATCACACTTGATGAGATCCAGGAAGATGAACAACAGGAACAAACTGAGGTTCTCTCCCTTAATATGGTTGATGAGGTGCATGTAGATGAACAGATTGCAGGAGAGAGGCTCCTTGTACTAGGCGATTCAATAATTAGAAATACAGAGAAATGGATTTGTGATGCACATGATAACTGTATGGTGACTTGCCTGCCAGGTGCAAAAGTTGCAGACATCACAAGAAATCTAGATAGATTGTTAGAGAGAACTGGGAACGAGCCAGTTGTCATGGTACACGTTGGTACTAATGATGTTGGGAAGGCCAAGCGGTCTGTCCTGGAAGCCAAATTTAGGTTGTTAGGAAGAAGATTGAACTCCCGGACTTCCAAGGTAGCATTTTCAGAAGTGCTGCCTGTCCCTCGCGCAGGACCTACCAGGCAGGCAGAGCTCAGAAGCCTCAATGCGTGGATGAGGCGGTGGTGTCGAGAGGAGGGCTTCAGATTTGTCAGGAACTGGAGAACATTTTTGGACAAGCCAAATCTGTTCAGGAGGGATGGGTTGCATTTAAACCATGATGGGACCAGATTGCTGACACTCAACATCAAAAAGGCTGCAGAGCAGCTTTTAAACTGATAACTGGGGGAAAGCCGACAGGAGCTGGGCAGCATCCGGTTCGGGAAAGTGTGTACTTGAGTAGTGAGGAGGATGCAAAAATTACTGAGCAGAGCAAGGAGCTAGTCACCAGCACTCTAGCAGAAGGATGCAAGAGGCAGTCTAACAATGCAACTAGACTCAAAAGACTGTATCAGGAAAGCATATATAAATGCTTGTATACAAATGCCAGAAGCCTCCGGAACAAAATAGGGGAGCTGGAATACTTAGCAATAGATAAAAATATTGATATTATTGGTATCACTGAAACCTGGTGGACGGATGATAACCAATGGGATACAGTTATCCCAGGCTACAAACTGTACAGGAAGGATAGGAAGGGGCAAACAGGAGGTGGTGTAGCCTTGTATGTCAAAGAAGTGATAAAATCGTATGAATTGGAATATCTAGGTGATTTGGAGTCACCATTAGAAGCTCTGTGGGTAAGAGTACCAGGCCACAAGGATGGTCTAACAGTAGGCATATACTATCGGCCTCCGACCCAAAACTCTTGAGGGAGACTGGCAGTTGGAGAATGTTGTAAAGGAGGCATCCAGGAAGGGAAGCCTGGTTATAATGGGGGACTTCAATTACCCTCACATAGACTGGGTGAACTGTTGTTCAGCACATGATAAAGAGATAAAGTTCCTAGATATGCTCAATGATTGTTCCCTGGGACAGATGGTTGAAGACCCAACTAGAGGTTCAAGAATCCTTGACTTGATTCTGAGTAATACTCAGGATCTGGTGCAAGATGTTAATGTGACTGATCCAATAGGGAACAGTGACCACAACTCAATTATGTTTAACTTGATCATAGACCGCAAGTCACTGATAAAATCTAACACAGAGACCTTAAATTTTCAAAAAGGAAATTTCCCAAAGATGAGGAAACTAGTAAAAAAGAAACTGAAAGGGAAAATTGAGAGAGTCCAAACACTCCAAGAGGCATGGAGGCTGTTTACAAAAACAATAACAGAGGCTCAATTCGAATGCATACGCAAAAGGAAAAAGGGCACTGCCAGGTCCAAGAGGACTCCGATGTGGCTTACAGGAGCTGTTCGGGAAGTGATCAAAAGCAAGAAAAGCTCATTTAGAAGATGGAAGGCTTGTCCAAATGAGGACAGCAGGCAGAAACATAAATTCTGGCAGAACAAATGCAAGGCAACAATCAGGAAAGCAAAGCAAGACTTTGAGGAGCGTATAGCTAAAAATACTCAGAGAAATAACAAAGACTTCTTTAAGTACATTAGAAGTAAGAACCCAACTAGGAAGGCCATTGGACCATTAGATGACAATGGAAGGCAAGGGGTTATTAAAGAGGAAACAGAGATTGCAGAGAGACTCAATGAATTCTTTGCTTCAGTATTCACTGAAGAAGACAGAGACCACATGCCCAAAACAGAGCCTATCTTCGTAGGGAGGGAAACCGAAGAATTAAGCAAGATAGAAATAACCAGGGAGGAGGTCCTTGCATGTCTTGTTAAGCTAAACACTAACAAATCCCCAGGACCAGATGGCATCCATCCACGAGTTCTCAGGGAACTTAAAGATGAAATTGCTGATCTCCTAGCCAAAATATATAATCTTTCCCTCAAATCAGGCTTTGTGCCTGATGACTGGAAGGTAGCGAATGTAACACCAATTTTCAAAAAAGGATCCAGGGGTGATCCAGGAAATTACCGGCCTGTCAGTTTGACATGTGTCCCAGGTAAAGTGATGGAAACCATCCTAAAAGATAGAATTAATAGTTACATAGAAGAGAAGGCGCTGCTAAAGGAGAGCCAACATGGCTTTTGCAAGGGCAAATCATGCCTCACTAATCTGTTGGAATTTTTTGAGAGTGTCAACAAGCATGTGGATAAGAGGGATCCAGTTGACATTGTTTATCTGCACTTTCAGAAGGCTTTTGACAAGGTCCCACACCAAAGGCTCTTGAATAAACTTACCAGTCATGGAATAAAGGGACAGGTCTTGTCCTGGATCAGCAACTGGCTAAGGGACAGGAAACAGAGGGTAGCACTAAATGGACACTTCTCCAAGTGGAGGGAAGTAAAGAGTGGGGTCCCCCAAGGTTCAGTACTGGGACCCCTGCTTTTCAACCTCTTCATAAATGATCTAGAGGTAGGAGTAAAAAGCAAGGTAGCCAAATTTGCTGACGACACTAAATTATACAGGGTAGTGAAAACTGTGAGAGATTGTGAAGAGCTCCAGAGGGATCTCTTGACACTGGGGGAGTGGGCAAAACAGTGGCAAATGAGCTTCAACATCAGTAAGTGCAGAGTGATGCATGTTGGGGCAAAAAACCCCAATTACATTTATAAACTGATGGGGTCTGAACTCTCTGCGACAAACCAGGAAAGGGACCTTGGTGTCCTGGTGGACAATTCAATGAAGGTGTCAACCCAGTGTGCCTCAGCAGTGAAAAAAGCAAACTCAATGTTAGGAATCATTAGGAAGGGTCGCCATACCTCCAGAAGGATATTATGGAGTTGGAGAAAGTACAGAGGAGGGCAACAAGAATGATTAGGGGACTGGAACACCTTCCTTACCATCTGAGGCTGCAACGGTTGGGCCTTTTCACTCTTGAACGACGGCGTCTAAGAGGTGACCTGATTGAAGTTTATAAAATCATGCACGGTGTGGACAAGGTAGATAAGGAAAAAACTGTTTTCCCTATCGCACAACACTAGAACTAGGGGACACTCCATGAAACTTTTGGGTACTAGTTCTCAAACAAATAAGAGAAAGTACTTTTTCACCCAGAGGATTACTGGTCTATGGAACTCCCTGCCAGAAGAAGTGGTGACAGCTGTAAGTCTTCACAGCTTTAAGAAAGGATTAGACAAGTTCATGGAGGACAAGGCTATCAATGGCTATAATTATGGCTACCTAAGGACAACCTCCGGGTTGGAGAGATAGGCAGGATATCTCTCAATGCCATTTCCAGGGAATCCTAAGCAGGTGAAGGCATCTCCTTGGGAATACCCTGAAGGAAATGGTGAGCCACTGTGTGAGACAGAATGCTGGACTGGATGGGCTGTGGCCTGTTTCAGCAAGGCTGTTCTTATGTTCTTATGTATGTTCTTATAATAGTACTTAAACTAATTATTTACCATATAACCCCCAATATTAAATACCACATTGTAAATTATTACTATGATCATAACAATAAAAGCTTTCTGTGCTACCACTATTTTTATTTTTTAATAATTACACATCACCCTGTGAGTATATACAATGCCCGGAGAGTTTAGTTTCTGTTTCAACTCCAAAAACCTCTTTGAGATGGTACAGGTCCTAAGCTATCGTTTGCCATAAGAGAATGATCCACAAACGGTTTCCAAATACTCCAAAACCTAGTCTCTTTTAATTTATCTCGTTTTACTTTGATCTCCCATGTCAATTTGTCGTTCAATGCTAAACTCCACATTTCTTTATACCACTCTCCAATCTGTATATCTACATCGTTTTTCCAATTTCTAGCTATGCATTGTCTACCTGTAGTTAATACAATTTCCAATAATTCTTTTTCTTCCTTATTCAAACCCAAACCTTCCACATTTGTTAAAAGAATGGTACCTGACACCAACTTAACTCTTTTGCCCATTATTTCACCAAACTCCCCTTCTATTCTTCCCCAAAAATCCCTTATTTTTTTACAACTCCACCACATGTGTTCATATGTTCCATCCGTTTCTTTGCATCTCCAACATAACTTATCCCTTTTATTATCCATCTGATAAAGTCTTAGTGGTGTCAAGTACCATTGCCACAACATTTTAAAATTGTGTTCCTTAATTCTTACAGACATTGTTCTCATAATCCTCTTTTTCCATTTATTCCTCCATTCAACCTCCCCTATTTTTATATTCAAATTTTGTTCCCACTTCCGTTTCAAATCTTCCTGTGGATCTTTACCCTTATTCAGTATAGTGTAAAGTTTGCTTACCAGACCCTTAATACTCTTTTCCCCTTTTCTGATCTTTATTACCAATTCTTCAAATTCAGTCTTTGTTCTATCTATCCCTACTTCTCTTCTATATTTTTATTCCAATTATCCACCTTTAATTTCTGAAACCAATCCAATTTTAACTTTTCAAATATTTTTTTTTCTCTTGGTATCATCATCGCAAACTTTTAACCAGTCCTTCAGTAAGAACATCTCATTTTTATCCAATATTTCCTTTTTTTCCTTATCTAATTTTATTGGAAAACACACCATATCAGTCAATTCCAAAATTGGAGAGAAATTTGGGACCATATCTTTCTTTACCTTTTTCCACACCTCCATGAGACCTCTCATCATAGTATTATTTGACTTTTTCGGCTTGTCCTTTATTCCCAAGAAGATCATATTACCAATATTTCTATACTCTTTCATCTCCAATTCCTCCCAAATTGCCTTTTCTCTTGCCAAGATCTTTACAACATTCTTGATTTGGAATGCTCGATAGTATGCTAACAAATTTGGCATGCCCAAACCCCCTTCTTTCTGAGATAAGTACCAGAGCTTCTTTGAGAGTCTAGATTTTTTACCTCCATTACAGAAACTATTAAACATCTTTTGAAACTCATTAATTTCCTTCTCCTTCAAATGGATCGCTAGTGCATCAAATAAAAAATTAATCTTTGGCAGCAATATCATTTTGCAAATTGCAATCTTTCCGAACCATGACAGCTTCAACTTCTGAAACTCTTGTATTTTACTCTTAAATTCGGCTTTCAAACTGTCATAGTTCAATCGTTTAAGTTCTTCCAATTTATTTGAAATAATTATCCCCAGATATTTCAGCTTTTCTTTAATTTGTATATTAAGTGTCCCCACTATCCTTCCCATCTCGCCTACCCCCAAATTACACACCATCAGTTCTGATTTATCCCAATTTATCATTAATCCGGTTATAGCTTCAAATACCTGTAGGTGATCTTTAATCCTATCCATTACCAACTCCGGATGTTTCACCATAAGCAGTGTATCATCCACGTACATGCTCACTTTATTACCCATTATCCCTTCTATATTTAAATCATCCCTTATATTTTTGGTTAATATCTCCATTGCCATGATAAACAGGATAGGAGATAGTGGACATCCCTGCCTAGTACCAGCCTCAAGCTTTACCACATCAGTAACCTCTTCGTTTACTCTGATCCTAGCATTCCCTTTTTGATATAATAAATCAATTACCCTTCTAAATCTGTCTCCAAACCCGTAATTTTTAACTATTTCCTTAATTGAAGACCATTGTAATGAATCAAATGCCTTAAAGCTATCTAATGATAATAAGCCCACCTTTTCCTTCGTTTGATTAACATTATCAATTAAATCTAATACCCTTCTAGTCAAATCCGCCATGTGCCGACCTTTTAAAAACCCAACTTGATCGACATTTATGTATTCCCCCATAAAACCGTTTAGACGATTAGCCAATATTGCTGTGAAGATTTTGGCATCCTGATTTATAAGAGAAATTGGTCTGTACGATTCCACTCTTTCCAAGTTCTTACCAGGCTTTGGCAGTAGAACGATTGTAGTGTTATACCATGAAGTCGGTATTGGTCCTCCATCTAAAATATAGTTATATAGCTTCGCTAATTTTGGAACCACCGCTTCTTTAAATTCTTTATAAAACTCTGTCGATAATCCATCATCCCCCGGAGCTTTCCCCATCTTCAACCCGCTAATTACCTCATTTACCTCTTTATCAGTGATCCTTTCCTCCATTTTCTCTCTATGTTCTTGTTTTATTCCATTCCCTAACTGTCTCTCCAGTATCTTTTTGAGCCTCTCCAAATCTACCTCCTTTTTTGCATATAATGCTTGATAAAATTCCCTCACAATTTTACATTTATCTCTATTCTTATTACACCTTAAACCTTGTTTATTAACCAATACCCCAATTTCTCTTTTTTCCCTTTTGGCCTTAGCTGCTCTTGCTAATAGTTTTGAACTTCTATTGCTAAATTCAAAGTATTCTCTGTTTAAATAGATCAAGTCTCGTTTAACTTTGTCAATATCTTTACCCATTAATTCTGCTTTAAGTCTTTGCAATTTCGTAAGGATTTTTTTATCTTTACTTTTTGCGTGATCCTCCTGTAACTGCTTTATTTCTCTTTCTTTTTCTATCTGTTCTACTTAATGTCTTTTATATTTAAAACTCGCCAACTTTATGTTTCCCCCTCTGAAAACCGACTTCATGGTATCCCATACAACATTGAAATTAACCTCGTTATTATCGTTCCACTGCCAACTTTCTTTCCACCTTTCCATAATCTGCTCTTTACTTTTTTGATCTTTAAATAAATTAGGATCATACCTCCAACTTCTTCCTCTTCGGGTATCTTTTTGTAATTTCAATTCCAAAAGTACTTTGGCATGATCTGATTCCTTAATGACCCCAATTTCCATTCCTTCTATATCTTTAATCAAGTTTTCCGTAAGAAAGACATAATCTATTCTCGAGTAGGTCCCATGGACATGTGAAAAAAAGGAATATGCCCTTTGAGAGCCCTTAAACTCTCTCCAAGAATCCTTCAAACCCATAGCATCCATCCATTTATCCAAAACCTTCCCTTTCAAGCCAGTTCCACTTCTTGCTATGTTCGTACAATCTAACCCCGACCTTATCAAGTTAAAATCTCCCGCCACAATAGTTTTTGCAACATTCTCTAATTCCACTATTTTCCGAACTTTTTCTAGAAAATCTGCTTGATGATCGTTTGGAGCATAAATATTTACCAACATGATTTCCTCATCCTCTATTTTTCCTCTTACAATCAAATATCTACCCTCTTGATCAGCAACACTTTTTGTAATCTCAAATCCTAATTTTTTAGAAATCATGATTGCCACCCCTCTCGCTTTTGAAGTTCCAAACGCCATCTCATAATGTTGAATCCATCCCAAAAAAAGTTTATTCGTGTCTTTTGACTTCTGGTGCGTTTCCTGTAAAAACAATATATCGGGTCTATCTTTCTTCAACGCCAGTTCCAACCTCCGTCTCTTAAGAACAGAACCTGTACCCTTCACATTCCATGATAATATTTTAATATTTCCCATAACCTATCTCCTTTCTAAACTCTGAACTCTCCATCGGGTGTGCCACCACCAACCCCTTACCCCCATACCACAAAAAACTACATATAACACACACTATCTCTCTCCCCACCTTCTTAAAAAAAAAAGCTGCCTTTGACAACCAAAGAGGGGAGAGGGGGGACATGTAAGATGTGCCTTCCTACCAGTGCTACGCGCTACTCACCCTTCTATATCAATTAAATGCTTTAAATTGTAATAATCTAATTCTCATTGCTCCTTACTTGTCTCCTCCTCCACCATGATCAGCGACAGCTCCTCCTCCTCTTCCCTTCGCTGCGGTGTTCCACCTGTTGCCCCACCGGCCTCTGCCCTCTCATACTCCCTCCCCAAGGCTCCCGATTCCATCAATTCCTTCTTGAGATTTATCCACTCTTCCGAGTCTATTTTTACCAGCTCCAACAAGCTCAAGTACTCCAATGGATTAGCCCCTTCATCAATTACTTGCAATCTTTTGTCATAATAAAAGCACAGTTGCTGTGGGAATCTCCAAGTATACCTTATATTTTTACTCATCAGCAATTTAGTTACAGGCCTCATCTTATATCTCCACGTTCTTTCTTTCAATGAAATATCATTATAAATTTCTACATCAGAACCATCGAATTTCAAAGCATCAGGACCAGCTCGTTTCAAAAAGGCCATTACTCTTAACTTATCGGCCCAATTTGCAAATTTTACCAAAACATTTCTTTGAACCACCCTCCCTCTTCTTGGGCCCACCCTAAATATACTTACAAAATCTTCCTGAACAAATTCTTTTCCCATATTCAAACCATTTAACCACTGAACCACTCTTTCTCTTAACAAATCCGGTGTCCGTTCCACCACCTGACGAATCACAATATTCTGCTTTCTCATCATATCTTCCACAGCATCAATCCTTCTCTCTTGCTCATCCAATTTCAGCTTATTCTCCCGCACCACCTCCTGAGTCCCTTTTATTTCCTTTTTTATGGCAATTACCTCACTTTGAACCAATTTCACATTTCCCTCTATTTTTTCCAAACTTAAGTCCACCTTTTTTGAAAAATCTGCAACAGATGATACCACCTTATCTTGCTTTTTCATCATTTCATTTCTATCTTTCACCCTTGATTCCTCATTCTTCTCCAATTTCTGAAACAGCTTGCCAATTTCCATCATAATTTGGGTTTGATCATAGGGCTCTGGGGGCGGAGATGAAGACTGAGGGGCTTCTTCCATTGGTGCTTTTTCTTTCCTCTTAGACTTCACGACTGGCTCTTCCTCTTTTGCTTTCCCTCTTGTGCCTTTATCCATAGTAATACACAATAAAAGAGTCCAATGTTGCAGAACGTTGTAGAAATTAGTCAGTCAGACAGAACCTGTAACACTGCAACCACTGGTACCACGAATCCAAGCAAGACGGACAAAACTTGTAGGGAGGAAGAAATCCAATGAAGAGTTAGATACTATAATCCACAAAAGAAAAACAGAAGGAACCGAAGTGTACTCCCAGCAAACAACAGAAAAAGAAAAGAGAAAAAGAAAATAATAATCTGCATCAGATCCGTTTCCCCAAGGCAAGCGGTCCAACTGATCGTCTTCCAAACCACGAAAGTAAAGGCTCCAAGGAAACAGTCACCCAGAACTTCTCGTTTGAGTCCAAGCCGCCAAAAAAGGGGGGGGGGAATGAAAGGGAAAAAAAGCCCAAAATCCAAGCAGGAAGGGGAAAAGACGTGAGAAGCAATGTGTTCAAAAAAGAAGATGATATTTGTAATCCACACGGTGAAGGAACAAAAAGAAAACCAATTAATCCTTCTCTTGAGGCGGACAAATCAAAGCGCCATTTTCCAGCGGTTGCATTAACTTCAGGGTGGAAACCCCCCCTCTTCCTCTGTGGAACGGCAGACTTTTCCCACATGCTTTAAACTGGAAAACACACTGCAGCCTTCCAATACTAGAGCCCAAACAAGAACTTCTTAAACCACTTTATTATCGCCAAAACACGCCGCGGTTCTCCTGGGGCGCAAGGAAACCATAGACCCAAACACGATCACTTTCGTTTTCCAGGACCGTCGCCATTAACGGAACAACCGCTTGGTTTCATCTACTTCCACCCATTTCCATTTCCAAGTCCAGGCTCTTCTAAGCAAAGTCCCCAGTTAACTTTAAACTTTAACTTTCCGTATATCATTTCATGCACTTACATGCGATTGTTTTCTTGCCAAACAATTTCTTGCCAATTCCACTGCTGCCACAAATCTCCGCCGTCTCGCTGGTCCCGTTCTCGGTTCCTCGGCAGGAAAAGCCATGACTGCCGTCGCGAGCCTCACCCGCCCAGAAAAGCCTCCCAAACTTCGACCGTCCGACCTCAAAACTTCCCAAAATTTTCCAGAAAGGCAAGCAGGAGTCTTATCAACAGAAATTACCACTTTAAAGTTTTCCCATTTCGCTCAATCACATTGATTACCACTTTGATAGGCGCAAGCTTCCGGATCAAGATGTTACTCGTCGGCCATCTTAGCCACGCCCCAGGAAATAACTTAAAACCTGGCTGGCAGAGCAGGTGTGAGGTAACGATGGAGGAGTGAAGTAGTTTTCGAACTGGCACGAGTCACTTTCTCATCCTGAGCCCTTTTGGCATGCAAAGTCCTCCTCAGCCCCAGGCCAGGATTGATGAAGCTGCTGCCTTCCATAAAGATGGATTCAAGTGGGATTTCATCCACTTGGGCGCTATCACCCTTCCCTGTGGACTTCACCACCCAAGGCCATTAATTCTCAGGATTGTCAGGTTAGTTAACTGCCACCTGACACTCGGCATTGAGTCACTGGCAGTAGGGTCTACTTCAGGAGTTCTCAACCTTTTAAAGCCATGGGCCGGGTCATGCTCCCTCAGACAGCTTCAGGGGCCAGACAGCCATTTTGCCCTTCCTCTACCACATGGCACTTCCTGGTGAAGGCAGTGTGGGCCACATTAAATGGTGCTGCGGGCCACAGGTTGAGAATCCCTGGTCTACTCTATTACCATAGCAGGATACCCTGGCCAGACCACCTTATGCTTCCTTGTGCAAAACGATATATTTTTCTCATAGACCTATCTTCTCTGGACTCAAGACATTCAAAAAATTTCAGTGGGAATGAGTGGTGAGAGTTAAGAACACATCTGTATGCATTTTGCCTTTGGATCAGGCTTGTATCAGGCCTCTATCAGGCCGTAGAAGCCAAAATGTTGCACCTTGAATCCGGCTTAGTATCTAACTGGCAATAAAAGATAATAATTGCATTCCATCAAGTCAATTCTGATATATGGTGACCCTTTTCCAGACAAAGATTTAGAAATGGGTTTCCTTCCTCCAGGGGGAGTGCTTGAAACTATGCAGCTTGCTCAGGGCCACTGAGGCTGGCTTTTCTCCAGGGAGGCACAGTAGGGGAATCAAATTCCCAACCTCTGGCTCTACAGCCAATGACCTAAATCACTGTCCTAGCCAGCCAACTAACTGGCAACTAGAACAGATAGTTAATCACATTACTTCTGTGTTTGTTATAGGATATGTGTGAAGGGCCATGGTCATTGCATTTCTTTTTACCAGCGGTGACCTCCAAATGCAGTGCAAAGTTTTTAAGCTCCTGCCATCATAATTATCTTCTTTCCAACACCCAATTCAAGCAACAGTGTGGGTAGAGAACACTGAGAACAGAGATTTTACCAAGAGTCCAGAACCATCAGCGTGTCATACGATGCTGTCTAGTTCCCCTGGCGTCCTTCTCTGCTCCTTGCTCAAGCTGGCTGACCCTTACACCCCTGTTGCTGCCCTATTGCACCTCTCTGAGGTCTCCCTCCAAGAGTTGAGAATGCCATGTGTGAATGCAAGCTTTGTGATCTCAGTCATTGTGAGCTGTTGCCCAGTGTCAGAGGAGAGAAAGCATCTGATTGGTTGGAAAGGTCACCTTGCCTTCGCTGGGCCTGGAACCAGAGGCCAAGAGGTTGACTTTGCAAACCCCAGGACTTTCCTTGTCTGTCTTACTTTGCTTCCAAATGTCTCAATAGGCAATTAAAGCTGCCAAGTGGATGGGTGATGAGTTCCCACCCAAAGGAAGGCTTGGAAGGTCATAATGAGGAGCCAAGTCTTCTTGGTGGTGGCCCCGTCATGGTGGAATACATACCAGACTTCTTCCCTTCAAGCATTTCAAAAGTTAGTAAAGGCCATACTGTCCAGGGAGGTGTTTATTAATACTATAGATAAGGTCATCCTTGCTTGAAAGTCAGTCATATCTGACTCAGGGTTCAGTGCTCATCTCTGTTTATAGCCAAAGAGCCAGTGCTGTCTGTGTCTGCAGACGTTTCCGTGGACACGTGGCAGATATGCCTCAACACGGAATGCTGTTTACCTCCCCACCGATGTGGTCCCTATTTATCTACTTGCCATTGTTTGCTTTTGAACTGCTAGGTTGGCAGGAGTTGAGACACAGACAGGAGCTCACTCCATTGTGCAGTACTCAGGAATCCGACTCCAACCTTCCCTCAGCATCTTAACCACTTGAACCACCACAGTCCCTTAAAAATAATATTTTATCTCTTGCTTAACTGGCCATATTTGGTTATGTGCTTTTGTTTGGCTATGGGTATTTCATGTGTTTATTTCATCCATCTGGATCAGCTGTCTTTTGGTTAGGGTTGTATTGTTTGACTTGTGAATATATGACTATTGCTTTATATGTTTTATTCCCAGCAGGAATAAGTTTGTCGGGGTTTAGGGCATGGGGATGACCAGGAGCTATGGGACAGTGGGTTGGCTCGCTGGACTGCCTAGGCAAGCTAGGTCTTTGGGGGGAATCTACTGGATCCAGTATTGGAGTTATGCCTGTAGAGTGAGGGTTGCGGTCAGTTCTTGGGAACTTCCGTGTGATGGTGGAACCTGTAAAAGGTCTCCTGGCAGTGGCTGAGTGAACAGCTCTTCCTCCAGATTGAAATCTGGAGGCTCAATTCCATTTGACAAAGGATCTGGCACCAGAGGACTGCAAGCCTCTGACTCTGGTGTGGCGTTTTGCCCCGGAACCCGGTGATGCATCTAATCTGCATGTCTCCTCCAAATTGTGTCATTGTCCATTAGGACTTTGTATGAAATGGGCCCTGTTTGTTCAAGGACCTCCCCCCCCAACCAAGGGGACCCTGTTGCAAAATTGTGGCAATGAACAGCCTGCCCAACCTAGAATAGTTTTGAATTACTGATACCAATGTTGAGACCCTTGTCCTCAATATGTAGTGGATCTAGACGGTCAAGGACCGTAGACAACCACTTCTTCATTAAGAGGTCCGAGGGCAATAAACCCGAAGCTAGGGGAGTGACCCTGTATGCTAGCAGATATTGGCAAAGCGGCGACTCTAAATTCCCTGTGCCCATATGCTTCAGTGCCTCCTTAACTGAGTGCACCATTCTCTTTACTTGCCCATTTGTGGCAGGGTAAAAAGGAGAAGCAGTGATATGCCTTACGCTGTTTCAGCTAAGGAAATCATGGAATTCTGCTGACATGAAAGTTGATGCGTTATCGGAGACAACTATATCGGGCAATCCAAAAGTACAAAAAACCCTTCTTAATTTATGAATTGTAATAGCAGACAAAGTCCCTGATACAAGGATTACCTCTAAACATTTAGAGAATGAATCAACAATAAGCAGGAAAGTGGGCCCCCCCTGAATGGGCCAGTGAAGTCGATGAGGACTCATGACCAGGGGCCCTTTGCAGTGTCCCACTCCCTGGTGGACTGGTGGGTTTCCTCTGGCTTGGAGGACTGGCACTTTTTACAGCGACCTACCCATAGCTCAATATTTAAATCAAGCCTGGGCCAACACAAATAACTCCTGGCAAGCACCTTTGAGTGGACAATGCCTGAATGACTGACATGTAATGTGCGTAAAACCTTATCCCTTAGTGTAGGCAGAATTACCACTCTGTCCCCCCCCCCCCCACCAAACATCCCCTTTCCAATGAAAGTTCATTGCATTTTGTATAATAAACCTTGAATTCTTCAGGGACCGGTGGCGACGGCCACCCTTTCTGAACCCATGAAATGACCTTCATTAAAAGGAGATCCTTTCTAGTAGCATTAGCAATGTCCTTGGAAGACATAGGCAGGGACTCCAAAACCTCTAACATGAGGACCTGATGGTCCGAACTAATCTTGCCCACCGAATCCACAGGGGATCTAGATAGGGCATCCGCATTGGAGATACTGGCACCCGGGCGGTGCTGTAATGAGTACCGAAGTGCCGCTGGTCTCACCCTCTCCAGGACGAGATCAGGGATCTGGCACCTGGGTCAGATCCAAGCAGCCAAAGCTGGGAGAGCAGGCTGCAGACCCCTCTGGAGAGAAAGGCATGGGGATATGCTGTCCCAACCCAGTGCAGGAGGCTGTTGGGACAGCACTCCCCGCTCAAGGAAAAAGAAATAATGGCTCGATTAGCAAAGGAAAACCGACGAATAAAGGCGGAACAAGTGGAAACCTTACCCCAACAACTGGAGCGGCAGTGTCAGGTAGGAGAGCAATGTGGTACGCTGGTTGGTGACAGTGTTGGGGCGGAACAAGTGGCAGGCTTTAGGGCTAACTTGGAGAGTGAAATTGCGGAGGATGTTAAGTTCTGAGTGCTTCTCGAATGGGCAAAGAAGGAACAGGAAATGGCTGATGAGGCCTATGCCAGTACGCTATTAGAAGTGAAGATGTCAAAAGCGCAATCCTTCCAGTCAGTAGTAACGCAGTCCATGACTAACTTGCCCTTGACATTGGAAATGCCCAAGCCCATCGCCACCTCACTAATCCCCCCTCCAGTCCCACCACCTGTCCCATTGCCTGTATTGCTTCCTCCTGTACTAACTCAGGTGCCAGCACCAAGGTTTTTCCCTACTTCTTCTTTTGCTCCACAGGGACCACCTCTGGCAATGCTGCCCGGAGCAGTGAGAGGAGCACTAGCAATGCCACCGGGACCAATGGGAGGCATTCCAGTAAACCCATTGGGTGTGGTAGGAGAAGGGCTGGCAGGAGCAAGCCACTTGGAAAACCTAATGGAAAACTTTTTTGAAAGCCAAATCATGATGAGGTGAAAGCAACAGCCTAAGCTGGTGACCACTGCAAATGTGGACCGTAAGAGCCTTCCGGTGCTCGTAGATGCGCAGGACATTCTTTCCTTTCTCTCTAGGTTTTTAGAACTTGTTGAGAATACCTGTCAGGCCATGAAAGACGAGGAAAGGGAATGGCCCGACCTGTTGACAACCCAACTGAGAGGTCCAATCCAGGACTATTAAGGAGATTTAAACAAGCAGAAACTCAGTAGGCCAGAAGTAAAATTTTGCCTGATGTATTAATGCCTGTTGAAGGGTATTTAATTTAATTTAATTTAATTTAATTTAATTTAATTTAATTTAATTTAATTTAATTTAATTTAATTTAATTTAATTAATAGTCATACTTATATATGCCGCCCACTCAGGTAAAACCTGACTCAGGGCGGCATTACAACAAGTTCTAAAAACATATAAAAACACTTTAAAACCCCATATCCCACCCACCCATCCCACCCACTGTAAAAGAGAAGAGAGGGTTCTTAATTGTTTACATAATGTTGTGTTCAATGGTGTAACCTCCTACATGGGATAACAATGTATCTTAACCAATGTAACCTTGCCTACGGGTAACAATGTAACCTTCAGTTGTATCATTATAGACCCTGTAATAGGACGCGAGCTAATGACCACCAGCTGGCAGCAGCGAGCGTCCAAGCTCTCTTGGTCCAAACTCATCAAAGAGCCACAGCGCGGGAAGTTTCCCGCCACCACCTACACCTGGACAAGAAGGGCGTGACCAGCAATGACGTCACGCAGACAGTAGCCAATGGGCTATCGTGGAACCACGTTCAAATGTATTACTACTGTATTTAAAGAGCTATTGATCCGCCATTACCTCATGTTCCCTCTGTCCACCATGCAATAAACCTGAGTTAACCCAGCCCGAGGCTGTGTCCTGTGTCTTAGTTCTCATACACTAAATTGGCGACGAAGGTGGGATCATGGATTCCCAAGGAGCCAGGGCACAGAGCGGGTTCAACATCACCAAACCGCAAGACTGGGAGCTTTTTGAAATGGACTTCCAGGCGGCACTGGTGGAACTCAAAGTCAAAGAAGACGACGAGGAAAGGAAGAGGGCCATCCTCACCCGAATGCTTGGGATGGAAACCAAGCGAACGCTGGTGGGCATCATTGCACCGAAGAAGGTGAGCGATTTCAAAGCCGATGACATCATGAAACTGCTGCGTGAGCGTTTCCGACCCTCGAGGGCAATGTTTCCCGCTCGGAGCGCGTTTTGGAGGCGAGTCCAAGCGCCGGACGAGTCGGTTGAGGCTTTCGTAACAGCCTTGAGAATAGCCGCCGCCCCCTGCAGATGGGACAATCTAGAGATGGCCCTCAGGGACAGAGTTCTGTGCGGCTTGAAGGACAAGGAGGTGCAGCGCAGCCTGATGAACAAGGAGCCACCACCCACGCTGACAGAGGTTGTAGAGGCCGCGGAAGCCGCGGAATCCACGAATGCTGGAGTAGACGAGATGCACCAGTGGCGTGAGTGGCGTCCGAGGGCCGGCAAAGCGGAGAATTCGGTGCACGGAAATTCCGGACAGTCGGTGCACGCAACCCGACGGGCCTCGAAGTCGTCTACGGAAGGCAGCGACGGCGAGGAGGTCCAGAAAGTTAGAAAAGGAGGGCGCCGCTGCGATGGTTGTGGAGCGGCCCATGAGCGCGCGAGGTGCCCATTCAGGAAAACCGAGTGCTACACCTGCGGCCGTCGGGGGCACATCGCCAGGGCGTGCAGGAAGCGGAAAGAGGGCCGGAGGCATTCACAAGACCGTTCGACCAGACCGGACCGTCCAGCGAGGTCCAAAGATGGCGCCCGGACCACGAGGAAGCAGGACGGCGTGGGCCGCATCTCGGACGACAGCGAGGACGACGCTCCCGTGTTCAGCGTGTCCGCGGGACAGCCCCATTATTTCGTTGAGGTACTAGTACAAGGGGCCCCTATTAGGATGGAAATTGACTCGGGGTCCTCCTATTCTATAATTCCCCAGAGAGAGTTCTTGAAAATCGACCCCCAAGTGCGGCCCAAACTTAAAACGTTGAGGTCCACGCTACGAGACGTACAGGGGAACAACATTCCAGTGTTGGGGGTCGGGAAATTTCGGGTCCGTTTTAAGAGACATTCTGCGGAACTTCCCCTAGTTGTCCTCAAAGGGGGAAGTTGTAGCCTCCTAGGGACACAGTGGTTTCAGCCTTTAGGTTTGTTCATAGGGGGGGGTGGTGCATGCCGTGGGGGTAGATTCAATACAAGCGGTATTGGACGTGCACCCCGCCGTTTTTAAAAAAGGACTGGGAAAGTTCAAGGGACCCCCCGTAGCCTTCGACCTAGACCCGGAGGTCCGCCCGATAAGACTCAAACCGCGCAGGGTACCATTCGCACTAAAGGACAAAATAGAGGCGGAACTGGACAAGCTGGTGGGCCAGGGGATTCTTGTGCCTGTTGATTCCGCGGAGTGGGAAACTCCAATTGTAACAGCGCTAAAGGCTAACGGGGAGGTGCGCATTTGTGCTGATTATAAGTGTACAATTAACAAGGCGATCCGCCCCAATGCATACCCGGTGCCGGTGGTCAGCCACCTTCTGGCCAGGCTGAATGGGGGAAAGTGTTTCGCTAAACTCGATTTAGCACAAGCCTATCAGCAACTCCCTGTAACGCCTGCCACGGCAGCGGCACAAACAATAGTCACACATAAAGGGGCGTTCCAGGTGTCGCGTTTACAGTTCGGCGTGAACTCGGCACCCGGCCTTTTTCAGTCGCTTGTGGAACGCCTCCTGAAGGGGCTGGAGGGGGTGTTGCCTTATTTTGATGACGTGTTGATTACAGGGGGGAGTGAGGCCGAACTGGCAAAGAGATTGGATAAAGTACTGACTGTGTTCGAGAAAGCGGGGCTGCGACTGAGAAAAGACAAATGCGTTTTTTTCGAAACAGAGGTTGAGTTTTTGGGGTTCAGAGTCACACCCGAGGGAATTAAGCCGTCCAAATCCAAAGTAGCCGCCATAAAGAAGGCTCCTCGCCCCACATCCAAAACCGAGCTACAGTCATTCCTGGGGCTCCTCAATTTTTACCACACCTTCCTTCCACGGAAGGCGTCGGTGGCCGAACCGCTCCATCGGTTGCTAAAAAAAGAGGAAACATGGGTGTGGGGTGACGAGCAAGAGAGGGCTTTCAAAGAGTTGAAGCAACTCCTAACATCCGAGGCAATCCTAACGCATTTCGATCCCAAACGGCCAGTGGTTTTAGTCTGTGACGCATCCCCGGTGGGGGTGGGGGCGGTGCTTTGCCACGTGTTGGACGACGGAAAAGAGGCCCCGATAGCGTTTTATTCAAGGTCCCTGTCCCAAGCAGAGCGGAATTACGCACAGACCGACAGGGAGGCATTAGCGATAGTAGCGGGAACCAAAAAATTTCACGATTTTCTGTATGGTCGCCCGTTCAAAATCGTGACCGATCACAAGCCCCTGTTAGGAATTTTCACTGCAAATAAGCCCACGCCACAGATCCTGTCCCCGAGGATGCTGCGGTGGGCTATCTTTCTCAACGCATACCAACATGAGTTGGAATACCGGCCCGGGAAGGAGATCAGCCATGCAGACGCACTCTCAAGGTCTCCTTTGCCCTTGTCGGGCGACCAAAAGGCACGGGTAGAGAGAGACCACCAGGTATTGCTAATAGAGGTCTTAGATTCACCCCCAATAGTACCAGCCGACATTGCCAGGGCGACAGGCAAGGATAGAACGCTGGAGAAAGTTAGCTCATGGGTACAGAAGGGGTGGCCGGCGTCATCCCCAGGTACGGAATTCGACCCATTTTTTAGGAAAAAGATAGAGTTGTCCCTAGAGAGGGGGTGCCTTTTGTGGGGCCAACGGGTGGTGGTCCCTACGACCGAGGGTGCTCAGACTGCTGCACGTCAGCCACCCGGGCATCGTCCGTTCCAAGGCGCTGGCCCGGAGCTACTTCTGGTGGCCACAGCTGGACGCAGACATAGAGCACATGGTTGGCACTTGCGAGGCTTGCCAGGGCTCCCGACCGGAGGCGGCCCGTCTCCCGCATAGGGAATGGGACGCAGCACGGGGGCCATGGTCCAGAGTGCACGTAGATTTCGCTGGCCCGTTCCGAGGAACCATTTTCCTCTTGGTGGTGGATGCATTCTCCAAGTGGCTGGAGGTTATCCCAGTAAAGAGCACGTCCTCCGCCACTACAATTAGCCAGCTAAGGAGAGTCGTTTCCACGTTCGGTTTACCCGACACTCTGGTCAGAGATAACGCTAGTTGTTTCACGTCCGCTGAGTTCAGGGCATTCATGGAGGCAAACGCCATTCGGCATGTCACATCCGCGCCGTTTCACCCGGCCACGAATGGCCAAGTGGAACGGCTGGTGCGTACAACAAAGGATGCGCTGCGGCGCATGGGCCCGGGGGACCTAAATCACCAAGTATGCCAGTTTTTATTAGCGTATAGGGTGACCCCCTTAGCATCAGGTTACTCGCCGGCAGAGCTGCTGATGCGGCGGAAACTGACCACGATCCTGTCCAGGTTAGACCCGACGAGGGTCGAGGACAAAGGGAAGAACATAGGGTTAGCGGTCTCGAAAGGTTTCGCCGTCGGCGATCCCGTACACTGCAGGAACTACGCCAACGCTGGTCCAGCCTGGGTACCAGGGACGGTTATGGAACAGACGGGACCAGTATCTTACCGGGTAGAGACTAACACCGGTCTCCTCTGGAGGAGGCACGCGGACCAACTTAGGCATCGAGTGAGTGAGGGGCCGGTCAGTGGGGCTCAGCTACAGAATTCAGCGTTAGGGTCCTCCCCCACCCGTTTAGCCCAAGGGGGAGACAACGACGGACAACTGTCCCAAACAAGGGGGGAAAGCAGCGGCGGCCCCGACTCATATCCTTTGGATACGCCAGCTCTATCAGAGCCTGGGGAAGGGGGAGAGGAGTTTGCGACCGCTGTCCCCGAATTTGGGGGAGAGGAGTTTGCGACCGCTGTCCCCGAACTTGATTCCGATTTTGATTTTGCGAGCCGGGGGGGTTTTTGGGAGTGTTCCCCCACCCATCCAAGCGAGAAGAGGGGTTTTTCGTTAGCCCCCAGTGCCCCCGGTCCTTCCCAAATAAAGCACACACCTCCCAACAACGCCGCAGAGCCGCGGCAAGTCACTAACAAGTCTCCCTCTCCAATTACAGGACAGGAAACCAGGGGACAAAGAGAAGGTAGCAAACCAGGGGAAAGGCAGCCCGCATCGAGACCCCAGCGTGTTCGAAATAAGCCATCTTGGCTGAGAGACTTCATCTCATCCTAGGGGGGAGGAGTGTTGAGTTCGAGACTTCGTCTCATCCTAGGGGGGAGGAGTGTTGTGTTCAATGGTGTAACCTCCTACATGGGATAACAATGTATCTTAACCAATGTAACCTTGCCTACGGGTAACAATGTAACCTTCAGTTGTATCACTATAGACCCTGTAATAGGACGCGAGCTAATGACCACCAGCTGGCAGCAGCGAGCGTCCAAGCTCTCTTGGTCCAAACTCATCAAAGAGCCACAGCGCGGGAAGTTTCCCGCCACCACCTACACCTGGACAAGAAGGGCGTGACCAGCAATGACGTCACGCAGACAGTAGCCAATGGGCTATCGTGGAACCATGTTCAAATGTATTACTACTGTATTTAAAGAGCTATTGATCCGCCATTACCTCATGTTCCCTCTGTCCACCATGCAATAAACCTGAGTTAACCCAGCCCGAGGCTGTGTCCTGTGTCTTAGTTCTCATACACTAAACATAAGCCAGCAGGTGGGGACCATGTTCCCATTAGGGCCCCACACCTGCCCTGCCAGCCAGGTCTTCAATCCTCTCCTGAAGGACAGCAAATCTCTTTGAAGTCCTAGATCTGTTAGTAGGAGGTTCCAGAGGCTTGGTGCGGACATGGAGAAGGCCCTCCTTCGGGTGCTGGATAGATGTGCTCCCCTAGTTGATGGCACTATTAGAGAGCCCCTCCGGTCCACTCTGTTGGACAGACAGACACTCTTGGGATTATGCGGTCTCTAAGGTATCCTGGCCCACTGCCATATAGGGCTTTAAAGGTCAAAACCAGCACCTTGAATTGCACCCAGAGGCAAACTGGTAACCAGTGCAGCTTCCAAAGTAGCGGTGAGGCACGGGCATATCATCCGCACTACATCACCACCCAGGCTGCTGCATTCTGGACCAGCTGCAGCCTCTGAATGGTCGTCAAGGGCAGCCCCATGTAGAGCGCATCACAGTAATCTAGTCGGGAAGTGACCAGAGCATGAGTAACCTGGTCCAGGAGCAAGGAGTCCTGGTCCAGGAGCGTGCGCAATTGGTGAATCACCCAAAGTTGGGCAAAAGCCCTCCTGGCCACAGCCACTACCTGTTCTTCTAGCAACAACCACGAGTCCAGAAGGACCCCCATGTTGCGCACAGGGTCTGTCTGGGGCAAAACAGCCCCAGCCAGAACCAAAGATGGTAGCCCCAGGGATAACACAGGGTCCCTTATCCATAGCCACTCTGTCTTGCTGGGATTCAGCCGAAGCCCATTGGCCCCCATCCAGACTCTAATGGCCTCCAAGCATCCGGATAGGATTTCAACAGCATCACTGGGGTCCCATTGACTTAGAGCAGGGCAAACAAATTCAGCATAGTCCTGTTGCAAAAATGAAAATGAAATATGGCAATTTTATTGGGGAAGTGTTACGTTTGATACACAAATCAGATAGCCATCTGCCCCTTCTCCTTGGTTTTTTGGTCATGAAAATGGAAGCCCTAGCCAATGAGAAGGAGGCTAGTGTGTGTAAAGTAATTACCTAAAGACAAATTCAACAAAAAGCTGTTCCTGATACTGCAACTCCACCTGCTGGCCAAACTGCAGTATACAAGTGGGAAATTCATGAGAAACTGGACTATGTTCAATTTTCCTTGGAACAGCAGAAGTGTCCTACATTGGAGGAGATCAGAGAGAAAGCCAAACAGGACTTGCCTTTGTCTGGGTCTAGGCATAGCAGATTTTACTACTCTGCTGATGGACATTTGTACAAACAAGTGAAGCTGCCTGCCCCTTCTACACAGACCAAGGACTTGTTGGTTGTGCCATTGTGTTTGCGGGACATTGTTCTTAAAATGGCTAATGACACAGCCTATGCCCTCCATCAAGGGAGGAAGATGACTTACCAGTGTATTACTGAACGTTTTCATTGGCCAGGATGCTGAAATAATTGTAAACATTTTGTAAAATCGTGTTTCACTTGTCAAAAAAATGGGAATGCTCAGTCTAAGATTAAGCAAAACTAGGGGTACCAGAAATAAATGGGAAACCATTTCAAAGGGTTGGAATTGATGTGTTCGGGCCTTTGCCTAAATCAAAGGGAGGCAAACAATATGTATTTACCTATGTTGACACCTTCACAAAGTGGTGTGAATTGGCCTCCCTGACTTCCATCTCTGCCTTTCATATTGCTAAAGCTTTCACAGAGGTAGCCAGCAGAGTTGGACTCCCAGGGGAAATTATCAGTGATAGAGGAGGAGCTTTTGTCTCTTGCCTCATGCAGACTGTATGCAAGTTAGCAGGGATAGAACAAACATTTTCCTTGCCCTACCACCCCCAGTGACATGGAACTGTGGAAAGTTGTCAAGGAAGTCTTCAGAGGTTGTTCAAGATTTTGGGCAAAGCCCAGTGGATGGTCTTCCACTAATCCCTAGTACTTAAAGGTCTGCACCACATGAAAGTCTGGGAGGAATCACCCCAGCTGAGATGCTCTTTGGGTTCAATCTCCGAGATCCATTACACCTTCTGAAAGCAGAATGAGAAGGTGTGGCCTCTGATTTACCACAACCAGTATCTAAGTACATTAAAGATTTGCAGAACAAGCTGAATAGTATTCATGCTTTAGCTAAGAAAAATCTAAAGTCAGCTCAGGATGTTACCAAGCTGTACTATGATAAAAAAAACTAGGCATAGAGATTTCCAATTAGTAATGGTCCTTAATCCCCATCCTGTTGGACAACTTCAGGTCCAATGGGAAGGTCCTGCTAGGATTGTGAAAAGATATAATGAGTACAATTATGAGGTTGATTTTGTGGAAACTCCTCATGTTAAAACCTTTCATGCAAATTCTCTAAAACCTTTTGTGTCCAGAGCAAATGTGAAAATGTTCAGGGTTTCCAGTATCAAAACTTCTGAGGAAAAATGGGATTAGATTAATGACATGGAAGAGTACCAAAATGCGGGTGATGTTGATTCTGTGTATATTTCAGGAAATGTTCCTGAAGCTGAACAAACAGCTTTGAGAAAAGTATTGGATAAATTTAAGAACCTATTTACTTCTTGTCCAGGTACAGCCTATGTACTGTCCCATGACATCCCTGCTACATCAGCACCAATATGGGTCCCTCAATATAGATTATCTGGAGCTATTAAAGCAAAGGTGCATGAAGAGGTGGATAAAACGTTAGCTGTAGGGGTCATAGAAAAGTGCGGCTTCCCTTGGAGCGCACCTATAGTATTAGCAAAGAAGAAAAATGCTCAAGGGGAAATCTTACCAGAAATTAAATTCTGTGTGGACTATCGTAAGCTCAACACAGTCACACCTCATGATCATTTTCCTTTACCCAGGACAGATGACCTGATCCAGAAGTTAGTTGGATCTAAATGGGTCACAACTCTGGATCTGACTGAAGGATTCTGGCAGATTCCTCTTACACAGGAAGCTAAGCTGAAGACAGTCTTTTGTACCACCAGAGGCCAGTATTGTTTTACAAAAATGCCATTTGGTTTGAAAAATAGCCCCACCTCTTTTCAGGGGATGATAAATACTATTCTAAAAGGCTTATCTTTTTCTGATGCTTACATAGATGATCTAGCTATTTGCTCATTCATTTTGAAATCCTTAATACAGAATCCTGTCTACAACCAAAATGGAGAATTTTGAGCCTCCATAAGTTGATATGAGAATTGGAGTGCAATAATTTAAAGACATACCCAGCCAAGCGGAAGGCAGTGCAGGAAATTGAGACAGTGGTATATGCTTAAGGAAACATTTGTGTTCATGCAGAGTCTGTTTTTAGTCTATTTTCAGGGGGTGGGGTTAGTTTTTTCCTGTGCTACTGCTCTATAAATGTTTGCATATCTTTCCCCTCTTTTTAACAGTAAGTACTGGGCAAGTTTTATATAATTAGGCACCAACGGATGGAGAGATGGAGTGTACATTCACTAAAATATTATATATATATTCAAAATAATAGTTGAATGAACTTTTAAACAAGTCATGGTGCTGGTTTTTTTTTTTACTGCCGGTAAAAAGCTAGGAAAACAAGTATAGTCACAGTCAACAGAGCGTTACGTCCCCTTCTGCCTCTTTGGCAAAGCTATTTCTTAGGAAAGAGTAGATCCTACCGCATTATTCTGAATATATAGGCCATGCAGTGAGGGGAGCATGTTCTGTAGATTTCAGCTTGCCCAACACGATACACGATGTTGATTGTCCAGTTGCCAGTGACAAATAGTAAATACCAAACCCACTTAAGATGATCTGTTAGTGCAGGGGTTCTCAAGCTATGGTCCATGGGCTGGCACGATTTCAGCCCACATCACTGCCGGCACTGGAAGTGGACGCCTTTATGACAGCTATAAATGTGCCTGCTGCTTGTCTGTGGACATGTTTTACTGTAGTGTTTATGGCGGGGGAACCACCAGTTTGACCCGCTCAGCTATCTGAAGAGGCATGGTCCAGCCCATGGCCTTAAAAGGTTGAGAACCCCTGTGTTAGCATCTTAAAAGGGCCCAAGAGAATTTCAGATATAGTTTTGCTGGGGTGACTGCACGGGTGCCCACAGAGAGGGCTCCAAATGCCACCTCTGGGACACATGCCATAGGTTCACCATCACTGGCCTATACACTCAACTGCATGCAAATACTTAGAATTACAACTGGGATTCTGTCACAACTCCCTGTTTCCATGTAAGTCCCTTTCTCTCCCTGCTCCAGCAAGGTGTGTAGCTAAACTCAGAGGGAATCCAGGTTATAATGATGCCATAGAAACCTTCTTCCTCAGAAACACCTATGAGTTCAACGTGTGAACTCCTGGATCCACTCTATCCCAGGCGAGTCGATTATAATTGTCATTTCTTCATGACACATGGTAATGATGTGATGTGACTGTTTCAGTGTTATCACTCTTCTACTGGCAGAAGAGGATTTCTTAGAGCAGGGGTTCCCAATCTAAGGCCCGTGAGCTGGATCTGGCCTGTGGCACCATATCATGTGGGCCCCCCACCCCTCCAAGGGCATTTGAGAAACACCCCCTTCAAAGCTCTTGGGACAAAATGGCTACTCCCATTGTGCAGGCAGGGCAAAATGGCCATCTGGCCCCCAAAACTGACTGAGAGAGTGTGACCTGGCCCCCAGCTTGAAAAGGTTGGGAACCCCTGTCTTAGAGAAAGGTGAGATCATGATTTGATTCACGAAGGGGGTAAAAAACAATAAGCACAATAGTTTAACCGGAGTTATCAATAGCAGCAGCAGGAAGCCCAATTAACAGAAGAAATTGAGACAAATAGAGTTTTGTTCTCATTCATTAACATTGATAAAGGGAGAGAAAAGGCAAAAGGGCCCCAGAGACATTCTTTGAAGAAGAGTCTCTATTTGCTGGTACTCTTCTTCTTATTAGAACTTGAAGGGATGGACTCAGAATTCAATGGCGGGACTTTCACACCTTGCTGTTTCAGCATCTGGTGAAATTCCATTCGGTCCATGATTATTTTCTGGAAGAAAGACCCAAAGTGGAGCTTTCAGTTAAAACGAGTAGGATTCACAGGGCTTTACAGCATTTCTGAGCACCCCATCACAAATTCCACCCAAAATACACACACACACACACACACACACACACACACACACACACACACACACACACACACACACACACACACACACACACACACACTGAATTAACACACACACACACTGAATTAAAATGGAGGCTTTGCTTTTGGAAGTTTAAAATAGTTGCTGTTGTTCCTTTGCTCCCTGAGAGGGGGTGAAGAAAGTTTTGGAATGTGGCCTTCAACCCCAGTACACATTCTTTTCCTATTGGAATTTATAATAAGCTGGGACTGTGAGAATGGAAGTAGGAATGATGAACATTCAATGTGGAGTCTTACTGGAATAGAGAGAGAGGAAAAGGTGGGACAAAGGATGAAAGAGGGGTTTGGCTATCTTAGAATGGTAGAGAAGAAACACCATTATTGTTATGAATGTTAAAAAGGAGGAAAGAGAAGTCTTTTTGGTGCATGCTTGTGAGTTGAACAGTTGGGAAAATGCAATCCTGATTGTGTTAGCTGGCAATGCCAGGAAATATAGATAGATGTACAGTATTTGCCGGCATATAAGACACACTGGAATATAAGATGCACTTCCTTATTACCAAATTAGAAAATGGCAACAGTGATCTTCTTTTCCTTGCAGTCTTAGAATCATAGAATCATTGAGTTGGAAAGGGCCGATAAGGCCATTGAGTCCAACCTGGACTGCTCAATGCAGGAATCCGGATCAAAGCATATCTGACAGAGGGTTGTCCAATTCTCTCTTGAACGCTTCCAGTGTTGGAGCACTCACTCATGGTTCCATGGTTGTACTGCTCTAACAGTTAAGATGTTTCCCCTAATATTCAGCCTATATCTGGCTTGCTTTAGTTTCGGGCCACTGCAGTAGCTTAGTGGTTAAGAAACTGAACTTGACAACTGGAAGGACGGCAGGTCAGCAGTTCAAGACCCAACTACTGCACAACGGAGTGAGTTCCGGTTTCTGTCCCAGCTCCTGCCAACCTAGCAGTTTGAAAGCAAGAAATTGCAAGTAGATAAATAGGGACCACTTTGATGGGAAGGTAAACAGTGTTTTGTGCACTCCGGAGTTTAGTCATGCCTGCCGCATGTCCATTGAAACATTTGCTGACACAGACAGTGCTTGCTCTTTGGCTATAAGTAGAGATGAGCACTGAATCCTAGAGTCAGATATGACTGGCTTTCGGGCAAGGGCAACCTTTACCTTAGTTTCAGCCCATTATTACGTATACTGCACTCTGTGATGATAAGAGAAAAGCTCCTGCCCTTCCTCTTTATGATTAACTTTCAGGTATTTGAAGGGTTTTGTCTTTCCCCTCAACTGTGGGGACTGTTTTGAGGTTTACCATTATATTGTTATTTTTGTAATGATTTGTATTTAGACATTTTGTATTTTGTATTTTATGTACTTTTTGATGCTATTAATTGATGTTTTACATATAATTTTATAATTGTGATTTTGTATATTGTTTGAATTTAGATTTTGTATGCTGCTTTTGTACTTTGGATATTGTATTTATATGCTGTAAACTGCTTTGAGTTCCCCTAGGGGAAGTAAAGCGGTATAGAAATGGTAATAATAATAATAATAATAATAATAATAATAATAATAATAATAATAATAATAATAATAATAATAATAATAATAATAATAATAATAATAATAATAACTGCATAGAATGACTTTACCTGCAGGGCTTCTAAAACATCATCATCTGATATTTCTGCTTGGGGTGATTTGGAGCCCAGTGAGCTGTAGGTAGCCTGGATGATCCTGCTTCGAAATCTATCAAACTGCAAGTGAACACAACAGAGAAGGGGAAGGAGACATATATGCATTTCTTTAGTTTAAAAGCCACAAACATGGATTCCCTCAGGGTCATGGAGCTTGATACCAAGTCACTGCCAATTACACACACACACACAAATTTCCCGCATCTTCACAGAGAATCAAAACATAATACAATACTAAGTTTATAATCAATTTATATGATACAATTTCCTCCCTTGCCCATTTCTATTTCCCTTCTCCTAAGTAGAAGAGGACGAGCAAACATTCTTAAGGGTACGCAAAGGCAAAACCAAATTACAGTGGTACCTCGAGTTTTGAAATTAACCTGTTCCTTTTCCATATTATGAAAAATTCGAATCTTGAAGTGCGTTTTCCCATAGGAATGCATTGAAAACCATTTTTCTGACCTCCAGAATGGATTAATTGGTTTTCAATGCATTCCCTTGGGAAACCGCACTTTGAGCTATGAATTTTTGATGATTTAAATCCGTAACTCAAGGCATTATTTTCAATGGATTTCCTTTCATATTGTGAAAATTACATTAATTGAGGCGTTCGTAATCCAAGGTTCCGCTGCAGAAGATGGAGGAGGAACTCACTGAATAAGGAATAACATTAAAGGAGGCTATGGCTGAAATACTCAACCTCCCCTATGTCATTTGGAGGACCCTGAATGGACTGAGGGTCGGAGTGCCTAAATGTAAGCCCAACTTGCTCATGTAGGGGCTGTTGGCGGATAACAACACACTTTGTGAATGTGGAGAGACACGGAATCAGGCTCATTTACTGGTCTGCCAATCACTACCGGAAACATCTGATTATGAGAATTTTGGCCAACGTCTAAGCCTGGAAGGTGGCTTTATTTCCAGTCTGGTAAGAGAGTTGGCTTTATTTTGGCAGTTTAAAGTTTGACCTGGAGACAAAAGCAGCAGAAGAGGATATGCTGTTCCCAAGATACTAGCTCAACAAGATCAGGGGTGGATCTGGTAGGATTTGAACAGGGCAGTAGAAGAAATTACCCGGCTACTAATGCTCTCTAGGATGACTCTGGTCTGCTGCTCCCCCCTCTGCAAGATCTCCAGTTGCCTCTGCAACTCATTCTGCTGGCTTAGCTGCTTCCCAGTGTTGTGCTGGGTCACCACCACTTCGGCCTGGAGTCGGCTGATGTTGCTCTGCAAGTTGTCGATGAGTTGGCTTTTGTGCTCTAGCTTGGATTCCAGGTCTGCGACATCCTGAGTAGCAAAAGGGAAGGCAGAAGAAAGGAAAGAAATAATCGAGCCCTATGTTAAAACTCCCCATGATACAAATATAATCCCTGCCTATGTTGTTGTTGTGTCCAAGTATTTTTTCTTGTTATTCCTAACAAATGTTATTGGCGCCGTAAGGTCAACGGCGGAATAGCGCCCCTTTTGCAAAGGCGCCAATGTCAAACTACTGTCAAGAATAGCTGATTTGTGAGTACGAATTTTCCCACTTCTCTGGAAGCCCGCCGAAAATGTATCTACTTCTGTAACTGCTGTTCTCTCTGTATATAAGCAGGCCACCTTGTACATATTCCCCAGTCCGATTTCTGAGCTGATAATAAATCACTTGTGTTTGACCCAATCCTGCAGGTCAGAATACTTCTTAAGTGCCGGACTCAACAGTTGTCCAGAAGGAAAATGTGATGAAGGAAACATCCCAGGACACAGGATGGTGACACAGGATGGTTGAAATATCCATATCTGGGTAATTTTGAATTAGAAAAGATCAAATTCTATCAGGGTTATGAGCAGAAAGACAGAATGGCTCCAGGATTGTCCCCAAATCTTACAAATGTTACTTTATCCCTAAGTCAGCAAGTAAGAAAGCAAGACTTTGCAGACTGGCTGTAAACGGGGATGAGCACTGACTCCTAGAGTCAGACATGACTGGATTTCGAGCAAGGGTGACCTTTAAGTCAGCAGGACCATCTGGAAAAACAAAACTGCCTCTGACCCCTCTCAAATGTTTCTACCTCACTTCAGTGATTTCCTTAGAGATAAATGTGTAAGCCATCAAGCAACAAGTTAGTATTTACCTTCTAGCACAGGAGTTTCCAACCTATGAGCCATGGGCCGGATGTGCGTAGTGATGATGTATTGATTTGTGTAGTAATGAATTATTAGTCAGACTCCATGATCACATTAAATTTATAATCATTTATAATCATGGCTATTTAGCACTAACAAGTTCCCAAGGGTGGGGGCAGTGATGCCATCTGGCATCACTGGAAGCTCCTGGCAAACTGGGAGTAAAAGTAACAATACGCAAGGACACTGCCTGGCCGAACTTGGTTCATTACAATGGGTCTTTCTTTTGACCATTGTAAGAAAGAATTTGGTCCCCGATATGGAGCCTTACTAATGCTTTCTCCTCAGAGTGCATACTGTGAACATTTGTATCTATTTTCTGTACCTTCTGTACTAACTCCCTGGCTATCCAATGCCAGGCATTTTTAATCTGAAATACGTCAGTGTAAAATGACAGAGATTGGTCATGTAACTGCATTTCGTTTGTTAGACACTAGAATTGCTGATTCAAGATATAGCTGGGTTTTATGATAAATGTGAGCTGTAAAAATAAAGAACAGAACTGTCTCATCCTGGCTCAAGCCTCTGCATCTCGTCACTTTTACTGCTGTGGCAGGCAGGTCGCGACAGATGTGGGCTGCAGAGCCATTTCATGTGGCCTCTACCCCCTCCAAGAGCATTTGAGATAAAAAATGGCTGCCCCTTTGAAGCTGTTGGGACAAAATGGCCTCTGCATCATGCAGGCAGAGCAAAATGGCCATCCAGCCCTCGAAACTGACTGAGAGAGTGTGACCCGGTCCCTGGCTTGAAAAGGTTGGGAACCCGTGTTCTAATGAATACTAAGAAAACAAAGCATGCTAAATGCAGGGGTGGGTGGGTATCCTGTTCTATGAGTTACAGACATTTCTCACCAAATAGGAAGTGCGTCTGACCAAAATTTGATTGTCATGTTGTCTAATTTGACCCCAATATTGCAGGACTAAAGTCAGGGTCAATGTAGTGAATGGACTACAAGCCTTGTCTTCTATGACCATTGGGCAGGCTGGCTGTGGCTGATGGAAGCTGCAGTCCAACCACATCTGGAGGACCATTCATGTTCCCTGAATTAGAAACAAGGCAGCTTTGGTTGAAGGAGAGGGTCAGTAACATGTAGCTAAAATTATTTTTTTAATTTCAGTTTTGGGTACCCTTTCAGATGAAGGGTGGAATAAAAATGCTTTATAGTAAGTATATAACATACTATACAGTAAAGCTCCTACTTACGCAAAACGTCCATTCCGTAGGCTTTTGCTTAAATCGGTTTTTATGTAACTCGAAGCAAACCCATAGGAATTTTTTTTTAACGTGACTCGAAGCAAACCCATAGGAAATCATGTTACGTAAATGTGTGTAAATCAGGACATGGTTTTAGCACAAAATCTTTGTGTAAGTTACATTTTATGTAACTTGGGCCATTTGTAAGTTGGGATTTTACTGTACAGTAATAATAATTTTGTGTCAGAAATTATTCTGGGATGAAAGTATTTTTGCGGAAGAAACTCCGCTCAGAGGATGCCCGGATGAGGCTCCTTTCATGTCCCCAAGAGATGGGACAGAGATGGGCGTTCAATACGTCATGCAGTACCCAGGTCTCAAACTGCTGACTTGCCAGCCTTTTAATATTAACGAGAATGATTATGGGACTGGAACACCTTCTTTGCCATCTGAGTATGCAATGGTTGGGCCTCTTCACTCTTGAACGACGTCGTCTAAGAGGTGACCTGATTGAAGTTTGTAAAATCATGCACTGCGTGGACAAAGTAGAGAAGGAAAAACTGTTTCCCCTATCACATAACCCTTGAACTAGGGGGCACTCCATGAAACTTGTGGATACTAGTTCTCAAACAAATAAGAGAAAGTTATTTTTCACCCAGAGGATCCCTGGTCTATGGAACTCCCTGCCAGAAGAAGTGGTGACAGCTGTCAGTCTTGACAGCTTTAAGAAAGGATTAGACAAGTTAATGGAGGACAAGGGTATCAATGGCTATAATTATGGATACCTAAGGACAACCTCTGGGTTGGAGAGATAGGCAGGATGCCTATCTGTGGGGAGTTTCACAGTGCGATTGCTGTGACTCATTGGTCATAAATCGTGTATAATTGTTTTCCTTACCTCATCTGTTTTTACACAGAAAAGGAGCCCCCAATTGGGGCCTCTCACTCCAGGCCTTCTGGCCCTCCCCACCATGCCCAGGGATGGCACATAGTCATTTAGCTATCACGCAGCGTTCTTCCAATTAGCAAAGTGTGCATGAGACATGCCAATAGTTAACTAATTAAGAAGCCCTATGTTATCGCAGGTAACCAATGAGAATATATTGCATACTCTTCTCTGGAATGTCTTTGTCCTGTGTATTCTTAATAAACACCAACTGGGGTGGCTTCTGCCTTGCGCTGCTGCCTTGCCCGGTTGCTCTTTGCTTCAAGATGAATCAAGTCTCCGCTTCTCCTTGATCCCACAAACACAACATCTGGTGACCCGTGCCGTGATTACCGGATCCCAACTCCCCTACTCACCGGCTGACATAGCCCCCTGGTGCACCTCTCAGCTTTCGAGCTCCCAATTGTGAGTATGGGGGGGGAACTTTCTTCAGGGCAAAAGGCCCATGCAAATGAATTGCAGAGACTCATCAAGGAGAGCGGATGTCCAGACATCACGCTTGATAGTACAGAAGGCTTCACTAAGGAAGTCAAATGCCAATGTCCCTGGCACCCAGAAATTGGATCACTCAAATGGGATGATGGGCAAAGAGCAGAAACAAAAGAAGGGCAAGACTTTACTCCAAAGAATCTTTTGTTCTCCCAGAAGTTTACTTTACAATTGCCACAGATTTTGCCCCCAGCCAAGGGGTGGAGTCTGACTGTCTCTCCATCATATGGGACACAACAGCAGGAGCCCTCATATAGAGATGGGGGTGGAAATGGAGATGGGACATTAAATCCTGCCTTGCAGCAATCAAGTGCTTTTAGCCCTACAAAAGACCTGTTCTCTGCTGCAATATTGCCAGCCGAGCCTAAAAAACCACTAATGCCAGCTGATGGGGAACAAATGGTGGGGACCTCATCACAGATTGAAGCTGTTGATGCATGCAGAGTGGCAGGAAGCAAGGAGTGTGTTTCAAAGAGCAGCATAGGAGATCTCAGCCTCCCCGTGAAGCAACCTTCTTCACAAAAGCAGGAGAAGCTGTGCGGTAAACTTGATACCTCACGTGTGGCCAAGAAGTGGAAGGATGGCCCAGAGGAGGAAGGCAGAAAACCCAAGCCCAGAAAGGGGTCTTCTCGCAAGTACAAACTAACAGATGCAGCTTGTCATAAAGTTGAGAATCAGATACTGCAGATGAGGAGAAGGGGGGTGAATCCTGCCGCGATGGACAGCAGGCTGCTGCAAAAATACAAGGAGTTTTTGGCTAATTTTGAACTGCCCACCCCTCAAACAAAGAGATCCGAATGGGCTGTTCCAAGTTTCAGGCATCCGGATTGCAGGGAAAGCAAATGGAAATTTCCTGTGATTTCCACCTCATCTGCCTGCCTTAATACAGATGGGGATGGCCGGAGCATGAAGGAATGTGTGTTTGCCTGAAAAGCTGAGAGAAGGGGGGTCTGGTTGTCTTGTGGATTCAGTGCGAAGTAATTTATGGCTTACTTTCAACTTGTCATTCCAAGAACTGAGAACTGGAGAGAAGATAGTGTTTTGTGTTTAAATTGTCTTCAATCAACGTTTGGTCTTTTAATTTGGACATTTTAATTGGACTAAAAGTTTGTGTGACTCTAAGCGAAGAATTGGCTTTGTTTGCATTATAAAACCAGAAAACCTTTTTAAATTGGATAAATAGTTCAATTGTATGATCATGCTATTTTCTGTTTTATATTCAAATGCCTTTAAATGCTCTGCTGATATTAGTACCTGTTTTACCTGCTCATGCTATGAGTGTGTGAAATGCTTTAATGATATTTGTGCTGATTTACCATGCTATGCTAGTAAAAGTTATTAATGCCTCTCTCACTTTTACACCAGTGAGAGAAGAAAAAATATAATGCCTTAAATGCTTGCTAGAATGCTATAGAGACCTCCTTCATGTAAGGAAGAAGAGAAATGTTCATATTTTGTTGATGCTTAAATATTCTGCTTATTCTCTTGCTTTTGTGAAAGACCTATTTTTGCTTATGTAACTGCATATCTCAAGGTACCTTAAAAGTTTTCAGTACCCCACACATGTAAATGAGTTTTGATGCCCTGTCTCTCTATGCTCCTATTGTAGCTGTTAGCAATGCCTTAAATGTGACAGGGTTGTGAACTGTAAGTCAGAGCCTCACTGTTTCCCTCCCGGGGTCGACACCGGGAGAGAAACGGAGGACCTTCATTTTAACTTTCAGCACATTCTGTTGCCTTCTGGGTGGTTCTGGACCTGTGGGTCACGAACTTGGAACTATATTCCTGCTAACCTCTCAACAACCACTTGTTGCCTTAAAGCTTGCTTGTGCATTTGTAAATTCTGATAACTGCCTGTTGCTTTATTCAATGCATACCTTCGTTGCTAGCCTGCAAGGATTTCGCTTCCGGCTCGCAAACGCAAGGACCACATTTATTATGCTTATAGTCTTCTTAAAAACAGAAGGGGGAAGTTGTGGGGAGTTTCACAGTGCGATTGCTGTGACTCATTGGTCATAAATCGTGTATAATTGTTTTCCTTACCTCATCTGTTTTTACACAGAAAAGGAGCCCCCAATTGGGGCCTCTCACTCCAGGCCTTCTGGCCCTCCCCACCATGCCCAGGGATGGCACGTAGTCATTTAGCTATCACGCAGCGTTCTTCCAAATAGCAAAGTGTGCATGAGGCAGACATGCCGATAGTTAACCAATTAAGAAGCCCTATGTTATCGCAGGTAACCAATGAGAATATATTGCATACTCTTCTCTGGAATGTCTTTGTCCTGTGTATTCTTAATAAACACCAACTGGGGTGGCTTCTGCCTTGCGCTGCTGCCTTGCCCGGTTGCTCTTTGCTTCAAGATGAATCAAGTCTCCGCTTCTCCTTGATCCCACAAACACAACACCTATCAATGCCATTTCCAGGGAATCCTAAACATGTGAAGGCATCTGCTTGGGAATAATACCCTGAAGCACATGGTGAGCCACTGTGTGAGACAGAATGCTGGACTTGATGGGCTGTGGTGGCCTGCTCCAGCAAGGCTGTTCTTATGTTCTAGCTAAGAAGGCGAGCTTCTTAACCACTGAACCAACAGCAGCCAAAATACTATGCTAGGTCTCTTAACTAAAGCATGTTAAAAACATTTGAAGCCACATTTAAAGGTTTTAAAGGCATTTAAGAAAGCCTCTCTAAAGATTGTGGTATTTTTGAACCTCTAGGTCAGAAGTGAACCTGAAAAATGAAGCCACCATGTGTTGCTGACTAATCTTTCTCACATTGGGAAAAAGGAACTGCAGAATGACCTCACCAAAAGGTGGCTTCATTTTGTAGTTTCACTCCTGACCTAGAGGTGGAAGAAGATTTGTGTTTTTTTTTAAAAAAACTACTGCTTAAAATATACACAAAGCAGTAAATCATGGAGAAACTTATGGAATCCTCATTTCTGAGAGTCTTAATATTAAACAATGTCTGCTTTACTGGGATCAGGTCACCCAGGTGTGGACAGTATATTCCTCACTGGGCAGGTGCAGAGGGAAAATGCACGCAAGGAGAAGAGGAGGCTGTAACTCACCTGTCGGAGCTTGTAATTCTCCCGCTCGATGGATCCCATCATGTCTCCATGCTTCCTCTCCTCTCGCAGGTTGCAAAACTAAATCAAAAGGCAGCCATTAGTAAGGGACCTCCCATCGTTATGTTGCAAATGATATTGTTAGCAGACCGCATGAAACTGCAAGCTTTCCATGTGTACCAACAAAAGCATTGAGCAACATGAAATTCCCTTTAGTTCTGCTGTCTTGTTTGTTAAGAGGATTGTCCAAGGTTGCCTAAAGTAGTGGCTTGGTGGAGCAAAAATATTGAATTTAAGAAGCCCAGCTTATCTTTCCATGCTTTCCTTGAACTTCACTGCTTCAGTTTATTTCATGCTACTTGGCCTCTATGGTTTAGGTCAGTGATGGGCAGTCTTGGCCCTCCAGCTGTTCTTGAACTTCAGTTCCCAGAAACCCTGACCAGCTGGTGTGTTGACTTGGGCTTCTGGGAATTGAAGTTCAAGAACAGCTGGAGGGCCAAGACTGCCCATCACTGGTTTAGGTTCTTCTGCTTCTTCAGGTGCCACATCCGTTCTGAATATTGGCTATCATCATGGGGTTAGTCTTCTTGTTCTTAACTCCTCATAACAGTGATGAGGACTGATTTTTTTGTTAAATATAAATCAGTTATAATTGCATAAGAAATATACTGCATTTAACACACTTATCCTTACTATATCTACCTTATGAAACACTGTACTAATATTTTAGAGATATAGTTTACAATATTTTTAGAGATACTATGCACACATGATAGTTCATATATATTAGCTTGTATACATAAACAGCACAGAAGTTATATTATTCTTATGTTTTACTTAGCACACTGACATAATGGTAAAAATAAAAAAGCCCTTTGTAACCATTTTTGGGTCGTTAAGAGATAAAGAAGTTGGTAAGATGTTTTTCTAAGAGTTACCCATCCAAAATCCACAACCCACCCATCAATTTTGTCAAAGGCTTTATGACAGGACAAAGGAATAACTCCAGACTGGTTTCAGGGACATCCAAGACTGGGACACTTATTTCCCATCATGCTCCTCAAAGTCTTGCTTTCCTTTCCTGATTGTTGCCTTGCATTTGTTCTGCCAGAATTTATGTTCGTTCGGACAAGCCTTCCATCTTCTAAATGAGCTTTTCTTGCTTTTGATCACTTGTTGTGACTGCGGCCCCCGGCCCACCTCTGGCCCCCGAACCAGCCCACCTTGGGGATGAAGACTCTGAGGATGAAGGGGAGGAGCTGACAGGACCTTCTTCCTCAGGGATCCCCCCCCCCCAGCACTGCCTCAGCCTCCCTTGGAACTGCAGCAGCAGGATGGCAACAAGAATGTCCTCCAACAGCAGTCTTCATGTTCAGACAGCTCTGGGGATGAGGCATGGCTGGACGCTAGGCATCGAAGCAGGGCGAAGTGTTGTCTACAGAGGCTGAGAGGAAGGAGGGGCCGCAGGTAATCAGGAAGTGTCTGACCACACCCATAGAGGCATATAAGGAACCAGGACGCTGGGTGTGGCTCTGACGGACAAAGTTTAGCTTCCCTGCTCTTGCTTGGTACCGTGGTGTCTTGACTCTTTGGAAACTCTGGAAATAGAACTTTGGACCGGACTTAGACTGCTCTTCGGATATCCCTTACAGTGAGTGTTTTCCCACCAGGGAAAAGGGAGTGAGCAGGGGAGACAGAACATCACTTCCCGAACAGCTCCTGTAAGCCACATTGGAGTCCTCTTGGACCTGGCAGTGCCTTTTCCTTTTGGGTATGCATTCCAATTGGGGCTCTGTTATTGTTTCTGTAAACAGCCTCCATGCCTCTTGGAGTGTTTGGACTCTCTCAATTTTCCCTTTCAGCTTCTCTTTTACTAGTTTCCTTATCTTTGGGAAATTTCCTTTTTGAAAATTTAAAGTCTCTGTTAGATTTTATCAGTGACTTGCGGTCTATGATCAAGTTAAACATAATTGAGTTGTGGTCACTATTCCCTATTGGATCAGTCACATTAACATCTTGCACCAAGTCAAGGATTCTTGTACCTCTAGTTGGGTCTTCAACCATCTGTCCCAGGGAACAATCCTTTAGCATATCTAGGAACTTTATCTCTTTATCATGTGCTGAACAACAGTTCACCCAGTCTATGTGAGGGTAATTGAAGTCCCCCATTATAACCAGGCTTCCCTTCCTGGATGCCTCCTTTACAACACTCTCCAACTGCCAGTCTCCCTCAGGAGTTTGGGTCGGAGGCAGATAGTATATGCCTACTGTTAGACCATCCTTGTGGCCTGGTACTCTTACCCACAGAGTTTCTAATGGTGACTCCAAATCACCTAGATATTCTAATTTGTATGATTTTATCACTTCTTTGAAACCACCCTTCCTATCCTTCCTGTACAGTTTGTAGCCTGGGATAACTGTATCCCATTGGTTATCATCCGTCCACCAGGTTTCAGTGATGCCAATAATATCAATATTTTTATCTATTGCTAGGTATTCCAGCTCCCCTATTTTGTTCCGGAGACTTCTGGCATTTGCATACAAGCATTTATATATGCTTTTCTGATACAGTCTTTTGAGTCCAGTTGCATTGTTAGACTGCCTCTTGCATCCTTGGAAGTCCAGGACTTCAATCTTCTTCCTAACAACCTGAATTTGGCTTCCAGGATTGACCACTTGGCCTTCCCAACATCATTGATACTCTGATGACATGATCTTGATGGCATGCTCTCACGTTGGCCTGAGAAGACTAATGAGGATGTTTAGTGACTATTGCACTTCCAACTTTCTGAATAATAATGAAGTTAAATCTAAAGTTATGGTTGTCAGGAAACATCACCCCAAACACAACTGGCATAGAGATGGAGAACCAATAGAACAAACAGACTCTTTTTCATATTTAGGGGTGGATTTCACAGACACAGGATCCTTAGTCAACCATAACAAGGAAGTTTCTGTAAAGGTTGCAGCAAGTTCTAAACCACAAACTAAATTACTTAATTACAACCACCCAAGTTCTCCGAGAACATTATAAAGGTCTATAACAGGGATTATCAACCTGCAGCCCTCAGCACCATTTCATGTCCCCTCCAACCACATCCACCACACCAGGCAGTGCCATGTGGTGGAGGAAGAGCAAAATGGCTGTCCGTCCCCTGAAGTTGTCTGAGGGAGTGTGACCAGGCCCCCAGCTTTAAAAGGTTGAGAACTCCTGGTCTATAAGGCCACACTATTTCCAATGTTAATATACGGTGCAGAGCTCCGAGGGTTATCAAAAGCCTTAATACGTTAATAAAATCAAATACATTTTCTAGGAACTACCCTAGGGACTGATAGCAACATGAGTTCCACTACTGCACTGTGGTGGTTGACCTATTAGAGTGCTGTCCTGTAACCCTAAACTAACTACAACTGTAATAGACCCATTGAATCTATGGGATTTCTGTTGAGCCAATTGTACCATCAATTCTACTAGCATTCTCTACTAGCAATTTATATTCTGCCCCACAGTAATAATAATTTCATGTCTGGGATGAAAGGATATTTGCTGGAGAACCTCTGCTCAGGGGACATCCGAATGAGGCTCCTTTATGTCCCCAGGTGCAGCCCTCAGGTATTGAAACCCAACCTCCCATTCTCCAGCTTAGCATCTTAACCACTAAACCACCGTAGGAGATGTGTTTAGAGTACTCTCTGGTTCGCAAGGTAACATGCTGTGTACTCATTTTACCAACTCCAGAAGGAGGGAAGGTTGAGCCAACTTTGAGCGCATCAGGACTTAATTTAGATCACGAACCGTGATCTACTCTCCTCCTTCTGTGTTTTTCTGGCTTATTTTTATCCACCCCAAAAGGGAGCCCAGGCAATCTAACAAACCTGGCGTGAGGATTAATCAGCTATTAGGAACAGATGATGGAGCAAGAAGCTAGTAAGGAACAGATAACCTTATTCAGATCCTGAAACCTTAGAAAACTTACAAAGCCAGGGCCTTATTTTTAAAAAGGTAGACTGCTTCTTAGAGCCAAGAAGAACCATGTGAATAACTTGGGATCATTCCATCACACACCTTCTGCAAAAGGAAAGGCTCCTTAAGCCTTTTCCTAAAATGGGACCAAGTTATGGACATAATAATTAGTAAGGAGATAATAACATACCCTCTTACATTTGCAAATTCCAAGTCAGAACATTTCCCCTTCCCTAGAGGTACTCTCAGCAACATGATTACAAACAGTAGTACAAAGAGTATAAAATAGCCCAGGTTAATTCCTGTTTTTGTAACTGTTTTTGTCCTTGTATCCCAGGTTAACCAATTCTGCCAGAAGCCCAAGGGAGATCCAAATTGATTTGAAGTTAGTAACTGTTGTGTTCTGTAAAGCTGTGCCTTTAACAATGTACCTAGCCATGTGATAACAATGTAACCTTTCTGTGTGCAACATTATAACCTTCAGCTGTATCACTGTAACCCTTATAAGAGGACGCGAGCTAGTGACCACTAGATGGCAATAGCGAGCGTCCAGCTCTCATGGCCCAGATTCACCCTTGATCAGCAGCGCGGGAAGATTCCCGCCACCTCCTCACCTGGACAAGAAGGGTGTGACCTTCTATGACGTCACGCAGGCAGCAACCAATAGACTGTCAACGAGCCACATTCAAGTGTATAGCCAGCTGTATATATTGAGCTACCCATCCGCCATTACCACATGTTCCTCCGGATCATCATGCAATAAACCTGTGTTAAGCCAACCCTTCGGCTGTTTCATTGTCTTCGGTCCCATACACTAAATTGGTGACGAGGATGGGATATGGCTGCCCACGGGACCAAGACATGCGCCGGTTTCGAAATCAGGAAACCGGGAGACTGGGAGATCTTCGAAATGGACTTCCAGGGAGCACTGGTTGAATCCGAAGTCACGGATGAGGCAAAGAAAAGGGCCATCTTCACCAGGATGCTTGGACAAGAAACCAAAAGAACCTTGGTGGACCTGATCGCACCGAAGAGGGTGAGCGATTTCAAGGCCAAAGAGCTCCTACAGATGCTGCGCGAGTACTTCCGGCCCTCGACGGCGATGTTTCCCGCTCGGAGCGCGTTCTGGAGGCGAGTCCAAGCGCCCGGGGAGACGGTCGCCGCCTTCGTGGCAGCCCTGCAACTGGCTGCCGGCCCGTGTAAATGGGAGAACGCTGAAATCACCCTCAGGGACTGCGTGCTATGCGGCCTGAACGACGCCGAGACTCAGCGCACGTTAATGAACCAAGAGCCACCCCCCACGTTGCAGGAGGTCCTGAAAGCGGCACAGGCCGCGGAAGCCACAAAGGCTGGGGTGCAAGAGCTCCAGGACTGGCGGCCGAAGACGAGCAAGGCAGAGACATCGGTGCATGCAGCCCGGCAAACTTCGAAATCGTCCGCAGAGAGCAGCGACGACGAGGACGTCCGGAGGGTCCAAAAAGAGGGCCGGCGGTGCGACGGCTGTGGAGCGGCCCACGACCGCGCCAAATGCCCATTCAGAAAGGCCGAGTGTCACAACTGCGGCCGCCGCGGGCACATCACCAAGGTATGCAGAAAGAGGCGCGAGGCCCGGAGGAGCTCGGCAGACCGTTCAACGGGACAAGACCGCTCGACGAGACCCAAAGATGGCGCCCAGGCCACGAGAAAGCGGGACGGCGTGGGCCGCATCTCCGACAGCAGCGAGGACGACGCCCCAGTATTCAGCGTGTCCACGGGACACCCCCGTTACTTTGTTGAGGTACTAGTGCAAGGGGTCCCCATTAGGATGGAAATTGACTCGGGTTCCTCTTATTCAATTATTTCCCAGAGGGAGTTTTTGAGAATTGCCCCTCACATGCGACCCAAGCTCAAAGCGTTGAGGTCCACGCTACGGGACGTGCAAGGGAACAGTATTCCAGTGTTGGGGGTTGGAGAATTTCAGGTCAAATTTAAGAAGCACGCCGCGGCTCTCTCCCTAGTCGTGCTTAAAGGGGGGAATTGCAGCCTCCTCGGAACTCAATGGTTTCAGCCCCTGGGTTTGTTTATTGGGGGGTGCACGCCGTTGGGACTGACCCGGTGCAGGAGGTGTGCGACGCGCACCCCGAAGTTTTCAAAAAAGGACTGGGGAAATTCAAGGGGCCCCCAGTGACATTCGACCTAGACCCGGAGGTCCGTCCAATACGACTCAAACCGCGCTGGGTGCCATTTGCACTCAAGGACAAAATAGAGGCGGAACTGGACAAACTGGTGGGCCAGGGGATCCTTGTTCCTGTTGATTCTGCGGAGTGGGAAACTCCAATTGTAACAGCACTAAAGGCAAATGGGGAGGTCCGCATATGCGCTGATTACAAGTGCACCATCAATAAGGCGATCCGCCCTAATGCGTATCCGGTGCCGGTAGTCAGCCATCTGCTTGCCAGGTTGCACGGGGGAAAGTGTTTCGCTAAGCTCGACTTGGCACAGGCCTACCAGCAGCTTTCAGTGTCCCCTGCCGCAGCTGCTGCACAGACCATAGTCACTCATAAGGGGGCGTTCCAGGTGACGCGCCTTCAATTCGGCGTAAATTCGGCGCCTGGAATTTTCCAGTCACTCGTGGAACGCCTCCTGAAGGGGCTAGAGGGGGTGTTGCCTTATTTTGATGACGTGTTGATAACGGGGGGGAGTCGGGCTGAATTGGCCAAGAGACTGGGAAAGGTTCTGGCAATATTCGAAAAGGCGGGGTTGAGACTGCGAAAAGACAAATGCGTCTTCTTCGCGACCGAGGTTGAGTTCCTAGGGTTTCGTGTGACTCCTGAGGGGATAAAACCATCCAAATCTAAGGTAGCCGCCATTAAGAAGGCCCCTCACCCCACCTCCAAGGGCGAGCTGCAGTCGTTCCTAGGGCTGCTTAACTTTTACCACTCCTTCCTCCCCCGGAAGGCAGCGGTGGCCGAACCGCTACACAAACTGCTTAAAAAGGACGAGGCATGGAAGTGGGGCGACGACCAAGAGAGGGCATTTAGTGAACTGAAACATCTCCTGGCGTCTGATGCCATACTGACCCATTTCAACCCCAAACGCCCGGTGGTCCTGATCTGTGATGCATCCCCGGTGGGGGTGGGGGCGGTGCTGTGCCACGTGCTAGAAAACGGAAGGGAGGCCCCGATAGCATTCTACTCCAGGTCCCTGTCCCAAGCGGAGAGAAATTACGCACAGACAGACAGGGAAGCCCTAGCGATAATTGCGGGGACGAAAAAATTTCACGATTTTCTGTACGGCCGCCCTTTCACTATCGTGACTGACCACAAACCCCTGCTAGGCATTTTTACCGCAGATAAGCCCACGCCACAGATCCTGTCCCCGAGGATGCTTAGGTGGGCCATTTTCCTCAATGCGTATCAGCACGCGTTGGTGTACAGACCCGGGAAGGAAATTAGCCATGCGGACGCCCTGTCGAGATCCCCCCTTCCCCAGGATAGCAGCCACGTGGGCGGGGAGGAGCCAGACCACCAGGTACTGATGATAGAGGTCCTAGACTCACCCCCAATATTGCCCGCCGACATCGCCAAAGCGACCGGCAAGGACAATACCTTGGCGAAGGTCAGCTCATGGGTGCAGAAAGGGTGGCTTGCGTCTTCCCCGGCAGCGGAATTCGACCCGTTCTTCCGGAAAAAACTAGAGTTGTCCCTAGAGAGGGGGTGCCTTCTGTGGGGCCAGCGGGTAGTGATCCCTACGTCCCTACGACCGCGGGTGCTCAAACTGCTGCACGTCAGCCACCCCGGGATTGTACGCTCCAAGGCCCTGGCCCGGAGCTATTTCTGGTGGCCCCAGTTAGACGCCGACATTGAGCACATGGTCGGCACTTGTGAGAGTTGCCAATGCTCCAGACCAGAGGAGGCCCGCCTTCCCCACAGGGAGTGGGACGCGGCTAAGGGGCCGTGGTCCCGGATACACATAGATTTCGCTGGCCCGTTCCGAGGAACGCTGTTTCTCCTTGTTGTGGATGCTTTCTCCAAGTGGTTGGAGGTCATCCCAGTCACGAGCACCTCCTCGGCCACGACGATAAAGCATTTGCGGAGAATTTTTTCCACGTTTGGCATACCCGACACACTAATCAGCGATAACGCTAGTTGTTTCACGTCCGCTGAGTTCAGGGCATTCACGGAGATTAACGCCATCCGGCATATCACCTCCGCCCCTTTCCATCCGGCCACCAACGGCCAAGTAGAGCGCCTCGTCCGCACCACAAAGGACGCGCTGCGGCGCATGGGCCCCGGGGACCTCAACGTACAGAGCTCTTAATGCGCAGGAAACTGACCACCATCCTCACTAGGCTAGACCCCACGAGAGTAGAAGACAAGGGAAGGAACATCGGGCTTGAGGCCACAAAGAGTTTCAGCGTAGGTGCCCCTGTGCATTGCAGGAACTGCGCCAGCGCGGGCCCAGCCTGGGTAACCGGGCGTTGTCGTGGAGCAAACCGGCCCCGTGTCGTACCGCGTGGAGACCAGCGCAGGCTTACTGTGGAGGCGGCACGCGGACCAGCTCCGGCGCAGGGTCCCCGATGAGCAGGGCACAGACCGAAAGGAAAAAACCTCAGCGTTAGGGTTCTCCCCCACCCGTTCAGCCCAAGGGGGAGGAGAGGGGGGCCGCGGGTCCCCACCAAGGGGGGAGGAAAGGGAGTCTGTTCTCATAGATATCCTGCGGGATCTTTCGGAAGAGGAGGAACCCGACCCCATACATATCTCGCGGGATTCCCCCACAAATACGGATACCCCAACTGAGTTAGGATTTGATTTTCAGAGCCGGGGGAGTTTTTCGGAGTGGTCCCCCACCTGTCCAAGCGAGAAGAGGGGTTTTTCGTTAGCCCCGAGCGCCCCCGGTCTGCCCACAATGGAGTTTTTCCCTTCCCCTAAAGCCGCCAAACCAAGGCAAGCAGCTAACAAGTCTCCCTCTCCCGTTTCAGGACAAGGGACCAGGGAACAAAGAAGCGGTAGCGCCCCCGGGGCAGGTCAGCCCACATCACGGCCCAAACGCACTTGCAATAAGCCATCTTGGCTGAGAGACTTCGTCTCATCCTAGGGGGGAGGGATGTTGTGTTCTGTAAAGCTGTGCCTTTAACAATGTACCTAGCCATGTGGTAACAATGTAACCTTTCTGTGTGCAACATTATAACCTTCAGCTGTATCACTGTAACCCTTATAAGAGGACGCGAGCTAGTGACCACTAGATGGCAATAGCGAGCGTCCAGCTCTCATGGCCCAGATTCACCCTTGATCAGCAGCGCGGGAAGATTCCCGCCACCTCCTCACCTGGACAAGAAGGGCGTGACCTTCTATGACGTCACGCAGGCAGCAACCAATAGACTGTCAACGAGCCACATTCAAATGTATAGCCAGCTGTATATATTGAGCTACCCATCCGCCATTACCACATGTTCCTCCGGATCATCATGCAATAAACCTATGTTAAGCCAACCCTTTGGCTGTTTCATTGTCTTCGGTCCCATACACTAAAGTAACTTCAATATAAGGTCTTTAAATTTTACCTTTACCTGGGACAGAAACAAAAGATCTCTAAACTTCTCAAAAACAGTTCTTAAATCTAGTTGTTCATGCTCAAGCACCACACTGCTTACATCTAATTCAACCATTTTTCTGCATCTGAAAAGGAGATAGTGTCAACTTTCTCAGTATAAACAGGCATAACAATGTTTTGGACCATAGACACAGGTCTAGACACATGCTGTTCAAGAGAATTCACATGATACAAATCCAACTTCCCATTCTCCCCTTGATCAACAGAGTTCAGTTCCCCCAGTACTTGGACCAAGTGACTAGGCTGATTCTTGAAATAGCTTGATTTAGGCATCATTTTAGGCCCAATATTTCCCAAGAAAACATCACAAGGTGGTGCTACTTTAAATGCATCATAGTATTTCTCAACCTCTTGCTTACAATTAGAGGATTGACTACCAGATGTACCAGCTGAACACTTCAGGGATAGACCATCAGGTGTTACTATAGATTTACTTCTTTGATCAGGCAAGGCTTCCACAACCTCTGTACGGGCCATTTTACTAGTTTGAACTGGAAACTTGCACCATTCAGCCTTAGGGATGAATTTTTCTGTCCCCCTGGCCCTGAATATTAGAGGACGTCCAATGATAACAGGAGCTATATCCTTATTCTCATGCACCATGGAGATTACCTCCCGTTCCCACCTTTGGTAAATCAAGGTAACCTTTGCAAGGAGTACTAATTGAACAGCATTTTTTCCAAAAGAGAAATTTTGCACAGGCATATAAGAATCTTTCAATATCTGACTGTTCAGTACCAAACTGCAATGCAAAGAACAAAGATCAGACCCACTGTCCAGAAATCCCTGTTTAATGACCCGTTCTGTGTTATCTGGATAGCAAACAGTCACGTCTCCAGTCCTCAAATTCTTAGTCCAGTCCAGATTTGTCTAAGATGTCTGATGATCTTACCAAACTGAAGCTCCTTGAAGGGTTTGTCATACACATTCCCCATACATCTTCTGTAGGAAATTATTCCATCAACTGATAAGTCAAAGCATCTCCATGAACACAGCAAGCTCCCATTTGCAATGCAACGGCCCCTCCTCCTTCTTGACTAACAGGCTGAAGGGGAGGTGGCTGCGACCTTGTTGCTAGCTCTGGGGGCTCAAAAACTGCCAATGCCATCTTTTGTCCTGGGAGGGGGTCTTGCTGTATAAGTTGATTTTTCCTTAGAATAATAACCCTGAAGCTTGGCTTTTTGCGGACAGTCCTTTTTGAGATGGCCTCATTTCTGGCATCAGTAACAACTAAATCAGCTAATGACTAACGCGCTAGGCACATAATAGGTAATCTCGCGCCTGCGGATTACCTTAAGCCCTAGAACCAATACTAGCCACTTGTTTACCCCGGATAACATGGAACAATGTATTTTCTCTGCCGTTAATTAAGTTGGTTAATTAACTTCCCTTGTAGACTTCCCCAATTAACTTGTGTAAACATTATGTGTGAAACCTGCAGTATCGCAATGCTTCTACATGCAGCCTAAAACATGTTAAATATTGATGATTGGTCTTCATTAAATCACTGGTCTTCGCTCCATCTTGCCTTGTGTCTCACTGCTTGACCAGTCTCCTCCGGGACCTAACAGCCGCTTCGCGGTTACAATCCATCTTGCGCAACCCGCTTCGCAGCCCAGATCCAACATATGGTGACCCCGAGACGTGATCTACTCGTTTGTAAACGATCTTTGCAGTCCGGTTCTATGCCAGAACCATGTCTGAATCGTCCAGGAGAACATCCGATCTGAGTGACAGCTATGCTGCAAGGCATTCCAGAGAGGCAGAGCATGCTCCAAAGCTGTGAGGCAGCTTGCTCAGTGGAAACACGTTCCGCTCAGGGTTGGCTGTGAAACCCTGACTTCGTAGCAGAGGCCGCCGAGGGCCTGTGGCCGCAGTCCATGTTCTGAGTTCCTTCCCAGAGGTTCGTCATGCCAGACCTGTTACCTAAGCTCAGACGCATCGCTTCGTCCCGAGGAGGAAAACTTCAAAGGACCAGCAGGTAATATGGGGATTTGTCCTCAGCGACAACGTCCGACCGCTAACCAGAGAACTCACTTAATGGAGTTCAAGGCCCTGGCCAGGGTATACCATACACGCATTCACAGCGCCCAGTTAGCGGATCTTTTGGTGTACTTGGGGGAAAATTGTCTGCTTTATCCAGAAACAGGCATGCTTAACCTCCAACTTTGGGACAGGATAGGAGCCTGCATTCAGCAAGCACCTAGAGCTCCAGATAGCATAATCAGCATGTGGAGCAAGTGTGGGAAGCTCTTAGCAGAGGTAGACCCAGTCTGGATAGAGGCTGAGGAACCACCAGCGCAGTCAGAGCCATCAGCCCCAACGGCTCGCTATCCGTTATTTCAGCTCAAGCAGGATAGTGTAGGGAGCTTTCCCTCAGTGACAGCTGCAGACGTCACTGAAGGAATGCATGGTATGAGAAGCGCTGGCGCTTCTCTGACAGTTAAAAGTTCCCAGACTACAAAGAGTTCCATCCAGCGCATGGTTGAGGAAGAAACCAGTAAGGGGGAGTTGCCAGCAGAAGAACTAGCTGAGCTTAGGCAGATATGCCCAGTTCACATAGAGGTAGATGCCCCACGGGTCAGCAGCAAGTGATCCATTCGCCAGTTCCGTACAAGCTGCTTATGGCTATACGGAAGGCAATCACAGAGACAGGACTTCAGAGTTGCTTCACCAGGGGCACGCTTCAGCAAGTGTGCAAAACTATGATGCTCATTCCATATGACTGGAAAGCCGTCATGCGAATGATGCTCAACCCCAGCCAGTATTTGCTATGGGACAGCGAGTATCGTTTTGAAGCACAGGCAAGGGCTGCCAGGATGGGCGGAGCAGTAATCCCTGACCAGCTATACAGTTCAGGTCCGTTCGAATCCGTTGATGCGCAGACCGCCTTGCCAATCTCCACCCTTCACTTGGCGGCTGAGACAGCCTTCAGGGCTTATCTCAAGATGAATGATAAATTGGCATGCAAGGAATTAATCCAAGTGAGAAAACCAGATAAGGAAGCCGGATTAGAAAGAACAAAAAACAAATCATCAATGTAACGTTTATAAATTAAAATGTCCATAAAGAAAGGATTGACAGCCGAGTTAAGAATGAAAGTTTGATCAAAATTGTTCATGAAAATGTTGGCAACTGAAGGAGCAAAATTTGAACCCATGGCCACACCTTGTATCTGTAAATAAAAAGTGTCCATAAACCGGAAAAAATTGTGCTCAAATGCTATATCCAAAAGATCTAAAAGAAAATGTGTGGGAGGATCAGGATTGGTACGCGATGATAGGAGATGCTCAACAAGAATCCTGGCTTCTTGAAGAGGTATATTGGTGTAGAGGGAAGCCACATCCATGGTAACCAAAATACAATCATCAGGAACGGGGGTATGTTCTAAAAGTTGGATGAAATGAGAGGAGTCCTTAACGTAGGAGGGAGTATCTGTAACAAAGGTACATATGAAGTGATCGATGAAAATAGAGATGGGTTCCAAAAGGGCATCATTGGCAGCTATAATGGGTCTACAGGGGACAAGAGTAGAACCAGACTGGAGTTTGTGAATTTTCGGTAACAAATGAAAAATGAGTACTCGTGGGTGTGATTTGAAAAGAAAACGAAAGGTGGATTCTGAAATAAATCCCAAGGCGAGTCCTTCCTGTAAAACTATTTTGATAATATTAGACACATGTGGTGTGGGATCCTTTTGGAGTCTGCTGTAAAAAAGAGGATTGGAAAGTTGTTTTTGTGCTTCCTCAATGTAGTTGATCCTATCCATAATGACTACCCCACCCCCCTTATCAGCCGCTTTAATGATAATGTCAGGATCACTGCCTAGGTTTTCAAGGAGATGCATGTCATTTAAAGATAAATTGTGAGAAGCATGGTAGTGATCTTCTAGAACAGAGATGTCTCGTAGAACAACCCTGCGAAATACTTCAATGGCAGGATTGTCGACAGCTGGTGAGAAATTAGAGCGGGGAGAAAATGGGTTGGAGCCACTAGGGGAATCTTTGAAGAATGTGCGTAATTTGAGTAAACGGATGAGCTTAAAGATATCAATACGTGTTTTGAAAGAGGAATACTTAGGAGTAGGGACAAAACCTAAACCAAGATCTAAAAGTTGGTTTTCCCTTATAGTAAGGACTCTCCGGGATAGATTGAAAACTAAAGAAGGTCTTATTTCCTTTTGTTCTTGCGGACGTTGCGCTGTCCTAAAAAATCGTTGCTAGGGTTGTGTTTGTTGGTAAACTGTTTGTTGCGATTGAACCTAGTGTTGTATGGTGCACGAGTCCTTTCATCTGCAGAAGAATCTGCAATATCGGAATCTGTAGTTTCGAAGTCGGTGTCTTCCAAGGGCCGACGCCAGGTGACCTGTTTAAGAACATAAGAACATAAGAACATAAGAACAGCCTTGCTGGAACAGGCCACAGGAGCCCATCCAGTCCAGCATTCTGTCTCACACAGTGGCTCACCATTTCCTTCAGGGTATTCCCAAGCAGATGCCTTCACCTGCTTAGGATTCCCTGGAAATGGCATTGAGAGATATCCTGCCTATCTCTCCAACCCGGAGGTTGTCCTTAGGTAGCCATAATTATAGCCATTGATACTCTTGTCCTCCATGAACTTGTCTAATCCTTTCTTAAAGCTGTCAAGACTGACAGCTGTCACCACTTCTTCTGGCAGGGAGTTCCATAGACCAGTAATCCTCTGGGTGAAAAAGTACTTTCTCTTATTTGTTTGAGAACTAGTACCCAAAAGTTTCATGGAGTGTCCCCTAGTTCTAGTGTTGTGCGATAGGGAAAACAGTTTTTCCTTATCTACTTTGTCCACACCGTGCATGATTTTATAAACTTCAATCAGGTCACCTCTTAGACGCCGTCGTTCAAGAGTGAAAAGGCCCAACCATTGCAGCCTCAGATGGTAAGGAAGGTGTTCCAGTCCCCTAATCATTCTGGTTGCCCTCCTCTGTACTTTCTCCAACTCCATAATATCCTTCTGGAGGTATGGCGACCAGAACTGTACACAATATTCCAGATGGGGCCTCACCATAGATTTATAAAGAGGCAAAATGACACTTGTGGACTTATTTTCTATACCCTTCCTAATGATCCCTAACATTGAGTTTGCTTTTTTCACTGCTGAGGCACACTGGGTTGACACCTTCATTGAGCTGTCCACCAGGACACCAAGGTCCCTTTCCTGGTTTGTCGCAGAGAGTTCAGACCCCATCAGTTTATAAATGTAATTGGGGTTTTTTGCCCCAACATGCATCACTCTGCACTTACTGATGTTGAAGCTCATTTGCCACTGTTTTGCCCACTCCCCCAGTGTCAAGAGATCCCTCTGGAGCTCTTCACAATCTCTCACAGTTTTCACTACCCTGTATAATTTAGTGTCGTCAGCAAATTTAGCTACCTTGCTTTTTACTCCTACCTCTAGATCATTTATGAAGAGGTTGAAAAGCAGGGGTCCCAGTACTGAACCTTGGGGGACCCCACTCTTTACTTCCCTCCACTTGGAGAAGTGTCCATTTAGTGCTACCCTCTGTTTCCTGTCCCTTAGCCAGTTGCTGATCCAGGACAAGACCTGTCCCTTTATTCCATGACTGGTAAGTTTATTCAAGAGCCTTTGGTGAGGGACCTTGTCAAAAGCCTTCTGAAAGTCCAGATAAACAATGTCAACTGGATCCCCCTTATCCACATGCTTGTTGACACTCTCAAAAAATTCCAACAGATTAGTGAGGCATGATTTGCCCTTGCAAAAGCCATGTTGGCTCTCCTTTAGCAGCGCCTTCTCTTCTATGTGCCTATTAATTCTATCTTTTAGGATGGTTTCCATCACTTTACCTGGGACACATGTCAAACTGACAGGCCGGTAATTTCCTGGATCACCCCTGGATCCTTTTTTGAAAATTGGTGTTACATTTGCTACCTTCCAGTCATCAGGCACAAAGCCTGATTTGAGGGAAAGATTATATATTTTGGCTAGGATATCAGCAATTTCATCTTTAAGTTCCCTGAGAACTCGTGGATGGATGCCATCTGGTCCTGGGGATTTGTTAGTGTTTAGCTTAACAAGACATGCAAGGACCTCCTCCCTGGTTATTTCTATCTTGCTTAATTCTTCGGTTTCCCTCCCTACGAAGATAGGCTCTGTTTTGGGCATGTGGTCTCTGTCTTCTTCAGTGAATACTGAAGCAAAGAATTCATTGAGTCTCTCTGCAATCTCTGTTTCCTCTTTAATAACCCCTTGCCTTCCATTGTCATCTAATGGTCCAATGGCCTTCCTAGTTGGGTTCTTACTTCTAATGTACTTAAAGAAGTCTTTGTTATTTCTCTGAGTATTTTTAGCTATACGCTCCTCAAAGTCTTGCTTTGCTTTCCTGATTGTTGCCTTGCATTTGTTCTGCCAGAATTTATGTTTCTGCCTGCTGTCCTCATTTGGACAAGCCTTCCATCTTGTAAATGAGCTTTTCTTGCTCTTGATCACTTCCCGAACAGCTCCTGTAAGCCACATCGGAGTCCTCTTGGACCTGGCAGTGCCCTTTTTCCTTTTGGGTATGCATTCCAATTGAGCCTCTGTTATTGTTTTTGTAAACAACCTCCATGCCTCTTGGAGTGTTTGGACTCTCTCAATTTTCCCTTTCAGTTTCTTTTTTACTAGTTTCCTCATCTTTGGGAAATTTCCTTTTTGAAAATTTAAGGTCTCTGTGTTAGATTTTATCAGTGACTTGCGGTCTATGATCAAGTTAAACATAATTGAGTTGTGGTCACTGTTCCCTATTGGATCAGTCACATTAACATCTTGCACCAGATCCTGAGTATTACTCAGAATCAAGTCAAGGATTCTTGTACCTCTAGTTGGGTCTTCAACCATCTGTCCCAGGGAACAATCATTGAGCATATCTAGGAACTTTATCTCTTTATCATGTGCTGAACAACAGTTCACCCAGTCTATGTGAGGGTAATTGAAGTCCCCCATTATAACCAGGCTTCCCTTCCTGGATGCCTCCTTTACAACATTCTCCAACTGCCAGTCTCCCTCAAGAGTTTGGGTCGGAGGCCGATAGTATATGCCTACTGTTAGACCATCCTTGTGGCCTGGTACTCTTACCCACAGAGCTTCTAATGGTGACTCCAAATCACCTAGATATTCCAATTCATACGATTTTATCACTTCTTTGACATACAAGGCTACACCACCTCCTGTTTGCCCCTTCCTATCCTTCCTGTACAGTTTGTAGCCTGGGATTACTGTATCCCATTGGTTATCATCCGTCCACCAGGTTTCAGTGATACCAATAATATCAATATTTTTATCTATTGCTAAGTATTCCAGCTCCCCTATTTTGTTCCGGAGGCTTCTGGCATTTGTATACAAGCATTTATATATGCTTTCCTGATACAGTCTTTTGAGTCTAGTTGCATTGTTAGACTGCCTCTTGCATCCTTCTGCTAGAGTGCTGGTGACTAGCTCCTTGCTCTGCTCAGTAATTTTTGCATCCTCCTCACTACTCAAGTACACACTTTCCCGAACCGGATGCTGCCCAGCTCCTGTCGGCTTTCCCCCAGTTATCAGTTTAAAAGCTGCTCTGCAGCCTTTTTGATGTTGAGTGCCAGCAATCTGGTCCCATCATGGTTTAAATGCAACCCATCCCTCCTGAACAGATTTGGCTTGTCCCAAAATGTTCTCCAGTTCCTGACAAATCTGAAGCCATCCTCTCGACACCACCGCCTCATCCACGCATTGAGGCTTCTGAGCTCTGCCTGCCTGGTAGGTCCTGCGCGAGGGACAGGCAGCACTTCTGAAAATGCTACCTTGGAAGTCCGGGACTTCAATCTTCTTCCTAACAACCTAAATTTTGCTTCCAGGACAGGCCGCTTGGCCTTCCCAACATCATTAGTACCAACGTGTACCATGACAACTGGCTCGTTCCCAGTTCTCTCTAACAATCTATCTAGATTTCTTGTGATGTCTGCAACTTTTGCACCTGGCAGGCAAGTCACCATACGGTTATCATGTGCATCACAAATCCATTTCTCTGTATTTCTAATTATTGAATCGCCTAGTACAAGGAGCCTCTCTCCTGCAATCTGTTCATCTACATGCACCTCATCAACCATATTAAGGGAGAGAACCTCAGTTTGTTCCTGTTGTTCATCTTCCTGGATCTCATCAAGTGTGATGAAGGAGAGATCATCAGGTGGAACCAGTTGTTCCTCTGTGTGTTCCTCATCAGGTGTGATAAGGGAAAGAGCCTCAAATTTATTCTGTAATTTCAGACTCTCAGAGTGATCCCCTACTCTTCTCCTCCTTTGAGTCACATTCCTCCAACCATCTCCCTCCTGAGTTAGTGAAGGGCCTTCTCCCTCAGAACTGTGCCCTGTCACTTCTTTGTCCAGCATAGTCTGCTCCGCTCTGTCCAAGAACAGCTCAAGCTCCTTAATTTGTTGGTGGTTAGATATGCCGGCCTCTAGCTGCTGGACCTTCTCTTCTAGTAGTGCAACCAGCTTGCACTTGCTGCAAGTGTAGTTCTCCATATGCTTTGGCAAGAACACAAACATGGCACAAGAATTGCAGGTAACTACAGCTGTTCCCTCAGAATCCATTTTAACAAGTGCAGTATTCTGGGCCTCAAAAATGTACACGTTTACTACCTTTCTACCTCCAAGACTATATTCTTCCTTTGTTACTAGTGTGCAATCTCGTGCAGCCTCTAAAGCAGCTCTACTCCAACTGCAAAACTTACCAGTGCTCACTTCCTTTGTTTGGCTCTCCTCAGCAGCAGCTCTGCTTAAGAGCACATGCAGAGTCAAAATGGCTGACCCTGAAAGAGCTCAGAGCTTTTAAAGGCTAGTGTGGCTCTGCCCCTATGTTTATACGTGGTTGGGCGGGCAAACTGCCATTTATAAATCCTGGAGTTCTTATAGTCATTGCAGTCACGGTTCAGCTTCTTGTTCTTGAAGGCTAATAACCCATCTTGGAATTCCTTAATCTTGTTTTCCAACGAATTCATTTTGCTGACAGAAGAGGGGACGCTTCGCCATGCCATACTGGATAATCAAGCAGCTATCGATTACCTTCTACTGTTACATCATTTGGGTTGTGAGTCTGTCCATGGCATGTGTTGTTTCAACCTCACAGACAACTCACACAAGGTATAGAGTCAACTCACAGACCTCCATACCTTGGTTAAAAATATCAAGGAAGATGCCACGTGGACGGGGTGGGATTCGTTATGGTCCTGGTTCCCATGGGGTTGGCTACAAACGACGCTCAAGGTGGTTGTGGGGGTGATAATACTGGGAACAGCCATATGTTGTTTCATACAATGTATTCTCTCACTGATGTCAAGGTGTCCCCCATGGAGAGAACCCCGGTAAAGGGTGATCACATCGTTATCATGGGTTCCTGAGAGGACAGAAATTGGGGGAGTGGAATATTAGATAGAGTTTAATTCATCAATAGCTGATCTGACAAACTGCTCGGACAATAGAGAGCTAATGACTAACACGCTAGGCACGTAATAGGTAATCTCGCACCTGCGGATTACCTTAAGCCCTAGAACCAACACAAGCCACTTGTTTACCCCGGATAACACAGAACAATGTATTTCCTCTGCCATTAATTAAGTTGGTTAATTAACTTCCCCTGTAGACTTCCCCAATAAACTTGTGTAAACTTTATGTGTGAAACCTGCAGTATCGCAATGCTTCTACATGCAGCCTAAAACATGATAAATACTGATGATTGGTCTTCATTAAATCACTGGTCTTCGCTCCATCTTGTCTCATGTCTCATTGCTTGACCAGTCTCCTCCGGGACCCAACAGCCGCTTCGTGGTTCCAATCCAGCTTGTGTAACCCGCTTCGCGGCCCAGATCCAACAAGTTCTGGCTCTCTCTCTGCTTATAACTTAGACCGGCCCATTCTTGGTCTTGTTGAAAACTTGGGCTCGCCTGCTTCCTGCCAGGCTCTCTTCTTCCCTCCCTCCCTCCTTTGGCTTGATTCAAAATATGGTTTAGATTGCCTCTCCTTCCCTTGCAAAGAGAAAACCAGATCTGCTGTCTGACCCAGTTCCAGCAAAGTTCGAGGCTCCTGCTGCAAGACAGGAACCTTAATCTCGGGAGGCAAATTTTGAACTACATGTTCTTGCACAATTATTCTTACCATATCCTCTATTGTAGCAACTTTTGCCACTTTAAGCCACAAACTGAGGTTACACTGGAACTCTTCATTCATTTATTCATTCATTTATTTGATTTGTATGCCGCCCACTCAGCATACGCCGACTCAGGGTGGCTCACAACATATCAAACAATGATACAATACAGGAAAAATACAGTACACAATATAATAGAATACAGTAACACAGTAACATCTCAGTAATGCAATAACATCTCACACATCTCTCTCCGACCCCAACAAGTCCAAAAGTAAAAAGTGGCAGTGACGAAGGTCCTGCCGCCTCCATGGCTTTTCAAGCCCTGGCTGAGGGCAGAGCCTGGGACGCCGGTGGTGGTGGTGGTTCCCGGTGTCCGATGCTGCAGAGGTCTCTCTGCCCCATCCGCAGGGGAGACCGGAGGCGGCGACCAAGTCCTGCTGCTTCTGTCCCCACTCCCGGGGCCGATGGCGTGGGCTCCCGGGCGAGACAGGGAGCTCCTCGAGGGGCCGGCGGCGGCGGCGTCCTTTCCTGCTCTCCGGGCGGGCGGGCCCAGAGAGCGAAGGCAGCGGCGGCGGCTCCGGCGGCTCCCACCTGTCTCCACTCCCGGGGCCGATTGCGTGGGCTCCCGGGCTAGTACAAACATGGAAAAACTCTCACCAGAATTCCACTTCCGTATTCTGAAAGCCATTCTCATTGACCCACTTGTGAAAGCAAATTGAACTTGAATAGCCTCCATCAACTCATCCCAGGATAAATTCCGGTCCACAGAATGCACAAACTCTGCCAGTGTCCCAGAAAGTTGAGTGCAAAGTCACTGTGGCCAATGTTTATTCCTAGCCCCCAAATCCGCAGCAACTGATTCAAAATTGGCCAGAAACTGAAGGATATCCTCACCTGTTGTATACTTTAGGAGAAGTCTACGATCCAAGGTGGATGGATCCACTCCAAGTTTTCTCTGAGACTCTTTCAGCTGGAGCTTCTGAATCTTAACTAGCTGAGAAACCGCTTTTGCTAAGCTGTATTTATGATGAACTTTCTTTCTGGGACTTCTGCCTTCCTTCCATGATTCTCTTTCCAGTAAAAGGGTCAAAACAAGCATCCTTTCTGTGCAGCCTTCTGCCCGTATAGGGGTCAAAGCGATGGCTTCTATCAGTCCTCCCTGAGTCTTGGCTACCAAATGAGGAATCTTGCTTACCCCTCTGTTTCTTGGGCTTGACTTCTTCCTCCGGCTTCCCAAGCAAAAGACCGGAGGGACGACTTCCTTCTGAGATCCTCTGCAGGGATTTCTCTGAGGGTGGAAGTAATTCCTCTACTGCCTCCTCTCTATCTGAGCCTTTATTAGTTGTCATGCTGCAGGTCAGGATCCCTTCCATCTGTGACAAGGCCAGACTACATTTTCTCCCAGTTCACTTCTTTACCATTTTAGCACCTGCCAGCAAAGTGCCTTTCTCAACACAGGAAAATATGTGTCAAGGCACTAGTGCTAATATATTTAAGTCCTGGGCCAAATGCTCTCTTCCAGAAAATGTTGCTGCTTTTCCAGCAAGTGTTGCCTCTACCCTAACCTGTCTTTAAAACAATAAAAAGACTTGGGGTATCCTGTATGAGCCAACCCTCTAGAAAACACAGCACTCACACAGACCACAATAAACTGAAAAATCATTCCCTGCTTCCTAATTGAAAACAGAACACCTCCAGTCTTCCAGGGAAAAGAGTATCAGGCCACTATGCATAGGATTTTGTTACTATCCCACTGCTGCCACCATGTGAGACTTTGGACCCACTCCAGCCAAGCTTCTGGGTTTCACTGTTAACCCCCCACTCCCAAGCTTCTACCTGCAGGTCCCAAAGCTCATCCAGCCTCTCCAAAGCTGCCTTTCCCTGGGTTTCTCTTATCAGAAACAACCCAGCTACACAAAAAGGGAGAATTATAAAAAGAATCCTGGTAGCATGAGGTAGGCCACTCTTAAACACCCCCTCCCCAAATTAATCAGTCAGGCAAAATATAGAAGAAGATTGTTTAAGTCGCAAAAATATATCTACTACAACCAGTGCCAAATTTCCAGGGTTGCACATACAGGTTCTCTCATAAAAGAACACAATCTAACTACCTTAAAAATTCCGGTTAGGGCAGCATACGATTCTACAGCAGGACAGTTTTTCTCCTACTCTCCTCCTCCTGTGTTTTTCTGGTTTATTTTTATCCACCCCAAAAGGGAGCATAGGCAATCTAACAAACCTGGCGTGAGAATTAAACAGCTATTAGGAACAGATGATGGAGCAAGAAGCTAGTAACCAACAGATAACCTTATTCAGATCCTGAAACCTTAGAAAACTTTCAAAGCCAGGGCCTTATTTTTAAAACGGTCAGACAGCTTCTTAGAGCCAAGAAGAACCATGTGAATAACTTGGGATCATTCCATCACACCATGTCTCTAGAGCAGGAGTTCTCAACCTTTTAAAGCCATGGGCCAGGTCACGCTCCCTCAGACAGCTTCAGGGGCCGGATGGCCATTTTACCCTTCCTCCACCACATGGCACTTCCTGGTGTGGTAGAGGCAGTGGGGGGGGGGCAGATGAAATGACACCACTGGCTGCAGGTTGAGAATCCCTGCTATAGAGTCTACTTCATTCAAGGAGCTGGATTTCATGTTCCAGTTTCTTTTATGCCAAGCCAACCAGGATGGGTGGTGGGGGGTTCATCCCAGGCACCTTATTTGACATGGCCTCCAGCTGATCTCCCCGCAGTCTCAGCTCCTTCTGCAGTGTCTCCCGCTCTGTGTGTGCTTTGCGGAGTTGGGATCCCTCGAAAGACAACTGCCTTTGCAAGGAACTTACAGCACCTAGAGAAGGAAGAAAGCTGTTAAGGGGAACCAAAGTAACTTATCAATAGGGAGTATCTTCATTCCTCTGGACTTCTGCTTTGGTATGTTTTCTTTAGTAGTGTGATCATCAATCTCACAATCAATCAATCTCACGGCACCTATTGGTTGCAGTATTGGTGACGTCTTTCTGACGTACTGCATACCTGACATAGTTCACCTGTGGCGGGAAGGTTTCCCGCGCTAGTTACTCATTGGGTAAATTGGAGCCACGTGAGCTCCACCAGCTGCACCAATGGCGAGCAGCTGAACTGCATGCATACACAACACTGTAGTTGTTGTTTACTCATTATCCAATCAAATGTTGTCACCTGGCTGTTTACCTGTACTGATCAATCATGTTGCTCCGCACTAGGTTTGAATCATTACCTATTGTATATAAGGAGCATTGCTCCGCCATTGACCTCGTGTTCAGATTGTGTACCTTCCAATAAAGATGTGTTTGGCCTCCTAACTTATGGCTACTGTGTATCAATCTGCAAACATCAAAGAAGGAAACACATTTTCAAAGTCCAGTGTGAACCTAAACTGCCTTTTTCTGACTCCTTTTCATACAAGATGACCGTTTGGTTGGTATTGCAATGAATTCCAGGTCCCTAAGGAACAGATTGGATGTTCTCAAAAGGTTGACAAAGTCTGGCCAGGATATTCTGCTAACGTAATAGAGTAGACCATTCTGCCAGTGACTCGAGAAGGAGGAGGAAGAGAAGAAGGAGAAAGGTTGCATTTCCCCCCCAAATAGAACTGCTAAAATCTCCCAGTCAGAAAAGGCCAGAGGATTCTGGGAGCTGCAATCCAAAAAGAAATAAAAACACCTTTTCCAAGCTCTGCCTGGATTTAGCAAAAAAAAAAAAAAAAAGCATGAACCAACAAACCAGTTGTGAAATATATCCAAAAAGGATCATTTCTAATCTTTTGCCAGCCTCAAAAGGGAAACCAAGGGGATATGTCCCATATTCGTAACAAATAGCAAATGTACCTGTGGCAATATCATAATCATTTTTCATTTTCTCCAGTTCCTCATGTAGCTCGTTGTTCATCTTTTGGAATTCAAATAACTTGCGGATTATCATTTCGTCCTCTGTTTCTTCCATGACTTCTGGCCACACCTCGCTTTCAACCATCTCTTTGGACTCGGTGCGCATCAGCGTTTCTTCCCCAGTCTCCAGCCTCCTCGTTGGCTGTATTCCCATATATTTCAGGGAGAAAGTGAAGAGGAAACATTTAGGATGAGGAAACAGCATACAGGAAATAGAGAGAAACCCAGGGCATGGCATCATATTTTAGGAAAATGCCTTTAGGGATAGGACAGGGGAACACAACCCCCCCCCCCCAAGATTCTCCTCCCTGCCCATTCTGCCAAGTGTATGTATGAATACAGATGCTAGCAGAGTACAAGTGACTTGTGTTGAGTTCATGGCTGTGGAACAGTAGTGATGACAAAAAACAGGTGAAAATTAGAAAACGTACATATAAGACTTTATGGAATCACCCAAGGCATGACTTGGAGAAAAAAAGAATGGGCTAAATTCTTAGGGCCATCTTCCTTCCTTCCCTTTCCCGTCCATCCATCTTGCCATGCTACCTACCTCCCACTTCCCAAAGTCCGAAGAGCCAGTGCTGTCTGCATTTTGCAGACATTTCTGTGGACATGTGGCAGGCATGCCTCGACACTGGAGCAGATGGAATGCTGTTTACCTTCCCACCGAAGTGGTCCCTATTTATCTATTTGCAATTTCTTGCTTTCAAACTGCTAGGTTGGCAGGATCTGAGACAGAGATGGGTGCCCATTCTGTCCTGCAGTACTCGGGTTTTGAACTGCTGACCTTCCACCTCCCAGTCAGTGTCATAACCACTTGAGCCACTGCAGTCACTAAATTACTTGTTACATGTATCATTATTTTCTTTTGCCATCCACTTCGCCAGCTACACTTCTTCTGTCTCAAATATTCCATTTTATCCTGCTCTTTTCCCCTGCCTCCAATAATCAGGCAGCATTAAATGGCTGTAGCCCTGGAGTTCTCAATTTTTATAAGCCAGGGGCCGGGTCATGCTCCCTCAGACAGCTTCGGGGGCCAGACAGCCATTTTGTCCTTTCTCCACCATATGACACTTCCTGGTGTGGTGGAGGCGGTGGGGGGCACATGAAATGGTGCCATGGGCCATATTCAGCCTATGGGCCGCAGGTTGAGAATCCCTGCTGTAGTCCACATGGAACCTCATTAGCTGCTCTTTGGAGGACTGCTTCTCTGCAGCTTCTCTGTGGTTCACAAATGTTTGCCCTGTCACCATTCCCTCCCCTTATATTTCACAATTATAACAGAGATGAGCACTGAACCTTAGAGTCAGATACAACTGGCTTTCAAGCAAGGGAGACTTTGTCCTACAGGGTGAGAGAGAAAGAAATGCATTCACTGCTGGCATGCAGGATGTCTCCCCTGACTTTCCACTCACTTCATTCTCCAGTTGCTCCTGGTCCTTCAGGGGTGTTTTATTCAACAGCCTTGCCTCCAAGTCCAGGACATTATCCTTCTGGGACAACTCTAATTTCAAGTCCTCTATTTCCTTGAGGAACTCTTCGGGGATGCTCGCCTGTTCCCAATTTGTGGGCAATGACGCCCCCCGCTTGCGTGTGTTTCTGGTGCTGCTGTCCACCACATCTGGTTCTGTTGCACCCTTTTGTAAGGGAAGGAAGAGTACACATGGATAGTTAACTCAGGAATGAAGAGTTGTGACCCTTGAGAAATGCACTTTTGACTTGGGCACCCCCTAAATTGCAAAGAAATCAGGACCCACCTTCTCCTCCGGACTCTGCTGTGGAGTGACTAAACTATCCCAATTGAGGTGGTCTAGCTTTTGCTGCATTGCCTCGACTTCTTCCCGTAGGATGGAGATCACCTCGTCCTTATGGGCGGACTCCACTTCACAGCTGCTGAGCCGGGCAAGCTCCTCTGCCAGCTTCTGCAGGGCTATCTCCTTGGGGGGGGAGGGGGGGAGAGAAAGAGACCTTGACATTCAGTCTATATCTGGCTTCCCATAGTTTCAGCCTGTTATTACTCCTCCTGCACTCTGGGGTGATGGAGAAGAGATCCTGCCCCTGCCTCTTTATTCTGATCTTATAGGTATTTGAAGAGCGCTATCATCATATATGCCCATGCTTCACCCTTGTTGCGGGAACTGCATTGGCTACCGGTGTGCCTCCGGGTTCAAGTCAAGATGCCGGTCACTACATGGTAGTGGACCAGGGTACCTAAGAGACCACATCACCCTGAAGATACCTGCCCATCCCACGAGATCGGACTGGAGGGGGTCTCTAAAAGTACAACGGCTGGAGAGGTCCATCTCTCTAGCACAAGGAGGGCCTTTTTGGGATCCACTCCAGCCCTGTGGAACCCCCTGTCGATTCAGCCAGATTTGTTGGTTTTTAGGAAAGCATTGAAGACATGACTGGCTCATGAGGTGTGGGGGGCTGTGGGAGGAGCCTCCCCCCATTGGCTTATATGATCTTGAGAACGACCACCATCTTAGATTTTGGAGTTCAGATTTTCAGATTTTAGTGTTATGGATGTTTTGATAATGGGTTTTTAATTGGGTCCTTATTTCTTTAGTGTATCAGTTTTTAATGATAGTGGACCATTTTATTGTGATTGTGGGTTATGACTTGTGAGCCACCCAGAGTCGCTGCGGTAATAGGTGCAGCCATATAAATCTAAAATAAATAAATAAATATTCCCATATTCAGGCTAAACATTCCTAGTTCCTTCAGTCTTTCCTCATATTCTTGGGTTCCAGTCCTTTGATCCTCCTTGTTGCCCTTCTCTGTACCTGGGTTGTATTGTGGAGGCCTGCATACTCATTTGGGCCGGACACCTGCTTGGCTGAGCTTGGATGGGACCAGGGGGGCTGGATTCCGCAGACTCATGTTCTGCAGTGGGAAAACGAGTAGCGTTGGTGGCATGTTGGGAGCACTGGCCCACTTCGAAAAAGGAACCTAGGAGGGGACAAGCCAAAACAAAAACCCCTTTTGGTACAGCTGGAGCAGGGGATTGCTCTAAATCAAAACCTGGAAGAGATGGGGAATAACTCAAAGAAAATTTCCGCCTGTCACTCTGGGTTGGGGGCGGCCCAACAAAAACTTGCCTTGTTTGCTTGGGAGTAGAGGTAGACTCAAACACCAGAGGACAGGGGGTTGCTAGGGAGAAATCAAAGCCCTGCTTCTCTCTTGGATGAGTGGGGGAACACTCTGCAAACTCCCCCCGGTCCTGCAACTCAAAATCTAAACCTTCAGGGTCTGGGTCTTTGCACTCTTCCCTGCCTGTTTGAGGCGGGCTCGGATGGATGAAATGGAAATTCGATTCCCTCTGTGAGCCGTCCACTGTGTCTCCCCCTTGGGATAAGCGTGCCTCAGCTGGTCGGCATGTCACCGCCACAGTAGACCCGTACCTGTCTTTACTTGGTAGGACACTGGTCCTGTTTGTTCGACCACAACCTCTGGGACCCATGTCAGTCCGGCAGCTGTGTAATTCCTGCAATGCACCAGATCCCCGGCTGCAAACACCTTTGTGTGCGCAGTTTCAACATTCCTCCCCCTATCCTCCACCCTGGTCGGATCAAGCCGGTCGAAAAGCGAGACCGGTCTCCAGGCGCTTCAAGAGCTCAGAAGGCGACAGCCCAGATGCCAGAGGGGTACCCTGTAGCAAAGGAAGAACTGGCACAATTGCAACTCTATTTCCCCATGGCCCATTCATCGGAGTGCCTCTTTCATTGTGCGCAATTGGCACTCTACCTGGCCGTTTGTGGCAGGGTGGAATGGGGCAGATGTGACGTGTCGAATCGCATTCCTTTCAAGGGATTTGATGGAAATAAATGTACTGGCATTGTCGGAGACAAGCACATCTGAATAGTCTTCGCAATTGCTTCATGGTAGCAACTGCTTAATGGTTGCTGTCAAGGAGGTACTAGGCATTGAACCAACCTCCAGCCATTTCAAAAAGGAATCGATCACTAGCAAGAAGAGTATGCCCCTGAATGGACCAGCAAAATTGATATGTATTCACAACCAGGGTCCGTGGGCTGTGTCCCATTCTCTGGAAGGAAGTCGGGACTCCTCGGGTCGAGAACTCTGGCAACTCTCGCAAGTGCCCACCAACTGCTCAATATCTGTGTCGATCTGGGGCCACCAGAAGTAGCTCCTGGCTAAAGCCTTTGAGCGCATGATTCCCGGGTGGCTAATGTGTAGGAACCTGAGCACCTTTGAGCGCAACACCTCAGGGATAACCACCCTCTGGCCCCACAGGAGACAACCTCTCTCGAGTGAAAGCTCGAAGCTCTTTCGGAAATACACTTTGAACTCCTCGGCCGGAGGAGTCATGGGCCACCCTTTCTTTACCCATGAAACAACCAGGGACAGAACCTTGTCCTTCGCCTTAGCCTTGGCGAGATCAGTGGACACAATTGGAGGTGAGTCGAGACATTTGATCAGCAACACCTCGTGATCCTGTTTGATCTCGCACTCGGGCTCCTCCAACTCAGGCAAGGGAGACCGAGAAAGTGCATGACTGATCTCTTTGCCTGGGTGGTGGACCAGTGTGAACTGGTAAGCATTTAAGAAAATCGCCCACCAAAGCATTCTAGGGAACAATATCTGGGGGTGGGCTTGGTCGTAACAAAGATCCCCAACAGTGGGTTGTGGTCTGTTACAATGGTGAAATCACGAGCATAGAGGAAATCATGGAACTTCTTTGTTCCAGCGACTATCGCAAGACCCTCCCTGTCCGTTTGCGCATAATTGCACTCTGCCTTTGAGAGGGACATCGAGTAGAAGGAAACCAGGGCTTCTCACCCATTTTCCAGGACATGCATAGCACTGCCCCCACCCCCACTGGTGAAGCATTGCAAACTAACACCACGGGCTTCCTTGGGTCGAAATGAGTTAAGATTGCTTCTGACGACAGGAGATGTTTTAACTCTTTAAAGGCTTGTACCTGGCTGTTCCCCCACCACCAAACCGCACCCTTCTTTAAAAGATGATGCAGTGGCTCTGCCATGGAGGCCTTTCTTGGCAAAAATGAATGATAAAAGTTGAGCAGCCCCAGGAAACACTGCAACTCTGGTTTTGTGGTTGGACAGGGGGTGTTGCGAAAAGTGGCAACCTTGGAGCCGGAGGGCTTGACTCCTTCGGGGGTTATTTTGAAACCTAAGAATTCAACTTCCCTTGCAAGGAATACACATTTATCTTTTCTCAGACGCAACCCCGCATTCTCAAACACAGTTAAAACCCTGTCCAACCTCTTAGCTAGTTCTGACTCATTCCCAGCTGTGATCAGAACATCATCAAAGTAGGGGAGGACCCTGGGGAGACCCTTTAGGAGCCATTCAACCAGTGACTGGAATGTACCGGGGGCTGAATTTCCCCCCGAACTGGAGGCGTGTCACTTTAAACGCTCCCTTGTGCATAACAATAGTTTGGGTGGCTGCTGCAGCAGGTGTGACTGTTAGCTGCTGATAAATCTGGGGCCCTGGAGGGCTTCAAAGCTTATTCAGGTCTCATTGTTTTAATGCAGGAGTTCTCAACCTTTTAAAGCCGGGAGCCGGGTCAAGCTCCCTCAGATAGCTTTTGGGGGCCAGACGGCCATTTTGCCCTTCCTTCACCACATGGCACTTCTGGGTGTGGTGGAGGCGGTGGGGGGCCACATGAAATGGTGGTTGAGAATCCCTGTTTAATGTGCTTTCTGAACTAAAGAGGTTTCAATTTGCCTAGATTATTTTGCTTCCTGAAATGTAACTTGTACTGAAATATACGTTTAATAGACAAGAAGATGACTGGAGTAGTTTATTTTACTACACGTTACCTTACTAACAGCCAGGACTTCAGTCAGGACATGTGAGAAGGCTAGCTAAAATCCTGGATTGCTCTGTGTGTGTGTGTGACTGTGTGTGTGAGAGAGAATTCAGGTGCAGTCCCACTTACATGTAGGCCAGGGATTCTCAACCTATGGCCCATGGGCCTGATGCAGCCCACGGCGTCATTTCACATGCCCCTCCCACCGCCTTGTGCCATTTCACCACCTCCACCACACCAGGAAGTGCCATGTGGCGGAGGAAGGGCAAAATGGCTTCCCGACCCCCGAAGCAGTCTGAGGGAGCATGGTCAGGCCCCTGGTTTTAAAAGGTTGAGAACTCCTGGTGTAGACCAAGGTTCTACTCGTGAGTAACAGGTCCATTACAGGGGGACTGGTCATGCCTCAGGGACTTCAGGGACTTAGTGGTTAAGATGCTGAAGTTGACAACCTGCAGGTCAGCAAGTCAACAGTTTGAGACCCAAGTGCTGCATGACAGAGTGAGTTCCTGTCCTCTGTCCCAGCTGTTGCCAACTTAGTAGTTTGAAAGTAAGAAATTGCAAGGGTAACCTTGATGTTTACTAGGGATGAACCTAGCTCTCTCCCGGGGGGTGGGGTGGCCTCTGCATTCTCATTTATTAGTTTTCTCTAGCTTTTTGCGTGCATTAAAATTCTTACCTTTTCTTGAAGCACAGCAATGTACCACGGGATTTTGCTTCCAGCATGGGTTTTCATGGGAAAAGCTAGAGCGGCCGCTTCAGTGGAACTTTTCCACTTAGATAACCCAGAGAGGCTCTGAGCTGACCCAGTTTGCCCATCTGTATATGCAGAGTGGTTTAGGGAAGAAAAGAAAACACTATTAGCTGTTGGTGCTTATTAATAGGTAGGCCTGATCTGGTGCGAGAGTTTAGCTGGCAAAATAATGTTACTGTTGCCCCGGATACGGCCAATTGTGGTTCAAAAATATAAAAAGTATCCACAATCTTCAAGGAGGCTCTTTCTGTGACCCTCACTATCCCCTGAACAGATATGAGCCTCAAGTCCGTCGGCTCAGATCCAGAAAGAGCTTTATGACAAGAACAAGCATTCTTGAGGGTACGCAAGAACAACGCCAAATTAGAAGATGGAGGAAGGATCTCACTGGACAAGGAATAACATTAAAGGAGGATATAGCTGAGGAACTCAAACTCAACATACACACTCCTTTTAATTTAACTAATACCTACTCAATAAACTCACCCCAAATCTCTTTAAACTCTTTAAAATATCTTTTTAAGTCATTCTTTTCTTTAATTTTAATTCAGATGTCAGTTTATCATTTATTGCCACATTCCATCATTTTTTAAACCAATCATCCAAATCTGATTCACAAAATATTTTCTTTTTTTAACAATTAACAATCTTATGTACCTGTATGTGCATGTGTGCACATTTGTGTACACATATCTATACCTATAAGAATGGGTTGGGCCGTGCGTGTCCAGAATGCATGTCCACACACATCCAGCCCATCCCATAATGAGCCGGCCACACTTACCTTACCTCCCGGACAACAACGCCACGAGGTTCCGGGGACTGAGAGTGGGGCCAGTGCCCCATGAATGAAAAAAACCCTATCCTACCCAGCATCCTCTATGCTGCAGCATGCCTCAGCCAATCAGGCATGAGGACACAAACACAGAGGAGGCAGGACAGCCGACACATGCGAGAGGAAGATAACAGCCAACTCACGCACACCTTTTCCCCCTCAGCACCAGCTCTCTGGTGGCACTAAAAAGTCGCCGTCACCGTCACCACCATCACCACTGCCGCCATCCCCACCGTCCCAGTGGAGTTCACCTGTCAGGTCGGCCAGGGGAGAAGGAGGTGAAGAGGAAATACCCACAACATGAAGGGTCTCTCTGGCATCCCTAAAAAGCTACCTCCCCACCTCTTTCTCCCCCGGCCAACCTACTGGGCAAACTCCGCTGGGCCAGCAGTGGCGATGAGGCAGCTTTTTAGGGTGACCGGAGAGACCCTTCGGGTTGCTCCCATCTCTCCTCCTCGCCTCCTTCTCTCCCGGCTGACCTGCCGGGTGAACTGTGCTGGAACAGTGGCAGCAGCGAGGCAGCTTTTTAGGGCCTGCTGGAGAGACTCTTCGTGTTGCAGGTCAGCCGGAGGAGAAGGAGGCAGGAGAGGAGAGATGGCTGCAACACAAAAGGTCTCTCCAGTGGCCCTAAAAAGCTGCCTTGCCACTGCCCCAGTGGAGGCAGCTTTTTAGGGCTGCTGGAGAGACCCTTCATGTTGCAGCTGTCTCTCCTCCCCGCCTCCTTCTCCCCCAGCCGACCTGCAACATGAAGGGTCTCTCCGGTGGCCCTAAAAAACTGCCTCACCACTGCCGCCGCTGCCCCCACCACCCCCACTGCCCCCACCACCCCCATCACCCCCACCGCCCCCACCGCCACCCCAATGGAGTTCGCCTGGAAGGTCAGCCAGGGGAGAAGAAGGCATGGAGGAGAGACCCACAACATGAAGTGTCTCTCCAGTGGCCCTAAAAACCAGCCTTTCCCCCTGCTGACCAACCAGGAAAACTCTGCTGGGCCTGCAGTGGCGGCGGGAACAGTGGCAGTGAGGCGGCTTTTTAGGGCTGTCAGAGAAACCCCAAGCGGGGGTGTTGTTGTTGCATAAGTCTGTTTTCTGGTGTGTAGTGTGTGTGGTTGTGTTGTGTTGTGTGTGTGTGTGAGTATTGTGTGGGTGTGTCCTGTGTGGGTGTGCGTTGTGACGGTGTGTGTTGTGTGGTTTTGCTGTGTGGTTTTGCTGTGTCATGTGCTATGTGTCTGGGTGTGGTGGATGCGGGTTGTGTGTCCAGTGTGTGTTATCTGTGGGAGTGTGTATATTGTGTGTGGGTGTCATCTGTGTTGTGTCATGTGTGATGTGTGTGGCTGTGGTGGGTGTGGGTTGTGAGTCGTGTGCATGTGTTGTGTGTGCATGTTGTGTTTGTGTGTATTGTGTGTGTGTGGGAGCTCCTTCGCTGACAAATCCCTGCCACCGACATACAATCCATACCGGGGGCAAAATAGCTAGTAAAATAATAAAAATAACAATGATTGAAAACCATTGTCTCCCATAGGTGATGGGTGCACTTATTAGTTATGTAATTTTGTTATGTATGTTTTTTTAAGTTGCATATTTGTTGTTGAAGTTAGATGTTTTTATTAATAAAAATAATTTAAAAATAAAAATTGGTAGGCCATTTAAAAAAAAGTTAAAGGAAAAGCTAAGAGATGAACCAGAGGTCTGCAATTTTGTGCTCAGAATCCTGCACCAAACTAAGAAGTTCTTAAGGGTGAAAAACAGCTGATCTGCTACAAAACGCCTTACATCTGCTGCAACTTTTGGATTCCAGGAGATCTGTATTCTGGAGGATTGAAGTCCAGTCATCCAGTGAGAGCTGAGAGGTCAGACTTATGGTGCTGATATTACTGGGCAACCCAGCAATTTTGGAAAAGTGACCTTCTGTAGGTGGAAAGAATGGAAAAAAAACTTTGTAGAAATCAGATAGGGTGAGATTGCTTTCTCACATATCCTACACAAAGAAAAAGGCAAAAACATTCATCTATAGCATGCATGCTCAAACTATGGCCCATGGGCCAAATACAGCCCCTGAAGGCATTCTATCAGGCCTGCAATGCCCTCACCAAACCTGGAAGTAAATATGGACACTTCTGTGCATGCGTGAAAATCAGGCATTTTACTTCCTGCTTTGGTGTGGACAGTTCTGTGAAGTAAAATGGCCACTTTTGCACATGCGCAGAAGCTAGGATTGCCATATGTCCTGGTTTTCCAGGATTTTCCCGGATTCAAGCTGTCCCGGCTGGTTCAAGAAAAAACATGTAAAGTCCCGGATTTTTAAATTTGAACAAAGGAAGCAAGATCACCCCTCACTGAGGGATTTTTTTGCAAAGAGTTAATTCACTGCCTCCCTGCCTTTCTTTCAATTATTCTGCTTGAAAGTGGTGAAGGCAAAACAGCACCCTGAGAAGCCTGGTGGGGAGGGAAGACACTAGCAAGCAAGATAACTGAAAGAAAGGCATGGAGGCAGTGAAATAACTCTTTGCAAAAATCCCTCAGCTCACCTTGAAGTTTGGGGGTCAAGGAGTCATCCTCAGCCCTTTTCCTTGAAAGCCGGGAGGGAGCAAAAAATACCCATATCTAAGAAACCAAACCACCACCATACACTGGGATGGAGGATTCCTTCTTCACGTGACTGCGAAGGGTTAATTGCATAGGGTCAGAAATGCTAGAGAAAGGGAACAGGGTGGACAGAAAGTGAAGAGTCTCCATCGCAAAGGTCCTCCTCCAAAATAAGTCCCTTCCTGTCTCCTGCTTTTCTCCTTCTGAGGGAAACGGAGGCGCCATGGACTGCATTACCATTCCGGGTCCCTCTTTAGAACTTTCTTCCAAGGGATCCTCATGTGGGTGAGTCTATTTCAGTGGGGTGTGTGGGAAGGAGAAGGTGGGGTGACCTCAGGGGGAGGAAGGGTGGTTTCAAGAGTGACCCAAGAAATTTTATTCAATAAAAATAAAAATAGAACCATCAAGCATAGTCTTTTACAAGAAGAATCACACGGGGAAAAATTCTTGACTACAGTTGATTTTAAACTGTCGAAGGCGGTCTGCCCTGGATGGGGATTCTGCAGGGTGTTAAAGCCACGGTCTCCCTGACAACCCTGTCCGATGCATGCACAGTTTGAAGAATGCAATGACATCCATGGCTGTCCCGATTTGGTGGGATAGAATTATGGCAACCCTAGCAGTAGCGTCCATGCCAAACTAGGAAGTAAAATGGCCACTTTCAGGCATGTGTAGAAGCGTCCATGCAAAACCAGGAAGTAAAATGGGTGCTTTCACACATTCGCAGAAGTATCCAGGCCAAACCAGGAAGTGAAATGGCCATGCATGCACAAACACACCCTGTTCTGGGTGTATAGTCCGGCCGACTCAGCTGTTCCAGGGGTGTGTTCAGGCCCTGCCCCCTGCCCAAAAAGTTCTGATTCATAGCATGTGGTTGTTCTCTAAAACATTAATTTATAAAAGCTTCACAAGCTGCTTTGTTTTTGACTGTAACACACCAGTGTTAAAGCCCACTGGACCACTGTTGGCTAGGCCAGGGGTCAACAAACCTGGCTCTCCAGGTTTCCATGGACTTCAATAACCAGAAGCCCAAGTCAGCCCTCCTGCTGATCAGGGCTTCTGGGAATTGTAGTCCAAGAATATCTGGAGAGCTAAGTTTGCAGACCCATGTTCAACATGAGCAAACAGCCTAATCCAGGGGTCCCCGATCTTAGCTCTTTTGATGTTCAGGAGTTAATACGCAGTAGTCAGCATAATGGGGCCAAACACAACTTTATTTCGGGAATTGAACATGGAGAGCAATGGCACAGCAGCGCCTTTATATACAATATTGGGAAATATACATTCAGGTGGGAAACAACTGGATTGGTTGGGAGAACAGTGGGGTGATCATGGAGTGACCAAACACTATGGAGCCTTTGCGCGTCTCGTGAAGAGTAGGCGGGAGCCCAAGTCCCGCGAGAGCTTAGTTCTAAGAAGAATACAAAATAGAGGATCACCCGATCCCACCAATAATTACAAACTGTTAAAAGCATTACATTCAGTTACATACACAACATCCTTCCCCCCTAGGATGGGACAAAGCCCCTTAGCCATTGTGTGGGCCCACAGATTCTTTTGGGCCACACTGAAACTTGACTGGATCCTGTAAACCTAGGGGAACATGGTTCCTTTGAATAGTTCCCTGCACTGGGGATTCTGTCAGAGCTGTTAGCATTGTGGGAGCAATGTTCCGATTCTGAATGGGAACCAGGGAGGGGAAAAACTAAATCATAACCCCGTTTGTTTGAAGGTAGAGCAGGGGATCACTCTAAATTAAACTGAATTGGAAGGGGACAAATCCAACAGAAATTCCCTCCTTTGATAATTCTGGGTTGGAGTAGAGGTAGACTCAAACACAGGATGAGGGGCCTCGAGAGAGAAATCATAACCCCACTTCTCTCTTGGAAGAGTGGGGGAACACTCGGAAAACTCCCCCCGATCCTGTAACTCAAAGGGCAAATTACCACACTCTGGGCTTGCGGAGAACCTCCAAAGGAAATGAGGCTGGCTTGAATTAGAGAGCTGGGGATTACAGCTAGCTGCTGAGCCTTCTTCGTTTTCCCCTTGGGATAAACGGGTGAGGGAAGACCCTAATGTGGAATTGCCATAAGTGTTTTTTCCTTGTACCTCCTGAAACTCTGTTACCTGATGTTAGAAGATGGAAGGCTTGTCCAAATGAGGACAGCAGGCAGAAACATAAATTCTGGCAGAACAAATGCAAGACTTTGAGGAGCGTATAGCTAAAAATAATCAGAGAAGGCCATTGGACCATTAGATGACAATGGAAGGCAAGGGGTTATTTAAGAGGAAACAGAGATTGCAGAGAGACTCGATGAATTCTTTGCTTCAGTTTTCACTGAAGAAGACAGAGACCACATGCCCAAAACAGAGCCTAACTTTGTAGGGAGGGAAACCGAAGAATGAAGCCAGATAGAAATAACCAGGGAGGAGGTCCTTGCACATCTTGTTAAACTAAACACTAACAAATCACCAGGACCAGATGGCATCCATCCATGAGTTCTCAGGGAACTTAAAGATGAAATTGCTGATCTCCTAGCCAAAATATATAATCTTTCCCTCAAATCAGGCTTTGTGCCTGATGACTGGAAGGTAGCGAATGTAACACCAATTTTCAAAAAAGGATCCAGGGGTGATCCAGGAAATTACCGACCTGTCAGTTTGACATGTGTCCCAGGTAAAGTGATGGAAACCATCCTAAAAGATAGAATTAATAGGCACATAGAAGAGAAGGCGCTGCTAAAGGAGAGCCAACATGGCTTTTGCAAGGGCAAATCATGCCTCACTAATCTGTTGGAATTTTTTGAGAGTGTCAACAAGCATGTGGATAAGGGGGATCCAGTTGACATTGTTTATCTGGACTTTCAGAAGGCTTTTGACAAGGTCCCACACCAAAGGCTCTTGAATAAACTTACCAGTCATGGAATAAAGGGACAGGTCTTGTCCTGGATCAGCAACTGGCTAAAGGACAGGAAACAGAGGGTAGCACTAAATGGACACTTCTCCAAGTGGAGGGAAGTAAAGAGTGGGCCCCCCCCAAGGTTCAGTACTGGGACCCCTGCTTTTCAACCTCTTCATAAATGATCTAGAGGTAGGAGTAAAAAGCAAGGTAGCCAAATTAGCTGACGACACTAAATTATACAGGGCAGTGAAAACTGTGAGAGATTGTGAGGAGCTCCAGAGGGATCTCTTGACACTGGGGGAGTGGGCAAAACAGTGGCAAATGAGCTTCAACATTAGTAAGTGCAGAGCGATGCATGTTGGGGCAAAAAAAACCCAATTACATTTATAAACTGATGGGTTCTGAACTCTCTGTGACAAACCAGGAAAGGGACCTTGGTGTCCTGGTGGACAACTCAATGAAGGTGTCAACCCAGTGTGCCTCAGCAGTGAAACAAGCATACTCAATGTTGGGGATCATTAGGAAGGGTATAGAAAATAAGTCAGCAAGTGTCATTTTGCCTCTTTATAAATCTATGGTGAGGCCCCATCTGGAATACTGTGTACAGTTCTGGTCGCCATACCTCCAGAAGGATATTATGGAGTTGGAAAATGTGCAGAGGAGGGCAACCAGAATGATTAGGGGACTGGAACACCTTCCTTACCATCTGAGGCTGCAACCGTTGGGCCTTTTCACTCTTGAATGACGGCGTCTAAGAGGTGACCTGATTGAAGTTTATAAAATCATGCACGGTGTGGACAAAGTAGATAAGGAAAAACTGTTTTCCCTATCGCACAACACTAGAACTAGGGGACACTCGATGAAACTTTTGGGTACTAGTTCTCAAACAAATAAGAGAAAGTACTTTTTCACCCAGAGGATTACTGGTCTATGGAACTCCCTGCCAGAAGAAGTGGTGACAGCTGTCAATCTTGACAGCTTTAAGAAAGGATTAGACAAGTTCATGGAGGACAAGGGTATCAATGGCTATAATTATGGATACTTAAGGACAACCTCGGGGTTGGAGAGATAGGCACGATATCTCTCAATGCCATTTCCAGGGAATCTTAAGCAGGTGAAGGCATCTCCTTGGGAATACCCTGAAGGAAATGGTGAGCCTCTGTGTGAGACAGAATTCTGGACTGGATAGGCTGTGGCCTGTTCCAGCAAGGCTGTTCTTATGTTCTTATGATGTCTTAGCTGGTCAGCGTTTCGCCGCCATAACAAACCGTTACCCGTTTTAACCTGATACGACACAGGTCCTGTTTCTTCCACCACAAAACCTGAAGCCCATGCTTGCCCTCCAGCCACATAGTTTCGACAATGCACAGGATCTCCAGCTGAAAAGACCTTTTTATGTGGAATCTCTATGTTAACCCCTCTATCCTCCACCCTGGAAGGATCTAACCAGTCAAGCAAAGAGGCTGGCCTTCTGAACATTAATAGCTCAGCTGGAGAAAGCCCTGAGGCCAGGTGGGTCATCCTATAGCAAAGAAGGAATTGGCAAAGCTGTAATTCAATGTCCCCTTGCCCCATGTGGTGAAGAGCCTCCTTAGTAGTGCAAACCTGATGTTCCACCTGACCATTGGTGGCAGGGTTGAAACAGGGCAGAAGTGACATGCTGAATAGCATTCCTTTCGAGGAATGCCTGGAATTCGGCAGAAGTGTACTTTGTGGCATTATCGGACATGAGCACGTCTGGTAGTCCAAAACAGCTGAACAGCCTACATAACTGTTTAATGGTCACAGCTGATGAGGTACTTGGCACAGGAATAACCTCCAACCATTTCAAAAATGAGTTGACCACTAACAGAAACAATGTGCCATGAAACGGACCAATGAAATCAACATGAAGTTGTGACCATGGTCCGCGAGCTGTGTCCCATTCCTGGGAGGGAAGTCAGAACTCTTCAGGCCTAGAGCTTTGGCAGCTGGAGCAAGTGCCCACCAATTGTTCTATATCCTGGTCTACCTGTGGCCACCAGAAGTAACTTTGTGCTAATGCTTTGGAGTACACGATTCCTGGGTGGCTAACGTGGAGGAGTCTGAGGACCTTAGAACAGTAGGAATAACCACCCTTTGGCCCCACAGTAAACAACCCCTCTTGAGCGACAGCTCGAATCATTTTCTGTAAAACGCTTTGAAATCCTCTGAGGGAGGAGTTGATGGCCAACCTTTCTTAACCCAGGAAACTACCTGTGACAGGAGTTTGTCCTTTGCAGTCGCCTTGGCAATGTCCAAAGGCACAATGGGGGGGGGGGTGTGAATCAAGAGACTCAATCATCAGCACCTGATGTTCCCATTCAATTTCGGAGTCTGGCTCCCCCAACTCTGGCAAAGGAGATCTCGAGAGAGCATCAGCATGGCTGATCTCTTTTCCCAGGCGGTGAACCAAAGAGAACTGATAGGCATTCAGGAATATTGCCCATCTCAACATATGGGGGGGGGGGCGTATTTGAGGAGTGGGCTTAGAAGTAACAAAAATCCCCAGCAATGGTTTGTGGTCAGTCACAATTGTGAACTCCCTCCCATACAGGAAGTCATGGAACTTCTTTGTTACAGCAACTATAGCCAGAGCATCTTGGACAGTCTGGGCATAGTCACACTCTGCCTTAAATAGCAACCTTGAATAGAATGCAATCAGGGCTTCTTTCCCACTTTCCAGAGGATGACAGAGAACTGCCCCCACTTATGAAGCATCGCATACAAGAACCATAGGTTTTCTTGGATCAAAGTGAGTTAAGACTGCTTCGGAAGACAGGAGCTCTTTTAACAGCTGAAACTCTCTTTCCTGGCTGTGCCTCCAATGCCAAACTGTGCCTTTTTAAAGTAACCGATGAAGCAGTTCCACTACAGATGCCTTCTTAGACAGGAAGGAGTGATAAAAATTAAGCAAACCCAGGAAAGACTGCAACTCTGACTTGGTAGTTGGTCGGGGGAGAATTGCGTACAGCAACAACCTTTGAATCAGAGGGTTTGACCCCCTCAGGAGTTATCTGAAACCCCAGAAATTCTACCTCCCTTGCATAGAAAACACATTTGTCCTTTTGAAGACGTAACCCAGCCTTTTTGAAACTCCATAAAACCCGGTCTAACCATTCGGCAAGTTCGAACTCATCTCCCGCAGTTATTAGGACATCGTCGAAATACAGGAGAACCCCAGAGAGACCCTTCAGAAGAAGTTCAACTAGAGACTGAAAAATGCCAGGGGCTGCATTAACCCCAAATTGCAGATGGGTTACTTTAAAAGCTCCCTTGTGTGTAACTATAGTTTGGCCGGCAGCAGCAGCAGGTGTAATGGGTAGCTGCTGATAGGCCTGTGCTAAATCCAATTTAGCAAAGCATTTCCCCCCATGTAACATAGCGAGCAAATGACTTACCACAGGCACAAGGTAAGCATTGGGTCTGATTGCCTTGTTAATTGTGCATTTATAATCCGCACAAAATCTAACCTCCTCTTTAGACTTAATTGCAGTGACGATGGGTGTCTCCCATTCTGCAGAATCCACTGGCACCAGTATTCCCTGACCCACAAGCTTATCAAGTTCAGCCTCAATTTTATCTTTTAAAGCAAAAGGAACATGGTGAGGCTTAAGATGAATAGGCCGCACGGCCGGGTCAAGGTCGAAAGAAACCAGGGGCCCCACATAAGTTCCAAGTCCTTTTTTGAATACTCCCGGGTGTGTGTTACAAACATCCTGCACTGGGTCAGATTGGACGGTGTTGATGCCGGACAGTCTAATGCCCAGTGGTGCATACCACTGCACCCCTAGTAAACAGTTAGTGCCTTGAAGGTGTCAACCCAGTGTGTCTCAGCAGTAAAAAAAAGCAAACTCAATGCTAGGGATCATTAGGAAGGGTATAGAAAATAAGTTAGCAAGTGTCATTTTGCCTCTTTATAAATCTATGGTCCCATCTGGAATACTATGTACAGTTCTGGTTGCCATACCTCCAGAAGGATATTATGGAGCTGGAAAAAGTGCAGAGGAGGGCAACCAGAAGGATTAGGAGACAGGAACACCTTCCTTACCATCTTGAGGTTGCAACCATTGGGCCTCTTCACTCTTGAACGATGGCATCTAGCGACCTGATTGAAGTTTATAAAATTATGCACGGTGTGGACAAAGTAGATAAGGAAAAACTGTTTTCTCTATCGCACAACACTAGAACTAGGGGGCACTCTGTGAAGCTTTTGGGTACCAGTTCTCAAACAAATAAGAAAAAGTACTTTTTCACCCAGAGGATCACTGGTCTATGGAACTTCCTGCCAGAAGAAGTGCTGACAGCTGTCAGTCTTGACAGCTTTAAGAAAGGATTAGACAAATTCATGGAGGACAAGGGTATCAATGGCTATAATTATGGATACCTAAGGACAACCTCCGGGTTGGAGAGATAGGCAGGATATCTCTCCATGTCATTTCCAGGGAATCCTAAGCAGATGAAGGCATCTGCTTGGGAATAATAACCTGAAGCAAATGGTGAGCCACTGCGTGAGACAGAATGCTGGACTGGATGGGCTGTGGCCTGTTCCAGGAAGGCTGTTCTTATGTTCTTGTTTCACCACTACAAGGGGCAACTTCGCTGAAATGTTCTTGAACTTTACTGCAAAATCCCCCACCCTCAGAACTGAAATCTGGCAACCCTGAAGGGATGTCTTTAGCACCCGTAATTTTGCGAGGTGGGGGTAAATCCTCAGGAACTCTTTCTGGGGCAAAATAGAGTATGATGTACCCGAATCCACTTCCATCTTGACTGGGACACCCTGCAACTGGACTTCGGCAAAGAACCAGTTGGAGACGTTGGAGACGTGGCTGATGAGTGGCTCTGTTGAAGAAATCTTTGGGATGGACATTCCCTTACGCCTCGCTCACTCGCCAAGCCCTGGAACTTGCTTCTGTCGCTGCCGGCACACCTTGGTGATGTGGCCTCTTTTTCCACAATGGTGACAGTCGGCATTCTTGAAGGGACACTTGCGACGGTCGTGTCTTCTCCTGCAGCCATTGCACCTCCACCGGGCCTTCTCGATGAAGTGCCTGCCTTTTATCTTCTTGTGGACCTTCTGGACCTTGCCCTCTTCATCGCTGGACCCCGACGTGGACGTGGATGCCGGTGACACAGACGATGAGGAGGAGCCGGATGACAACGAGCAGTAATGGGCCTGCACAACGGACTCCAGACCCCCGGAGGCGGCAGGCTGCTGCCTGAATGATTTGACACCGGACCGTGCTGCCTTGGACGCCATCGCCTCTCTCAAGACTGACTTAAAGGTAAGAGTCTCTCTGGTCATGAGCCAGCATTGTGCTTCCTTGTCCCTCAGGCCAGCCAGCAGGTGATCGCAGAGGGCATCCTCTAAGTTGGGCCACTGGCACAGTGCAGCAGCCAACCTCAGCGCGGCAACATAGTCAGCCACAGACTCCATGGGGCATTGGTCACACCTGTGAAATGCCACCCAGGCCGGGAAGATGGACACCTTGGGCTGGAAATGGCTCTGAAAAAGCTGCAAGGATGTCCATGAGGGGAACCCCATCTATGTCCCTTGGTAGAACCAGGTGGATGGCTAGTTCGAGGGTGGCTAGGCCACACTGTGACAGGAAGCAAGATCGCTTCTGATCTTCTTCGACAATATTTTCGGCTGCCATTGCGTGCCAAAACTGTCACTCGTACATGTTCCATTTCTCCTGGGTGGCCACATCGAAATGACTCAAACTATTCTTGTGGGACGCCATCCCACCTTCGTCGCCAATTTGATGTTCAGGAGTTAATACGCAGCAGCCAGCATAATGGGGCGAAACACAACTTTATTTCAGGAACTGAACATGGAGAGCAATGGTGCAGCAGTGCCTTTATATACAATATTGGGAAATATACATTCAGGTGGGAAACAACTGGATTGGTTGGGAGAACAGTGGGGTGATAATGGAGTGACCTGATACTATGGAGCCTTTGCGTGTCTCATGAAGAATAGGTGGGAGCCCAAGTCCCACGAGAGCTTAGTTCTAAAAGAACACAAAATGGAGGATCACCCGATCCAACCAATAATTACAAACTGTTAAAAGCATTACATTCAGTTACATACACAACAGCTCTCCAGGTGTTTTCGGACTTGGGTTACCAGAAGCCCAAGTCAGCACTCCTGCTGATCAAGGCTTCTGGGAATTGAAGTCCAAGATGTTTCAGGACTCCTGGGGTAGGCCATAAGCACCATCTCCAATGCAGCCCCTATCAGATGACCATCTTATATTATCTCTGCCTTGTTTACCCCATCTATAAAATGGGAACAAACACTTCTACTGCTATGTACCCTCAACGTGTTTCTGAGTTACGGCAACCGTAGTAAGGTTTCAGGGGTAAAGAGAGATATTCAAGACATGGTTTATCATTGCCACCATCCCAGGGAGTTTCGCAGCCAATAAATGATTTCAATCAATCAATCAATTTCTTTTTGCCATCTCAGATATTTTTGCTGTCTGTCTGTTGTCTTTTTGCAGTGTAATAATGGTAAAGGTTACCCTTGCTCAAAAGCCAGTCATATCTGAATCTAGGGTTCAGTGCTCATCTCTGTTTATAGCTGAAGAGCTAGTGCTGTATAGGTCTGCAGACATTTCCATGGACATGTGCCAGGCATGCCTAGACACCGGAGTGCACAGAATGCTGTTTACCTTCCCACCAAAGTGGTCCTTATTTATCTACTTGTGGCTTAGATGCTGACTGGAAGGCAGGAGGTCAGCAGTTCAAGTCCTGAGTACTGCAGGACGGAATGAGCTCTTGTCTTTGTCCCAGCTCCTGCCAACCTAGCAGTTCAAAAGCAAGAAATTGCAAGTAGATAAACAGGTGGGAAGGTAAACAGCATCCCATGCATTCTGGTGTCTAGTCATGCTTGCCACATGACCACCAAAACGTCTGTAGAAGCAGACAGTGTTGGCTCTTCAGCTATGAAACAGAGATGAGCAGTGAACCCTAGAATTGGATATGACTGTCTTTTGAGCAAGGGAAACCTTTACATTAATTTCTTGCTAGGTTGGCAGGAGCTCATTCCATCGTGTAGTACTCGGTTATCGAACTGCTGACCTGCCGCCTTCCCGTCAGCGCCTTAACCACTTGAGCCACTGCAGTACCCCTTTCCAGATTACAAATATATAAAACATCACAATAATAACAAATAAAACCAGGAAATAAAGCATAACAAACAACATGGAACTAAGTTATCAAAAACTTAAACACATTAAAGAACGTTCTACCTATCTAGATAACAAAACATAAATCTGTGGTGTCCAGGATATAGACCCATCAATTAAACACAATCTTTGTTTAATCAGATTTTTTTTAAAAAAATTGGGAGAATACCCTCTGTGGATTATCTCTTCATAGCACATACACAAACACACACAGAGAAGACTAGTGTGTGTTGGACCCTGCCCCCTATCTCATGTACCCAAGCCCCAGCCCTCTTACCCACTTTCCCACTAGGGATACCCATTGATCACTCTTCTCTGGCCTAGTCTTACCCAGGTGAGCTGTCGAGGTAGCTCTGTGGCTGTACCTCGGGCACCCAGGACGCACCAGAAAGCTTTTCTGCAATTCCTCAACTTCGGGTATGTAGCCCGACACTAAGGGACTGACCCTTCTGTCTTCAGCCTGGATAAAGGGGGGGAGGAGAATGAGGCAAGAAAGAAGAGGCAGAATTTCACCTCCACATGCCAATGAACAATCCTTCCAAAAGATAGAGGCCTCTCTTCTCACATTGAATCTGACTAGACTCATGGATCAAGCTCAGCACCATTCTAGCCAGGGGATAGTCAAGCTCTCTAGGTCCTAATCCCCACTTCTTGCCATGGGGAAAAATGTCCAGAGGGGAGTGTAACAGAATAAAGTATACCCTGTGCTTTATTCTCTTTCAAAATGGCAATTTCAAATCAGGGGGAGAGAGAAAATATGTAAACATCCTTGCCTCATGAGTTGCCTTGTGGGTGGCTTTAATGAAATGAAACCTAATGTGTGATTGACATGTCTTGTTGTAAGATCATTGGTTTGAATCCCTAAGAGGGAGGGCCAAAGGTGGACCCTGTGGGAGGAGATATAACCCAGAGTCTCACGTCCACACACATGCAGACACAGAGACACTCTCTGGAATGCTGTGCTTTTAAGCTGCAAAAATGTAGAAGCTTGAGAGAAGGGGAGGCCTATGGGGCTCTCCCTGGAACATGCAGCTTGCTTTATTTCTGTTTTGAAATGCTTTCTAAACTTTTGCTGGACTGTAACCTGAATCTTGCTAGGCTTTCAATATATTTCTAAAATACCTGAAGAAACTTGGAGTGATTAGTTGGCTCGATGCTACCTTATCTACATGTATCTAGATGCCTGGGTTGGGCAGCCAGGGAGCTGCAACTCAGAAGAACAATAGGGCCTACTCGAGAGTAAGGCACCATATTGTTACATAATGTGAGTTAGACCTAAGTTTGTTATTTTTAGCATGCAATGCACTGACTTCTAATGACTGTGGCTGGCTAATAAACAGAAGAAAAATGCTGACTTTTGCCTGTCTGTGTGTGAACCAGGAGGGAGAGGCTGGGGGAGGGCCGGAAGCCCAAACCACGCTACTCAGGGAGATCCCCAGCTTTTGCACATAAGTTCAGCCTAATTTGAACTGGGAAGAAGTCACTTTCCAGGTTTCAGACAAAAGTATTTCACTGTCCCATCTGGAGATGAAGGATGCTGAACTGGGCATCTTATTTCTTCCATTCACACATGCAGTTAACACTAAGGCGCATGAACATTGGATGCATTCTTACACCTTTTTAGATTGTTGTTTCAATAAGCACCACATTGCCCACAGTGAATGCTGGAGAAACCAGTTCAAGCAGGAGTTTTCTCAAAGTTACCAGGAGAGACTGGAGACTGGAGGTTAAAATCTCTTCCAGCAAAGCAATCATGCAATCTTCCATCCTTTCACTTAGAGAGGCTTTCCCCTTTTGCAAGAATTCATATTTTAACTAACAGGAATGTAACCTAATATTTTGAATGCAAAATGTTTTGAAATATCATAATATCACCCTTAGTGTGATTTCTTTATTTTTAAATAAAGTTACTTAAAACTTCCAATTTTCCTTGACTCAGGTGGAGCTGAAAGTTAATGGGATGATAGACAGGATGTCTGGGTCTTCTGAAGCTGCCTTTTGAGATGTTAATTTGTCTGTCCTGGCTGCCCAAGAGCTACTGTTAACTTGAAGCTTAGAGTGGCATTAGAGTGATTTCTTTTAAAATAGGTAACTTTCATGAAAACCTGTCTCTGTGTGACTGTGTGCATGATTATTAACACTGAATGTTATATCTTATCATTTCAAGGAACAGTGCTGATAAATTCTGATAAAAGCATAGCTCTGATGATAAATCAATTACCACACCCTGTGCTCTCAAGGAATTGTTGTCAAAGAAGGAGTCAACTAGTTTTTCTGGCTTTCCAGCACTCTGGCAGAAGCAGAGGACTTTTGCATGTCAATGTCAAGAACCAGCCAAACCGGTTTCCATCCAGGATCAGTAGCCATCACAAAGATGTGGACAATTTTTGCCATGGTTGCTCCTTCTTATCCAGCCTTTTGTTTTACTCAAATCTCTAATTGTAACACTTGCAATAGCTATTTGGTTTCTGCTACATGAAAAATAATTGTAAAATGCTGTTTCTGCCACATGAAGAATCTTGTAAAATGATCCTGTATTTTCTGAATTCCCAAAATGTTTCTTTTTCTTTAAAACTTGAAGTACATCAGGATAGTTGTAAAACTATGGGACAGGATGGAGGATTTAACAAGGAGGTGACACTGCTGTAATTCACAGATCAAAGACCACTATCTCAGGAAATGGGCTGTTTGGGAGGGGGCTATGTAAAGTTCTGTGTTGAGATTTATGGCTATGCAATTTGGGGGTTTAGCCATTTGCTATGTGATATTTTGGGCATCACTTTCTTCATGGAGGAGGGGACATGTCCAACATTAATTTACCATTTGATCCTGTTTGGACTAATTGAGGTTGCCTGGATTTTTTGAATTGTTTCATCTATAAAGGAAGGGTTTCTGGCACGCTGGATGGCTTTCTCCCCCACTTCTCTCTCTCCCTTTTTCTCTCTCACTCTTTCTCTAGCTCCTGCAAGCTTTTCCTCACAATCCCTTTATTTTCCTTAGGCAAATCTTAAGCATGTGATTTCTAAGCAATCTACTCTTCATTTCCCCTGCTTCTAATTTTCTCTGCTTCTCATTATTCTGCATTTTCAGTGTCTTTCCTTTTAATGTTCATTCATTTCTAAGTAGGCCTCCTTTCTTTAAGTAACTACATTGTTTATTTCAAAGTAACTTCTTTACCTTTAAGTAATTTTTATCTTTACGTAAGCTTTCATTTCTAGTAACTTCTTCATTTATTTTTATTCCCGAGTAACTCCATATGTCTAAGTATTTTTAAGTAATCTTCTGTATTTCTAAAGTGAACTCCATCTAACTGGATTTCTTATTTTTCTTATTTGGTACTTTATTTCCTTATTTGATTCATAAGTAAGGATCTTTAAATTTGTATCAAAACACTTTGTCTGTGAGTTTGTTCCTGATTCAACCCTGCCTGTGAATGGTCCCATAAAAGGTTGCCAATTTTTCAGGTAACAGGAAGGGGTGGTTTTCTTCTTCTTCTATGCAATTTATTCAACACCTCAAACAATTGCAGTGCTACACAATACTTTACTGTACTTGATGTGTATAAATTGGTGCCAAGAAATCTCACTCTGAGAGCTAACAAAGTGGACTTAATCCACAAATGCTAACCTTTACATTACCTGTACAGTCCTACATGCCACATTTTTTATCTTCTTAACCCTCTGATATGCTGAAAATATATTGCTACTAATTTTCAAAACTGGAAGGAACTGTAAAACTAGTTGAGGTTCTGCACCTGGAAACTTCTAGAAGTGGTAATTCTCATATTTGGAGCAATAAAATATTTTTTCAACCTGGGATGTTCAAGGAGTGGGTACAAAATGTATGGGGCCCACACACACTCCCTGCAGTCTATCTTCTTCTTCTTCCACATCCAAATCCAAATATTCATGATCCTCATGGTGATCAGCCATGAAGACTGTCCTAATGCAGTGACCTTTCATCTGCCTTCTTTATCGCAATGTGACACCAGTACCACTGAGCCAGTTCCACGAGTCACTTTCTAGTCCTCAGTCCTTTTGGCACACAAAGACATCCTCAGCCCAAGGCCAGGATTGATGAAACTGCTGCCCTCCATCAAGATGGATTCAAGTAGGATTTAATCCTTTAATCACCCTTCCCTGTGGACCTCGCCACCCAAGACTGTTAGTCCTCAGGGTGGTCAGGTTAGTTAACCGCTGCCTGACATTCAGTGTTGAATCACTGGCAGTAGGGTCTACTCTATTACTAACCTGTGCCTGCCCACCTGGAAGGGAGAAATGCTGCCTCCTCGTCCCCGCCACCAAAGACTTCCACCTGCGACAGGGCGAGGGCTTCAAAGGGCAAGAGCCCTGGCCAGACTTCTCCCAACCTGCACCCGCCCACTTGGAAGGGAGAAATGCTGCCTCCTCATCCCTGCCACCAAAGACTTCCACCTGCGGCGGGGCGAGGGCTTCAAAGGGCAGGAGCCAAGGCATTGTTTTTTGTTGGATTCCCCTTGTCGCTACATGTGGAGCACCAACCTCTCCCATCACTCTGCCAGCCGGCACCCTCTTGGCTTATGTGGCCTGGACGATCATGAGAGGTGAGAGCACATGTGATGGCTGGCTCTATGGCGGGGGATAGCAAGAACCATTGCCATCTGTATGCTAGTTTATAACTCGGCAACTACTGGAGTGATAGGAAATGTCTCAGACTGTTCTGGGGGGGGGGGGGGGTAAAGAGCCATGGGCTGACTAGTGTATTGTTATTACTGCCTGTTCTGATATTGTATTATTGCATTTTTTATTGTACTGTGTTTATTGATACTTTGATATGATGATATTGTTTTTTGATTCTTGCTGTACTGATTGTATTGTAATATTGACATGTTGTTTAGCCGCCCTGAGTCGGCGCAAGCTGAGAAGGGCGGGATATAAATTAAAAATTGAATTGAATTGAATTGAATAGCAGGAGAACCTGGCCAGACTGGGAGTTGTAGTCCAAAACAATACATTTTCAAAAAATATTCCTGTAATATTGAGCTTACACCTACTTGTTTCTCATAATATTGTCTGACAGCTTTAGAGGATTTGCTAAGGTTAATTTTGCTGCCCATTGGAGTTTTCCACGGTACATTCTGCTGCATGTGGCCCTTCATCTCCTGAAGTTCATCAAAGCCCTTCCGCATCAAGCTGACCGGTTTGTCCATGGCTACAATTCAACAGGTTTCAAAGCTCCCTATGAGAGGTGAAAGGTCCATTATAAAAACAAAAACCCAACCTCTGGCTCCACAGTCAGAGACCTAAATCACTGAAAGCAATGGTATTCCCGGTGATAATGTATTGTTGTGAGAGCTGGACCATTAGGAAAACTGAGGACAAATGAATAGGTGCCTTTGAAATGTGGTGTTGGAGGAGAGTCTTGAGAGTCCCCTGGACAGCAAGGAGAGTAGGTCAATCTTAGAAGAAATCAACCCTGGCTGCTCCTTAGAAGGTCAAATAGTAAAGATGAAGCTAAATTACTTTGGACATCAAACGAGGATTTACTTGAGAAAGCCTTGATGCTGGGAAAGGTGGAGGGCAAAAGAGGAAGGGGGTGGCCAAAAATGAGATGGCTAGATGGTATTGTAGATGCACTGGGCACAGAGGAGGAGGATGGAGGACAGAGGTGCCTAGATGGCAATGGTCCATGGGGTTGCAAAGGGTCGGAATCGATTGTGCGACTGAACAACAAGTTATTTCATATAATTGTTTCTTTTTCCCCGCCAATATATTTTTTATTGTTTCCTTATTTACCAACACTATTTACACTATTTACAAACATACAGCCACAGTAACGAAACTAACATAGAACATATAACAAGAAAACTTGACATCCCTTATTCCCACCCAGTGCTATACGTTAGGAATTTGCTTCCCCCAATATTCCGTCTTTACCCTTCCCAAAATTTCCGTGTCTCCGGACTTGGCATTATCCCCTCTTCAGTTGATAGAGCATACGTTACATAGGGTTTCCATATAGCCCAAAATTCATTACGTTTTGCTATTCCTGCCCCCCCCTTAAGTTCCATACTTATTTTTTCATTTAGTGCCAGCTGCCATGCTTCACTATACCATTTATATTTACTTATCCTGAACCCTCTCTGTTTGTAATCAGGTGCCCTATGAAGGGGCCTGGCTGCTGCATTTTGTGACCTCCAAGTGGAGTGCAAAGATTATAAGCTCCTGCTACCAAGGACTGCAGTGGCTCAAGTGGTTAAGATGCTGACTGGGAGGTGGAAGGTCAGCAGTTCAAAACTCGAGTACTGCACGACAGAGTGAGCGCCCATCTCTGTCCCAGTTCCTGTCAACCTAGCAGTTCAAAAACAAGAAATTGCAAGTAGATAAATAGGGACCACTTAGGAGGGAAGGTAAACAGTGTTCCGTGCGCTCAGGTGTCTAGGCATGCCTGCCACATGTCCATGGAAATATCTGCAGGCGCAGACAGTGTGGTCTCTTTGGCTATAAAACAGAGATGAGCACCAGACTCTAGAGTCAGATACGACTGGCTTTCAAACAAGGGTGACTTTTACTACAATAATTATCTTCTTTCTACCACACAAGTGAAGCAACACTGTGGGAAGCGGAGAACTCCAAGAAGAGAGATTTTACCAAGAGTCCAGAATGATCAGCGTGTCATACGATGCTGTCTAGTTCCCCTGGTATCCTTCTCTGCTCCTTGCTCAAGCCGGCTGACCCTAACACCACTGTAGCTGCCACATGGCACCTCTCTGGGGTCTCCCCCCAATAGTTGAGAAAGCCATGTGGGAATGCAAGCATTGTGATCTCAGTCATTGTGAGCCGTTGCCCAGTGTCAGAGGAGAGAAAGCATCTGATTGGTTGGAAAGGTACACCTTGCCTTCGCTGTGCCTGGAACCAGAGGCCAAGAGGTTGACTTTGCAAACCCCAGGACCTTCCTTGTCTGTCTTACTTTGCTTCCAATTGTCTTGATGGCAAAATAAGGTTGCCAAGTGGATGGGCAATGGAAGGTCATAATGAGGAGGCAAGCCTTCCTGGTGGTGGCCCCGTCATGGTGGAATACATGCCAGACTCCCTCCCTTCAAGCATTTTGAAAGTTAGTAATGGCCAAACTGTACAGGGAGGTTTTTATTAATATTTTAGGTAAAGGTCAAACCTTGCTCGAAAACCAGTCATATCTGCATACCTATAAATCCACAATGGCCAAGCGGTAAAAATGTCAAAAAACAGAAAACCTCTAGAGGCTAATAAAAATATGTATACTCAGTCCTATGTTCAAAAACAACGTGTTTAATGGAAAGTGTCTTGACAATTAAATAATATCACAAAACGTGTGTTGTCTTCTTAATCCAAAAAGTCTTGTTCACAGCATAGACCTATGGCAGCGATGGCGAACCTTTTAGAGGCCGAGTGCCCAAACTGCAACCCAAAACCCATTTATTTATCTCAAAGTGCCAACACAGCAACAGGGGTGGGAGGAACCACTCCCATTGGGCCGCCTGTCAGACAAGGTCTTAGCCACTTGGGGCCCTGCATTACATTAGGATGTTAGAAAATGGATTTTTAAGAAAAATGAAGAAAAGAAATCAGGGATAAAGTTTGGAGGAAAGGAACAAAGCTTTGGGCTGGCATACAGTGTGAGAAAGTTTAGCTGGCACAACAAGGTTGCATTTGCCCGATTGTGGTTCAAAAATGTAAAATGCACCACAGTATTTGAGGAGGCTCTTTCTGTGTGAATGTGGAGAGATGTAGAATCCTGCTCAGTTGCTGGCTGGGCATTTACTGTCACAAACATGTATCAATGAGGATTAAAGTCTGGTCAATGACAGAGCCAAGAAGGTGACTTTATTTTGGTAGTTGAAAGTCTGACCTGGACATGAAGGGAGAAGCGTAATAGAATGAAAATCCATGCTCCATAAAAAACTCACAATAAAATGATCTGTTCAGTTTTAGAGACGGGGATCCCATCCACAGTTTGGACTTCTATTGCTACTGGTTCGGGGCACACGGCATCCAGATTTTTGTCCAAGAAAGTCATGATCTCCAGTCCCACAGGGAGTATCTTGGTTAAACCACTGTGGGGTGCAAACTGAAGTGAGAAATCAGAGACAGGGTGATTAGAAAATAAACACTCTATTTTTGGATAAAAATTTGATGAGGTTGCTGCCAAACGCGTTGCAGTAATAAAGATGGATGGATTGATGGATTGATTGTGATCATCATCAGTGATGAGACCTAAAAAGGCAGTCAATTAAAATTACTGTTATATTAATATCTGTAATTATGTTAACTTCTCATTCACTACCCTTCCTCGGCTTACAGAATGACACAGTACACTTTTAAATTCGGGAGTCTGTTTTGGAGAAAAATACCATTGCTGGAAGGGGGGGGAATTCTTAGAGATTCTACTTTTCAAAAAAGAAAAGACATCAAAATGTAAACAATGTTTGTTGTCTCCAAGTAGTAAAGGTAACTGTAAAGGTTTCCCTTGCTCGAAAGCCAGTCATATCCGACTGTAGGGTTCAGTGCTCATCTCTGTTTCAAAGCCGAAGAGCCCGTGCTGTCTGCTTCTGCAGACATTTCCATTGTCACGTGGCAGGCATGACTAGACACTGGAGCGCACCGAGCGCTGTTACCTTCCCACTGAAGTGGTCCCTATTGATCTACTTGCAATTTCCTGCTTTCGAACTCCTAGGTTGACAGGAGCTGGGACAAAGACGGGAGCTCATTCCGTTCTGAAGTACTCGGGAATCGAACTGCTGAACTTTCGCCTCCCAGTCAGCATCTTAGCCACTTGAGCCACTGAAGTCCAAGTAGTAGGTAATAGTAAATGATCCCCCCTCCCCACTGCCATGCTCGAAGGCCTCAGCAATCAAACCCATATTTACTTTCCAGTGACAGTCATAAAGCAAAGTTTACTAAATATAGTAAAACCTCTACATATTATTTTTTCCCATTCCACAAGGTTATCTGTATGTCAAAAAAAATGTATGTTGAAAACACATTGCATTAACAGAAGAGGCCACTAGATGTCACTGTATTTTTTGCATGTTGAATTTTCCCTATTAAAAATGTGTATGTCAAATTTTGTAAAGCTAGGATTTCTCTTTGTATGTTGAATGTTTTGTAAGTAGAACCGTTTGTACGATGGGGTTCCACTGTACTATATACTTAGATAAGAAAAATCTTTTGTTGTAGCTAATTGCTCTCTTTCACCACTTTGGAACATCTCTTCTAGAAAATTTCTCTAGTTCAATCCAGCAGCTAGAGTTTCAAATGGAATTATGTGAAGGTTATGGGACAGAAACTGGGGAAGAGTGAGACCCCTTATATCAGGGGTTCTCAACGTTTTTCAGCTGTGGGCCAGAACACACCCCCTCAGACAGCTGAGCAGGTTAGACTAGTGGTTTCCCCTGCCGTAAATGCTGCCATAAAATGCATCCATGGCTGTCATAAATGCGTTTATTATGGCCACGAACTCATTACAGCTGTAGTATATTCGGTTACCATGGCCATAAATAAGTCCGTGATAGATTCCAGTGGCAGCAACAATGGTGCCTGGAATGAAGTTGGGGACTGGATTATTTGGGGCCACAAGCCGGATTCGGTCCATGGGCCATAGGTTGCGAATGCCTGCATTATATGGTTTAAAGTCAGGCTATCTACTGTACTTATCAGAAAGTGACTTCCTTTTTCTTGGGCAGATTGAGAGACAATCTGATTCACTTCTGAACCCAAGATGGGATTCTTAAACCATCTGGCCTCTTGGATTTTTATATCTATCTATCTATCTATCTATCTATCTATCTATCTATCTATCTATCTATCTATCTATCTATCTATCGATCGATCGATCGATCGATCGATCGATAGATAGATAGATAGATAGATAGATAGATAGATAGATAGATAGATAGATAGATAGATAGATAGATAGATAGATAAAAAAACCCAAAGAATGAATTTGGTGATGTAGTAAACCACCTAAGAAAGGATTATCCATGACAATTTGTGAAGGAAAAGATTGTTATGCATCGTCAATGTTTGCTTTTAATGCAAGCAGAACTTCTAATTAAGTATTTCTCCCTCCTATTTACCTTTCTTGTTGCATTCTGCCTGGGTAGTAGTAAGCTGCAGGTCAGGCCGAAGAGTTCGAGTTGCAGGGGAAATTGTTGGTATCTTGCCGGGGACCGGTGGAAACTTCACCAGTGGGAAAGTGATTTCTGGCCTAATGGAAGCCGGGTGTGTGTGTGTGTCTCAGTTGGAGAAAAGGTGGTGTCCCGTTTAATGAGCTTCTTGGATGGAGGAGCGGTTGTCTCTGGCCTGATTGAAACTTAAGGTGTCTTAGTTGGCGGGAAGGTTATTTCTGGCTTGATGGGAACTTGAGGTGTTTGAGATGGAGGGAATGTTGTCTCTGGCTTGATGGGAACGTGAGGTGTCTTTTCTGGTAGGAAGGTTGTCTCTGGCTTGATGGGAACTTGGAGTGTCTTCTCTGGTGGGAAGGTTGTTTCTGGTCTGTTGGGAACTTGGGGTGTCTGACGTGGAGGGAAGGTTGTCTCTGGCTTGATGTGAATGTGAGGTGTCTTAGCTGGTGGAAAGGTTGTCTCTGGCTTGATGGGAACTTGGGGTGTGTGAGGTGGAGGGATGGTTGTCTCTGGCTTGATGGGGAGCTGGGGTGTCTTCACTGGTGGGAAGGTTGTTTCTGGTCTGATGGGAACTTAGGGAGTCTGACATGGAGGGAAGGTTGTCTCTGGCTTGATGTGAACGTGAGGTGTCTTAGCTGGAGGGAAGGTTGTCTCCCCTTGACAGGAACTTGAGGAGTCTGGGGTGGAGGGAAGGTTGTTTCCCACTTGACAAGCTTCTTGGGCAGAGGGATGGTTGTCTCTGGCCTGACAGAAACTTGAGGTGTCTGAGGTAGAGGGAAGGTTATTTCTGGCTTGATGGGAACTTGAGGCATCTGGTCTGGAGGGAGGGTTGCCTCTGGCTTGGTGGAAACCTGAGTTGTCTTGGTAGGGGATACTGTTGTTTCCAGCTGAAGAGGAACTTGAGGTGTCTGAACTGATGAGACTGTTGTCAGTGGTCTGACAGTTGCCTGGGTACTGGAAGCTGAAGACAAAAAACATATCTGAAATTAATCATGTCTGTACTGTTGAAGATGTTGGTCCATACACTGCTGTATGGGAATCTTAAGGCAGTGCCTACTTGGAGTCTGTTGATGGAGTATCTGTTTGCTTCCTGAGTGGCATGCTTTCACATTGGCAAATATAGCAAATATAACAATAGCAATACTACTTAACCTCATATTCTATCCGACTCTAGGGTTCAGTGCTCATCTCTGTTTCAAAGCTGAAGAGCCAGTGCTGTCTGCTTCTGTAGATGTTTCCATGGACATGTGGCAGGCATGCCTCAACACTGGAGTGCACAGAACGCTGTTTACCTTCCCATCCTATTTATCTCCTTGCAATTTCTTGCTTTCGAATGGCTAGGTTGGCAGGAGCTGGGACAATGGCGGGTGCTCATTCCATCCTGCAGTACTCAGGAATCGAACTGCTGACCTCCCACCTTCCAGTCAGTGTCTTAGCCAAATAATGCAAGGTTAACTATTCCACTGAACCCTTTAATGAGCAGATAGCATAACATTTGTTTCAAAACAAAGAATCTCCAAATTGAAGAATAGGTGATTCCAATGGCTCTCAAAACCAGCCTGTACACAGTTCTAAGAGCAAACGTCTCAAAATCTGGCTAAGTGGCCAGGAGAACTTTGTGTGCAAAAGGGGAAGTACCAGAAAGTGATTCACAAAACTGGATCAATGGCACTATGGGTGTCACGCTGCAATGCAGAAGGTAATTGGAAGTCCGCAGCATTATATTCCCAGGGCAATCTTCATGGCTGATTGCGACGAGGAGAGTCAATATTCGGAATCAGATACGGCACTTGAAGAAGAAGATAGGCCCTTCCAACTCCAATATTCTAAACTTCAGGGCTGTTTGACAAAGCAGCATAGCTCAGTGGTTTAACGTTAAAACACTAGAACCTTATCTTGACAGGCCTACAGAATTGCATGGCAACCTCTATCTTGTATGTGTGTTGCTTCATCTAGGCACTGTGAATATTGCATTGAGTATTTTATACTTTGTATGTTGTTGTACACCACTTTGTACCCAGTGTACGTGAAGTTTCTACCATAAATATTGCCCCTTTTTATTGTCAACAACATTAGAAGAACCTGGCTTCAATGAGGATCAAACAGGATGCTTATTGTGTTAGCCAGTTGATTCAAGCAATGTGCCTGATAAGGATGGAAGAATGAAGCATGAGTAGTACCTTCTCACTTGGTCCAGTTGACCTTGGCTTGAACAAACAGAGTGAAAAACTCAACTCCTAGCTGGAAGGTCCGTGGAGCTTCTGTATGTAGAAAATGACACCAGCTTATTCGTTGGGATGAAGAACCTGTCACCTTTATGGATAATTCTGGAATGGGATGTTTTGCTTCAGGACAAACAGAGATCAGCTGCCAGACTTTTATTCCCTCAAGGTCCTGAGATCCACCTTCTCTTGAAGCTTTTCAGAAACTAAGCAACAGATGAGGGCAGCAGTTAATATTATGTCCAAACGGAAAGCTGCAAGGGATTAAGGTAGGGGTTCCCAACGTAATGCCTGTGGGATGGATCCAGCCCATGGCACCAATTCATGTGGCCCTCACCCCTGCAAGGGCATTTGAGAAACAAAATGGCTGCCCCTTTGTCTGCTCATAACATAACCAATGCAGCTGAAGGAGAGACGACAGATGGATGTGTTACCAAGATTACGTGTTTTGGCATTGGTTTGCAAGCTTTTACGAACCATGGCAATGTTTAATGGGCTGAATGAAGATTTTGAGGGGAAAAACACAATTCCCTCTGATAACCCTTTCAATCTAGGATTCAATATGTGTGTGTGTGTGTGTGTGTGTGTGTGTGTGTGTGTGTGTGTGTGTGTGTGTGTGTGTGTGTGTGTGTGTGTGTGTGTGTGTGTGTGTGAGTTGAAAAAGGATTTAAAATAGGTGGGGCAAGATTTTAATGCTCTGTCCCTTCCTCTTTGCTCTTTATGGGTTACTCTTTTTTATTTTGCATTTTCTCACTTCCAGTTTAATTAAAAAGAATGCTGAAGTGCTTCTCCCATTACACCGTAGTACGAGCATACCAGTATAAAAAATCCCCTAGGCCATGCCCACTTGGCTGGCTATGCCCACTTCCCTACTCCATTACGCTTGCATGCTAAGCCAAGTGGCCATTTTCTGTGCCTGGAGTGGGAGGAGTACGGACACGGCACAGAGAGCGGAGCAGAGGCAGTGGCATTAGCAGCGAGTAGAGCGGTGGCAGCAGGCAAAGCGGTGGCAGTGGAGGAGACAGAGGCGGCAATGGCTGAAGTGGCAGCAACAGAGGCAGCGGGGGCGGCTGTGGCCAAAGTGGTGTCATTGGAAGAGGAGGAGGCTGAAGCAGTGGCGGTCAAAGCGGTGGTGGTCAAAGCAGCGTTGTCATCTGAGGCTAAAGGTTAGCATTTCCCAACCTATGTTCCGTGGAACACTGGTGGACTTCAATTCCCAGAAGCCTGTCACTACATTGCTTTGGGGAATTGACTGAAGCTTCTGGGAGTTGAAATCCAAAAACCAAAGTTTGGGAAACACTGCCCTATAAATCAGACAGACAATGACTGGCTTTCGAGCAAGGGAGAACGGTACCTTTTCTCTTCTTGTCATCTTGATTTTTGTACATCTTCTTGATGTGGCCTGTTCCAGCAAGGCGGTTCTTATGTTCTTACAGTACCTATATTGACTGTGGCTGTTCCTGGCACTTCTAGCTCCATCCACCTGTGCTGTGCCTTCTTCTCAATCAGCCACAATAGATGCCAGCTGCCAAAAAGCATGGGCACCTCTAAGTCTGTGTACATGGATTTATGGTGTCATGGTTTCCACATGCGACCTTGTCTTAATTTTAAGGTGACATTTGATTCATGTAGTGTTAAGACACATTTTTGAATTTTTCTTAGGCTTAGAAATGCCAGTTTTCATTTTAGAAACACATTGCAATGCCAGGCTGTTAGTCTGACATGACAATGATGTATAGTTAGGATAGTAGCCTTTCCAAAGGGAGGAGGGAAAAGTGAGTGTCCAGAACTGGATGCATTCCAATGAAACACCTGCAGTCCCCACGAGGGTACTGACTGACAGCTAGGTCAGCTGACTACACCATGAGGGTGATGACGTCTCCATTCCTGTCAATCAAACTAATTGCCAGGACACCTGTTAGAACAGAACTTTCCCAGAGAAAGCAAAGGTGGGGGCCACATGCGGAGCAGATGGCACCTGCACCTGCAAAGGTCCTTGAAGACCTCACTCTTTCTCATGGGAAACAAAGGTGCTTTCTCATTAGATCACCACATTCCAAAGCTCTTTTTCTCTATAAAAAGGGCTCAATTTGTTCATTCGGTAGCCACTCCTGAGACAAGGGGGAACCCTTGTCTCTTATCACCATGATTTTGATTTCAGCGGGAGCTCTTGTCTGACAGCTCCCAAAAATGTCTCTTCGGGGCTAATGCAATGCCATGAGGGGCAAAACTGCCCCTAAACCAGTAAAGCTGAACCTGCTAGGGAGCTAGCAAGATTTTTATTTCATTTATTTGTTTTATTAGATTGTGTTTTATAGTGTAGATAATTTTAAGATCTGTATCCTGTATTGTATTCCTTCAATAAATCTTCAAAAGTCAGTCGTGTGTTGCCTGCCTTTGTAAAGAAGAAGAAGGAAGCCCAGCAGAGCTGAAGTTACTCTGATTTGGTTTGCAAGCTTCTGAGATCCGGAAGGAGGTGAGAGGGATAGCTCTGTCTCTAAAAAGGAGGGGAAGAGTAGCAGCTCTAAGAAGCCTAGCTTCTGCCAAGTGGTTAATATTACCTGCCATATGCAGAAGGCTACTCTGTCCCTGTCCCCAGCGAATCGGGCTAAGGAGAGGAGTGCTCATTAAGGCAGCAGGATGCTGGATCTAAGGTCCACTCGACCAGGTGTCCCCAAGAAAAATTCTGGGTGCCCAACATAGCCTTTGTGAGGCATGTTCATCCCCCGACGTCCCTGATATATGGATGTGAACACCAATGTTGATTAATCTGCTTGTGCCAATGTCTGCCATGGCTTGCTTTTGCCTTCTGCCCTATTAACCACAATAAGGCATCATCTGCTTTTTGCCACTGAATGTTTCTTCACACCCGGGGTTCCCAAACTTTTCAAGCCGGGAACCGGGTCATGCTCTCTCAGTCAGCTTCAAGGGCCGGATGGTCATTTTGCACTGCCTGCATGATGGGGGTGGCCATTTTGTCCCAGCAGTTTCAAAGGGGGGCATTTTGTTTCTCAAATGCCCTTGGAGGGAGGGGGCATGAAATGGTGCAGTGGGATGGATCCAGCCCACAAGCCTTAGGTTGGGAAGCCCTGCTTTACACCAATCAGATAATTAAATCATATACACCACAAAAAGTGGAATGAAAGTTTAATTTGCAATGAAACGTGAGGAGCCACTATAATTAGTAAGGTAACTAAAGTGGTGATGTGGATGGAAGGACCATATGTGGAAACAGCCTGGAACTGCTCATGGTAAACCATTGACCATCTCACATACATTGTCATAGGTCAGAAATGACTCACTGTTTCCTAAAAGCAGGAAGGCTAATGGAAAAAATTGTCAGACTTATTTCGGAATTTCGCAATGAAAGAAGCAAGTTTCCGAAGAGTTGAAGAGCTCAATCTCCCTTTAAATGGCAGTATTGAGCACAAACATCCTTTGAGACAGAGCTGAACAATAAATAATGACTCATATGGTCTATCTACACCCACTGATAACACAGTTGATTTAAGGAGGCTCATTAATAAACATCTACTGGGTGATAAATTATTTTTACAGCACAATCCCATGCATTTATATAGCTGATATTTGTGGGCCATGCCACTGTACAGTGTGTTTGCTCACAAGCAGACCTCCTTAATAATTAATAATTTAAAAAAGAAACATGTAATCCCCACCAACTCAAAACCCTCACCAATTTCATTTAGATATGTATTGAAGATATGTTTTAGATATCTATTGAAGATAATGTTTAGATCAGGAGTTCTCAACCTTTTAAAGCCGGGGGCCAGGTCATGCTCCCTTGACAGCTTCAGGGGCCCAATGGCCGTTTTGCCCTTCCTTCACCACATGACACTTCCAGGTATGGTTGAGGCAGTGTGCGTGTTTGGGAGGGGGGGCACATGAAATGGTGCCATGGGCCTCATCCAGCCCACAGGCCACAGGTTGAGACTCCCTGTTTTAGATGTTTTAAAATAAGCCCACAGAAATTATTTTTTGATACTTGTATTGGAAATAAGAGTGTGACTATACATTTCTGGAAGGACTGTGTACCTGCAGTGAAATAAATAAATAAATAAAGGAATTTCTGGTAATGAAAAAGTCTGCTCCTGTGATCAAAAATCAATTGAGAATCTGGTACATATCACAGTCTACCGTCTCTTGTTGGCAGCAGAGTGCACAAGACTACGGAGGTTTGTTTTGGAACATCTCCCCAGAAGATCTGATCAAGACCTGTTCCTTTCTGATGAAGTTGTGGTTGTCACATTTTGAACAGCTCATTTTGTCAACATTTTGAAATAATTCCATTCTTATAAAGGCAAAGGTGTGCATCCTTTGCTATTAACCAAACTACTGAGTTACAGGGTTGCTTGTCAATGATGCATTATTTCATGGTTAAGTGTTTTTACCTTATTAATTTCTATGTTTAGATAGATCTTAGAATTCTTAAACTTGAACAGAAGTTTAATTAAAACTCTGTTGTTTCGCTACGTGTGTTATGTTATATTACACTGTGCAACTGAACAACAACAACAAATGTTGTGCTACATTGTTTTGTGAGTGTCCCCCACCCCATTATGTACCATAATCTGCAATGACCTGTGTGCTGAAGCAATGAACTAAATTCTTCTTCCACTTATGGAAAAGTAAATCAGCATGATTCTGGCTCATATCATTGAAGCTGATATATTATTTCTAAGGATTTCACCTCCACATTGTCTTTTTTTTATTTTAATAAATTTTGCATGGATCTATTGCTTGTGTTTTTGTTTCTCCTAAAATAAAAGATTTTTAAATTTAAAAAGAAACAAAGAAATAGATCTGTTTCACCCAGACAACTTCAACTTCAACTTCATCTTGTTCATGTTCTTGTTCTTGTTCATGTTCATGTTTGTTCTTGTTCTTGTTCTTCTGATGTCAAGGGAAATACAAGGTTCTTGTTCTGGCACTTTTAGTTGCCTTCCCTGGCATTATTTGGTGTCCTTGTAACATGTCTTTGATGTTATCTCTCTACCTTCCTCTCCCTCTGCCTCAACTTCAACTTCAACTTCTCCTCCTCCTCCTTTACAAATCACTGGCAAGATAGTCTACTCTATTACCATAGCAGGATAACCTGGCCAGACTTTGCCAACCATTCTAAGCTATAAAAACAGCTTTCTCTTCTTCTTCTACTTCTTCCTTCCTTCCTTCCTTCCTTCTTTCTTCTTCTTCTTCTTCTTCTTCTTCTTCTACTACTACTACTACTCCCACCACCACCACCCCATCGGGTGTCGAGGGGGGGATGCAAGTTTCTTGTTCTGGCACTTCTACCAGCTTCTACCAGTGTTATTTGGTGTTCTTGTAATGCTTCTTTGATGTTGTCTCTCCACATTCCTGTGGCTCTGCCTCATGGTCTTTGTCCTTCTCCTCCTTTCCACATAGGCCTTGTATGGTATAGCATTCTACGAAATTCTCTCCAAATGTGCAAAACCGCTTTATTTGTTTTCTCTGTATGTGGTGCAAGATTTGGTTCTGTTCCAATTCTTTCCCTTATAACCTTTGGTGTATGCAAACCAAGACACAGGACACAGCCTCGGGCTGGGTTAACTCAGGTTTATTGCATCGTGGACAGAGGGAACATGAGATAATGGCGGATCGATAGCTCTTTATATACAGTAGTAATACATTTGAACGTGGTGCCATAGTAGCCCATTGGCTACTGCCTGCGTGACGTCATTGCTAGTCACGCCCTTCTTGTCCAGGTGTAGGTGGTGGCGGGAAAGCTTCCCGCGCTGTTGCCTTTGATGATTCTGACCAAGAGAGCTTGGACGCTCGCTGCTGCCCGCTGGTGGTCATCAGCTCGCGTCCTCATGCAGGGTTCATATGATACAGCTGAAGGTTACATTGTTGCTATAGGCAAGGTTACATTGGTTCAGATACATTGTAATCCATGTGGAAGGTAAAACCCTTAGAACACAACATCCCTCCCCCCTAGGACGAGACAATGTCTCGAGCCCATGCTTCTAGACACTCCCCCCCTAGGAGACAAAATCTTTCAGCCAAGATGGCTTGTTTCGAACACGCTGGGGTCTCGATGCGGGCTGCCTCTCCCCGGGTTTGCTACCTTCTCTTTGTCCCCTGGTTTCCTGTCCTGTAATTTGAGAGGGAGACTCGTTAGTGATCTGCCGCGGCTCCGCGGCGTTGTTGGGAGGTGTGCTCTTACTTAGGGAGGAACCGGGGGCACTGGGGACTAACGAAAAACCCCTCTTCTCGCTTGGATGGGTGGGGGAACACTCCTGAAAACCCCCCCGGTTTGCTAAATCAAAACCAAAATTCCATTCGGGGGCAGCGGTCGCGAACTCCTCTCCCCCTTCCCCGGCCTCTGACGGAACTGGCTTATCAAAAGGGTATGAGTCGGGGCCGCTGCTTCTTCCTTCCCCCCTTGCTTGGGACTGTTGTCCGCTGCTGTCTCCCCCTTGGGTTACGCGGGTGGGGGAGAACCCTAACGCTGAATCTTGTAGGAGACCCTCACTGACTGGCCCACTGACTCGGTGCCTCAGTTGGTCTGCGTGCCTCCTCCAGAGGAGACCGGTGTGGGTTTCGACCCGGTACGACACTGGCCCCGTCTGTTCTACAACCGTCCCCGGCACCCAGGCTGGCCCCGCGCTGGCATAGTTCCTGCAATGAACAGGGTCGCCGGCGGCGAAACCTTTCGAGACTGCCAGCCCCACGTTTTTACCCTTGTCCTCAATTCTTGTGGGGTCCAGCCTGGACAGGAGCGTAGTCAGTTTCCGCCGCATCAACAGTTCTGCCGGCGAGTAACCTGACGCTAAGGGGGTCACCCTATACGCCAATAGGAACTGACATACTTGATGGTTCAGGTCCCCGGGGCCCATGCGCCGAAGCGCCTCCTTTGTTGTACGCACCAACCGTTCCACTTGGCCATTCGTGGCCGGGTGAAACGGCGCGGACGTGACATGCCGAATGGCATTCGCCTCCATGAATGCCCCGAACTCTGAGGAGGTGAAGCAACTCGCGTTATCGCTGACTAAAGTGTCGGGTAAACCGAACGTTGAAAAGACTCTCCGTAGTTGGTTAATTGTAGTGGTGGAGGATGTGCTCTTTACCGGAATGACCTCCAGCCACTTTGAGAATGCATCCACCACCAGGAGAAACATGGTTCCTCGGAAAGGGCCAGCGAAATCTACGTGCACTCTGGACCATGGCCCCCTCGCTGTGTCCCATTCCCTATGCGGGAGGCGGGCCGCCTCTGGTCGGGACCCCTGGCACGCCTCACAAGTGCCGACCATGTGCTCAATGTCCTCGTCAAGCTGTGGCCACCAAAAGTAACTGCGGGCCAGCGCTTTTGAGCGAACGATGCCCGGGTGGCTGACGTGCAGCAGTTTGAGAACCCTCGGCCGCATGGGAGTCGGGACCACCACCCGTTGGCCCCACAACAGGCACCCCCTTTCTATGGACAACTCTAGCTTCTTCCGAAAGAATGGGTCGAATTCCTTGCCTGGGGACGATGTTGGCCACCCTTTCTGCACCCATGAGCTGACTTTCTCCAGCGTCCTGTCCTTGCTTGTCGCCCTAGCTATATCAGCCGGTACTATTGGGGGTTCGTCTAAAACCTCGATTAGCAACACCTGGCGGTCTCTTCCTATTCTGGCTTTTTGGTCGTCCGACAAAGGCAAAGGAGATCTCGAAAGCGCATCAGCATGGCTGATCTCCTTTCCGGGCCGGTACTCCAACTCGTGTTGGTATGCGTTAAGAAAAATGGCCCATCACAACATTCTCGGGGATAGTATCTGCGGCGTGGGCTTGCCTGCCGTGAAAATCCCTAACAGGGGCTTGTGATCCGTCACGATTTTGAATGGGCGGCCATACAGAAAATCGTGAAACTTTTTGGTCCCCGCTACTATTGCCAATGCCTCCCTGTCGGTTTGTGCGTAATTTCGCTCTGCTTGGGACAGGGACCTTGAGTAAAACGCCACTGGGGCCTCCCGACCATCATCCAACACGTGGCAAAGCACTGCCCCCACCCCCACCGGTGATGCATCACAGACTAAGACCACCGGCCGTTTGGGGTCGAAGTGCGTAAGGATTGCGTCCGATGTTAAAAGCTGCTTTAGTTCGTTGAACGCCTTCTCGTGCTCGTCACCCCACATCCATGTCTCCTCTTTTTTAAGTAACCGATGGAGCGGTTCGGCCACGGAGGCTTTCCGCGGAAGGAATGTATGGTAAAAATTGAGGAGCCCCAGGAATGACTGTAGTTCGGTTTTGGATGTGGGGCGAGGGGCCTTCTTAATGGCTTCCACTTTGGATCTGGACGGCTTAATACCCTCAGGTGTGATCCGAAACCCTAAAAACTCGACCTCGGTTTCGAAAAAAACACATTTGTCCTTCCTCAGTCTCAGCCCCGCTTTCTCGAACACAGTTAGCACTTTATCCAATCTCTTTGCCAGTTCGGCCTCACTCCCCCCTGTTATCAATACGTCATCAAAATAAGGTAACACCCCCTCCAGCCCCTTCAGGAGGCGTTCCACAAGCGACTGAAAAAGGCCGGGTGCCGAGTTCACGCCGAACTGTAAACGCGACACCTGGAACGCTCCCTTATGTGTGACTATCGTTTGTGCCGCGGCCGTGGCGGGAGTTACGGGGAGTTGTTGATAGGCTTGTGCCAGGTCGAGCTTAGCGAAACACTTTCCCCCATTTAGCCTGGCCAAAAGGTGGCTGACCACTGGCACCGGGTATGCATTAGGGCGAATCGCCTTGTTAATTGTACACTTATAATCAGCGCAAATGCGCACCTCCCCGTTAGCCTTCAGGGCTGTTACGATTGGAGTTTCCCACTCCGCGGAATCAACAGGAATAAGAATCCCCTGGCCCACCAATTTGTCCAGTTCCGCCTCTATTTTGTCCTTTAGTGCGAAAGGCACCCTGCGCGGTTTGAGTCTTATCGGGCGGACCTCCGGGTCTAGGTCGAAGGCTACAGGGGGTCCCTTGAATTTTCCAAGTCCTTTTTCAAAAACGGCGGGGTGCGCGTCACACACCGCTTGTATCGGATCCGCGCCCACGGCATGCACCCCCCCTATGAACAAACCCAAGGGCTGAAACCACTGCGTCCCTAGGAGGCTACAATTCCCCCCTTTGAGAACGACTAAAGGGAGTTCTGCGGAATGTCTTTTATAACGAACCTGAAATTTTCCGACCCCCAGCACTGGAATGCTGTTCCCTTGTACGTCCCGTAGCGTGGACCTCAGAGTCTTAAGTTTGGGCCGCGCTTGGGGGTCGATCTTCAAGAACTCTTTCTGGGGAATTATGGAATAATAGGACCCCGAGTCAATCTCCATCCTAACAGGGGCCCCTTGTACTATTACCTCAATGAAGTAATGGTTTTGTCCCGCGGACACGCTGAACACGGGGGCGTCGTCCTCGCTGCCGTCCGAGACGCGACCCACGCCGTCCTGCTTCCTCGTGGTTCGGGCGCCATCTTGGGGTCTCGCTGGACGGTCCGGTCTGGCCGAACGGTCTTTCGACTGCCTCCGGCCCTCTCTCCGATTTCTGCATGCCCTGGCGATGTGCCCGCGCCGGCCACAGCTGTAACATTCGGCTTTCCTGAAAGGGCACTTCGCACGCTCGTGGGCCGCCCCACAACCATCGCAGCGGCGCCCCCCTTTCCGGACCTTCTGTACCTCTTCGCCGTCGCTGCCATCTGTAGAGGATCTCGAGGTTCGTCGGGTCGCGTGCACCGGCTGTCCTGACTTGCCGCGCACCGAGCTTTCCGCTTTGCTGGCCCTAGGACGCCACTCACGCCACTCGTGTATTTCGTCCACTCCCGCATTCGTGGACTCCGCGGATTCCGCGGTCTCTACGACCTCGGCCAGCGTGGGTGGCGGCTCCCTGTTCATCAGGCGGCGCTGCACTTCCTTGTCCTTCAGGCCACACAGCACGACGTCCCTCATGATCATCTCCAGGTTGTCCCACTTGCAGGGAACGGCGGCTACCCTCAGGGCCTCCACGAAAGCCTCTACCGACTCATCCGGCGCTTGGACTCGCCTCCAAAACGCACTCCTAGCGGGAAACATTGCCTTCGAGGGTTGGAAACGCTCACGCAGCAACTTCAGTATGTCGTCGGTTTTGAAGTCGTCCAACGTCTTCGGTTCGATCATGCCCACCAGCGTCCGCTTGGTCTCTACACCCAGCATTCGGGTGAGGATGGCCCTCTTCCTTTCCTCGTCGTCTTTGACTTTGAGTTCCACCAAGGCCGCCTTGAAATCCATGTTAAAGATGGTCCAGTCTTGCGGCTTGGTAATATTGAACCCGCTCTGTGTCCTGACGCTTTGGGAATCCATTGATCCCACCTTCGTCGCCAATTTGGTGTATGCAAACCAAGACACAGGACACAGCCTCGGGCTGGGTTAACTCAGGTTTATTGCATCGTGGACAGAGGGAACATGAGATAATGGCGGATCGATAGCTCTTTATATACAGTAGTAATACATTTGAACGTGGTGCCATAGTAGCCCATTGGCTACTGCCTGCGTGACGTCATTGCTAGTCACGCCCTTCTTGTCCAGGTGTAGGTGGTGGCGGGAAAGCTTCCCGCGCTGTTGCCTTTGATGATTCTGACCAAGAGAGCTTGGACGCTCGCTGCTGCCCGCTGGTGGTCATCAGCTCGCGTCCTCATGCAGGGTTCATATGATACAGCTGAAGGTTACATTGTTGCTATAGGCAAGGTTACATTGGTTCAGATACATTGTAATCCATGTGGAAGGTAAAACCCTTAGAACACAACATCACCTCATTCCTGATTTTACCCCTTCTAGTCACTCCAGCCGCCTTCCACGGATATCTCATTTCTATGGTGACCAACTTTTGTTTATGTTTTTTTGCAAGTGTCATTAGTTTGCCACTGCTAAGGTGGAGATAAATGTGCTTTGTATGAGGTGTTTCTTTGTGTTGATTGGGATTGCCTTGTGTTGTAAGAGCGTAGCTAACTGTCCCAATATTTGGTTTGCCTTACTGCAGTGTAGGTTACTCTCTTCGTCCGTTTTGCCATCTTCAGTAAATGTTGTTCCTAGGTATTTGAACTCTGTTACTTGTTTTATGCTTGTTCCCTCTATCTAGATATGCTATTTCCTTCCAATTGCCATTACCTCTGCCTTCTCTTTATTGATACTCATATGGCTGCAAAATCGGAGTCTTGTGGTATTTGAAAGGCAAATAATGTTTTTGTGGCTCCAAGCATGTAACAGTGAAGGACTGATTTTATTTTTTTACTTAGCACGATAACAAAGTGTTTTGCCTCCATCTGATAAAGGATTTTCACATTTGTGAAGACATATTCACCAGAATTGCATGGCTGAACTGCATGCTTCATGTTTGTGCAAGCTCTTCTTAGATTGACTATGTCTTTTATATTGTTATTAAGCAGCCACTCTCTCTGTACGTCTGCTTTGCTTCACAAAGGGAAAAAACCCTAATTTCTCTACACCAGACATCTCAACCGAATAAGAGGGTTATGAACCTATATTAGGTAAAGCTAAAGGTCACCCTTGCTCAAAAGCCAGTCATATCCAACTATAGGGCTCAGTGCTCATCTTTGTTTAGAGCCAAAAAGCCAGCACTGTCTGCATTTGCAGACATTTCCGTGGACATGTGGCAGGCATGCTTCCCCACCGGAGTGCACGGAACGCTGTTTACCTTCCCACTGAAGTGGTCCCTATTTATCTACTTGCAATTTCTTGCTTTCGAACCGCTCGGTTGGCAGGAGCTGGGACAAAGATGGGAACTCACTCGGTCATGCAGTGCCTGGGAATCGAACTTTGACCTTCTAGTCAGTGAGTTCAGCATCTTAACCACTTGAGCCACCGCAGTCCATTCACAAAAGTACCTATATTACTATATTAGGTACCTATATTACTCACACAATAAAACCTGCAAAACCCCATCGGTTCTAACAAAATCTAGACAGGTTGTCCAAAGGAGACTGAGTAATTTACAGTGGTATTTTGTATAACGAAAATAATTCGTTCTGCAGAGCTTTTCACTATGTGATTTTTTTGTTATACAAAATTTCGTTATATAACAAAATTTCCTATGGAATGCTTTGTATAACAAAAATCTCCATAGGGATGCATTGAAATCCACCCTGGGAGATACATTGCTTCGTATAACAATTTTATTTCTATACGAGGCAACATTTTCCTTCAAATTTCTTTCGTTTTACGAGGTTTTCGTTATAAGAGACCTTCATTATATGTGGTTTTACTGTATTAATATTTCCCTTTAGCTCTGCATGTATTTTCATAAACTACAGCTGTCTTCACCAGACAAGTTTCAAAAAAGTTTTTTTCTGCCAGCCTCTGCTACTTGGCTCTTCTTAGTTATGTAATTCTCCTCCTTATGTTATATGCATTCCTCTTTGGTTCATAAATTGAGGTGGGGCAAATCTGCTTTGTCTTTCTTTAAATCCTCCACTCCTGTTTTATTGGACGGCAATAACTTTGGTCTATTAAACCAGGCCTGATTAATAAATGACCAAGACAACAGTTGCTTCCTGCGGAGGCTTTATAATGCTGTGCTGTTTAGTGTGGAAGGCATAGTTTGAGACACAAGTGGTTGACTTAGTGAAGCAGCAGAAGGCAAGAGAGACAGAGAGAAAATTGGGGGGAATCTTTTCCACTTGGAGACGTGAGAGGAAGGATATTGAGAACAACAGAAAACACCATCACTCCAGAAAGAGAAAAATGGTAGCCATTCTGAGCCCTGTGATAGTCGTGCTTTCCATGGTAGTCCAGATCTCCTGGTCTGAGGTCTTGGTCCAGGTGAGCTTTCCGTTCCCTCCATGGTTTGCTTTAGGTAAAGGTTTCCCTTGTTCAAAAGCCAGTTGTATCCAACTCTAGGGTTCAGTGCTCATCTGTGTTTCAAAGCCGAAGAGCAAGCGCTGTCTGCTTCTGCAGACGTTTCCGTGGTCATGTGGCAGGCATGACTAGACACCGGAGTGCACGGAATGCTGTTTCCCTTCCCACTGATGTGGTTCCTATTGATCTACTTGCAATTTCTTGCTTTCGAACTGCATTAGCTGGGACAGATGCCTGGGAGCTCATTCCGTCCTGCAGTACTCGGGAATCGAACTGCTGACCTCCTGCCTTCCAGTCAGCATCTTAGAGAAGCTTGAAAACTTTCTCCCAATGACAAAACCTCACAATTCTGTTTAGGATGGAGACACAACAGTTAAGGTAGGAGCAAATGGGCGGTAGTCATAGCTTCCTAGCGTACCAGGTTGGATTTGGCCCTAGCTTTAACCATTTCCAAGTGGTTTCCCACCCAAGTGCTAACCAGGTCTGACCTCACTTAGCAGCCAAAATTCAGATGGGAACAGCTGTGCTTAAGGCAAGATGGAAACCTGTTTTTGACTTCTTGCTTTGGTTGCTTTGGACTAGGATGGGGAGCTCACATTCCCCCTGGACTCTGTGAAGAAGCTGAAGGCACTCTTGGAAGAAGTTGCCGGGTCTACTCTCTTCCGCCAGAGAAGCCAGCTTCCTCTTGTCACAGTTTGTGAGAACCCAGAGCTGCCCAGGGAGTTCAAGCTGGTCTGCAAAAGGGAAGATGCCCCCCTCGTTTTCAGGAGACTCAGTAAGTGAGAGGGCTTCCTGGCTTCACCAGGTTCCATCCTTGGTGGTGGAAATGGCCTTGTTTCTTCTATTATGTGCAAGTGGGTGGGCAGGTGGGTCTCAAGCCTATGAAGCTTTGAGTTTTCAGATGAATGAGTTTTCTTCTGATTTTGGAACATCTACTATCTCATCCCTTGTGGAAATTTCATGTTTGTGCCAATACAAGCTTCTCTCTCTATTTGTGTGTGTCCGTCTATCCATCTGTCTGTCCAATAAGAACCCCTCATCTATCTATCTTTGTTTGTCTCTCTCTGTCTCTCTCTCTTTGCTCCTCTCTCCCTCCATCTGTCCATCCAGTCATCTGTCCTTCCTGCCTTCCATCCCTCCATCTGGCCTCTCTCCATAAATGCACATCGTATGTTTAACTCTGGTTCTATCTATCTATCTATCTATCTATCTATCTATCTATCTATCTATCTATCTATCTATCTATCTATCTATCTATCTATCTATTTATAGATAGATAGATCTTTATTGTCATTGTCCTGCACAGAACAACGAGATTGGGGGGAAAACACTTATCAACTCAACAAAACCTAAACAAAATACAACTATACAAAATTATCAACATATTCCCACCCCACATATATACATTTAACCCCTTAAAAAGCTCTAAAACTCTAAAGCTCTAAAAACTCTAAAACTCAAAAACTCTAAAAACTCTAAAACTCTAAAAACTCTTTAAAAAACTCTAAAAACTACATACAAAAGCTCCCTCATAGACTGCATTGCACTGCATTCAAAGCCAGAACCGCTTTTGGGTAGAAACTATTTCTCAAGCGGCTGGTCCTGGTCTTTATGACCCTATACCTTCTCCTAGAAGGCAGAAGCTGAAAGAGATCATTTCCGGGGTGCGTACTATCTTGCGCAATCTCTACAGCTTTCTTATAACACCTGGTGGCATAGATTTGATCTAGAATGGGAAGAGTACGCCTGATTATCCCCTCTGCAGTCTTTATGACCCTGGACAGCATTGTTCTTTCCCTAGCTGAACAACTCCCAAACCATACACACAGACCATAGGTTAACACACTCTCTATGGTACAGTGGTAGAATGCCAACAGCAGGTCCTTTGAAAGATTGTTCTTCTTGAGGATTCTCAAGAAGTATAACCTCTGCTGTGGTGTCTTCATCAGAGCTTTGGTGTTTGCTCCCCATGTTAGATCATCCCTCAGCTCCATTCCCAGAAATCAAAACACCGACAATTCCCTTCAATAATAAGTGGTTGGATGTTCAATTTGTATTTTCTAAAGTCCACAACGATCTCTTTTGTCTTTTTTACATTGAGGAATAAATTGTTTTCCCTACACCACTCCGTCAGCATCTCAACCTCCTTCCTGTAAGCTGACTCCCCCTCCCCAGCAGTAATCAGACCAACCACTGTTGTGTTGTCTGCAAACTTGATGATCTTATTGCTGGGGTAACTGGAAACACAATCATATGTGTAAAGCGTGTACAGAAGCGGGCTCAGCACACACCCTTGCGGCGTCCCCGTACTTATACTGAGATCCACAGAGACATGAGAGCCCATCCTGACCCATTGGGAACGATCTGATAGAAAATCTAGTATCCACCTGCATAAGCATGGCAGAAGCCCCAGATCTAATAATTTGGGCACCAGTCTATGAGGAAGAATAGTATTAAAAGCAGAACTAAAATCTACAAATAAAAGTCTTGCATAAGTCCCTTGTTTCTCCAAATGGGTCAGAACAGCATGTAGGGCCGTAGCCACAGCATCCTCCGTGGATCTCTTTCTCTTATATGCAAATTGACAAGGGTCAAGTCCAACTGGTAAACAAGCCATAATACGGTTCTTTCAAAAGCATTTCATTATGACAGGTGTAAGTGCCACAGGGCGGAAGTCATTCAGACTATCTATGTTAGGTTTTTTAGGCAGAGGTATAATAGTAGAGGATTTCAGACAAGGTGGGACAGTGGCTTGGGCCAAAGACCAACTAAAAATCTTCATAAAATTTTCTGCCAGCTGTTCTGAGCAGTTTCTCAGTGCCCTACCAGCCACTCCATCAGGACCCATAGACTTGCTCGCATTTATCCCTTTTAATATTCACCTTACTTCTCCCTCTTCCACCCTGGCAACATTCCCTATGGGGAGTAATGACGATGACTCTGGCAACACTGCTGGATCCACTGCTGGTGTCACCTCAAATCGGGCGAAGAAGGTATTCAGCTCCTCCACCAGAGAAGCACTGCTCTCTACAGGCAATGAATTACTGGGTTTGTAGTCAGTAAGGTGCTGGATCCCCTGCCACATTTGCCTGGTGTCGTGACTACTCAGGTGATCTTCAATTTTTCCTCTATACACAGCTTTTGCCTTCCTTATACCCCTCTTGAGGTTCACCCTTTCTATACTATACAATACACGGTTGCCAGTTCTAAAAGCAAAGTTTCTGGCCTTCAACAGTCTCCGAACTTCACTCGTCATCCAGGGCTTCCTGTTCGGATACATCTTTACATGCTTTTCCCTGGTGACATTGGCTGTGCAGAATCTAATATAATCCAGGACTGTTGATGTGTAGGTCTCCAGATCTTGATGGTCAAACACATTCCAATCGGTCTCCTGGAAACAGTCCTGCAGCTGTTGAGAGGCTCCCTCAGGCCACACAGTAACAGTCCATGTTTGTATCGGGGCTTGTCTCCTAAGGGGTATGTATGCTGGTATCAAAAGCAGGGACACATGATCTGACCTGCCAAGGTGTGCCAAGGGCTTAACCTCATATCCCCGTTTAATGTTTGTATACACCTTGTCAAGAGTATTCTCCCCTCTAGTTGCACGTTTAATGTGCTGATGAAATTTTGGGAATGCTGCCTTCAAGTCTGTATGATTGAAGTCTCCTTTGATGATCAGCATGGCCTCTGGGTATTTGCTCAGTTTAGTATTGATGTTTCCACACAAAATATCCATGGCATTTGCAGTATCTATCTATCTATATAGCTATCTGTCTGTCTGTGTGTCTAGCATGTTTAACTCTGGTTCAAACTACCTATCCATCATCCATCCATCCATCTATCTTTCTTCCATCTATCTATCTATCCCAGGGATTCTCAACCTGTGGCCCACAGGCCACACCATTTCATGTGGCCCCTCACCACCTCCACCACACCCAGATGTGCCATGTGGTGGAGGAAGGGCAAAATGGCCGTACGGCCCCTGAAGCTGTCTGAGGGAGCGTGACCTGGCCCCCAGCTTTAAAAGGTTGAGAACTCCTGATCCATCCCATCTTCTGTAGGCCACCTTGTGAGGAGAGCACTGTGGTGGGTCACCATAAGTAGCATTAAAACGCAACAAGTTACAGATTTTAAAACTGTTAAACCATGATAAGCATTAGGAAAAAATCTACCAAGCAATCTTTGGAAACTAAAAAGCAAATGTAGAAAAGCTAAAACCCTTCATCCAGGGATGCAGACATGATTCTTTAAAGCCTGCCTGCAGAAGTGGGTCTTTGGCAGCCAGCAAAAAGATGGAAAGGAGGGGACCAACTTCACTTCCCAAGGGAGAGCATTTCGCAAATAAGTTCTTCTCTCATCCCCATCAAAAGGAACTGCAAAGGCAATGGGAACAATAAGAGGGCTGCCTCTGAATATCTTAAAGGCTGGGAAGGTTCATAAGGAGTTGTTAGGAAGAAGATTGAAGTCCCGGACTTCCAAGGTAGCATTTTCAGAAGTGCTGCCTGTCCCTCGCGCAGGACCTACCAGGCAGGCAGAGCTCAGAAGCCTCAATGCGTGGATGAGGCGGTGGTGTCGAGAGGAGGGTTTCAGATTTGTGAGGAACTGGAGAACATTTTGGGACAAGCCAAATCTGTTCAGGAGGGATGGGTTGCATTTGAACCATGATGGGACCAGATTGCTGGCACTCAACATCAAAAAGGCTGCAGAGCAGCTTTTAAACTGATAACTTGGGGAAAGCGGACAGGAGCTGGGCAGCATCTGGTTCGGGAAAGTGTGTACTTGAGTAGTGAGGAGGATGCAAAAATTACTGAGCAGAGCGAGGAGCTAGTCACCAGCACTCTAGCAGAAAGATGCAAGAGGCAGTCTAACAATGCAACTGGACACAAAAGACTGTGTCAGAAAAACATATATAAATGCTTGTATACAAATGCCAGAAGCCTACGGAACAAAATAGGGGAGCTGGAATACTTAGCAATAGATAAGAATATTGATATTATTGGTATCACTGAAACCTGGTGGACGGATGATAACCAATGGGATACAGTTATCCCAGGCTACAAACTGTACAGGAAGGATAGGAAGGGGCAAATGGGAGGTGGTGTGGCCTTGTATGTTAAAGAAGTGATAAAATCGTATGAATTGGAATATCTAGGTGATTTGGAGTCACCATTAGAAGCTCTGTGGGTAAGAGTACCAGGCCACAAGGATGGTCTAACAGTAGGCATATACTATCGGCCTCCGACCCAAACTCTTGAGGGAGACTGGCAGTTGGAGAATGTTGTAAAGGAGGCATCCAAGAAGGGAAGCCTAGTTATAATGGGGGACTTCAATTACCCTCACATAGACTGGGTGAACTGTTGTTCAGCACATGATAAAGAGATAAAGTTCCTAGATATGCTAAATGATTGTTCCCTGGGACAGATGGTTGAAGACCCAACTAGAGGTACAAGAATCCTTGACTTGATCCTGAGTAATACTCAGGATCTGGTGCAAGATGTTAATGTGACTGATCCAATAGGGAACAGTGACCACAACTCAATTATGTTTAACTTGATCATAGACCGCAAGTCACTGATAAAATCTAACACAGAGACCTTAAATTTCCAAAAAGGAAATTTCCCAAAGTTGAGGAAACTAGTAAAAAAGAAGCTGAAAGGGAAAATTGAGAGAGTCCAAACACTCCAAGAGGCATGGAGGCTGTTTACAAAAACAATAACAGAGGCTCAATTGGAATGCATACCCAAAAGGAAAAAGGGCACTGCCAGGTCCAAGAGGACTCCAATGTGGCTTACAGGAGCTGTTCGGGAAGTGATCAAGAGCAAGAAAAGCTCATTTAGAAGATGGAAGGCTTGTCCGAATGAGGACAGCAGGCAGAAACATAAATTCTGGCAGAACAAATGCAAGGCAACAATCAGGAAAGCAAAGCAAGACTTTGAGGAGCGTATAGCTAAAAATACTCAGAGAAATAACAAAGACTTCTTTAAGTACATTAGAAGTAAGAACCCAACTAGGAAGGCCATTGGACCATTAGATGACAATGGAAGGCAAGGGGTTATTAAAGAGGAAACAGAGATTGCAGAGAGACTCAATGAATTCTTTGCTTCAGTATTCACTGAAGAAGACAGAGGCCACATGCCCAAAACAGAGCCTATCTTCGTAGGGAGGGAAACCGAAGAATTAAGCCAGATAGAAATAACCAGGGAGGAGGTCCTTGCATGTCTTGTTAAGCTAAACACTAACAAATCACCAGGACCAGATGGCATCCATCCACGAGTTCTCAGGGAACTTAAAGATGAAATTGCTGATCTCCTAGCCAAAATATATAATCTTTCCCTCAAATCAGGCTTTGTGCCTGATGACTGGAAGGTAGCGAATGTAACACCAATTTTCAAAAAAGGATCCAGGGGTGATCCAGGAAATTACCGACATGTGTTTGACATGTGTCCCAGGTAAAGTGATGGAAACCATCCTAAAAGATAGAATTAATAGGCACATAGAAGAGAAGGTGCTGCTAAAGGAGAGCCAACATGGCTTTTGCAAGGGCAAATCATGCCTCACTAATCTGTTGGAATTTTTTGAGAGTGTCAACAAGCATGTGGATAAGGGGGATCCAGTTGACATTGTTTATCTGGACTTTCAGAAGGCTTTTGACAAGGTCCCACACCAAAGGCTCTTGAATAAACTTACCAGTCATGGAATAAAGGGACAGGTCTTGTCCTGGATCAGCAACTGGCTAAGGGACAGGAAACAGAGGGTAGCACTAAATGGACACTTCTCCAAGTGGAGGGAAGTAAAGAGTAGGGTCCCCCAAGGTTCAGTACTGGGACCCCTGCTTTTCAACCTCTTCATAAATGATCTAGAGGTAGGAGTAAAAAGCAAGGTAGCCAAATTTGCTGACGACACTAAATTATACAGGGTAGTGAAAACTGTGAGAGATTGTGAGGAGCTCCAGAGGGATCTCTCGACACTGGGGGAGTGGGCAAAACAGTGGCAAATGAGTTTCAACATTAGTAAGTGCAGAGTGATGCATGTTGGGGCAAAGAACCCCAATTACATTTATAAACTGATGGGGTCTGAACTCTCTGCGACAAACCAGGAAAGGGACCTTGGTGTCCTGGTGGACAACTCAATGAAGGTGTCAACCCAGTGTGCCTCAGCAGTGAAAAAAGCAAACTCAATGCTAGGGATCATTAGGAAGGGTATAGAAAATAAGTCAGCAAGTGCCATTTTGCCTCTTTATAAATCTATGGTGAGGCCCCATCTGGAATACTGTGTACAGTTCTGGTCGCCATACCTCCAGAAGGATATTATGGAGCTGGAAAAAGTGCAGAGGAGGGCAACCAGAATGATTAGGGGACTGGAATACCTTCCTTACCATCTGAGGCTGCAACGGTTGGGCCTCTTCACTCTTGAACGACGACGTCTAAGAGGTGACCTGATTGAAGTTTATAAAATCATGCACGGTGTGGACAAAGTAGATAAGGAAAAACTGTTTTCCCTCTCGCATAACACTAGAACTAGGGGACACTCGATGAAACTTTTGGGTACTAGTTCTCAAACAAATAAGAGAAAGTACTTTTTCACCCAGAGGATTACTGGTCTATGGAACTCCCTGCCAGAAGAAGTGGTGACAGCTGTCAGTCTTGACAGCTTTAAGAAAGGATTAGACAAGTTCATGGAGGACAAGAGTATCAATGGCTATAATTATGGATACTTAAGGACAACCTCCGGGTTGGAGAGATAGGCAGGATATCTCTCAATATCATTTCCAGGGAATCGTAAGCAGGTGAAGGCATCTGCTTGGGAATACCCTGAAGGAAATGGTGAGCCACTGTGTGAGACAGATTGCTGGACTGGATGGGCTGTGGCCTGTTCCAGCAAGGCTGTTCTTATGTTCTTATGTTCTTATAAGGAGAGATCTGGTCCTTCAGATAGTCTCTACTCAAACGGTATAGGACTGTGATGGAGAACCTTGGCACTCCAGCTGTTCTTGGACTTCAATTCCCAGAAGCCCAAGGCCCCATGAATCCACACGAATGGGTTTACTTGCAGTGAACCCATTCGTGTGGGTTCAGTGAGACATAGGTATCTGGGAATTGAAGTCCAAGAACAGCTGGAGTGCCAGTAAATTAATTAGTGTGGGTTCACCAAGACTTGGGCATCTGAGAATTTAAGTCCAAGAACAGCTGGAGTGCCAAGGTTCACCATCACTAGTATAGGACTTTATAGGTGATAACCAGTACTTTGCATTTGGTCCATGCAATCACTGTGATAGTAGCAGCCAATATGGAGCAAGGAAGAATTATATCGCCCACCCCTCCCATGTAAGGAAGAATTATATCGCCCCCCCCCCATGTAAATAATAAATAAAATTGTTTTTGTTTTTACTGACTGCTAGTCAGTAAAAACAAAGCCAATTTTATTTATTACTAGATTTTTTTTTGCCCGGCCTAAATTGTGTGTGTTAGGGGTGGTTTGGGTGGTGGTGACTAAATTTGGAAGAATGGTTTTGTTTTAGTTTTCTCTGTTGTTGTTTGTTTGTGGGGAGATTTTTTCTAAAATAAATTAGCTTTTCTGGTTGAGGATTTTGTGGTTTTTGTATTTATTAGATTTTTATCAATTTTGGTTATATTTTATTTGGATTTTAAAAAATATTTATTTGCCTGTAGGATACTCTTCCGGCCTATTGGTGGGGCTGTGATTAAGAGTTTGATTTTCTTTGTTTTTTCAGTTCTGCTGAGGAGGCATGATGGGAGGACATGTTTTGTAAGTTTTCTTGTGTTATTATTATTATTTTCCTTTTTGTTGGGATATTGGGGTGCTGGGCTGGAACTTAAGTAGAGTGTATGTTTATTTAATTAAGTGATTTTGCTTGTTGTTTAGTATTGCTGTTGGATTTTCTATGTGTTTTATTGTGTTGAATATTTCTGGTTGTTATTTCTTATTTTGATTTTTTGCGTATTTATTTTTGTACATTGAGTTGTTATTGGATTTTGAGTAAGGTATTTTCATGTTGTTGTTATGTTGTAGATAGGTGGTTTTAGTGAGTTTTCATGTTTTTTCATTAGCTTTGTGTATTTTGGATGTGTTTTGTTGTTTATTGTTTTGTTGTTTACTGGGTATATTTGCATTTTTGTTTATTTATTTGTGTTTGCATTTTTGATGGTTGGTGTTGTTTTTAAACTGATTTGTTTTGTTGTGGTTGTGTTTTCCAGGGTGAAGTATGGCCTGTCTGTCGTTGCCTATTTTCCCCATTGCTGTTTTGAGATTAGCTTTCGATACAGCGATGGGGAAAATGAAGAGCTGGCAGTCAGCTTGCACTTCATCCCATAACATTCATCAGGTTGGTTGGGGGGAGAAGGAGGCAGAGAAGAGCTATCTGCTTCATAATGGTTCTCTCCTCTTGGACTCTTTTTCCCCTGGCTTACCTAACGGGAGATCTGTGTTTGTGGCTGTGAAGCTGTTTATTTTGTAAAATTGTAGTGTGTACGATTCATAAGGGGTGGCACTCTTTCTTGCGGATTGCTGGCTGCTGCTTTTCTATTACCTCCCCCGCTGTTTCGTGCTAGTTCTCGAAACAGTGCCGGGTAGTACAAAAGTAACAGCCAGTCATTTGCCAGGGAGTATGCCACCCCTGACGAAGTGCTGCCTGCTGCTAGTTCCCCCCTCAACTTACCTTGAGGCTGGCAGTGGTCTTGCCATGACTTTGGTGGGGTAGCGAGGAGGAGGGGGAGTCCCTCTTCTCCATGTTATTCCAGGGAAGAAGGCTGGTGGTGGCCTCGCTGTGTCTCTGGTGGGTTTGGGGTAGCGAGGGCGTGAGGCACTGCATCCGCCTTCGGTGGCCTTGCGCTACTGTTGCGTGAGGTTATTTTATTTTTTGCGCACCGGCTTTTCCAACATTCTACGCGCTCATGCCCTTCAGCCTGATTGGCTGAGTGGTCATGGCATGGAGGATGCTGGAACTTGTAGTTGATTTTTTTCTGTCCGCATTCATGGGACGGCTGCTCCAGTCGCGGCTGCTGGACCCTTGCGACGATGCTCGGATGGTGGAAAGGCAAGTGTAGGGGGCTTGGTATGGGATAGTAGGGACGGGTGCGGGCGTGCATGCCAGACACCAACGGTTAACGCACCATTTTATGGGTATGGCCTGGGGCTGATGATGAGGGCTTTGTTAGTCAAAAGGGTTCAGGACCAGAAAGTGACTCATGGAACTGGATCAGTGGTATGTCTGTTACGCTGTCATGCGGAAGGCAGATGAAAGGCCACTGCATTTTTTTCTCAGGACAGTCTTCATAGCTGATCACCATGATGATCGCCAATATTCAGATTCAGATATGATGTAGTAGTAGTAGTAGTAGTAGTAGTAGTAGTAGTAGTAGTAGTAATAATAATAATAATAATAATAATAATAATAATAATAATAATAATAATAATAATAATAATAATAATAATAATAATAATAATAATAATAATAATAATAATAATAATAATAATAATACAAAGGAGATGGTGAAGGAGAAGAAGGAGAGAGCCCTGGCAGTGCAGTGTTTAAATGGCTGTACTGCAGCCAAAACATTGTGAGCTTGAACCTGATGAGACTCAACGTTGACTCAGCCTTCAATTCTTCCAAGGTCAGCATGTTTACGGGCAAAATGCTAATTAACTTGTGATACTCCCAGAAAGTGCACTAAGCACTATGGGGTGGTATATACTGTAAGGGTGATAGCTAGTTCTACTGGTGTTTCATTCCCCCTGCAGGAAAAATCGTCTCCAGTGATCACAAGGCTCAATTTCCTCTTTACAAGCAGGAAAAATGCAAGAAGGCCTTGTTTAAACTAATCAATTATTTTTGTTTTCTTCTGCCTTTCTTTTTTTTTCTTGAGCAGACTTGGCTGTACGGGACACTGACATGTGTGAGCTTTGTGTGAATGCAGCCTGTACTGGCTGTTCTTGAGGACCGAAGATGGTTGTGATGGTTGTGAACGATGGATCTTTTTAGGACCAGTGGATGGAGGCTTTGGATCTCTGCCTGTCTTTTCACCAGTTCTCTGTCATTAATTATTGCCTCCTCCTTCATTCATGTTGAAGCTGTTGTGGCCTCTGGGATGTTCATTCCCCCATGGGATCCTGAAACGTTAAGCCAGCTCCTGAGCTGTGAAGGCCCTCAACCAAACTGAAAAAGTTACTCTAAAACTAAACCTGGCATGACTGAATTCAGAGATAACTCCTGATAAATTATATTGGAAAAGTATGGATTAAGCTGGATATGTGTACTATTTCTGTTATGAAACTTACAACCCCCATGTTTCATAACTGCATGTTTTATAACTGCTTATATCAGAGATTCTCAACCTGTGGTCCATGGGCCGGATGCAGCCCATGGCACCATTTCATGTGGCCCACCACCACCTCCGCCAAATCAGGAAGTGCCATGTGGTGGAGGAAGGGCAAAAGGGCCACCCGGCTCCCAAAGCTGTCTGAGGGAGTGTGACCTGGCCCCCGGCTTTAAACGGTTGAGAACTCATGACTTATATATTAATGATATTTCAGTGTGCAAAGCAAACAATAACAATATTCTGCTATTCCCAGTTGTAAATAGTCACATTGATTTGTATACGTATCTGTTGCATACCTGTCAAGTTTTGGATTAGGAAATAAGGGAAATTTCCCGGCAAATAAGGGATACTTGACAGCTATGCTTATCCTGTGCTGCCCTCCAATGGTGGCAATAGGGCATTGCAGTCTAATTAATAAGGGATGACAATGAAAAAGAGGAAAAAATAAAGGGTTTTCCCGGCCAATAAGGGATACTTGACAGCTATGATCTGTTGTACTAACCAACCATTGTGTACCTCTGTACCTGATGTGTATAAACTGGTGCCATGAAGTCTCACTCCTATGTCTGACAAAGTGGACTTGATTCACAAAAGCAAACATTAAAATACAGCAATTTGACTTTAAGGTGCCACAATGTTTTTTTTTAGTCTTTCTGTTTTGTTTACTCTCTGATAAACAGTAGTGCTTATCAAAACTCATTATTCAATTATACAATATAAATTGTCTGTGGTTAAAAAGGAGTGGTTTCTTAAGTCCTGGAAATGTCCGATGGTCAATGCAGGGATTTTTCACACCTCCCGTAGCTTGCAAATTAGCTTATTTTGTTGGCCTTTTTGTGTAAATAGGGCCTGTGTGTGAAAGCATGAGGGCTCCGCCACACATAATCTCCCTGATACATGTCTCAAGTGTTAATAGGCTTCCAGCTCTGAAGCAGATACTTTTGCTCTTAAATAAAGAAAAAAATCTTACATTGTACAGCTGGGAAACTTAAAGTCTCTTGAAAACAAAGCACCGTCAGGATGAGTGCGCAGGGGGGGAGTGATGAAGCTTGAAACAACTTTAGCACTAAATATATTGGTAATCAGCCCTAGAAAAGGAATAGATATAGGTAATGGTTGCCCTTGCTCGAAAGCCAGTCGTATCTGACACTAGGGTTCAGTGCTCATCTCTGTTTATAGCCAAAGAGCCAGTGTAGTCTGCGTCTGTAGACATTTCCGTGGATATGTGACAGACATGCCTCAACACGGGACACTGTTTACCTTCCCACCGAAGTGGTCCCTTTTGATCTACTTGCACTCTGTCATGCAGTACCCAGGAATCAAGCTCCAACCTTCAGCGAGTTCAGAGTCTTAACCACATGAGCCACCGGAGTCCTGACAGGAGAGGAATAATCCAATTTAAAAGTAAAGAAGTGAGCATCCTTAGCCACCTACACACCTGAATCTCAAGTCCCTGCCTATAAAGCACTTGTGTATAAAGTATTTGTTTTTGTTTTTTGGTTAGGGGTGGTTTGGGTGGGGGTGTTTTGCATTTGTGGTTTGTGACTTTATTTGATTTATTTTATTTAAATTTGTCATTTTGATTTTTTTACAAGTTTTTGACTGTTTTTACTCTTCTGGCCTCTAGGTGGGGCTGTTATTAAGATTATTGCGATTTTCCTTTCTGTGTTTAGTTTAGTTCCGGACCCCATGGAGGGAGGACGTGTTTGGTAAGTGCTCTTGATTGTTTATTCTGTTTTTATTTTGTTTTGATTTTGTGGTGTTGAGCTGGGGGGGGGGGGTTAAGTAGAGAGTTTCTACTTAAACCCCCCAAAGTGTTTGGGCTTCTTTGTTTGTACTGTGGGTTTTAGATGTGTTTAAGTGTTTTAATTATTTCTCGTTGTAATTTTTTTATTTTTTCCATATTTATTTCTTTAATTTGTGTTATCATTGTTTCTTGAGTTAGATATTTTTGTGTTGTAGATAGGTGTTTTTAGTGTGCTTTTATGGTTTTTCGTTAGCCTTTGGTATTCCGGGTGTTTTTTGTTGATTTTGTTGTTTATTGTTTTGTTGTTTAACGGGTTTATTTTAATTATTTGTTTATTTATTTGTGTTTTATTAATTTTGGTGCTTTGCGTTTTGGTTAACTGTTGGGTTTTGTTGTTGTTGTGTTTTGTTGTGTGAAGAACGGCCTGTCTGTTGTTTCTTCTTTTTCCCCATTGCTGCTTTGAAATTAGGTTTCAATGAAGCGATGGGAAAAAGGAAGAGCTGGCAGTCAGCTCACTCTTCGACCGGTAATGTTCGTTAGGTAGGTTGGGTGAAAAGGAGGCAGAGAAGAGCTATCTGCTTGATGATAGTTCTCTTCTCTGGGCCTCCTTTTCCCCCTGGCTTACCTAACGGAGAGATCGGGAGGCAGCGATCCATAAGGGGTGGTGCTCTTCCTTGCGGATTGCTGGCTGCTGCTTTTCTATTACCTCCACCGCTGATTCGTGCTAGTTCTCAAAATAGCGGTGTGGGTAGTAGAAAGGTAGAATCAAGTCATTCGCCAGGGAGGGTGCTTCCCCTGACGAATTGCTGTCTGCTGCTTCCCCCCCACCCCAGCTCAACTTACCTTGAAGCCGGCGGTGGTCTCGCCGTGTCTTCGATGGGGTAGCGGGGAGGAAAGGGAGTCCCTCTTCTCCCCGTTGCTCTGGGAAAGAAGGGCAGTGGTTGTCTCATCGTGGTTTTTTGCGGGGGTTTGTTTGTGAGGCCGTGAGGTGCTGCGTCTGCCTGCGTGAGGTGTTTTTTATTTTATTTTTATGCTCCAGTTTTTTCAGCATTTTGCACGCTTGCGCCCTTCAGCATAATTGGCTGAAGGGGTCACAGTGCGGAGGATGCTGCGACTAGAAGTTTAGTTTATTTTGTTTGCGTTCATGCGGCGGTTTTTTTCTGCAGCTTGGTTTCCATTGGGCACGCCACCTTTCCCAACATTCTCTTTGATCTCGCCTGTCAGCCTGATTGGCTGAGGGGCGGCGTGGCGTGGAGGACATTGGGAATTGAAGTTGTTTGTGTGTTTTTGTGTTTGTGGGGCTGTTGCCCCACTGCCGACTGCAGGACCCTTGTGGAGCTGTGCGGGCCGGGTAAAGGAGAGTGCAGGTGGCTTGGTACAGGACAGTATGGACGGGTACAGGAGCCTTTGTTACATTCCAATGGTTAACGTCCTTCCTTATAGGTATAGAGATTCATGAAGAAGGAACGAATGAAGGATACAAGATGACCAGCAGATCCAGGTCATTCCAGGTGCTGATGACATGCCTGATCCTTGACAACCGGGACCTGCATTTTGGCTCTAAGGTGCAATTGAAACTGCACCACCATTTTACTTCCAATGCTAGCAACTCCTTTGCTATTTATCTTTCTACTACTTTGGTTCCTGTTCCTTAGTGGAACTATAAGTGAATGATAAAGAGCAGCCTGCGACTCAGAAGCTTGAACTTCTAAAAATAAAAATAAAAATAGTTACTCCTTGTTGTGTACAGGCCTTGAGCTCAGAAGGGCATGATCTCTGGAGGGGATTAAGTCCCCACCCAGGCAGGATCGTTATGTACTATTGTACTGGGAACAATAGTTCCTGGGATTCTGACCCCTCCAATGGGAAGCCAGGGAGAATTGTCCAACTAGCCAATCAATCCTAGGATGCTAGCCCCTCCAATGAATACTAGGATTCTGCCCCCGCCCACCAATGTGAAGCCAGGGAGAAGATTCCAACTAGCCAATATCCAGCTAGCTTGTGAGTGTATATACATTGGCCCTGTTGGCTGTATAGGCATTCGTGTTCCAGCATGTAACCTGACAAGATCTTTTAATAAAGAGCTGAAACCTACCCTGGAGTCGCGTGGTTCCTTCTAGAACCTACTACATTACACTCCTACACTTCCAAAGCCCCCTGAGGTAGTTACTTACCAGTATACCAATTTTTTAAAACATCAACTTTTACAGTGTTGTTCCTGAATAGTAACTAAATCAGGGGTTCTCAACCTTTTCAAGCTGAGGGTCAGTTCATGCTCCCTCAGACAGCTTCGGGGACCGTAAGGCCATTTTGCCCTGTCTGCCAGCGTAGCTGTCAAGTATCCCGTATTGCCCGGGAAAACCCCGTAATTTAGCCCATCTTCCCGCCGTCACGTATTTTTTAACAATCTCCCATATTTTTAAAAAAATCCAGGAGGCATTAAAAAAATCCAGGAGGCATGACTGGAAGGTAGCGAATGTAACACCAATTTTCAAAAAAGGATCCAGGGGTGATCCAGGAAATTACCGACCTGTCAGTTTGACATGTGTCCCAGGTAAAGTGATGGAAACCATCCTAAAAGATAGAATTAATAGGTACATAGAAGAGAAGGCGCTGCTAAAGGAGAGCCAACATGGCTTTTGCAAGGGCAAATCATGCCTCACTAATCTGTTGGAATTTTTTGAGAGTGTCAACAAGCATGTGGATAAGGGGGATCCAGTTGACATTGTTTATCTGGACTTTCAGAAGGCTTTTGACAAGGTCCCACATCAAAGGCTCCTGAATAAACTTACCAGTCATGGAATAAAGGGACAGGTCTTGTCCTGGATCAGCAACTGGCTAAGGGACAGGAAACAGAGGGTAGCACTAAATGGACACTTCTCCAAGTGGAGGGAAGTAAAGAGTGGGGTCCCCCAAGGTTCAGTACTGGGACCCCTGCTTTTCAACCTCTTCATAAATGATCTAGAGGTAGGAGTAAAAAGCAAGGTAGCCAAATTTGCTGACGACACTAAATTATATAGGGTAGTGAAAACTGTGAGAGATTGTGAAGAGCTCCAGAGGGATCTCTTGACACTGGGGGAGTGGGCAAAACAGTGGCAAATGAGCTTCAACATCAGTAAGTGCAGAGTGATGCATGTTGGGGCAAAAAACACCAATTACATTTATAAACTGATGGGGTCTGAACTCTCTGCGACAAACCAGGAAAGGGACCTTGGTGTCCTAGTGGACAGCTCAATGAAGATGTCAACCCAGTGTGCCTCAGCAGTGAAAAAAGCAAACTCAATGTTAGGGATCATTAGGAAGGGTATAGAAAATAAGTCAGCAAGTGTCATTTTGCCTCTTTATAAATCTATGGTGAGGCCCCATCTGGAATACTGTGTACAGTTCTGGTCGCCATACCTCCAGAAGGATATTATGGAGTTGGAGAAAGTACAGAGGAGGGCAACCAGAATGATTAGGGGATTGGAACACCTTCCTTACCATCTGAGGCTGCAACGGTTGGGCCTTTTCACTCTTGAACGACGGCGTCTAAGAGGTGACCTGATTGAAGTTTATAAAATCATGCACTGTGTGGACAAAGTAGATAAGGAAAAACTGTTTTCCCTATCGCACAACACTAGAACTAGGGGACACTCCATGAAACTTTTGGGTACTAGTTCTCAAACAAATAAGAGAAAGTACTTTTTCACCCAGAGGATTACTGGTCTATGGAACTCCCTGCCAGAAGAAGTGGTGACAGCTGTCAGTCTTGACAGCTTTAAGAAAGGATTAGACAAGTTCATGGAGGACAAGTGTATCAATGGCTATAATTATGGCTACCTAAGGACAATCTCCGGGTTGGAGAGATAGGCAGGATATCTCTCAATGCCATTTCCAGGGAATCCTAAGCAGGTGAAGGCATCTCCTTGGGAATACCCTGAAGGAAATGGTGAGCCACTGTGTGAGACAGAATGCTGGACTGGATGGGCTGTGGCCTGTTCCAGCAAGGCTGTTCTTATGTTCTTATGTAAATCTCCTGTATATTATTGTATTATTATTATTATATCTTTATTCATGAGGTATGTGTCTCATACCAGAGCCAGAGAAGAGTGTTGGGCTCCCCCTGGTGGATGAGGAAGCACCTCCTAAGCACTCCCCTTAGCACAACTGTTTTCCCGCACAGGGAACAAGGCAGCAGGCCAGCATTACTGGAATAATTCTGTTTTAAATCTCTTTCCTCATTCTCTGCTGCGACAGCATTTCATATTATAGTGATTTTTCATGGAGCTGTTTTTTACACTTATATCAGTTAATTGTCTTCTGTCTTAGCTTGTGTACCTAAAACTCTGTGTATAAGGCAGGACCATGGAAATATCCTCTTTATGTTGTATGCAAAGATACTTGAAGCCGATTGGCTCATTGTCTCTTCTCTCTCCTGGGAAAGAGGGTGTTAAAGGGAAGATATCTCTCTTATTCTTTGGTCACTGTTGAAACCCATTATCAGTTAAAACCATTTCCCCCTATCTTAAATCATACAGTTCTTTGTTGAATTTAAAGGGCCACACATCCTACACAGTTTTCACTGAGCCTTTTGACTAGAAAAAACTAGTTTTAACTAAAAATGGGTTTTAACTGCAGGACGAAATGAGCTCCCGTTGTCTGTCCCAGATCCTGCCAACCTAGCAGTTCGAAAGCAAGAAATTGCAAGGCGATAAATAGTGGCCACTTCAATGGGAAGGTAAACAGTGCTACGTGCGCTCCAGTGTCTAGTCATTCCTGCCATGTGTCCATGGAAATGTCTGCAGAAGCAGACAGCGCTGACTCTTTAGCTTTGAAACAGAGATGAGCACTGAACCCTAGATTGGATACGGCTGGCTTTTGAGCAATGGCGACCCCTTAAGGTAAAGGTCTCCCTTGCTCGAAAGCCAATCATGCCCAAATAGGGGGCTCTGCCGAGAGACTCAATGAATTCTTTGCTTCAGTATTCACTGAAGAAGACAGAGACCACATGCCCAAAACAGAGCCTATCTTCGTAGGGAGGGAAACCGAAGAATTAAGCCAGACAGAAATAACCAGGGAGGAGGTCCTTGCATGTCTTGTTAAACTAAATGCTAACAAATCACCAGGACCAGATGGCATCCATCCACGAGTTCTCAGGGAACTTAAAGATGAAATTGCTGATCTCCTAGCCAAAATATATAATATTTCCCTCAAATCAGGCTTTTTTGCCTGATGACTGGAAGGTAGCGAATGTAACACCAATTTTCAAAAAAGGATCCAGGGGTGATCCAGGAAATTACCGACCGGTCAGTTTGACATGTGTCCCAGGTAAAGTGATGGAAACCATCCTAAAAGATAGAATGGCTTTCGCAAGGGCAAATCATGCCTCACTAATCTGTTGGAATTTTTTTTAGAGTGTCAACAAGCATGTGGATAAGGGGGATCCAGTTGACATTGTTTATCTGGACTTTCAGAAGGCTTTTGTCAAGGTCCCACACCAAAGGCTCTTGAATAAACTTACCAGTCATGGAATAAAGGGACAGGTCTTGTCCTGGATCAGCAACTGGCTAAGGGACAGGAAACAGAGGGTAGCACTAAATGGACACTTCGCCAAGTGGAGGAATTAAAGAGTGGGGTCCCCCAAGGTTCTGTATTGGGACCCCTGCTTTTCAACCTTTTCTTAAATGATCTAGAAGTAGGAGTAAATAGCAAGGTAGCCAAATTTGCTGACGACACTAAATTATGCAGGGTAGTGAAAACTGTGAGAGATTGTGAGGAGCTCCAGAGGGATCTCTTGACACTGGGGGAGTGGGCAAAACAGTGGCAAATGAGCTTCAACATTAGTGCAGAGTGATGCATGTTGGGGCAAAAAAACCCAATTACATTTATAAACTGATGGGGTCTGAACTCTCTGCGACAAATCAGGAAAGGGACTTTGGTGTCCTGGTGGACAACTCAATGAAGGTGTCAACCCAGTGTGCCTCAGCAGTGAAAAAAGCATACTCAATGATAGAGATCATTACGAAGAGTATAGAAAATAAGTCAGCAAGTGTCATTTTGCCTTTTTATAAATCTATGGTGAGGCCCCATCTGGAATACTGTGTACAGTTCTGGTCACCATACCTCCAGAAGGATATTATGGAGTTGGAAAAAAGTGCAGAGGAGGGCAACCAGAAGGATTAGGGGACTGGAACACCTTCCTTACCATCTGAGGCTGCAACGGTTGGGCCTCTTCACTCTTGAACGACGATGTCTAAGACGTGACCTGATTGAAGTTTATAAAATCATGCACAGTGTGGACAAAGTAGAGAAAGAAAAACAGTTTTCCCTATCGCACAACACTAGAACTAGGGGACACTCCATGAAACATTTGGGCACTAGTTCTCAAACCAATAAGAGAAAGTACTTTTTCATCCAGAGGATCACTGGTCTATGGAACTCCCTGCCAGAAGAAGTGGTGACAGCTGTCAGTCTTGACAGCTTTAAGAAAGGATTAGACAAGTTCATGGAGGACAAGGGTATCAATGGCTATAATTATGGATACCTAAGGACAACCTCGGGGTTGGAGAGGTAGGCAGGATATCTCTCAATCCCATTTCCAGGGAATCCTAAGAAGGTGTTAGCATCTGCTTGGGAATACTTTGAAGCAAATGGTGAGCCATCGTGTGAGACAGAATACTGGACTGTATGGGCTGTGGCCTGTTCCAGCAAGGCTGTTCTTATATTCATCTCTGATGAGTTGCTGGCAGTAGGGTCTACACCAGGGTTGCCCAAACATTTCGGGCTGTGGGCGGGTCATGTGGTTTAGTGGGCTGGTCACATGGTTCCTCTCACTGGGAGCAGAAGTAAAAGACACCTGCACATGTGCAAAACGTTGTTGTAAATGCACCCGCGGCTGTCATAAATGCATTCACAACAGCCGATGGTGCATATACTGCAGCGTTCTGCACATGTGTATGCATATTCTGCTTCCAGGAACAGTGAGGGTGGCATGGGCTGAATGAATTGGCACTGTGGGCCTGATTCGGTCTGTGGGCCATAGTTTGGGCACCCCTGGTCTATTCCCATAGCCAGACTCTCTGGAAGGAAACTAGCCTCTTAGAATCTGACTCATTTGCACCATGTCCCAGTTGATCACACTGGATTCTGCATTCTTAGGATTGCAGTTCATTCGTTGCTTGCAGGGCTTTCAAAGACACTCCTTCTACAAGTGTGAAAGGCCACCATTTCAGTGTCTGGCTGCCCCCTTGGGACCAGCCTCCACCATATCCTTGCCCAATGTCATCCTTTCTCACCTCCTGGCAAGTATTTGTACAGACTAATCCTGGGGTCAAGATGTTCATGTGTGAGAATTCTTCTCTTTAGTCATCTTCTTTACTTTACTTAATTTAGGTGGAGCAACTGCTTTGGGAGGTTGGGTTTGTGGATTTTTAGCTTAGACCAGGTACTAATAAGAAACCTCTGATAAGACTATTGAAAATAATCTTCTATTGACTCTGGACTTTGGTTCTTCTAGTGCTGACTCTTCAGAATTTCAGTCTTCCTCAACTGTACCTGTAGATCTCTGGTATTCTGTAGTATTCACATCTTCTGAGTAACAGGAAACCAACCATGCTCAGTTTCTAAAGATGAAGTCAGTTACACTCACTAACACACCCACCTGCTGGCCCACCGGCCAGCCAGCCAACCAGCCAGCCAACCAACCAACTGACCAACCAACCAACCAACCAACCAACCAATCAGGTCAAGTGATAGCAAAGAGTGGTTTTGTTCTCCACAACGAGAACTATTTGGAGTGATGGACAAAAACACCTTTGTATATACAAAAAAAGCCAGGATGAGAATTAATGCATAATATATTTATTTTTGAACCCATATCCTACAGTGATATCCATGATTAAGCCAGGAAGCAAAGAACCTGGTTTACTTGATTCGTTGAATGGAAATACACATTTAAATACAACAAGAAAGGTAGGTTGGTAGGTAGGAAGGAAAGAAGATGGAACCCTGTACATTGAATCCAAGTGAACCATACTACAAATAAACCCATAGAATATCAATGACTAAATCCACTCATTTTGAATTCAAGAACTATGACTAAGTTTGTCTGCAACTGGGTGACTGAAATCCCATAAAACTTCAGTTGCAACTAGAGTAGGCCCATTGATTGGGTGAGTATTTATTGTCAACTCCTCTCTCAAGTATATTGATTCTATGAGGGATAGAAAGAGATATATAAGTTCTTTCTTCTGCCAGTCTACTGCGCTGCCACTTGTCCCAAAGTTCATAACTCTTCTCTGTCTCACCCAAACTATATGTTTCCAGATTGAGAAGAACTAATCCTACTACACAATACAGCTATTCTTTTTCTCCTGAAACTCAAAGAAGTGGAAAAATGAGGAAGAATTATGGATTGGAAAGTGACGACTGAAATGCCCATAAAATTCTACAAATGAACAGAATGATAGCATTACAGAAAGCCTTGTCTGAAGTTGTGACAGCAGTGAGAGGCCATGCACCATATGTTACACATCTGAGTGCTCAGCTTAGATTTCTCAGATGGCAGGGTTTTCTTTTAGGAAAATATCTCAGATTTTGAGTCTTCCCAACCTGCATCAGAAAAAGGGCATATTTGGAGAACACTTGCTACTCTTATTTTTTTTTAAAAAAATTAATCATCCGAGTGGGTGGATTCCATTTAAATTAATTTTAATTCAGCCATTCACTCAAAATGCTCCTTTATGCTTTTCTTTTTCCTTTTAGAATTGGGGGGGGGGGGAGGACCATACCTGTCAAGTTTTGGATTTGGAAATAAGGGAAATTTCCCAGCAAATATGGGATACTTGACAGGTATGCTTATCCTTTGCTGCCCTCCAATGGCTGCAATAGGGCATTGCAGTCTAATTAATACGGGATGATGGCAGGGAAGAGGCTAAAATAAGGGGTTTCCCCGGCCAATACGGGATACTTGACAGCTATGGGGAAAAACAGCTCCCAGGAAAAGCCTTTTGTAGGTTTTGACTGTGAGCTCTTCTGTAAATGTCTCATTTTATTTTTTTTAAAAAGATGAACATAATCGATTCTTCTTCTTTTGTGCTCAAACTTTAAATTGCCAAAATGAAGCCACCTTCTTGACTTTGTCTTTGGCCAAACCTAAATCCTCATTGGTACACATTACATATCACAGTTTTTAACCAAAACCGGGTGTATCCTGGGCAACAACAACATTGTTTTGCCTGCTAATCTTTCTCACACTAGGTCAAGCCAAAGGAACGTAATTGATGTAAAGCATAGCATGGTTCATACCTATATCAGGAAGTGTGTCATTACCATTGTGGGAGGAAGTGGAGATGTCCTAGGCAAACTTCATCCTTTCCATCATTCTACAACTTCCTCCCATCCTGCTGTCTGCATCCTCTACAGCAGGGGTTCCCAAAGTTTTTCAGCCATGGGCCAGACCACTCCCCCTCAGACAGCTGAACAAACCAGACTGGTGGTTCCCCCACCATAAACGCTGCCGTAAAATATGTCCGTGGTTGTCATAAATGCATTTACGTGGCTGTAAATGAGTCCACAGCCAATTCCAGTGGCAGGGCTGAAGCAAGGTTGGGGCCTGGATTATTTGGCACCATGGGCCAGATCTGGCCTACAGGCCATAGGTTGCAAAACCCTGCTCTAAAGTGTCTGAGTATTATAGCAGTTGTCCAGAAAGTCAAAATGGAGCAGGACTAGCAAGGATGCCACTTCCTTTGATCAAGGGTGCAAGCATGCAATCAGGAAATTGTGCAAGCAAGAGTCATCACCTGTTGAAATGAAAGACATTAACAGCTACAGGAGAAAGAACAGGCAGGCCATCGAAATCCTCTTAGAGGCCAGAAGCATTTTGGTTAACATCCTGAACAAGCGACATTCGCACAAATCTCACAGAGTACTGGGTTCTGGGCAACACTTTCTGTAAATTAAAAAAGAAGCACAATTCTTACAAGGTATTATTATTATTATTATTATTATTATTATTATTATTATTATTATTATTATTATTATTATTATTATTATTATTATTATTATTATTATTATTATTATAATAGAATCATAGAATCACTGAGTTGGAAAGGGCCTTTTAGGCCAGGAGTTCTCAACCTTTTTAAACTAGATGCCGGGTCACGATCCCTCAGTTTCAGGGGCCGGATGGCCATTTTGCCCTTCCTCCACCACATGGCACTTCCTGGTGTGGTGCAGGCATACCTGTCAAGTGCCCCGTATTGGCCGGAATTACCCCGTAATTCCACGCCAATTTTCTCCATTTCCCGCCCAGAGCTGCCGCTACCCCGTAATTTGGCAGCGGGGGGAAAGGAGTTACTGCATAGATGGCTTCTGTGCAGAAGGGGATGCATAGAAGCCTTCTATGCATGCGTAGAAGTGACCTGCGCAGAACGGTTCTATGCAGGTCCATTCTACGCATGCGTAAAAGCCTTCTACACATGCATAGAAGTGACCTGCGCAGAACGTTTCTGCGCTGGTCACTTCTACGCATGCATAGAAGGCTTTTACACATGGGTAGAATGGATCTGCGCAGAAACGTTCTGCATAGGTCCTGTAATCTCCAGAGCTGATCTTGACAGGTGTGTGTGTGTGTATGTGTGTGTGTGTGTGTGTGTGTGTGTGTGTCTGTGTGTCTGTGTGTCTGTGTCTGTGTGTCTCTGTGTGTGTGTGTGTGTGTGTGTGTGTGTATGTGTGTAGCGCTTTGCTCTTGTATTGTTTTTAAAGAACTACATAGTTTTGTGAGTGCCACTTACCTAGAGATCGGATCAAAGCAGGCGCTTTGGGGCTGGAACAAAGTGGTACTATTTCAGCAGGTAGCTGTGGGTCGGTACACACAGCCAGGGCTTGGTTGCTGCGGAAACGTGGGCTCTGAGGCACTGCATCGAGGATGACTTTCAATTGCTTCAGTGACTCTAAGGAGATAGAGAAGTCATCCACCTGCATAGAAGAAAGGAGGGAGAAAGTCAGCAGTTCTTATGCCTTAAGAAGGCTGTGGGAGAAAACTTTGAATGAGCAACAGGGCAGATATATTTTGCATTTGCAGCTCACCCGGTAGCTTAGTGGTTAAGACATTGAGCTGGAGACTGGAAGGTCGGGTTTCAATACCTGAGAGGGGCACTTGGACACATGAGAGGAGCCTCATTCGGGTGTTCCATGAGCTGAGTTTCTCCAGCAAAAATCCTTTCAACCCAGTGTAATCTCTGACACGAAAATGAATGATTTTGTATTTTTTGACTCTAGTTCTCAGAATCCCCTAGTCATCATGGCCATGAACTGTTGGGACCTGAGAGTTAAGAGCCCAAGAATAATCTTTCCCAAGCTTAGAGGCAGGCAGCAAGGATGATCAGGGGTCTAGAAACCAAGTCATATGAGGAAAGATGGAAGCAACTGGGTATGTTTTGCCTTGAGAAAAGGAGACTGTGTGGGGGATATAGGATCGCACTCTTCAGATAGTTGAAAGAGTCCTAAACAGGAAGGGCAGGATCTGTTCGTGATCATCCCAGAGAGCAGGACACATAATAATGGACTGAAACTACAGGAATCCAGATATGGGCTGGAGATCAGGAAAAATTCTTAATAGTTAGAGCAGTATGATGGTGGAACCAACTACAGTGGAACCTTGGTTAACAAATGGCTCGGTTAGCATAAAAATCGTATAATAAAAGGAAACCCATAGAAAATAGTGGCTTGGTTTACAGAATTTTTTTCGGAACAGATTAATTGGTTTTCAATGCATTCCTATAGGAAACCATGTTTCGATTGATGTATTTTGGTTTTCAATGCATTTCTATGGAAAATTACATTCAATGCATTCCTGTGGGAAATTCGGTTAAGGTAATTTTTACTGTAAGCAATGTCCCGAAGAATGCATTAATTACATTAACTGAGATTCCACTGTACCTTATAATAATTCCATGTCAGAAATTATTCTGGGTTGAAAGGATTTATGCTGGAGAAACTCTGTTTAGGGGACGCCTGAATGAGGCTCCTTTCATGTCCCCAAGAGCTGGGACAGAGACAGGTGCTCAATCTGTCATGCAGTACCTGGGTCTCGAACTGCCAACTTGCCATCCTTCCAGCTAGCAAGGTGAGCTTCCTAACCACTGGGCCACCACAGCCTCTATACCAACTACCTTGAGAGGTGGTGAGCACTTCAACATTAAAAGCATTCAGGAGAGAGTTGGGCCACCATCTCTAATGTCTGCTTTGATTTGGATTCCAGAATTGAGCAGGGAGTTGAACTCAATCACTTTACAAGTCCTTTCCAACTCCATGAGTCTCCTCCTCCTCCTCCTCCTCCCCCCTCCTCCCCCTCCATCTTCTTGTGCCATATCCAATTCCGAATATTGGCGATCATCATAGTGATCAACCATGAAGACTGTCCTGCAAATATAATGCCATGGCCTTTCATCAGCTTTCTGCATTGCAGTGTGACCCCTGTACCACTGATCCACTTCTGTGAGTCACTTTTTGCATGCATCTACATTTCTAAAACATACACTGGGGCAGACCTTTGATAAATTTAAGCTCAGTATCTTTGCCTCAGGCTGAGAACACTAAATCTAATCTACAGCATGTCCTAACAGAGCTGGGAAGACTCTGAAGAAAGATTTAGGCAAGATCAACGAAAGGAGAAGGCTCTGGCTTTCGGGAATTGTTCGTGCTTTATTATTATTATCCTTGTTTACCACACATTAAATCTATTCATTTTCTTAGTTTTTGTTTCTATTTTTGGGGTGTTCCTTTCTCCCTTTCGGGAATTCTAGGCAGGCTTTTTTCATTAGTCTTACCTGATGAGCCCTAATATTCCATTGGTGGTCTCCCACTGTTGAGTCCGAGAGTAATTAGCAAAGCGACAGCAAGTTCGGGGTTCAGTGATTTATTATCAGCTCAATTAAGGCTTGTTCGGACAGTGGGGAATAAGGGGATGAGGTAGCAACTTATATACAGACAGAATGGCAGTTACAGTGATACATTTGCCCGGTCTTTTGCTAACGCGGAAAACCTGTGTTAGAACCAATCAGATTACATTGACAACATATGGATGTGGTGCCTTACAGGATTGATGCCTGAAAAGGCAATGCCTAGGGGCCCAAACCACTGAGTTCCCAAAAGGTTGTTCTTACCCGCCTTGACCACAAGTGGGAGTTTTGCGGCGATGCCTTTGAACTTCACATCAAAGGAGCCCACGCCCTGCACATATCTCAACTGGACCTGCAGAGCCCGCAACTTGGGCTGGTCTGCTGGCGGAATCTGGAAAAACTCATGCTAGGCAAGGATCGAGTACGACGATCCCGAGTCAATCTCCATGTGGCAATGGTGACCCTGGAGACTGACGTCAGCGAAGAACTGGCCCATGACCGCATGAACACTGGAACTGGAACCTTGACCGGCATTGATTTTGGAGACCTGAAGCTTGTACATTCGGATGCACCTTCCTTTGATGATCCCTGTTTTAGGAGGGCCTCTCGGCACACTGATGGCCACCTTGGTTTCACAACTTCTGACAGCGCTGAGTGTGGAGACGTCTTCTCCCTCAGCCTGGGCATGACATGATGGTGCCCCGGGACGATACGATGTGCCTGCCTTGGACATTGCCAGTGTCGTCACCCTCCGTGCTGCTGCTTGAAGATGCTGGCGCACCGAACGGATCGTGCTGATAGCTTGACAATCCCCTCTGGACCGGCGCAGTGGATCTCGCCTGGAGCTGCTCTCTTCCGACCTTGCCAGGTGTCCATCTTTGACACATTAAAAACCCTGAATGGCATTGCAGCAGCAGGAGATCCCATCTTCACAACCACCGTTGAGTCCGAGAGTAATTAGCAACGTGACAGCAAGTTCGGGGTTAACATCAGTGATTCATTATCAGCTCAGTTAAGGCTCATTCGGACTGGGGGAAAAGGGGACGATGAAGCAACTTATATACAGACAGAACTGCAGTTACAGTGATACATTTGCCCGGGCTTTTGCTAATGCAGGAAACCTGTGTTAGAACCAATCAGATTACATTGATAACATATGAATGTGACACCTTACAGAAAAGGCCGTGCGTTTACAGCAAAGACTTAATGGCGATTTCAGAATTAAAGCAATAAAGCATTTGGACACAACACCCACCCATATATTAATCGATCCCCATCTTGCTGTAAATGTCTAAAATCAGATTCCAAGTGAACCTCCCCCATCATACTTTGAACAATTTGTACAAAATGCTTCTAGAGAGTCTTTTTCAGTGGTGGGCATCAGCAGGTTCGTACAAGTTCGCCAGAACTGGTAGCTGGCCCCACCCATCCAAGTTTTGAAATAAAGTAGTCCTAATTCGGGTGCAACACAGGGCTTTTCCCCTGGCCACACCAACCATACCACACCCACAGTGTGGTAGTAATTTTTTTTGGAGCCCACCACTGGTCTTTTTCCCTGTGAAGCTACATACAAACATACACACATGAACACAAACAACAAAGTGAGAAAAAGACAGGCTAGGGCAGGAGTTCTCAACCTTTTAAAGCCGGGGGCCCAGGTCACACTCTCTCAGACAGCTTTGGGGACGGATGGCCATTTTGCCCTTCCTCCACCACATGGCACTTCCTGGTGGTGGTGGTGGTGGCACATGAAATGGTGCTGTGGGCTACATTTGGCAGGTTGAGAATCCCTGGGCTAGGGGCTCAACACAGAAGCAGACAAACCCTACACAGCTTTCACATTCTAATAGCACATACTGTAACACAACCATGTTCACGGATTTAAATTCTGCTTACATTTAAAAAAATTATATAACTATGTGCCATCAAGTTGATTCTGATCTCTGGTGACCTTTTCCAGGGTTTTCTAGGTAGTAAAGGTAAAGATAAAGTTCGCCCTTACTCGAAAGCCAGTCGTATCCGACTCTAGGGTTCAGTGCTCATATCTATTTACAGGTATAGCCAAAGAGCCAGCACTGTCTGAGTCTGCAGAAGTTTGCATGGACACATAGCAGGCATTCCTCAACACTGAAGTGCACGGAATGCTGTTTACCTTCGCACTGAAGTGTTCCCTATTTATCTACTTGCAATTCCTTGCTTTCAAACTGCTAGGCTGGCAGGAGCTGGGACAGATACGGGAGCTCACTCTGTCATGCAGTACTCGGGAATCGAAATGAGACCTTCCAGCCATTGAGTTCAGCATCGAACTCAGACCTTCCAATCATCAAGTTCAGCATCTTAACCACTTGAGCCACTGTAGTCCTCAAAAGTGGTCTACCATTCACTTCTTCTGAGGGCACCTTGAGGTTGTGCAACTTGCCCAAGACTACAGATGCTGGCTCTTCTTCCTGGAGGCACACTGGGGGGATCGAACACCCAACCAGATACCTAAACCATTGAGCTATCCAGTCAGCATAATTGTGCACCGTCAAGTTAATTTTGACTCACGCAGAGTCAACCTAAGGTAGAGAACACACAAAAATGTCTTCTCTTTTCCTAGTTCCCAGTTTGACCATGGCTATATAGGTTGGCTCTTCTCCTGTGAGGCACACTGAGGAATCGAACTGCCAACCTCTGGCTTGACAAACAGATACCTAACTCACTGAGCTATCCATCCAACTCAGAAATATATAGAGAAATATGCATATATATGTCTCACTCTTTTCTAGTGGAAAAGCATTTTTTCAAGTCGTTCATGTAGTAATGAGGACTAACTAACTGTTGTGTCCAAACGTTTCTTAATGTATATTGCTTTAAGTTGCAATCGCCATTAAGTCCTTGCTGTAATCATGCCCTTTTCTGTAAGGCACCTTATTCATATGTTTTCAACGTACCCTGATTGGTTCTACCCAGGTTTCCCGCGTTAACTAAAGTCCGGGTAAATGTATCACTGTAACTGCCGTTTTGCTTGTATATAAGTGCTGCCTCGTCCCTGTTTTCCCCAGTCCAGTCCGAAACACTCCGAACTGAGCTGTAATAAATGACTTGTTGGTTAACCCCCGATTTGCTGTCGCATTGCTGATTAATACTCAGACTCAACACTAACTGAGTCAACTAGGCTATAGTTTAGGTTCAAAAGCCAGTTGTGTCTGACTCCATTTACAGCTAAAAAGCCAGTCCTGTCTGCCTCTGTAGATGTTTCTTTGGCCATGTGGAAGGCATGACTGGACATGAAAGTGCACAGAACACTGCTGAAGCGGCAGCTATTCATCTACTTGCAATGTCTTGCTTTCCTGCTAGATTGGCAGGAGCTGGAACAGAGACGTGAGCTCACTCCATCCTTCAGCACTTGGATCTCAAACTGCTGACCTGCTGACCTGCTGACCTTCTGGTCATCAAGTTCTGCTCCTTAACCCACTAAGCCACCACATTCACTCAGGCTATGGTTTACCTCCTACCAAATGTGACTTTTGAAGACTGCTGGGCACTTACCGTGACCTTGACCCCATCAGAGATCACTAGCAGAGCAGGTAAGATGATCAGTGTCAGATAGACCTTCATGGTGAGCCAAGATTCTGCGCCTCCCTTGGAAGAATCAGGCTGGACACGATCTTAGGCTAAGCAGTGGTGGAGTCAAATTTTTAAAGGATATCATTGTCTGGTTATTGAATAACTCTAGTATCATGACACTGGCTGGGACGGTTTATGGTCTCCCTCAGCAGATTGTAAAGTGACAACTCAGATTGCTAGATGACAAATGATTCCACCCAGAAAAGATAATGGTGCTTTTGTAATTTCACGGCGGGTTTGTTAGAAGTGTTGCTTCATTTTATAGTTATCCCTTACTACAAGGAACAGCTGGCAGGTAGAGGGTGGAGGAATCTAATCACTCAAGGACGGGGAAAGCAGGAAAGGCCAAACCCAATTTCTCCTCTACCAAGGGGCTGTGGTAGTTTAGTGGTTAAGACAGGGATTCTCAACCTGCAGCCCGTGGGCTGGATGTGGCCCACAGCACCATTCCATGTGGCTCCCCATCGCCTCCACCACACTAGGAAGTGCCATGTGGTAGAGGAAGGGTAAAATGGCCGTCCTGCCCCTGAAACTGTCAGAGGGAGCGTAACCTGGCCCCCAGCTTTAAAGGTTGAGAACTCCTGGGTTAAGATGCTGAACTTTGTCAGAAATATTGCTGCATCATTTCCATGTGATAAATTACTTGGTGGATACTTTGAATGTAAGCTATTGGCAATTGTGTCATTCAGACACCAGATGGGAGTAGAGAGCAAGTCCACTCCTGCATTCGAATGAGGAATAGAATTTCGGTGTTTTGAAATTCGACAGTTGGAATTGTCCATTGGAAAACTGAGGTTCTGTGAGTTGGGTCTTGAGCTGTCATCTGAGTGGTACCAAGATGTGTATGCTCTCTTTATTCTGTGGTTAATGCTAGAAGAAAAATCTCTGTAGATAGTTGTTATTTTTTAATATATAAACAGTTACAATTTCTTAAATAAAGTCTCTTCATCCTTTTTTTCATCAGGGTCAGTCCAAGATCCATATCTACACCTATAAAAAGTACCCTTAACCATTGGGTTTGGTCAAAGGCTCCCGCACCCAGCTCAACCATCCCTGACCGAGCCCTCTGCACTTACTGTAACCCCTGCCTTCCCAACGCTGCAGTGTTCCGGTGGTCGCAAGTGGGGCAGCAGCGAAGGAGGCTGGGAAAGTGCGGCACGCAAAAATTAAACAAACCGCCAACACGCCGCGACTGCTTTCCAGACCAACAGCGATGACCAGCGCCAGCCCTGCTGCAACTTTGGCAGGTTTGCGGAGAAAAGAGGGAGACCCAGAAAGGCATTCCATTCTCAGGCCTCCGTATCCCTGAAGCGGTTCATCTTCCTAGGAGGACGGAAGCCAAAAGATTCGGCCCCCATCTTCCAAGGAAGATGAACACCTTAAAAACACCTTTAAAATAGTGTGTGTGTGTGGGAGGATACCCCCTCTTTCCCCTCAGGCTTCGCCAATACAACAGCCTTGGAGGCCAGCATAAGCCTCCACCATAAGCCTCCACCATAGCATGGGGGGGGGGAGAGAGGATACCCCTCTCTTCCCCCCGACCCATGCTTCAGCGAGGCAGCAGGGAAAACAATTTCCCCCCCGCAGGCTCGGAGGCCCGCACAAGCTGGCTTGTAGCTTGGGGGAAGGGATACCCCCCTCTTCCCCCACAACCCAGGCTAAGGCAAGGCACCGGCCAACCCCCCCTGTACAAACAAATAAAAAATAAATTAAAAAATAAATCCCCCCCCCCCAACGCAAGGATTGGGCAGCAAGGCAAGGCCATGTTAAACCCTCCCAACCCCCCCACACACACACACACGCACACACACTCACACAAACATAAAACCCTCCCACCCACAGCAAAAAAAACCCACGAAAAACTCACCTACAAGGAACAACAGAAAAAGATGTCCTACCTCTACGAATGCCTACTCCGCACTGAACATTATTGAATGTAGTCCACTAGAGGGAGCTATTTTTAGTTAACTAAAAATATTAACTAAAATAGCACCCTCTGGTGGATTACATTCACCCACAGACACAGACATACACACAAACACACACAGACAAACACACACACACACACCACTTTGCCATAATATTTTTTTTAAATGTGTGTGTTGGTGGTTGGAGTATTTTTTTACGTAGGAGTGGTGGTTGTGCAGAACCAAAACCACCCCAAACCACCAACACACACATTAAAAATGCCCAGCAGGGTCGGGCAAAATATGCCAGTATATATCTAAAATGGGGAGAATAGAGAGGGAGGGTGTGTGTGTGTAAAATGGGGGGAATGGAGTGTGTGTGTGTGTGTGTGTGTGTGTGTGTAATGATGAGCTCCCATCTCAGTCCCAGCTCTTGCCAACCTAGCAGTTCGAAAACAAGAAATTGCTAGTAGATATCCTTATTTATCTACTTGCAATTTCTTGCTTTCAAACTGCTAGGTTGGCAAGAACTGGGAGGGATGACGGGAGCTCATCATTAGGAACGTAAATAGCATTCTGTGCACTCTGGTGTCTAGTCATGCCTGCCACATGTCCATGGAAACATCTGCGAATGCAGACAGCGCTGGCTCTTTGGCTGTAATCAGACATGAGCACTGAACTCTAAAGTTGGATACAACTGTCCATCGATTTCTTTTGGGAAATTGTGTATTCCACCCGCCGCTGCCACCCCAATGCGAGGAGAGAGAAAAGTGTGTGTGTGTGTGTGTGTGTGTGGGGGGGGCAATAGGATTCCTCAGTACGGGGCCCAGAAATTTCTGATGGCAGCCCTGTCACAGGTACCTCCTTCCCAGGATAGTTCCCAGGAACATACCGCATCCGAGTCTGCAGTAGAGGTTGGCCCTCGCTCTACGGGTACAGTTGCCACAGAAATTCCCTGCACTAGGGAAACACCCCAAAGACCTAGCTTGCCTAGGCAGTCCAGCGAGCCAGCCCACTCTTCCATAGCTCCTGGTCGACTCATACCCTCAGCCCTATGTCCTGACACATTTGGGCACAAAAAGATGGGGGGAGTGGGTTTCTCGCTAGGGGGGGAGGAGGAATGTTGTGTCCAAGCATTAATTGTTATAACTTCTTGAACGCCGTAAAGTCTACGGCACCATTGCATGCCTTTTTACAAAGGCGGCATTTTCAAATGTCTGCCTAATTAACTGATTCGTCAGCTCAAACTTTCCTGCTTCCCCGGAAGCCCGCCAAAATGTATCAACCTGTGTAACTGCCATTCTCATTGTATATAAGCTGGCCACCTTGTACATGTTCCTCAGTATGGTATCTCTGAGCTGAATAATAAATCACTGTTTTTGACCCAATCCTGCTGGTCGGAATACTTCTTTAAGTGCCGGACTCAACAAGAGACCTAAACCACTGAGGTTTCCAACAAGCTTAATGTACCCAAGAGTTACATAAATATAATCAATGGTTTAGCTTTTACAAGCTGTTGATCTTTGCACTCAATGGGGTAGAACACTGTGAGATTCCTTCTCCCTTATATGAACTTTGGTTTCCAGATTGTACATTTTCACATGATTAAATTTGGGACTTTGCTTATTCCTTAGGTGTAACAAGATGTTCTTAGGGGGTTACACAGGTTGCTGTGGAGCTGGTTGCCTAACAATAACATTTCTGCTCAGCTCTTCTGAAAAGGAAAAAAAAAAGAATTTAATAACTTATTCTGCCCGTCCTTTAACGCAGGGATTCTCAACCTGCATTCCATGCGCCGGATGCAGCCCATGGGGCCATTTCATTCCCCCCCCTTTACCACACCAGGAAGTGCCATGTGGTGGAGAAAGAGCAAAATGGCCATCCGGCCCCCAAAGCTGTCTGAGGGAGCGTGACCTGGCCCCCGGGTTTAAAAGATTGAGAACTCCTACTTTACTGCATTTTATGTTTAATTTAGCTCAAGGACAAATGACAGCCGGATCTTAATTATACTTAAGTCATTGTCAGGTTAACCTTTCAGTTGAAATCTCCAAAAGAGCCAGCAAAATAAGATAAATACTCAGTTTTATGATGATCGTAAACCTTGAAGAACTAACATAAAATCCCAATTAACATTACACCACCCATAAAGATTACACGGAAGCCCAGAGGTTTTAAAGCAATAACGTATCCAGATTTATAAAAGTGTCTTTTGAAAACCAGAGAGCAAAACCTGTGGGGAGATCAGACCTCCCGTCTCAAATTTCCCAGTAGCCATTGTGGCATACCTGTCAAGCGCAGCTCTGGATATTACAGGACCTGTGCAGAATGTTTCTGTGCAGGTCCGTTCTACGCATGTGTGGAAGGCTTTTACACATGCGTAGAATGGACCTGCGCAGAACCGTTCTGTGCAGGTCACTTCTATGCATGCGTAGAAGGCTTCTTTTTTTAAAAATTTTTTTATTATTTTAAAATAAACTCACATATACAAACAAACATACATAGGAAAAAAGAGACATCAAAAAAATAACATACAATTGCAACATAATAGAAACAAAGAATCTCCCAGATTCAACTTGCAACCTCCTGGTAATACAATATTTAAATTTCTTATTTTTGAATATGAGATAATACACCCATGCTATACAGTTGGATCTACAGATGGTAAAAGCTTTATGTCTCCTCCCTTCTATCTTTCCCAAAATTTACGAATTTCCGGGCCTGGGCTGACATTATTTTCTTTGGGTAAAGCATATGAGATGAAAGGCTGCCACGTTTCCCAAAAGCTACTTTTACTCTTCTCACCTCTTTTTGCTTTTATTTCTATAGTTAACTTCTCGTTCAATGCTAGCTGCCATATATCAGAATACCATTTCTCTTTATTAAATGTTAATTTCTCTTTCCATTGTTTAGCAATAATTTGCCTTGATACTGAGAGAAGTGTTATCAATAGTTCTTTCTCATGATGATTTAAGTTTACATCATCCGTCTCACCTATTATAACCAATTCTGGACTTAAATTAATTTTTCTTCTTAATATCCTGCTTACTTCTATTTCTATTGATCTCCAAAAAAAAATGAGTGTACTGGCATTCCCACCACATATGTATAAAAGTACCTCGTGGTTGTTGACACCTCCAGCATTGATCTGTTTTATGCTTTTTCATTTGTTGTAGTCTTACTGGCATCATGTACCATCTCCACAGTATCTTGCTATTGTGCTCTTTCTCCCTTATGGATAGCGAACGCATGATTCTTTGAGACCACTTTCCTTTCCATTTGTTTTCATCTATAACTATACCCAGGTCATCCTCCCAAGTTTGTCTGAATACATTCTGTATGTTTTTATTAAAATTTAGGTATTGGTAAATTTTACCAAGTATTCCTTGCATATTTCTTTTCCCTTTCCTCACATCTTGAACTAATTCTTCAAATGTTGTTAAATCCCTCTCTTCTACTGGATTACCTTTATTTCTCATTTTCCTGTCCCAATATTCCACCTGCAGTTTTTGATACCAGTTTAGTTTCAGATTATTATAAATTTCACTTCTTATGTGTTCACTACCACACTTATCGAACCACTCCACCAACAATAGTACTTTATTTTGCTTCAAGATATCTCTTGTTTGGATTGTTATTGGTATCGGACAATCACTGATATCTAATAACTCAATAATTGGGGACCACTTCGGGGCCGATTTATTCTTTAAAGTTTTCCAAACGTTGTATGTCATTTTCAACGTATAATTATCAATTTTTTGCTGAGGCGATTCATTTCCTAAAAAAATTTCCCCCTTTAACTTACTATATTCAAGCCAATCTAGCTCTGTGCTTTCTATTTTTACCTGACTTAGTTTTTTCACTATTCTTTTCAAGTGAAAAGCATAGTAATAATTCTTTACATTTGGTAAGTTTAACCCTCCTTCTTTTTGTTTCATATACCACAGGGACTTGGTTAACCTGAGACTTTTCCCATTGCCACAATATTCATTTATCATATTCTGCCACTCTTTTAAATCTCGTTGATATATTTTAATAGGGAGATTCTCAAACAAAAAATTAAGTTTCGGTGTTATTTTCATTTTACAAGTGGTTATTCTTCGAAACCATGACATTTTTACTTTCTTTAAATGCACTATTAATTTTTTTACTTCTTGCTTTAATTTTATGAAATGTAATTTGTATAAATCTTTGACTTACGCTGAGATGTATATTCCTAAGTACTTCATTTGTTTCTTAACTTTAAATTTATAAGTATCCATTGATTTTTTTGTTTCTGTCTCTGTTAAGTTACATACTAACGCCTCAGTTTTGACCCAGTTTATACTTAGGCCAGTTGTTCTTTCAAATAGGTTCACATGATCTTGTATGCTCTTAATTTTAAGATGAGGATCTTTTATTATTAAAAGCATATCATCCGCAAACATCCCTATCTTTTTTCCCTATTCCTTTTATCGACTCATCTTGTCTAATTGCCGTTGCCAGTATTTCCATCGCCAGGATGAACAAAATAGGTGAGAGGGGGCATCCCTGTCTTGTACCTGCATTTAACATTATTGGTTTACTATAACCCTCATTTATCTTAATTTTTGTTTGACTTTGCTTATATAGTTGTGCAATCACATGTTTAAAATTATTTCCGAAGTCAAATTGATTAATTATTTCTTTAATCGTCCTCCATTGCAGAGAGTCAAATGCCTTATATATATCGAGGGCCAAGATGCATGTTTTTTCTTTTGTTTTCTTTAAATGTTCTATAATGTTAAATAATCTAGCTATCAGCCCCTCCATTTGTCTACCTTTTACAAAACCAGTTTGATCCTCCTCTATATAAAGACTAACAAATTTATTCAATCTCTGAGCCATTATGGCTGAAAATTTTTTAGCGTCCTGATTCAGGAGTGAAATTGGTCTATAAGATTCCATCCTTTCCCTATCCTTTTCAGGTTTAGGGATTAACACAGTAATCGATTTACTCCATGATTCAGGCATAACTCCCCCTTCCAGAATGTAATTGAATAGATTTTTGAGTCTAGGGACTACTAGATCACTGAACACTTTATAAAACTCAGAGGGGAAGCCATCCTCCCCTGGAGCTTTATCTAATTTGAGTTTTTGTATCACTCCCTCTATCTCTTTATCATTGATCTTTTCTTCCATTATTTTCTTATGATTATCATCTAGTCTTCTTTTTAAATTGCTGGCTATATAAGATTTTAAGAGTTCCTGATCCACTTCTTTTTCCTTGTAAAGTTCTGAATAGAAATCTTCTACTATTTGCATTTTTTCTGATAATTTATTATGACGAATCTCATTTTTATCTACCAAAACTTCTATCTCACTTTTTCTCTTCTTCTGTCTAACTGCCTTCGCTAGCCTTCGCATACTCTTATTGCTAAATTCGAAACTATCTCTTTTTAAAATGACTAGATCCCTTCTTGCCTTCTCCATTTCTTGTCCCAACATTACCTTTCTTGCAGATTGAAGTTTCACCCATGTTCCTTCTGCCCCTGACTTAGCATGATTTAGCATGTGCATCCCCTTCTGCAAAAAAGCCTTCTACGCATGCGTAGAAGGGTTCTACGCATGCGTAGAAAGGACCTGCACAGAAGGGATATGCAGTAACTCCTTTCCCTCTGCTACCAAATTACGGGATAGCTGTAGGAATGCATCTGGATTCTGTCAGGCTGTCTCTGACACATTTTGTAAACAAAAGCCTCTTTGCTCACTGAGAGACAGCGCTCCTTATCTCTCCTTATTTGGGTTCTGACATTCTGATTGATTATGTAGGCTAAGTTTCGTTTCTGGTATACAATGCTTGCGAGTTTCGTTTCTCGCTCTCTCTGCCTAAATAAAGAAAAAGGCTTCAGTAGCGTTTGACCAGCCAAAGAGAGCAGGCGTGTTTTTGTGTATCTCTGTTTTCTCCCTACTCAAAGCCTAATGAAGCAGGACTTCATGGGACTGATTGCTATCTTAAAGATCTGAGGATATAAACTGCTGCTAATGAGGCTGACTGAATAAAGAAGATATCTTTACATGAAGCAGAATTCCAACAAGTGGCGCTCCGTGTGACGCTTTGAACTACAATGAGAGAGCCTGCTGTGAAAGCTGCTTCAGCAATTAGCACCTCATAATCGACCGGGGAAGGTCTCATTCACCTACGACCAGGCAAAAGGTCAGACCGGAGGAAGGTCATAAATTGAGCGCTCAAAATTCATCCAATTCTACATTGGGTCCCACATTAGGTGAGTGAAGAAAAATATTATTTTTTTGAATAATGGGGTGTTTGCTTTCTTCAGAAATGCAGGAACTTTGTAAAGATATCTCAGATCTTTTGCATGAGAATGGGCGAAAGGTAGATGAGAAGAAGATACAGCAGCTGGTTAAAGTTATAGCAAAATTCTGTCCTTGGTTTAAATATGAAGGTCTGGACTTAAAACAGTGGAAACAGATTGGGAGAGAAATGCAGAAGCATAATGGAATTTCTGTGTCAATATTATTTACATGGGAGGCAGTTAGGGACTGCCTTCAGAGACTTACTCCAAAAAATATTTTATTGTCTCAAAGACTTGATGGCCCCCTCACACAGCTTTTGCCTTCAGAAAAAGGGGGGGCCATGGCAACTGCCCTTCCATCATATGAGAAACAGCCTCCTGATGGGGGTGGAGGTGAAAATGGAGATGGGACATTATGTCCTGACTTGCAAAAATCAAGCACTTTTAGCCCTACAAAGACACATTTTTCTGCTGCGTTAACGGCAGCTGTGCTGGACATGCAATCTCCTGAAATATACCCAGTGATAAGGGGGGCTCCGGCTGTGGGCAACGCACTGGCTGTCCCAGATAGGTATGAAACCCTCCATTACAAATATCTGAAGGAACTAAGAGTCAGCATACGTGACTATGGATTTAATGCACCTTTTACTAAAGCTTTGTTGGAAGCCATTGCATCTCAAAAATTGCTACCAGTGGATTGGAAACAGATGATCAAAGCGCTTTTGCCCCCAGCAGAAGCCATGCTCTGCTTGCAAGAGTGGAGGGATGTGGCTTGGGAGGTTCATCATACACGCCCTGCACTCACAATGGATATGTTATGTGGGGAGGGAAATTTTGCCAACCCCACACAGCAATTGGCCCTCAATGATGCCCAGCTGGGAGAGATTGCTCAGATAGTCATGCGGGCCTGGAGTAAGATTCCTTCCAAAGGGGATAGCTCCGTTGCTGGATTTGCAGCAATTAGGCAGGGCCCTAAAGAGAATTACACTGAGTTCATTAACAGACTCATGACTGCTCTCAGCCGCCAGGTGGAAAATGTGCCGGCACGGGAAATGCTCATGAAACAACTGGCTTTTGAAAATGCCAATGAGGATTGTAAAGGGGCTCTGACAGCTGTTTATGCTAGGCCAGGAACATCTATAGCAGACATGATGAAAGTTTGTCAAAATGTGGGGACTCACAGTTACAAGGCTCAACTTCTGGCAGCTGCAGTTCAATTGCCCACAACTCAGGCTCAAAACAAACGTTGTTTTGGTTGTGGGAAGGAAGGACATTTTAAAGCACAATGTCGCTCCTCTCAAAAGCAGGCAGCACGCCCTTCAAGGAAGTGTCCCATTTGCCAGAAAGGGTACCATTGGGCCAATCAGTGCCGCTCAAATCCTAATGCCAATCCCTCAGCTGCTCAGCACAAAGACTCTGACTTTTCTCCACAGCAGCAGGGAAATGGGAGTGCGGGCCAGGCTCGGACCCAGGCAAAATAATAGGGCTACCAGAGGTCAGTGAGGAAGCAATACAGGAGGTTTTGGAAGAAGATATGGAACTTGCCCAAGAAATGATTTCACGATATAGAAAAAACCATCCTCTAAAAGAAGGACTTTTATTGAGGTTATCTAAGGACTGTACTTTTACTATGCCAGGGTGTGTGGAGGCTCTTCCCACACTGGTTGATGATGTTAATTTCCAGGGCATGATGGGCATCGTTCTTCCTTGCCCAGACGCCTTACCCGCTTCTGTACACATTGCAGCAGGGTCAGTTACATTGGGTCACCAAGAAATTGTCATCCCTGCTTCAGCCACGCAACATCTCACCCTGCCTAAGGGACAACCTGTAGGACGCCTTCATCTGCTCCCACTAGGGACCACTGCAACTCCATCCCAGGAGGGGACTGCAACAGCGGCCATGGCGGTGATACAAATCACCGAGGATAGACCGACCCGCTCGCTGCTTATGGGTGGACGTTCAGTGTCTGGATTGGTCGATACAGGAGCCGATATTTCAGTGGTGGCAAAAAAAGATTGGCCGACTGGATGGGCCGTCCGCCCCTGTAGGGAAGTTTATGGGGTGGGCGGGTACGAGCCAGCACAGCAAAGTGTTCATCCAATCGTCTTTGAGACCTCAGGGGGAACAAAAGTTTCTCTTCACCCCCTGATTATGGATATTCCTATTACTCTGTGGGGCCGGGATCTCCTGGCTAAAACAGGGTGTACCTTGCAGACAAATTTTTGATACGGGCCTCCCCTGCAGCGCCGTTGCATGCACTTCCACTACAATGGAAAAACACCCCACCAGTGTGGACGGATCAATGGCCGCTCTCAAAAGAAAAGCTCCAGGCGGCGGAGGCCCTTGGACAGGAGCAATTAAATCTGGGACATATTCAAACAACCACTAGTCCTTGGAACTCTCCGATTTTTGTGGTGAAAAAGAAGTCTGGAAAATGGCGATTGTTACATGATTTGAGGAAAGTTAATGAGCACATCTTGCCAATGGGACCTCTACAATCTGGACTTCCTAATCCGAACATGATTCCGGAAGATCATCAACTCATGGTTATAGATTTGAAGGACTGTTTTTATACAATCTTGCTAGCGCCACAAGACAGAGAAAAATTTGCATTTACATTGCCAGTATACAATAATGAACATCCTACTCAACGGTTTGAATGGTGTGTCTTGCCTATGGGTATGGCCAACTCGCCGACTCTATGCCAACATTTTGTGAACATGGCTTTGGAACCTTTCAGGCAACGCCATCCAGGGGTTAAAGTCTATCATTACACAGATGACATTTTATTGCATGGTCCACAAGTCACGGAGAAACACCTGCAGGACCTAGCAGACATTTTGCAACAAGCAGGCTTGATCATAGCTCCTGAAAAAGTGCAGCGGATGTATCCATTCCAATATCTGGGACATAGGCTCTCAGCTACAGCTTCAACTCCGCTATTGCCAACAATAGCTATTCCGGAGCAGTTCACTCTTGTACAATTGCAACAATTGCTAGGGAACATAAATTGGGCTCGTCCTTTCTTGGCCCTGAGCACGGAGGAACTATCACCACTCTTTGCTGCTCTTTCTGGACACACTTCTCCAGCGGACGTCATTCCCTGCACAACGGAGATGCGTACAGCTCTTCAACGCCTCAACGAAAAGCTGCATACCATCGCTGTGGATCGGGTGCCCTCAGGCACCATTGCGCTGGCATGCGCTCTTCTTCCTACACCGAGGCTGCCCACTGCTGTTTTGTTCGCGCCTGTCAACGCTCAGAAGGTGGCCATCGTGGAATGGCTACACTTGGCGCACACTCCCTCGAAAAACTGTTATCGCCTACCTGATGCGATTGCTGATCTTTTCCTCAAATGCCGTACTAGGGCAAAGCATTTGACTGGCTATGACGTTGACTTTGTTTGTTTTCCTTTTTCACAGGATCAGCTAACCGCCTTGCTACAGCATTCTGAGGCATTTCAGGTGGCCATGGCGGACTTTGTGGGACAAGTTAAATTTAACCCCCCCAAGGATAAGCGGTTTACCTTGCTGAATCTCACTTCTTACTCCCTGTCATCCCCGCTTTGCATGCAACCTATCTTGCATGCCATTACTCTTTTCTCAGATGGCTCCCCCTCCCGTGGAGTCCTTACATGGCAGGGTCCTACTGGGGAATGGGAGGTTGTTTTTACAGGACCTCAAGCATCGGCCCAGCGGTCGGAACTGGCAGCGGTCATACTTGCTTTCTCTACGTTTTCTGATGTGCCTTTTAACCTGATTGTGGATACTCAATATGTTTACCGCCTTGTTTTTACTTTAGCTCAAGCTTATTTGTCTCCATCGATGGATAGGGATCTTTTTGCTTTATTCCAACAGCTTCAAGGTTTTCTTACTAACCGTACGGTCCCTTTCTTCATTGCCCACATACGCTCTCACACAAGGATCCCGGGTTATTTGACGGAGGGCAATGCACGAGCAGATTCTCCTCTCCGAGACTCTGCTGAGGTTTTTTCTCTCTTTGACAACCCCATTGACAGTCATGCAATGTTTCATCAATCTGCTAAGGTTTTGCATAAACGGTTTTCCATTCCTATGTCACAGGCTAGAGACATTGTGTCGTCCTGTGCTTCCTGTACGAAGTCTCCTATATTCCTGCCATTTGATGCTGTTAATCCTCGAGGAACAGAAGCTAATCAGCTATGGCAGATGGATGTCATGCAAGTACCTGCTTTGGCTCTGCTTTCTAAGTTACATGTGACTGTTGATACCTTCTCTGGATTTATATGGGCTACACCCTTACGGGGTGAAACATCCAGACATGTTATACAACATTGCATTCGTTCGTTTGCGGCAATGGGTAAACCTAAAAGCCTTAAGACAGACAATGGGTCATCATATGTTTCTTCTGCCTTTCAGGACTTTTGCCGTCAGTGGGACATTAAGCTAACCCATGGAATACCCTATAACTCGACTGGACAGGCGATTGTTGAAAGAGCCCACCTGACATTCAAAAATTTGTTACACAAGCAAGTGGGAGATAGAGGGGTTCCTGTGGCTGAAATACCTACAGCTGTTGCTAAAGTACTGTATACTCTTAATTTTCTTCTTGCTCCCCATAACAGGTCACACTCTCCAGTCGAATTGCATTTCAGGACTGAGGAGTGTCTTCCTAAGCCATTGGTCGTTTATCGGCAGCAACCCGATCCTGAGTGGAAGGGTCCTGTACCTCTAATCACCTGGGGACGAGGATACGCAGCGGTTTCTACAACCTCAGGACCTGTGTGGATTCCTGCTCGAGCGATCCGTCCATGGAGAGAGAAGAAGGTTACTCAGCTCCAGGATGGTGGTTCACCAGTAAACTAAATGTGCTGACATTTGTTATTTTCTTTCTTACTGTGCTTCCAGCTGTAAGAACAATGCCTCATGGGGGCAACCCCAACTTTTGGATTCGTCATGCTAACTATATGTTTGAAGTTCATGGTAAGAATGCAACGTTATACTATGAGCATCCACTGGCAGTGTCGCAAATGGCTTTTCTTCCGGCATTGTTCAACACACCTGAGCTGGTTATTGGACATTTGCAACATCTTGATAGGTCTACACTCTTCTCTAATCCTCCAGAACAATTTAACAACATCCGTTGGCGAAGCATGACCTTCAAGAAATACACTAAAGGACTTTGTTTCTGCTGTCATAGTTCTGGAGTCTGGAATAGTAAATGGAAATACTGGACTCAAGCTCAAAGGGTTTTGTGGAATGTAGGCAATTATACGGGTTGTGACGATTATTTTTGGCTATGGGGTAGTTATAACAGTTCTTATAAGCTTAATTATACCTTGTTTAACACTACTATTGAAGATATATATGATGTGTTTCCTATGTTTACTCCTGATTATTCTGCTATAGAGAGTGGTTCAATTTGCAATGGATGGCAAATCAAGGATCCTAACATGTGGTTCTTTTTTAATGGAGTTGCCACGAATTTCCATCCAGGACAATATCAATGTGCAGCATTGGGTTATTTCACCTTACCCGTACAAGTGCAAATGCCGCCTCAGGCACATGCACGGCGCCGGAGAGCTGCTGCCGGCCCGATGGGTTCTGGCTGCAATGATGAAGTGATAATCGATGTTCAGCTTTCTGATGGTAGCTCCTGGGGGAGAGCTATAGGGAGTGCTATCACTGGAGCACTCACCTTGGGATCATACCCAGGTGTCATTTCCCAGGAGAATAGAAGGTCCATTTTGGGACTCACCTGTAGGCTGGAGAAATCAATCAATGCCACAGGGAGGGTCATACGGGATCTTCAAATGGAAATCACTGAGCTTCATCAAGACCAAATGCAGGACAGACTGGCCATAGATTACCTGTTGGCAAAATCCGGAGGATTTTGTAAACTGGTCGGGAACCAGGGATGTCGGGTAAAATTCCAGGATCTGAATAATACTATTGAGAAAGAACTTCAGAATTTACAGGAGAGCATTACTAACAATGTACGCACTGATGTTAATCTCTTTGATTGGGTGACTTCTTGGTTGCCTGATTTATCTGTCCTTAGACAAGTTTTCTTTTATGGGTTTATTATTATTGTATGCCTTATACCTTTGTGTTTTTGCATTTATTGTATTCCTAATCTTATTTCTATGTGTAACACATGTCCACTGCGCAGAAGGGAGACATCGAGTTTTGCACGACGGCAATTGTACTCAATGAGGTATCATCCTCCGGAACAAAGTACCAGGAGTCAGGAGGGGTACGATGTCCAGGAGGACAGTGATGATGTATATGGAGGAGTAGTTATGGAGTATGATGACATGCAGGGGTATGATTAGCCGTCCCTCTCTCAAATTTAAATGAAAAAGGAGGACATGTAGGAATGCATCTGGATTCTGTCAGGCTGTCTCTGACACATTTTGTAAACAAAAGCCTCTTTGCTCACTGAGAGACAGCGCTCCTTATCTCTCCTTATTTGGGTTCTGACATTCTGATTGATTATGTAGGCTAAGTTTCGTTTCTGGTATACAATGCTTGCGAGTTTCGTTTCTCGCTCTCTCTGCCTAAATAAAGAAAAAGGCTTCAGTAGCGTTTGACCAGCCAAAGAGAGCAGGCGTGTTTTTGTGTATCTCTGTTTTCTCCCTACTCAAAGCCTAATGAAGCAGGACTTCATGGGACTGATTGCTATCTTAAAGATCTGAGGATATAAACTGCTGCTAATGAGGCTGACTGAATAAAGAAGATATCTTTACATGAAGCAGAATTCCAACAGATAGCAGCAGCTCCGGGCGGGAAATGGAGAAAATCGGCGTGGAAATACGGGAAATCCCGGCCAATCCGGGATACTTGACAGGAATGCATTGTGCATTCCTGTCAAGTATTGTGTACCTGTCAACCATCCCTATTTGGCCGGGATTACCACGGAATTTGATGCCAATTGACGTCATAACCCATCCCATGCTGCCAAAACCCCGTAATTTTGCAGTGGGGGAAAATGCTTTCCACGCATGCGTGGAAGGGTTCTACACAAGTGTAAAACCCTTCCACGCATACGTGGAAGCACTATGCCGCTTGCGTAGGGGCTGCACAAGCAGCGTAGCACTTCCATGCATGCGTGGAAAGTGACCTGTGCACAAGCGATCTGCGCAGGTCCCGTTTTTTCTGGAGCTGCGGGTTGACAGGTATGGCATTGTGGTTGAGAGGTTCAAGGAGTTCTAGACTACTGGTGGAGGATAATAAAATAATCTGCACTTTGTAACAAGGAAACAAATGCATATCAAATGGACAATATGTTCTTTGCCTTCATTTTAAAGGTAAAGGTCACCCTTGCTCGAAAGCCAGTCATATCCGACTCTAGGATTGAGTGCTCATCTCTGTTTATAGCCAAAGAGCCATCACTGTTTGCACCTGCAGATATTTCCGTGGTCATGTATCAGGCATGGCTAGACACCAGAGGCACGGAACTCTGTTTACCTTCCCACCAAAGTGGTCCCTATTTATCTACTTGCAATTTCTTGCTTTTGAACTGCTAGGTTGTCAGGAGCTGGGGCAGAGATGGGAGCTCACTCCATCATGCAGTACTCGGGTCTTGAACTGCTGACCTTCCAGTCAGAGAGTTCAGCGTCTCAACCAATTAGTCCCCTGTTTTAGGGGTGCGTTTATGGAATAAGAAGGTCTAAGACAGAAATCCATCAGAAATCCATCAGTGTCTTAGAAGGTTTATTGTATTTCTAATTAACAGGGACGCAACGTGATCCTATGCAAGTCACCTCCATATATAAGGGGATCTGTTCATAGAACGATTGTAGATTCTTGAAACTGTGGATAACAAGACCCATATAGTTTACACTGGGACTGCAATGGCTCAAGTGGCTAAGACGCTGACTGGAAGGTGGCAGGTCAGCAGTTCATACCCAAATACTGCTGGACGGAATGAGTTCGCGTCTTTGTCCCAGCTCTTGCCAACCTAGCAGTTTGAAAGCAAGACATTGCAAGTAGATATATAGGGACCACTTTGGTGGGAAGGTAAACAGTGTTCTGTGCACTCCAGTGTCTAGGCATGCCTGCCACATGACCACAGAAACGTTTGCAAAAGCAGACAGCGCTGGCTCTTCGGTTATGAAACAGAGATGAGCATTGAACCCTAGAGTCGGATACGACTGGCTTTCGAGCATGGATAACCTTTTGCAGTTGGAGTAGAGCTGCTTTAGAGGCCTCCACTAATTTAAATTGATAATTTAAACTGCTGAGAGTCACCTCTGTTCAAACAGAGGAAGAAGTTAGAAGCTTCCAGAAGCAGGGGCAGAGCCACACCAGGCCCTTCCCTGAACTGTGACTCATAGGGGCGGAGCCACACTAGCCTTTAAAAGCTCTGAGCTCTTTCAGGGTCAGCCCTTTTGACTCTGCATGTGCTCTTAAGCAGAGCTGCTGCTGAGGAGAGCCAAACAAAGGAAGTGAGCACTGGTAAGTTTTGCAGTTGGAGTAGAGCTGCTTTAGATTGCAAACTAGTAACAAAGGAAGAATATCGTCTTACTAGGTAGAAAGGTAGTAAACGTGTACATTTTTGAGGTCCAGAATACTGTACTTGTTAAAATGGATTCTGAGGGAACAGCTGTAGTTACCTGCAATACTTGTGCCATGTTTGTGTTCTTGCCAAAGCATATAGAGAACTATACTTGCAGCAAGTGCAAGCTGGTTGCACTACTAGAAGAGAAGGTCCAGCAGCTAGAGGCCCGCATATCTAACCATCAACAAATTAAGGAGCTTGAGCTGTTCTTGGACAGAGCGGAGCAGACTATGCTGGACAAAGAAGAGACAGGGCACAGTTCTGAGGGAGAAGGCCCTTCACTAACTCAGGAGGGAGATGGTTGGAGGAATGTGACTCAAAGGAGGAGAAGAGTAGGGGATCACTCTGAGAGTCTGAAATTACAGAATAAATTTGAGGCTCTTTCCCTCATCACACCTGATGAGGAACACACAGAGGAACAACTGGTTCCACCTGATGATCTCTCCTTCATCACACTTGATGAGATCCAGGAAGATAAACAACAGGAACAAATTGAGGTTCTCTCCATTAATATGGTTGATGAGGTGCATGTAGATGAACAGATTGCAGGAGAGAGGCTCCTTGTACTAGGCAATTCAATAATTAGAAATACAGAGAAATGGATTTGTGATGCACATGATAACTGTATGGTGACTTGCCTGCCAGGTGCAAAAGTTGCAGACATCACAAGAAATCTTGATAGATTGTTAGAGAGAACTGGGAACGAGCCAGTTATCATGGTACACGTTGGTACCAATGATGTTGGGAAGGCCAAGCGGTCTGTCCTGGAAGCCAAATTCAGGTTGTTAGGAAGAAGATTGAAGTCCCGGACTTCCAAGGTAGCATTTTCAGAAGTGCTGCCTGTCCCTCGCGCAGGACCTACCAGGCAGGCAGAGCTCAGAAGCCTCAATGCGTGGATGAGGCGGTGGTGTCGAGAGGAGGGCTTCAGATTTGTCATGAACTGGAGAACATTTTGGGACAAGCCAAATCTGTTCCGGAGGGATGGGTTGCATTTGAACCATGATGGGACCAGATTGCTGGCACTCAACATCAAAAAGGCTGCAGAGCAGCTTTTAAACTGATAACTGGGGGAAAGCCGACAGGAGCTGGGCAGCATCCGGTTCGGGAAAGTGTGTACTTGAGTAGTGGGGAAGATGCAAAAATTACTGAGCAGAGCGAGGAGCTAGTCACTCGCATTCTAGCAGAAGGATGCAAGAGGCAGTCTAACAATGCAACTGGACACAAAAAACTGTGTCAGAAAAGCATATATAAATGCTTGTATACAAATGCCAGAAGCCTCCGGAACAAAATAGGGGAGCTGGAATATTTAGCAATAGATAAGAATATTGATATTATTGGTATCACTGAAACCTGGTGGACGGATGATAACCAATGGGATACAGTTATCCCAGGCTACCAACTGTACAGATAGGATAGGAAGGGGCAAATGGGAGGTGGTGTGGCCTTGTATGTCAAAGAAGTGATAAAATCGTATGAGTTGGAATATCTAGGTGATTTGGAGTCACCATTAGAAGCTCTGTGGGAAAGAGTACCAGGCCACAAGGATGGTCTAACAGTAGGCATATACTATCGGCCTCCGACCCAAACTCTTGAGGGAGACTGGCAGTTGGAGAATGTTGTAAAGGAGGCATCCAAGAAGGGAAGCCTGGTTATAATGGGGGACTTCAATTACCCTCACATAGACTGGGTGAACTGTTGTTCAGCACATGATAAAGAGATAAAGTTCCTAGATATGCTAAATGATTGTTCCCTGGGACAGATGGTTGAAGACCCAACTAGAGGTACAAGAATCCTTGACTTGATCCTGAGTAATACTCAGGATCTGGTGCAAGATGTTAATGTGACTGATACAATAGGGAACAGTGACCACAACTCAATTAGGTTTAACTTGATCATAGACCGCAAGTCACTGATAAAATCTAACACAGAGACCTTAAATTTTCAAAAAGGAAATTTCCCAAAGTTGAGGAAACTAGGAAAAAAGAAGCTGAAAGGGAAAATTGAGAGAGTCCAAAAACTCCAAGAGGCATGGAGGTTGTTTACAAAAACAATAACAGAGGCCCAATTGGAATGCATACCCAAAAGGAAAAAGGGCACTGCCAGGTCCAAGAGGACTCCAATGTGGCTTACAGGAGCTGTTCGGGAAGTGATCAAGAGCAAGAAAAGCTCATTTAGAAGATGGAAGGCTTGTCCGAATGAGGACAGCAGGCAGAAACATAAATTCTGGCAGAACAAATGCAAGGCAACAATCAGGAAAGCAAAGCAAGACTTTAAGGAGCGTATAGCTAAAAATACTCAGAGAAATAACAAAGACTTCTTTAAGTACATTAGAAGTAAGAACCCAATTAGGAAGGCCATTGGACCATTAGATGACAATGGAAGGCAAGGGGTTATTAAAGAGGAAACAGAGATTGCAGAGAGACTCAATGAATTCTTTGCTTCAGTATTCACTGAAGAAGACAGAGACCACATGCCCAAAACAGAACCTATCTTCGTAGGGAGGGAAACCGAAGAATTAAGCCAGATAGAAATAACCAGGGAGGAGGTCCTTGCATGTCTTGTTAAACTAAACACTAACAAATCACCAGGGCCAGATGGCATCCATCCACGAGTTCTCAGGGAACTTAAAGATGAAATTGCTGATCTCCTAGCCAAAATATATAATCTTTCCCTCAAATCAGGCTTTGTGCCTGATGACTGGAAGGTAGCGAATGTAACACCAATTTTCAAAAAAGGATCCAGGGGTGATCCAGGAAATTACCGACCTGTCAGTTTGACATGTGTCCCAGGTAAAGTGATGGAAACCATCCTAAAAGATAGAATTAATAGGCACATAGAAGAGAAGGCGCTGCTAAAGGAGAGCCAACATGGCTTTTGCAAGGGCAAATCATGCCTCACTAATCTGTTGGAATTTTTTGAGAGTGTCAACAAGCATGTGGATAAGGGGGATCCAGTTGACATTGTTTATCTGGACTTTCAGAAGGCTTTTGACAAGGTCCCACACCAAAGGCTCTTGAATAAACTTACCAGTCATGGAATAAAGGGACAGGTCTTGTCCTGGATCAGCAACTGGCTAAGGGACAGGAAACAGAGGGTAGCACTAAATGGACACTTCTCCAAGTGGAGGGAAGTAAAGAGTGGGGTCCCCAAAGGTTCAGTACTGGGACCCCTGCTTTTCAACCTCTTCATAAATGATCTAGAGGTAGGAGTAAAAAGCAAGGTAGCCAAATTTGCTGACGACACTAAATTATACAGGGTAGTGAAAACTGTGAGAGATTGTGAGGAGCTCCAGAGGGATCTACTGACACTGGGGGAGTGGGCAAAGCAGTGGCAAATGAGCTTCAACATTAGTAAGTGCAGAGTGATGCATGTTGGGGCAAAAAACCCCAATTACATTTATAAACTGATGGGGTCTGAACTCTCTGCGACAAACCAGGAAAGGGACCTTGGTGTCCTGGTGAACAACTCAATGAAGGTGTCAACCCAGTGTGCCTCAGCAGTGAAAAAAGCAAACTCAATGCTAGGGATCATTAGGAAGGGTATAGAAAATAAGTCAGCAAGTGTAATTTTGCCTCTTTATAAATCTATGGTGAGGCCCCATCTGGAATACTGTGTACAGTTCTGGTCGCCATACCTCCAGAAGGATATTATGGAGCTGGAAAAAGTGCAGAGGAGGGCAACCAGAATGATCAGGGGACTGGAACACCTTCCTTACCATCTGAGGCTGCAACGGTTGGGCCTTTTCACTCTTGAACGACGACGTCTAAGAGGTGACCTGATTGAAGTTTATAAAATCATGCACGGTGTGGACAAAGTAGATAAGGAAAAACTGTTTTCCCTCTCACATAACACTAGAACTAGGGGACACTCGATGAAACTTTTGGGTACTAGTTCTCAAACAAATAAGAGAAAGTACTTTTTCACCCAGAGGATTACTGGTCTATGGGACTCCCTGCCAGAAGAAGTGGTGACAGCTGTCAGTCTTGACAGCTTTAAGAAAGGATTAGATAAGCTCATGGAGGACAAGAGTATCAATGGCTATAATTATGGATACTTAAGGACAACCTCCCGGTTGGAGAGATAGGCAGGATATCTCTCAATATCATTTCCAGGGAATCCTAAGCAGGTGAAGGCATCTGCTTGGGAATACCCTGAAGGAAATGGTGAGCCACTGTGTGAGACAGAATGCTGGACTGGATGGGCTGTGGCCTGTTCCAGCAAGGCTGTTCTTATGTTCTTATGGACCATATGGGCATAAAAGGACTGGTTAGTAAGATATATAAATTATTAAATCAGGATGATAAAGCACAGGATGTACTGAGGATAGATTGGGAACGGGATTTAGGAATTAAAATTGATAGGACAAAATGGTCAAACATGTGGAAGAAAAGAATAATGAGAACACTATCCGTCAGGGTAAAAGAGCACAATTACAAACTCCTGTGGAAATGGTATCTGACACCTGTCCGTTTTAGTCAAATGGATAATACAAAGTCACAATTTTGTTGGAGATGTAAAAATGCTCTGGGCTTTTATTCTCATATGTGGTGGTACTGTGGAATTATAAGACACTTTTGGACAAAAGTTGAAAATGAAATCAAAAAAATCTTTGATATAAATATTAAACTGAATGCATGTATGGTCCTGTTAACAGATGTTGATGATGTTAGAATGGATAAGTATAAAAAGAGTTATTATCTATAATGTTAACAACGGCGAGACAATGCATTGCCCGAAACTGGAAGGAAGAAAAAAATGCTTAAAATTGAAGAGTGGTATAATGAAATGTGGACGATTGCACTTAATGATAAGCTTACTTCATTTAAAAAAGGGAATGATTAAAGAAAATAAATTTTATGAGATCTGGAAATATTTTTTGGAATACACATTAAATAAGGGCCAAGGAGGAAAACCAATGCCTGATCATTAGTCTTCAGGTTGGGCAAGTTAGTTAACCACAGCCTGACACTCAGTATTGAGGTGCTTGCAGTAGGGTCTATTCTATTACCATAGGAGGATAATCTGGCCAGACACTCTAATTTATGCTAATTTTATTATTATAAGTTGAAATGCATCAGGCATATAGCCATTTAAAAATAAATAAATATCTCAGATATTGCCTATATTGCAGTATTATTACAGGTCATATTTTCAGACTCATGAAACCATTTCATCCTATATTACCTGATCACATCCACTTGTGTAAAATGAATAACTTTAGATAATTTTAGTCTCAAAGAATCATGCATTCGCTATCCATAAGGGAGAAAGAGCACAATAGCAAGATACTGTGGAGATGGTACATGACGCCAGTAAGACTACAACAAATGAAAAAGCATAAAACAGATCAATGCTGGAGGTGTCAACAACTGCGAGGTACTGTTATGCATATGTGGTGGGAATGTCAGTACACTCATTTTTTTTGGAGATCAATAGAAATAGAAGTAAGCAGGATATTAAGAAGAAAAATTAATTTAAGTCCAGAATTGGTTATAATAGGTGAGACCGATGATGTAAACTTAAATTGCCATGAGAAAGAACTATTGATAACACTTCTCTCAGTATCAAAGCAAATTATTGCTAAACAATGGAAAGAGAAATTAACATTTAATAAAGAGAAATGGTATTCTGATATATGGCAGCTAGCATTGAACGAGAAGTTAACTATAGAAATAAAAGCAAAAAGAGGTGAGAAGAGTAAAAGTAGCTTTTGGGAAACATGGCAGCCTTTCATCTCATATGCTTTACCCAAAGAAAATAATGTCAGCCCAGTCCCGGAAATTCGTAAATTTTGGGAAAGATAGAAGGGTGGAGAGGTAAAGCTTTTACCATCTGTAGATCCAACTGTATAGCACGGGTGTATTATCTCATATTCAAAAATAAGAAATTTAAATATTGTATTACCAGGAGGTTACAAGTTGAATCTGGGAGATTCTTTGTTTTTATTATGTTGTAATTGTATGTTTTTTAATGTCTCTTTTTTTCTTTATGTATGTTTGTTTGTATATATGTGGGTTTATTTTAAAATAATAAAGATATTTTTAAAAGTTAGTTCTTTTTTAAAATGTAAACACTAAGGCTGTGGTGGCTTGTAGGAATCTGATCCATGTAAAGATAATCAGCCTCATTAGCAGCAGTTTATACCCCCAGATAAACAAAGGAAAAGTTAAGAGTCTACGAAGTCCAGCTTCATTAGACAGAGTAAGAAGGGAAAAGAGATAGAGAGAAGAACACGACTGCAGTCTTTGGCTGAACAAAGGATAATAATGGCTTCTCTTTATTCAAGCAGAGTATATCAGAAACGAAACTTAAGCTACATAGCCAATCAGAACGTCAGAACCCAAATAAGGAGAAGAAAGGAGAATTCTTTTTCACTATTTTACGCATGCCCACAATCAAGCGTTGTCTCTCAGTAAGCAAAGAGGCTTTTGTTTACAATATGTTTAGGAAGACAGGCAAGACAGAAACCAGATACATTCCTACATGTCCTCCTTTTTCATTTAAATTTGAGAGAGGGACGGCTAATCATACCCTTGCATGTCACCATACTCCATAACTACTCCTCCATATACATCATCACTGTCCTCCTGGACATCGTACCCCTCCTGACTCATGGTACTTTGTTCCGGAGGATGATACCTCATTGAGTACAATTGCCGTCGTGCAAAACTCGATGTGTCCCTTCTACGCAGTGGACATGTGTTACACATAGAAATAAGATTAGGAATACAATACATGCAAAAACACAAAGGTATAAGGCAGATAATAATAATGAACCCATAAAAGAAAACTTGTCTAAGGACAGACAAATCAGGCAACCAAGAAGTCACCCAATCAAAGAGATTAACATCAGTGCGTACATTGTTAGTAATGCTCTCCTGTAAATTCTGAAGTTCTTTCTCAATAGTATTATTCAGATCCTGGAATTTTACCCGACATCCCTGGTTCCCGACCAGTTTACAAAATCCTCTGGATTTTGCTAACAGGTAATCTATGGCCAGTCTGTCCTGCATTTGGTCTTGATGAAGCTCAGTGATTTCCATTTGAAGATCCCGTATGACCCTCCCTGTGGCATTGATTGATTTCTCCAGCCTACAGGTGAGTCCCAAAATGGACCTTCTATTCTCTTGGGAAATGACACCTGGGTATGATCCCAAGGTGAGTGCTCCAGTGTAAGCACCCCCTATAGCTCTCCCCCAGGAGCTACCATCAGAAAGCTGAACATCGATTATCACTTCATCATTGCAACCAGAACCCATCGGGCCGGCAGCAGCTCTCCGGCGCCGTGCATCTGCCTGAAGCGACATTTGCACTTGTACGGGTAAGGTAAAATAACCCAATGCTGCACATTGATATTGTCCTGGATGGAAATTCGTGGCAACTCCATTAAAAAAGAACCACATGTTGGGATCCTTGATTTGCCATCCATTGCAAATTGAACCACTATCTATAGCAGAATAATCAGGAGTAAACATAGGAAACACATCATATATATCTTCAATAGTAGTGTTAAACAAGGTATAATTAAGCTTATAAGAACTGTTATAACTACCCCATAACCAAAAATAATCATCACAACCCGTATAATTGCCTACATTCTGCAAAACCCTTTTTGCTTGAGTCCAGTGCTTCCATTTACTATTCCAGACTCCAGAACTATGACAGCAGAAACAAAGTCCTTTAGTGTATTTCTTGAATGTCATGCTTCGCCAGCGGGTGTTGTTAAATTGTTCTGGAGGATTAGAGAAGAGTGTAGACCTATCAATATGTTGCAAATGTCCAATAACCAACTCAGGCGTGTTGAACAATGCCGGAAGAAAGGCCATTTGAGACACTGCCAGTGGATGCTCATAGTATAACGTTGCATTCTTACCATGAACTTCAAACATATAGTTAGCATGACGAATCCAAAAGTTGGGGTTGCCCCCATGAGGTATTGTTCTTACAGCTGGAAGCACAGTAAGAAAGAAAAGAACAAATGTCAGCACATTTAGTCTACTGGTCAACCACCATCCTGGAGCTGAGTAACCTTCTTCTCTCTCCATGGGCGGATCGCTCGAGCAGGAATCCATCCACTCAGGATCCCCTTGTTGCCAATAAATGACCAATGGCTTAGAAAGACACTCCCCTAAGAAACAGGAGCATGCCCTGTTATTACTAGTACCATGTAACTAAACATGAAACATGCCTGATGTATAACACAAATGCAATGTCACAAACCCATTTACATGTGTAGGGTACTGAAAACTCTTCCATGTACTTCTGAAGGTACCTTGAGATATGCAGTTTCATAAGGCAAAACATAACATAAGCAAAGACAGGTCTTTCCCCTGCAAGAGAATAAGCAAACATTTAAGCATGAACAAAACATGAACATTTCTCTTCTTCCTTACATGAGTAAGGCATTAAATTTCTTCTTCTCTCACTGGTGTAAGTGAAAGAAGCATTCAATAACTTAATACCAGCATAGAATGGTAAATCAATACAGTACAAATATCATTAAAGCATTTCACACTCATAACATGAGCAGGTAGACAATTTTTTGCTTAAAAAAGGTTTTCAGGTTTTAAAATGCAAACAAAGCCAATTCTTCTTTACAGTCCACACAAACATTTTAGTCCAATCAAAATGTCCAAATTAAAAGTCCAAATGTTGATTGAAGCTTTCTTCTTAAACACTATCTTCTCTCCAGCACAGTTCTTGGCATGGCAAAGGTTGAAATTAAGCCATAAATTAAGTCTCACTGACTTCACAAGACAATCCCACACCCCCCCCCCCTTTTCAGCTTTTCAGGCAAACACACATTCCTTCATGCTCCGGCCACACCCATCTGCATTAAGGCAGGCCGATGAGGTATGAAGGCACAAAGAACTTTTCCAGAAGTTGCAAGTAATTTCACTCAGAAGAAAATCACAGGGAATTCCAAGTTGCTTTCCCTGCAATCCTGATGCTAGAAACTTGGAACAGCTCACTCTGGATCTCTTTGTTTGAGGGTTGGGCAGTTCAAAATCAGCCAAAAACTGTATGTCTTCTCCCTCCTTGTATTTTTGCAACAGCCTGCTGTCCATACAGGCAGGATTCACCCCCCTATTCCTCTGGATTTCTTTCATCTGCAGCATCTGAATCTCAATTTTATGACAAACTGCATCTGTTAGTTTGTACTTGCACCCCTTTTTGGGCTTGGGTTTTGTGCATTCCTCCTCTGGGCCATCCTCCCAATTCTTGGCCACACGTGAGGTATCAAGTTTACCACTCATCTTCTCCTGCTTTTGTGATGAGGGTTGCTTCAGGGGTGAGCTGAGAACTCCTATGCTGCTCTTTTGAATCACACTCCTTGCTTCTTGCCACTTCGCATGCATTAATAGCTTCAATCAGTGATGAGGTCCCCACCATTTGTTCCCCATCAGCTGGCACTAGTTGTTTTTTAGACTCGGCAGGCAGTATTGCAACATTCCCATTTGCCATAGCCTCTCTGTTCACTGGATATACAGCAACAGTGTCCATATCCAGCACAGCTGCAGTTAAAGCAGCAGAGAACAGGTCTTTTGTAGGGCTAAAAGTGCTTGATTGCTGCAAGGCAGGATATAATGTCCCATCTTCTTTTCCACCCCCATCCCCATCAGGGGGCTTATGCTGTTGTTTCTCATATGATGGAGGGGCAGTTGGACTCCCTCCCTTGGCTGGAGGCAAAAGCTTTGGAAGGGGACCATCAAGTCTTTGAGAGAACAATATATTTCTTGGAGTAAGTCTTTGAAGGCAGTTTCTGACTTCCTCCCACATAAATTGCACTGAAACAGAAAGTCTCTCATGCTTTTGCAATGCATTTCCAATTTGATTCCACTGTTTGAAGTCCAAACATTCATCATATTTAACCCAATGACAGTTTTTTTCTATAGCTTTGACCAGCTGTTGTATTTCCTTCATATCAGCTCGTCTCCCATTCATATGCAAAAGATCTGAGATATCTTTACAAAGTTCCTGCTTTTGCGAAGCAAACACATACCCCATTATAAAAATTCCTTTTTCCACTCACCCTGTTGTAATTCTCAAGCGCTTGATTGGACCTTTCCTCTGGTTGGAGTGAGTGAGACCTTGTCCCGGTCGCAAATTATGAGGTGTTAATTGCTGAAGCAGAATTCAAAGAAGGCTCTCATTGTAGTTCAAAGCCTCCCACGGAGCGCCACTTGTAGGAATCTGATCCATGTAAAGATAATCAGCCTCATTAGCAGCAGTTTATATCCCCAGATAAACAAAGGAAAAGTTAAGAGTCTACGAAGTCCAGCTTCATTAGACGGAGTAAGAAGGGAAAAGAGATAGAGAGAAGAACACGACTGCAGTCTTTGGCTGAACAAAGGATAATAATGGCTTCTCTTTATTCAAGCAGAGTATATCAGAAACGAAACTTAAGCTACATAGCCAATCAGAACGTCAGAACCCAAATAAGGAGAAGAAAGGAGAATTCTTTTTCACTATTCTACGCATGCCCACAATCAAGCGTTGTCTCTCAGTAAGCAAAGAGGCTTTTGTTTACAATATGTTTAGGAAGACAGGCAAGACAGAAACCAGATACATTCCTACAGTGGCTCAGTGGTTAAGAAGCTCGCTTTATTAGTTGGAAGACCAGCAAGTCGGCAGTTCGAGACCCGGGTACTGTATGATGTTTTGAGCACCCGTCTCTGTCCCAGCTCCTGACAACCTAGCAGTCTGAAAACAAGAAATTGCAAGTAGATAAATAGGGACCACTTTGGTGGGAAAAGATCTTGGGGACATGAAAGGAGCCTCATTTGGGCGTCCCCTGAGCAGAGTTTCTCCAGCAAAAATGCTTTCAACTCAGAGTAATTTCTGACATGAAATTATTATTATAATGTAAACACTTTATGTCCCCTTCACACCATAAACCAAGGTAGTGTTTTGTTTGCAGCAGAAAAGGTGACCATTAGACAAACAGAATATAAATTTTAAAAACCCATAGCCAATAATGAATGCCAAATGTCCTTTGAACTCAAAAGGTGAAATGTGGGTTTTTTCTCTCTCTCATATGGTATTCTTTAGATTATAGCTCCTGAGAAGTTGACCACTTCTCAGTCTTTTGTATAACAGTGAGATTACGAAGGCCTTAAACTGTGCTGTGAACAGGCTTGCTAACTGTCTGGTTATCAGTTTGACTTGTAGTAAATGCCACAAACAGAATTTATGGCATTAGATATTCACATGCATTTGCGTCCATCTGACACAGTTCTCTTCCAGGTGAGGATGAGAAAGGAGAACTGGCTTCAGCCTTGCTTTCAGAATGACGCAAAACCTTGATAATGTCACAGAATATGGGAATGCTCTCCAGGGCATTGTATAAAGCACTGGGTGTTTATATGTATTTTTATTTGCATACTTTTTCTTTTTTATTTTATTAAAAGTATCATACTATAAGTTTAAGTTTAATAATAACATTTAATAGCATGTTTTAGTAGATTTATCAAACCAGGTAGTTCAGAAGAAGTTTGAATCTATATACAATATTAACAAGGTTATAAAAATGGAAATTAGAAATTAACTACTATGTCAGAATATTGTATCAATATAAATAGTAAAAAATCTTGTATGTATTGATGCTATTTTTTTCTTTTCTTATTTTTCTTATTTTGTTTATGTATGTTTTATTGTTGAATTATTGTATGTCTGTTTAGAAAATTCAATAAAATTTAATTTAAAAAATTATTTAAAAAAAAAGAATATGGAATAATTGTCAAGACCCTCACGTTTGCATACAATCAGAAAGCCAAATATATATATATGAGTTTTTGAAACGGAGATGAGCACTGAACCCTAGAGTCAGATATGACTGGCTTTTGAGCAAGGGAAACCTGTAGGGATATGAACCACGAAATCACAACAAAAGATGGCAGGGTATCTCTAGCCCCAAGTACAGCCTTCCTGGGCTGTGGGCTACAAAAACCATCCTCTTTGGCCATTGGTCCTGGCTGATGGGATTTGTAGCCCCTGAGACATGGAGGGACCATAGTTGGGAAGTCCACCCTTATTTTTGGGGTTACGGCTGCTTGAGATGGGTGATATTAATGAGGTGAAAAGGGGTGCATCCTTTAGGGACAGCAGAGATAAAGTCAAACAGATGAGATTCGAAGGGGAAAGAATTGAAAGCTTGCCTTAACCCATCTGATCAGATTAAGCGGCATTGTACTAGGTATGAATACATAAGTCAGTATCTTATTGCTAATCAAGCATAGAATCACTGAGCTGGAAGGGACCTTTTATGCCAGGGGTTCCCAACCTAATGCCTATGGGCCAGCCCCGGCCTGCAGCCACAATTAATCAGGCCCATGATGAGGACCCTATTGGCGCCACCGGAAGCACCACAAATGCAGTGGAAGTGCCAAAATCTCACATGAAGTGCCGAAATATCACTGAAATCTTGCAGGAAGGGCTGAAATCTTGCCAAAATCTCACAGAAAGTGCTCAAAATGTGGCAAAAATGGAGCATAGACAGCCAAAAATACAACAAAAATGTGCTGTCCTCGCTTCCTCCACCGCTGGAAGTGGTGGAAGCAGCAGGAGGAACCATGCCTCCATAGCTGTCAAGTATCCCTTATGGGCCAGGAAAACCCCTTATTTTACCCTCTTTCCCGCCATCATCCCTTATTAATTAGACTACAATGCCCTATTGCCACCATTGGAGGGCAGCATAGGATAAGCATAGCTGTCAAGTATTCCGTATTTGCCGGGAAATTTCACTTATTTCCAAATCCAAAACTTGACAGGTATGCATGCCTCCAGCCAGCTCAACTGTCTGGCCCACAGTGTGAAAAGGTTGACCACCCCTGTTTTAGGCCATCGAGTCCAACTCCCTGCTCAGAGCAGGAATCCAAATCAAAGCAGATCTGGCAGATGATTGTCGAGTTTTCTCCTCCATGCCTCCAGCAATGGAGCGGTAATTGGTCCCATTGTCATACTGCTCTAACAGATCAGATGTTTTTTTCATGATATTCAGTCTAGATCTGGCTTCCTGTAGTTTGAGCCTGTTATTATGTGTCCTGCACGCTGGGATGATTGAGAACAAATCCTGATCCTCCCTTTTATAACTAACATTCAAATATTTGAACAGTGCTCATATATCGTTCCTTGGTCTCCTTTTCTCAAGGTTAATCACACCCAATTCTTTCAGTTTTTACTCATATGGCTTGGTTTCCAGTCCCCTGATCATGCTTGTTGCCGTCCTCTGAATGTGTTCGAGTCAATATCCTTCTTAAAGCATGGTTGTCTCTGTAGGACTTTCATGTCCCCTACTGGGGAGATGCTTTAGAGCAGAGATGGCCAACTTATTCACACCCGTGAGCCAGATCACATGCTCTCGGACAGGCATGGCTGAAGGCATGGTTCCTCCTGCCAATTCTGCCAATTCCAGTGGCAGAGGGAGTGAGGGTGGCAAGCTTTCACTGCATTTTTTGGCTGTTTTTGCTGCTTTTTGCCACATTTTGGGCACTTTCCACAAGATTTCGGCACTTCTCATGAGATTTTGGTGAGGTTTTGGCACTTCACATGAGATTTCGGCACCACATGCATTTTCGGCACTTCTGGTGGCAGCGGCAGGTCCTCATTGCGGGGCTGATGAAGTGGCGCCGCGGGCTGGGTCTGGCCCAGGGGTCATAGGTTGGGAACCCCTGCTTTAGAGCTTTGGGCCCTTCATGTTCGCCTCCATCTTGTTGAACATGCCAGCTAATGAGACTTGCGCTCTTTCAGGGTGCTGCATTCCCTCACCCACACTCTCAGCCTGATTTCTGGTTAATAAATTATAATAACTCAGAATTTACCTACTCTTTGGCAGTCCTCTCTCCTAATGTTTATTGTTTTGGAACTTTGGGCCATTGCAGTCAGATGATCAGCTGTGACCTCAAACTCTCCGTGGTTTTGGCCTTGTTTCTTTGTTTATATGCACCTGTTCCAAGAATGTTGCCACCTTTGACCATGGAGGTGTATGCATACTTTGGGCAACCAATGTGAAGCCTCCCTGCCCATCTTGAGAATGTGGGTGTGAACAGGAATGGCTTAGCTGGGCAACTTGCCAATGCCGACTGGCACTTAGAAAGTCAACCACCCATGCTTTGCTTTGTTTATTTGTGTCAGATAAACCAGCAGCATATAAATAAATAAAATTCACTTTGGGTCGAAAGGAATTTTTCTGGAGAAACTCCGCACAGCGAACATCGGAATGAGGCTCCTTTCATGTCCCCAAGATCCGTTGTGCAGCACTCGAGTATCAAGTCTCCAAGCTCAGCATCTTAACCACTTAGCCACTGCAGTGCTGCTAAAAGGGTAAATGTTTCCCTTGTTTGAAAGCCAGTAGTATCTGACTCTAGGGTTCAGTGCTCATCTCTGTTTCAAAGCCGAAGAGCCAGTGCTGTCTGCTTCTGCAGACGTTTCCGTGGTCAATATCACGTGGCAATATCATGTGGCAGGCATGACTAGACACCGGAGTGCACAGAACACTGTTTACTTTCCCACTGAAGTAGTCCCTATTGATCTACTTGCAATGTCTTGCTTTCGAACTGCTAGGTTGGCAGGAGCTGGGACAGACGATGGGAGCTCATTCCGTCCTGCTGTCCTCTGGAATCGAACTGCTGACCTCCCACCTTCCAGTCAGCATCTTAGCCACTTGAGCCACTGCAGTGCTGCTACCAGCATATAATAACATACAAAGCTAAAATTAACACATCTAAAAAAAAAAGAATTTAAAAGGGCTAGATGACATCCACCCAATATCAGGCCACATCAAGAGCATTTCCTCTTGCCAACATAAGGTCCTCCTCAGTGCATGTTGAGGGGCACTGTGTGCATTTATCATATGGGAGATCATTTGTACTCTGCAAGCACACAGACTGTCATCTACAGGGAAACCTCACTGTCTCAGATTAGCCCTTGATCTTCCTACCCCTGCACGCAGTCTACTTAATGCTTTCCATGCAGGCCATGGTTGTTCATGGCCAGGCGGTAGAGAGTCATGTGGTTCTGCCCAGTTATCTGGTAGCTCTTTGCTCACCTTCCATAGTTCAAAAGTGGACTTTTGGGGCTGGTTGTTCAGAGGAGCAGAAGTTGTGAGGAAGCGATGCCTTGCTTTCAGTCTCTGCTAGGGTAGTTAGTGATCAAACAGCAGGTGTATTGCAACTCATGCTGTAATATCAGCTTACTTTGGCTCATGTTGTTTCCCCAGTAGAAGGTCCGAGCCTTGAAGAACTCAACTGATGTAGTAGCCCCAACCATTTTAGGGTGAAAGAAAAGCCCTGGCGCCGGTAGTTTCAGGTACAGGTGCTGCTGTCTGGAATACCCGCAACCCTTCTGAGTGCAACTTCTTGCAAGGTTGATGGATGTCTTTTCTCAAAGCACTAAATTCAGTTTCCAAGAAGGTCTGGGTAGCTGCATTCCATCATTGGCTAAAATCCAAAGGTGGCTCCACAGCAATCACCATAACAGCAAGTCTCTCTCGGGGATAGGGTTGTATCTCATAGGGATCTGGACAAACTAAGTCTTGCTATGTCTTGTGAAGGTTCAATTTTGATGAAATATGCCCCAAAGACATTTGCCTGGAAAAGTAATACATTAGCAGCTAGCTGTCTGTTAAAGGAGGCCTTAAGGCAGAGGTTCTCAACCTACAGCCCGTGGGCCAGACCTGGCTCATAGCACCATTTCATGCAGGCCAGCCATAAAATGCATACATAAATGTTCCCACAGCTATCATAAATATGGAAGTCGCCACATTTATGGCTGTTGTAAAAGGAAAGCATTAAAGTCCCTTAGGTGGCAGTTGTGAACACCTGGGTTGAGATAAAAGGGGCAATTACCACTTGGTTGTACAATAGCTTTTAAAAACCTACAAATATGGTTCCCACCTGAAATAGCACCGCCTTTTTAGTTGCTACCTTTTGGCTTTCTCGTTCCTTTTAAAAATTGCTTTTCATTGCAACACGCTTTCCAAAGGAGTAGCGTAAACAGAATTTCCTTCCGCCAAATACTCAGTTTTTGTTTTAATTATGAGAGAACCAAGTTGACATTTAGGAGGTATGAAAGCCAATGAATAATTACAGTCCTGGCTTTGTATTAGTCTAGCAGGTGTGGAACAGGATGGTTCAAGATTTCCACAGGGTGGTGGTGGTGGCGGCGGGAATCACCAGACTTCACCATGTTAAGCAGAAAACAGTCGCTGTATAAACCATGCTGTTAATTTTTCATTCCACCTTGTTCAACACGGTCAGCAGGTTACCAACACAGCCACATGGAGCCATGAAAAATTAATCCAGCACTTGAGTTTGGTTCATTAGAAGTGCTGTGGGTCAACTCTTTCCCAATTGTGCTCTCTCACATGGCGCCAGTAAGATCAAGGCATGTGCTAATTGGACGTTTTGGACCAGACAGAACCCCATGAGCTTCTGGTCTTTGAATCCGAATAAAGAGAGACAACTACCAGTGCCTTTGAAAGTTTATTATATTGATCTTCAGCAGGGATGCAGCATGATAACACATTGTCATCATCATCGGCTGCTACTTATATCCGAGCATACATTTTTCTTGGAAGTCATTTTCTCAGTTGGTGGAAGTAACTCAATAAACCAATCCTGGCATGAAACATGCGACCACACACAGGACATTGAATAGATGGTGGAGGGCGTAGTTGAGTTTGATGAAGCTTTTGCGTTTGTTGCTTAGCGTCCTCATGTCTGCGATGTTCTCCTTCGAAGTAGATCAGTAACATGCAGCCACATATAGTACACTGAATAGATCCAAGGTGCCCAAACTATGGCCTGTGGTCTGGATCTGGCCCACACCACCAAGTCATCAGGCCCACGGTGCTCTTGTCGCTCACAGAAGCTGTAGTAAAATGCGCCCATGCACATTTTACTTCCAATTCCAGGAGCGACTAGGATGGCATGGGAGCTGGATCCAGCCCATGGGCCATAGTTTGGGCAACCCTGAAATAGAAGGTGGAGGGCATAGTTGAGTTTGACGAAGCTTCAGTGCTTGTTGCTTAGCCTCTTCATGTATGCAGCGTTCTCCTTCTAAGTGATCAGTAGCAGTAGAGATGGTTTGGCACCAAAGTGGGCGATCTTTGGCCACTGCTTCTCAAGTTTGTGGGTTTATACCTGATACCTTCATGGTTTGTTTCAGTCGGTCCTTATAATACTTCAAAGGAGCTCTGCAAGGCCTTGTAAAAGAGTTACGTTCCCCATAAAGAATTTGACGAGGAAGCCTGGGACCATCCATATGGCGGACATGCCCTATCCATAAAGCTAGATAACACATAACAAAACAGAAAATGCAGACAACTATGGTCTCATGTTATAATGGGCTGGCAATGAGATGCGAGAGGCAGCCATGTGGCAAAGTCCAGCCCCGACCTGAGTCAGGGGTATGCCTGGGGGCGAAGACATGTGCCTAGGGCAATCGTGCCACCCCCTTACAGAAGGCTTGCGTACGTCGCATTTCCTCATGGCCCAGCTACAACGGTGGCTCTGGAGACTGCCTTGAGGTTAATGGACAACCTGCAGTTAATTGCCTTGGGCTGGCGAAGCCCATTGTTCCTGCCCTAATCTTGGAGCCTATGTGTATTGGCTCTGGGCACATAGACTTGTTCCTTGTTTGCTAGTGTCTGCTTTCCTGACTCTATTTGCCCTCAGCCTTGGCTATTGTTAATTCCTAACCTACTCGCTTATTTCCCAATTTCCCATCCAGCCGAGCCCGGTTGGTTCTCGGGACTGTGGCCACCTGAGCAAACCCCTGGGGAGAGGTTAAGCCAATTGATGAGGGGCACCCATAGTCTCAGTTGAGTTGGGTCAGTCAAGATTACAGCAGAAGGTCTACCATGGTTTTTTTAAATATCCAGCCACTATTTGTAAGGATAACTGTTCCCATTAAACCCTTCCACCTGACTGAGACCTCCTCTCATTTAGGAAGCTAGCATAAGGCCTTTGCTGCTTCAGAGCACATATGGCTCTTCTCCAGGCTAGGGAGATCTATGATAGGTTTCAATCCCTGGTTGTTTCTGTTTGCAAACCAACCAAATCAGATAGGATGTTCGGAATAAGGTAGCGATTGCTAAAAAGGTGCAAAAGCAACTGGAATAGTCCCACCAGCCTATGCTTCAAATAAAAAAATCCAAAAGTTTGAAAACTTCGTTATATATATAAAGGTGGATTCAGGAATACAAAACATTATAAAAATAAGGAAAAACATTTTTCTTTCCCACCCTTTCCCATTGTTAAAACAATAAGGTATAACTAGGTAAAGGTAAAGGTTTCCCTTGCTCGAAAGTCAGTCGTATCTAACTCTAGGGTTCAGTGCTCATCTCTGTTTCAAAGCCGAAGAGCCGGTGTTGTCTACTTCTGCAGACGTTTCTGTGGTCATGTGTCAGGCATGCCTGGACACCAGAGCGCACAAATGCTGTTTACCTTCCCACCAAAGTGGTTCCTATTTATCTACTTGCAATTTCTTGCTTTTGAACTGCTAGGTTGGCAGGAGCTGGGACAAAGACGGGAGCTCATTCCGTACAAATAAAGACTAAATTTCTCTACCTTCTACTCACTAGTCTCTGTAGCCATCATCCCCTCCTCCTTAAGCATGGTGTTTCTCTCCTCTATCCTAAGATTAACACTCCCATCTTCCATCCTTTGTTCCACCTTTTCTCTAGCTTATCCAGTAAAATACCAACTTTTAATGACAATCATCTTCCATTCTATTCTCATGTTCCCAGGTTGTTTTGACTATCTTCAGAGGACAAGAATTTGCACCTTCAGTGTGCCTCAAGGCCACATTCCTCTCTCTCTCTCTGACGAAGGAAAATGAATGAACAGAATCCATTTTAAATCACAAAATCAAGACCCTTTTTAAAATTCCTTACACCATTGATTGAAAATGGCAGGTACGAATAGAAGATTGTCTTTTGGCTTGATAATTTAGGGAATGCATGAGGGCACATCCAAAAGTCTGGCCAGGTTATCCTGCTATGGTCATAGAGTAGGCCACACTGCCAGTGACTCTGGAATCCCTCCTGATGGAGGGCAGCAACTTCATCAATGCTGGCCTGGGGGCTGAGGAGGACTTTGTGTGCCAAAAGGGCTCAGGTCAAGAAGGTGACTCAAAGGAACTGGATAGGTGGTACTATGGGTGTCACACTGCGATGCAGAAGGCAAGAAGAAGAAGGAGCGCAGTTCAAAGAGCAGTGTCGAGTGGAGAAAGCAATGGCCAGATCTACGCCCATTGCATCAACGGTGCCATCCATCCACCTCATCCTCTGCCACCCTTTTCTCCTTTTGCTGTCAATCTTTCCCAGCATCAAGGCCTTCTCACGTGAGTCCTCTCTTCTCATTTGGTGGCCAAAGGACTTGAGCTTCAGCTTCAGTATTTCTCCTTCCTGTTGTGTTCTCAAACACTGTACCTTTATACAATGTACCTATTCATGTGTAACCAATGTATCCTTTCTACTTGTAACATGATAACCCTCAGCTGCATCACTGTAACCCTAATAGGACGCGAGCTAGTGACCACTAGATGGCAGTAGCGAGCATCCAGCTCATTAGCCCAGACTCACCTAAGAACAACAGCGCGGGAAGATTCCCGCCACTACCTTCACCTGGACAAGAAGGGCGTGACCCACAATGACGTCACGCGGGCAGCAACCAATAGACTGTCAAGGAGCCACATTCAAATGTATAGCCACTGTATATATTGAGCTGTTCGTCCGCCATTACCACATGTTCCCTCTGACCAGCATGTAATAAAGTTGTGTTAAGCCAGCTCTTCGGCTGTCCTGGTGTCTTGGTTCCCATACACTCCCATACACTAAACTTCCAAGGAGCAGTCAGGGTTGATTTCCTTCAGGATGGACTGATCTGATCTCTTTGCAGTCCTGGGGACTCTCAAGAGTCTCCTCCAGCACCACAGTCCAAAGGTATCTATTCTTCTGCACGTTGTGCCCATGTGGTGGGGACCATTTGCAAGGTCCCTCAGTCTTTATCATCACACAGTATGGACGGTTCACCATATCGCTCTTCTGCGTTTGTTCCCATGGAAACCAGCTGCTCTTTGGTAGATTGTGCAAGACAGAAGAATGGCCCTGAAGACCTATTGTTGTTCAAATGATGCTCTGACACCCACGACTTTTCCAGATGTATGGGGGCTGTAAAACCTGCCCAAGTTACAGGAGAAGAAAACATTTAATTAGATCTGACAGCCTGGATGAAATTCATCCTTTCGAACCTCCCACTCACCAAGTAGTGCGCTGTTGGGCTCTCTCCCTCCAACTCAATGAACCATGCTACTTTCTCTGGCTACAGACAATGGCTGATGTGTCCCTTCTGTTCTGTGAGTGATCAGGCAAACATTTCCTGACCAATCTTCCTTCAAGGTGCTAACTAGGTGGACCAGGGTAAGTTACATCCTATTTCCTTCTACTCTTTTGGTGCTAGCAGCTTGTAGGAAGAACAGGCACTTGTGGCCATTTATTTCAGGATAAAAATTGGCCCCTTTTTTTTTGGACAATTAGCACCTCCACCTTTGAGGGAACACTACAAAATGCTTCACCCCAAACATGGGCGGGTTAGAATTTGGCGGTGGCAGCTGCTACTCATACCCAAGCATACATGTTCCTGGAAGTCATTTTCTCAGTTGATGGATGTGCTCTGGTGACTCCATGAACCGATCCTGGCACATATAGTACACTGAATAGATCCAGAGTGCCCAAACTATGGCCTGTGGTCTAGATATGGCCCACACCACCAAGTCATCTGGCCCATGGTTGTCTTGTCACTCCCAGAAACAGAAGTAAAATGCACCCGTGCACATTTTACTTCCACTTCAAGGAGCGACTAGGATAGCGTGGGAGCTGGATCTGGCCTACGGGCCATAGTTTTGGCAACCCTGAAATAGAAGGTGGAGGGCGTAGTTGAGTTTGACAAAACTTTTGTGCTTGTTGCTTAGCCTCTTCATGTCTGTGGCATTCCCCTTCGAAGTGATCGGTAGCAGAAGAGATGCTCTGGCGCCAAAGTGGGCGATCTGTGGCTGCTGTTCCCAAGTTTGTCGGTTTATACCTGACACCTTCATGGTCTGTTTCAGCTGGGTCTTATAAAGCTTCAGAGGAGCTCCTCGAGGTCTTGTACCAGAGCTAAGTTCCCCATAGAGAATTTAATGAGGAAGCCTGGAACTATCCATACGGTGGACATGACCTATCCATCTAAGACGATGGCCTTCTCAAGGGTTAGAATTAATGTCTTGACAAAATTGTGCCACCAGATGGTGCAAGAAAGTAGATGAGAAAACAATCCCTCTGCTTTTCCTTCCTACCAGCAGCTATCCTGAATCTTAAAGAAAAATCAATTTCCGTTTTACCATAGTATTAACTTGCAAACAGCCACGGGACAAACAAACAAACAAACAGCAGGCTAAGCTCTGCGACAAGAGATGAATGATGCAGCCTTGGATCACACAGCCAAAGTAGCCTATGGACATGCGTTAAATACAAAGTGGCCAGAAACTATGGTAAATGGGGTGGGAAAAAACATACATTTTAAAACAAATGCCTTAAATACTAATAAAAATGATTTGATTGGTAACTGATGTGTATCAGGACATTTTTATGCCTGTTCATCAGACTGGTGGAATCTTAATTGCTGGCTGAACACATAGGCCGGATCCTCCTTGCAATGTCTTGGCAAATTAAATTCTTGAAATATATTATCTCCAGCTTCCTTCTCCTCCTCCATCAAGATCCTCCTCCTCCTTCTTCAGCCGCTGCAGTTCCTGATGACTGCACATTTCTTAACTAATCAGATGCAATGGGACCTAAAAGCATATCTGTCAACCTTCCCGGATTGTCCGGGATTTCCCAATTTTCGGTGCCAATTTGCGCCATTTCCCGCCCCGCACTGCCGATACCCCGGAATTTGGCAGCGGGGGCAAGGTCGCATTCTACGCATGCATAGAAGGGTTTTACGCTTAGGTAGAATCTTTCTACGCATGTGTAGAAGGCTATGCTTGTGTAGAAGGGGGCTACGCAAGCGTAAAACCCTTCTATGCATGCGTAGAACACGACCTGTGCAGAACCGTTCTGCGCAGGTCCTGGATTGGCCGGAGCCGCGGTTGACAGGTATGCCTAAAGGTCAACTCAGTGAGGGTACTTCTTGCTTGGAAACTCATCACCCAATGTAGCTACGTGGATTTTCAGCATGATTCTATTATAAAACAATGCAGAGGTAGGAGAAGGTTTTATAGATGGGAGCTTCCCATGCCAGTTGAATTTACAATTGGATTGCTACAATAAAGCCAGGTTAGAATGAGTGTGGCATTTCTCTCTTTTACTCTGAATAGCTTGTTTCCCCCACAACCAATTCAAGCCCTATGGTATCACACTTTTGTTACAAGCAAAAGGAGGGCAGAACGGTGAATTAAATTCAGGAAATAGTGACAACCGTTCAAAAAATATCAATATCAAAGTCTTAGTTTATTCAAATAGCTCAACAAAAAATTCATTAATTCATGTACATGAAGACTCAAAAAACGTAGTATATTCCATAAAGCAAAGAACTGCTCCAATAGGAAAAAAATCAATTCCAACATGTATCAATGGTTCTATAATCCATAGCAGGTTCTATAATCCATAATAACAATCCAAAACCCTTCCGGATATTTCTGGTTTTTCAGTTTAGTTTCTTCAGGGATCTATTAGAATAAAAATGATACATGAAATAATGTATTGATATTTTTGAATGGTTGTCACTATTTCCTGAATCACACTGTTGTTAGTCACAAACCTTGCAGATCTTCAGTTGATGCTGGATTGAGTTAGAGCTTCAAGCACAGAATATGGTTTAGATCTCAACACCAAGAAGATGAAATACAGTGGAACCTCACTTAACAAATGTCTTGGTTAACACAAAAACCACATAACAAAAGGAAATCCATAGAAAATAATGGCTTGGTTAACATCCCCTCCCGGAACAGATTAATTGTTTTTCAATGCAATCCTATGGGAAAATTCATTTCAGTTAACAAATTTTGCTTTACAAATTTTTCGTAGTACAAAAGGTCCCGGAGAACGCATTAAATTTGTTAAGCGAGATTCCACTGTATCTGGTTACAAGCCGAACACCAACTCATGGCAAGCTAATAGCAGGAACACAAGAAATAAAAAAGTGGATAAAATTGTCTATTTGGGGAGTATGTTAAATGAAAATTGAGATCCCAAGATAGAGATTAAACTACAAATAAGAACATAGAACATAAGAACAGCCTTGCTGGACCAGTCCACAGGAGCCCATCCAGTCCAGCATTCTGTCTCACACAGTGGCTCACCATTTCCTTCAGGGGATTCCCAAGGAGATGCCTTCACTTGGTTGGAGTAGAGCTGCTTTAGAGGCCCGTGCGGGGTTAGATTGCAAACTAGTAACAAAGGAAGAATATAGTCTTACTAGGTAGAAAGGTAGTAAACGTGTACATTTTTGAGGCCCAGAATACTGCACTTGTTAAAATGGATTCTGAGGGAACAGCTGTAGTTACCTGCAATACTTGTGCCATGTTTGTGTTCTTGCCAAAGCATATGGATAACTACACTTGCAGCAAGTGCAAGCTGGTTGCACTACTAGAAGAGAAGGTCCAGCAGCTAGAGGCCCGCATATCTAACCATCAACAAATTAAGGAGCTTGAGCTGTTCTTGGACAGAGCGGAGCAGACTATGCTGGACAAAGAAGAGACAGGGCACAGTTCTGAGGGAGAAGGCCCTTCACTAACTCAGGAGGGAGATGTTTGGAGGAATGTGACTCAAAGGAGGAGAAGAGTAGGGGATCACTCTGATACTGAAATTACAGAATAAATTTGAGGCTCTTTCCCTCATTACACCTGATGAGGAACACACAGAGGAACAACTGGTTCCACCTGATGATCTCTCCTTCATCACACTTGATGAGATCCAGGAAGATAAACAACAGGAACAAACTGAGGTTCTCTCCATTAATATGGTTGATGAGGTGCATGTAGATGAACAGATTGCAGGAGAGAGGCTCCTTGTACTAGGCGATTCAATAATTAGAAATACAGTGAAATGGATTTGTGATGCACATGATAACCGTATGGTGACTTGCCTGCCAGGTGCAAAAATTGCAGACATCACAAGAAATCTAGATAGATTGTTAGAGAGAACTGGGAACGAGCCAGTTGTCATGGTACACATTGGTACCAATGATGTTGGGAAGGCCAAGCGGTCTGTCCTGAAAGCCAAATTTAGGTTGTTAGGAAGAAGATTGAAGTCCCAGACTTCCAAGGTAGCATTTTCAGAAGTGCTGCCTGTCCCTCGCGCAGGACCTACCAGGCAGGCAGAGCTCAGAAGCCTCAATGCATGGATGAGGCGGTGGTGTCGAGAGGAGGGTATCAGATTTGTTAGGAACTGGAGAACATTTTGGGACAAGCCAAATCTGTTCAGGAGGGATGGGTTGCATTTAAACCATGATGGGACCAGATTGCTGGCACTCAACATCAAAAAGGCTGCAGAGCAGCTTTTAAACTGATAACTGGGGGAAAGCCGACAGGAGCTGGGCAGCATCCGCTTCGGGAAAGTGTGTACTTGAGTAGTGAGGAGGATGCAAAAATTACTGAGCAGAGCAAGGAGCTAGTCACCAGCACTCTAGCAGAAGGATGCAAGAGGCAGTCTAGCAATGCAACTGGACTCAAAAGACTGTATCAGGAAAGCATATATAAATGCTTGTATACAAATGCCAGAAGCCTCCGGAACAAAATAGGGGAGCTGGAATACTTAGCAATAGATAAGAATATTGATATTATTGGTATCACTGAAACCTGGTGGATGGATGATAACCAATGGGATACAGTTATCCCAGGCTACAAACTGTACAGGAAGGATAGGAAGGGGCAAACAGGAGGTGGTGTAGCCTTGTATGTCAAAGAAGTGATAAAATCGTATGAATTGGGATATCTAGGTGATTTAGAGTCACCATTAGAAGCTCTGTGGGTAAGAGTACCAGGCCACAAGGATGGTCTAACAGTAGGCATATACTATCGGCCTCCGACCCAAACTCTTGAGGGAGACTGGCAGTTGGAGAATGTTGTAAAGGAGGCATCCAAGAAGGGAAGCCTGGTTATAATGGGGGACTTCAATTACCCTCACATAGACTGGGTGAACTGTTGTTCAGCACATGATAAAGAGATAAAGTTCCTAGATATGCTAAATGATTGTTCCCTGGGACAGATGGTTGAAGACCCAACTAGAGGTACAAGAATCCTTGACTTGATCCTGAGTAATACTCAGGATCTGGTGCAAGATGTTAATGTGACTGATCCAATAGGGAACAGTGACCACAACTCAATTATGTTTAACTTGATCATAGACTGCAAGTCACTGATAAAATCTAACACAGAGACCTTAAATTTTCAAAAAGGAAATTTCCCAAAGATGAGGAAACTAGTAAAAAAGAAACTGAAAGGGAAAATTGAGAGAGTCCAAACACTCCAAGAGGCATGGAGGTTGTTTACAAAAACAATAACAGAGGCCCAATTGGAATATATACCCAAAAAGAAAAAGGGCACTGCCAGTTCCAAGAGGACTCCGATGTGGCTTACAGGAGCTGTTCAGGAAGTGATCAAGAGCAAGAAAAGCTCATTTAGAAGATGGAAGGCTTGTCCAAATGAGGACAGCAACAAGGAAAGTAAACGCTCCCCAAACGAGAAGTAGATAATGATGTGTATATAACTTTAATTGATGACAGCCTTCATTGTCCCACCGAGTAATACACCGTCCACCTTTGTCTATGGACACTTCGCTTGTGGCCACTGCAAATACTGCGGTCACATGTGGTGCACCAAAAGTGTCAAAGTACCATCCAGCAATTTCATTTTGGAGCTCACCACGTTCTCAAACTGCAACTCCAGGGACACCGTCTATATGTTAATTTGCCCATGTCAGTTAGCTTATGTGGGACAATCCAGGCGACCCCTCAAGATATGCTTGGGCGAGCACCTTTCACGCATCAGAAATCGAACCATTACTGCTCCCCTCGTCAATCATTTCCTCGAGAAAAAGCATACACTAAGAGACATCAAGGTAGTCATACTGGAAACATTTGTGCCAAATAAATATCAAATTAGAGATGTTGAACGTCACCTGTTACAAAGAGAGGCATTTTATATTCATCATTTTAATACCTTAATGTCTCACGGACTTAACACGGAATGGGAACTCTCTGCATTTCTGTAATTTTGTATTTCTGTAACTACATTATCTCATGTCCTTCTTTATAATATAGGTTTTCACCATTGCCCCTTTAAGTAGTTCTCAGCAACTCTTGACAAAAGGGAGGTAAGGCGTCAAAAAGATTTAGCACACAGGTGTTCGCTCTGAATTGGGTTATATATGGAGTAGCGTTTTGTATGTGGTTAACGCGTGCACACAGTTGAATACGATTTAAGAGGTGCGAGACACGTGAGATATTTGTCCTTAGGTATGTACCTTATCCGTCGCATTCATGGTTTGTCTATTATATATTTTTATACCATTATATAAGCGATACACTTATTGTCATTATAATCTTATCGATATAACATATGAGAAACTTTGCGTATGTACACATATATACTAGAGAGATATATATATACAGACAGATATATACATATATTTTTTTCATACTTGTAGACGCTTGAGAAAGCAATCCGAAATGTCCCATTACCGGAAGGACATCGCCAGGACGTCTACTACTTTTTGATGACACAAGCCGCATGAGAGTCCTTCTAGACCCATCACTCCGGGTTCCCCACATTGGCACCCCACAGCGCTGATAGTGATTTTTCCGCCGCAGACAACCGAGCTGGCACGCTGTTGTGACAGCACTATTATACGAACTGTGTTCTCTGAGCAACCATCGGATTCTACGAATTCTCCTATGTGCGCGGTCGAACACACGAAGGCTCTCACCCGTCGAAACTCCATTCAATGAAAGAGGGTTATTACATAGTTTGAACTTGATTCAGGGCAGACAGTCAACTTGAACACGTCTTGATTTAAGATTTCTCTAAAAGAGACATTAGTTATACTTTCGCAAGTGATTATACTGCAGCCCGCATTTCAGGATCACCTCTATATTACATTAGCATATGAAGGCTGTCATCAATTAAAGTTATATACACATCATTATCTACTTCTCGTTTGGGAAGTGTTTACTTTCCTTGTCGCTTTAGCTACACCCCTGCCGCTCACCCCATTACGACAAATGAGGACAGCAGGCAGAAACATAAATTCTGGCAGAACAAATGCAAGGCAACAATCAGAAAAGCAAAGCGTATAGCTAAAAATACGCAGAGAAATAACAAAGACTTCTTTAAGTACATTAGAAGTAAGAACCCAACTAGGAAGGCCATTGGACCATTAGATGACAATTGAAGGCAAGGGGTTATTAAAGAGGAAACAGAGATTGCAGAGAGACTCAATGAATTCTTTGCTTCAGTATTCACAGAGGAAGACAGAGACCACATGCCCAAAACAGAGCCTATCTTCGTAGGGAGGGAAACCGAAGAATTAAGCAAGATAGAAATAACCAGGGAGGAGGTCCTTGCATGTCTTGTTAAGCTAAACACTAACAAATCACCAGGACCAGATGGCATCCATCCACGAGTTCTCAGGGAACTTAAAGATGAAATTGCTGATCTCCTAGCCAAAATATATAATCTTTCCCTCAAATCAGGCTTTGTGCCTGATGACTGGAAGGTAGCGAATGTAACACCAATTTTCAAAAAAGGATCCAGGGGTGATCCAGGAAATTACCGACCTGTCAGTTTGACATGTGTCCCAGGTAAAGTAATGGAAACCATCCTAAAAGATAGAATTAATAGGCACATAGAAGAGAAGGCACTGCTAAAGGAGAGCCAACATGGCTTTTACAAGGGCAAATCATGCCTCACTAATCTGTTGGAATTTTTTGAGAGTGTCAACAAGCATGTGGATAAGGGGGATCCAGTTGACATTGTTTATCTGGACTTTCAGAAGGCTTTTGACAAGGTCCCACACCAAAGGCTCTTGAATAAACTTACCAGTCATGGAATAAAGGGACAGGTCTTGTCCTGGATCAGCAACTGGCTAAGGGACAGGAAACAGAGGGTAGCACTAAATGGACACTTCTCCAAGTGGAGGGAAGTAAAGAGTGGGGTCCCCTAAGGTTCAGTACTGGGACCCCTGCTTTTCAACCTCTTCATAAATGATCTAGAGGTAGGAGTAAAAAGCAAGGTAGCCAAATTTGCTGACAACACTAAATTATACAGGGTAGTGAAAACTGTGAGAGATTGTGAGGAGCTCCAGAGGTATCTCTTGACAATGGGGGAGTGGGCAAAACAGTGGCAAATGAGCTTCAACATTAGTAAGTGCAGAGTGATGCATGTTGGGGCAAAAAAAAACCAATTACATTTATAAACTGATGGGGTCTGAACTCTCTGCGACAAACCAGGAAAGGGACCTTGGTGTCCTGGTGGACAGCTCAATGAAGATGTCAACCCAGTGTGCCTCAGCAGTGAAAAAAGCAAAATCAATGTTAGGGATCATTAGGAAGGGTATAGAAAATAAGTCAGCAAGTGTCATTTTGCCTCTTTATAAATCTATGGTGAGGCCCCATCTGGAATACTGTGTACAGTTCTGGTCGCCATACCTCCAGAAAGATATTATGGAGTTGGAAAAAGTACAGAGGAGGGCAACCAGAATGATTAGGGGACTGGAACACCTTCCTTACCATCTGAGGCTGCAACTGTTGGGCCTTTTCACTCTTTAACGATGGCGTCTAAGAGGTGACCTGATTGAAGTTTATAAAATCATGCACGGTGTGGACAAAGTAGATAAGGAAAAACTGTTTTCCCTATCGTACAACACTAGAACTAGGGGACACTCCATGAAACTTTTGGGTACTAGTTCTCAAACAAATAAGAGAAAGTACTTTTTCACCCAGAGGATTACTGGTCTATGGAACTCCCTGTCAGAAGAAGTGGTGACAGCTGTCAGTCTTGACAGCTTTAAGAAAGGATTAGACAAGTTCATGGAGGACAAGGGTATCAATGGCTATAATTATGGATACTTAAGGACAACCTCGGGGTTGGAGAGATAGGCAGGATATCTCTCAATGCCATTTCCAGGGAATCCTAAGCAGGTGAAGGCACCTCCTTGGGAATACCCTGAAGGAAATGGTGAGCCACTGTGTGAGACAGAATGCTGGACTGGATTGGCTGTGGCCTGTTCCAGCAAGGCTGTTCTTATGTTCTTATGTTCTTATAGGATTCCCTGGAAATGGCATTGAGAGATAGACAATCCTGCCTATCTCTCCAACCCGGAGGTTGTCTTTAGGTATCCATAATTATAGCCATGGATACCATTGCCCTCCATGAACTTGTCTAATCCTTTCTTGAAGCTGTCAACACTGACAGCTGTTACCACTTCTTCTGGCAGGGAGTTCCAGAAGGCAATAGAAAAGGCAAGATCCACCTTCATAAAAATGCAACATTTGTTATGCGGTAGAGATCTAACTCCTGCTACAAAGATCCAAATTGTGAGATGTGACGTATTCCCAGTGTTGCTATATGGAGTCGAAGCTTGGACATTGACTAAAGCATCTGAAAAGAGAATGGAGGCTTTTGAAATGTGGATCTACAGACGGCTGCTAAGGATATCATGGGTTGACCATGTGACTAACCTAGAAGTATTGCACCGAATCGATAACGAACAAGAACTCTTTAAGGCCATCAAGCAAAGAAAGCTCCAATACCTTGAACATATCATGAGGAACAACATAAAAATATAGAATCCTCCAACTTGCTCTGCAAGGAAAGATCCCTGGGAAGGGATGCCCTGGACATAGATGGACTTCATGGCTGAAGAACCTGAGAGACTGGTGTGGCATGTCCTCAGAAGAACTGTTCTGAGGAGTTAAGAACAGAAAGACTATCGTCATGATGATAACCAATATCCAGAATGGATATTGAAGATGGTGTCACAAGAGGGTGGGAACAGGAAGCATTGATTTTATCTCCAAATAGGATAAACCTTTTCTCTAGAACAGTGATGGGCAGTCTTGGCCCTCCAGCTGTTCTTGAACTTCAATTCCCAGAAACCCTGACCAGCTGGTGTGTTGACTTGGGCTTCTGGGAATTGAAGTCTAAGAACACCTGGAGGGCCAAGACTGCCCATCTCTGCTAGAACCTCACAACTGCTGAAAAGAGGACATTACAGTTTACACAGCAGGCAACGCTACTCATAAGATGTATCTTCCATATCTCAGTCCTTAATTAATAGGCTGAAGCTCCTCCGGTGGCTTAGTGGTTAAGATGCTGAGCTTGGAGGCTAAAAGGTTGGGTTATGATACCCAAGGGCTGTATTTAGGGACATGAAAGGAGCCTCATTCGGGTGTCCCCAGAGCAGAGTTTTCCAAGCAAAAATCTTTTCAACCCAGAGTAATCTCTGACACGAAATTATCATTATTAATAGGCTATCTCTTGGGAACATATTTCTTGAGAAAAAGACATTTTGCATGGTTCACGACTACTTCTTCCCATTTGTCTGTTGCCAAATAAAAGCCTGCTAGCTCCTCACGCTTGTATAGACTGGGCTTTTGACTGAACAGAAGAGTAAGTAAGCCTGATTAGAAGTAATCTACCAAGAGATTAGGGAAAGTGTTTCAGGCCATTTTATCTAAGCTCATTCCATGATGCTCAGCAGCTTTCTGGAAGCACAAAATCAAGGCAAAATGGAAGCCAGTGAAATTCCCTCTCGCAGGAGCTTGGCCAAGCTTGTTTTTTTATAACCCTTCAGATAATTTATGGACAGGTGAAGACAACATTGTGGCCACAAGATTTTCTCTGATTTTATACATCAGATGCAAAAATTCACAAGAAACATAGTTAGTAAAGGTTTCCCTTGATCGAAAGCCAGTCGTATCCGACTCTAGGGTTCAGTGCTCTGAGCCAGGATTTGGCCAGTCCTGTTTTTTTTTTTGCATGCAGGTTCTCTAAGCAAGCCAAAATCCTTTGGAAACCATGGTTGAGAATTTCATAGGCATCCTTCCAAGGACAGGAAACATACTACTACAGACATCTGAAATGACCTGAGTGATTATGGAAGGCTCTCTCTCTCTCTTTCCATCCATCCATCCAACTTATTGGCCAGAAGGTCAGCAGTTTGAGACCCAAGTTTTGTGCAATGGAGTGAGCTCCCATTGTCTGTCTAACAATTTGAAAGCAAGAAATTACAAGTAGATAAACCTAGCAGTTTGAAAGCAAGAAATTGCAAGTAGATAAATAGGGACCACTTTGGTGGGAAGGTAACAGTGTTCCATGTGCTCTGGTGTCTAGTCATGCCTGCCACATGACCACGGAAACATCTGCAGAAGCAGACAGCGCTGGCTCTTTGGCTTAGAAACAGAGATGAGCACTGCACCCTAGAGTCGGATACGACTGGCTTTCGAGCAAGGGAAACCTTTACCTTTTTAAATAGGTACTGCTTCAGACAGAAAGGTAACAGCATTATGCTGTGTTTCCCTTTCTGTGCTGTTGCGCAGCCAGCTGGCCCTGGTTGGAAAAGGGGCTGCCGTCACCACCATTGGCGCTATTCTGACTAGTTATGCCTGCCACTTGACCACAGAAATGTCTGTTGTTGTTGTTCAGTCGCACAGTCAACTCCGACCCTTTGCGACCCCATGGACCATTTTCTTCCAGGCGCCTCTGTCCTCCACCATCCCCCTCAGCCCTCCCAGCTCTGTGCCCATTGTGTCTACAATACCATCTAGCCATCTCATCCTTGGCCTCCCCCTTCTTCTTTTGCCCTCCACCTTTCCCAACATCAATGCCTTCTCAAGTGAATCCTCCCTTCTCATTTGATGTCCAAAGTACTTTAGCTTCATCTTTACTATTTGACCTTCCAATGAGCAGTCAGGGTTAATTTCTTCTAAGATTGACCTATTTGTTCTCCTCGCTGTCCAGGGGACTCTCAAAACCCTCCTCCAACACCACATCTCAAAGGCATCTATTCTTCTACGTTCAGCCCTCGTAATTGTCCAGCTCTCACATCCGTACATTACCACTGGGAAAACCATTGCTTTGACTATTCTAATTTTTGTTTGCAATGTGATGTCTCTGCTTTTCACTATGTTCCCCAGATTTCTCATCGCTTGTCTCCCAAGAATCAGTCGCCTTTTTATTTCATGGCTACAATCCCCATCTGCAGTGATCTTTGATCCCAAGAAAGTGAAATCTGTCACTGCTTCTACTTCTTCCCCATCTATTTTCCAGGAACTGATTGGGCCTGTTGCCATTATCTTGGTTTTCTTGATATTGAGTCTCAGGCCAGCTTTTGCACTCTCCTCCTTCAGCCCAATCAAGAGATTCTTTAGGTCTTCCTCACTTTCTGCCATTAGGGTGGTATCGTCTGCATATCTCAGATTGTTGATGTTTCTCCCAGCGATTTTAATCCCATATTGTGATTCCTCCATCCCTGCACTGCGCATTATGTGCTCTGTGTATAGGTTGAATAAGCATGGTGACAAAATGCAGCCTTGTCTTACTCCTTTTCCTATTCCAAACCATTCTGTCATTCCGTGTTATGTCCTAACTGTTGCTTCTTGTTTCATGTACAGATTTCTCAGAAGGCATATGAGGTGCTCTGGAATTCCCATCTCTTTAATTACTTGCCACATCTTGTTGTGGTCCACACAGTCAAATGCCTTAGTGTAATCAATAAAACAAAAGTAAACTTGTTTCTGATATTCCTTTGTTTTCTCCATGATCCAGCGTATGTTGGCAATGTGGTCTCTAGTCCCCCTGCCTCTTCTGAAACCAGCCTGCACCTCTGGTAATTCTCTCTCCACATGTTGCTGAAGTCTATCCTGTATTATCTTGAGCATCACCTTGCTGGCATGTGGGATGAGCGCGATTGTTCGATAATTTGAACATTCTTTGGCATTGCCCTTTTTTGGGATTGGGACGTATACTGATCTTTTCCAATCCTGTGGCCACTGTTTTGTTTTCCAAATCTGCTGGCATATTGAATGCAGTAATTTGACGCCGTCATCTTTTAGCGCTTTGAAGAATTCAACTGGGATACCATCATCTCCACTAGCTTTGTTGTTTGCAGTGCTCTTTAGGGCCTTTATGACTTCGCTCTCCAGGATGTCTGGCTCAAGTTCAATTTCTTCATCATTGTGACTATCAGGAGTGTTGATGTCCTTTTTGTAAAGTTCCTCTGTGTACTCTTTCCATCTTTTCTTAATCTCTTCTGCATCAGCTAGCTCCTTTCCGTCTTTGTCCCTTATCATGGTCATTTTTGCTTTAAATGTTCCCTTGATTTCGCCGATTTTTTTGAAAAGATCTCTGGTTCTGCCTCTTTTGTTATTTTCCTCCATTTCTCTGCACTGTTCTTTTAGGTAGTTTTCCTTATCTCTCCTTGCTTTTCTTTGAAATTCTGTGTTCAACTGATTGTAGTTTTTCCTTTCTCCTTTGACTTTGGCGTTCCTTCTTTCCTCTGCTATTTTAAGAGCCTCATCAGACAACCACTTTGCTTTCTTACTCTTCTTTTCTTTTGGTATGGTTTTCTTTGCTGCTTCCTGCATGATGTCCCTCATCGCCGTCCATAATTCTTCTGGTACTCTGTCTACTGAGTCTAAGCCATTAAATCTGTTCATCACCTCCACCGCGTATTCTTTAGGGATGCTGTCTAGGTGATATCTTTCTGGTCTCCGTGTTTTCCCTATTTTCTTTAGTCTAAGCCTGAATTTTGCGATCAGTAGGTTGTGATCTGAGCCACAGTCTGCTCCAGGTCTTGTTTTTGCTGACTGTATGGAGGTTCTCCATCTTTGGCTGCAGAGTATGTAGTCAATCTGGTTTCGGTGTTGGCCATCTGGTGATGTCCATGTGTAAAGTCGCCTCTTGTGTTGCTGGAAGAGAGTGTTTGCTATGACCAGTGCGTTCTCTTGGCAGAACTCTATCAATCTTTGCCCTGCTTCATTCTGTGTTCCAAGACCGAACCTGCCTGTTATTCCCTCCACTTTTTGATTTCCTACTTTGGCATTCCAGTCTCCTAAAATAATTTGGACATCATTTCTTGGTGTCTGTTCTATGAGGTGTTGTACGTCCTCATAGAACTGGTCCATTGTGGCTTCATCTGCACCAGTGGTTGGTGCGTATATTTGGATCACAGTGACATTGAAAGGTTTGCCTTGAATTCTGACTGACATCATTCTGTCATTTTTAAGGTTGTATCCCATTACTGCTTTTCTCACTCTTTTATTGACAATTATGGCTACTCCATTTCTTCTAAGGTTTTCTTGCCCACAGTAGTAGATATGATGGTTTCCAGAGCTGAATTCCCCCATCCCTGTCCATTTGAGCTCACTGATGCCCAAGATGTCAATGCTTATTCTTTCCATCTCATTTTTTACCACTTCCAGTTTACCTTGGTTCATTGATCTCACATTCCATGTCCCTATGCAGTATTGCTCCTTACAACATTGCATTTCCCCTCCCCCCTTCCTGTCCCTCCCCTTTCTCCCCTCTGTGGTGTTAAGCATCCTGTATCACCTAGCCTGCTCCTTTGTTTTGCCTTTTGTTTTGGTCAATAGGGTTCTCTTGGCAAGATTTTTGGCGTGGTTGCCGGTGTCTACGCCATTTTTCCCTCCTCATACATTTTATCACAGTTTTTAAAAGTTTAAAACATTTTAGACAACATATTGTCATGCATATTATCACACTTTATACACTTTATACACAGTCTCTATGTCAATTTCTGTATTTAGTTAGTATAAAGAAATGTCTGTAACAGAATTGAAATGGAGTCTTTTCTTTTGTGAATGAAAAGGGATGCTGTTGTTCGCTTTTCCTTCCTAAAATGGGGCGAAGAGATGGCAAGACCTGAGTGCTGCGTGATGGAGTGAGCGCCCATCTCTGTCCCAGCTCCTGTCAACCTGAAGGCACAAAATTGCAAGTAGATAAGTAGGTACTTCAGTGGGAAGGTAAACAGCAGTCCGCGTCTAGTTCTGCCTGCAATATGTCCTTGGAAATGTGTGCCGACGCAGACAGCACTGGCTCTTTGGCTATAAACAGAGATGAGCACCATGGTGGTGACCATGAAGATAATGATTAGGCAGACTTTTAGTTTTCCTCTTCCAAAGGTGATGATTCTGTCCTTGATGCTTTCCTGGGTGTGTTGCTTCATTGCTGGCTGCAACCCTTTCCCACCTCCACCAACCCACCCATCCTCTCCAGTCCGCCCAACCTCCTTAATCCTGTGATTTGAAATTGCATTCCCATCATATTATCTGTCAGCCCTTAATCTCCTTCAAAGCTCTCCCCCGCCGCCCCATGAGGCTGACATGTGTAGACGGCAGGATTTGGCCTCGTACTACGGTTTTCATTTGTTCCTCCAAAAGACGAAACTCTGAGATTCAGGTCATGGCAGTTTGAGTCAAGCGATCTTTAGCAGCGCTTCTGTGTCGAGGCCGTGCAAAGCTGAACCGATGGAGCTCGCGTCGGGTCAGGCAAGGCAACGCAGCATCCTCAGCCCATCCCATAAACACAGGGAAGGCAAACATAAGCCTACTTTCACTCCAGCTTAGTAAAGGTAAAAGTCACTCTGGCTCGAAAGTCAGCCGTATCCAACTCTAGGGTTCAGTGCTCATCTCTGTTTACAGCCAAAGAGCCAGTGCTGTCTGCATCTGCAGACATTTATGAGCACATAAAGTGCAGCCCGTAGCACCTTTGTCTGTGATCATCTGTGGGCCCACCCCACAGGGGGTTCTTCAATTCCTAGAAGTCTGATCATTGCTTTGGGGGAATTGACTTAGGCTTCTGGGAATTGAAGTCCAAAACCCAAAGGTTGGGAAACACACCTATCTAGGGTGTGACTTGTCTCCCATCATTGTCTGCTAGATCTGTGATTGTCAAGCCTTTATTTAACAATGCCAATCCAACATGTTCTCCTCTTGTTTCTCAAGACTGCATAAAGCACATTCTTGTGTTACTAGAAATCTGTCAGGTTTTTAAAGGGTGCAGGTACTTTCTCAAAGTATTTAGGCCAGGAATTCTCAAACTGCGGCTGTGGGCCGGATACAGTCATCGGCATCATTTCATGTGGCCCCACCACCACCACCACCTCCACCACATCAGGAAGAGTCGATGTGGTGGAAGAAAGGCAAATTGGCTGTCCTGCCCTCGAAGCTGTCTGAGGGAGCATGACCCAGCCCTCGCCTTAAAAAGGTTGACAACTCCTGATTTAGGGGTTGGGAAGCAAGGAAAGATCCTATTGTCCATATTCATGGCAAACACTATCTCAGTGATGGCAAACCTTGGCACTCCAGGTGTTCTTGACTACAATTACCAGAAGCCCAAGTCAGCACTCCTATTGATCAGGGCTTCTGGGCATTTAAGTTCCAGAACACCTAGAGTCATACCTGTCAAGTTCCCCATATTTGCTGGGATTACCCTGTAATTCCGCGCCGATTTTCTCCATTTCCCGCCCGGAGCTGCCGCTACCCCATAATTTGGCAGTGGGGGAAAAGGAGTTACTGCGCATCCCTTCTGCGCAGGTTCTTTCTACACATGCGTAGAACCCTTCTACGCATGCGTAGAAGGCTTCTGTGCAGAAGGGGATACGTAGAAGCCTTCTACGCATGCATAGAAGTGACCTGCACAGAACGGTTCTGCACAGCTCCGTTCTACGCATGCATAAAAGCCTTCTACGCATGCGTAAAAGCCTTCTACGCATGCATAGAAGTGACCTGCACAGAACGTTTCTGTGCAGGTTGCTTCTACGCATGCGTAGAATGGACCTGTGCAGAAACGTTCTGTGCAGATCCCATAATCTCCGGAGCTGCACTTGACAGGTATGCCTAGAGTGCCAAGGTTTGCCATCACTGTTATATCTCCTTCCCTTTGATCTCTCACAGATAATTGACCCACATATGATAAACTCACCTGGCGGCATATGCAAAACACCAGATGTGACAACGATTCATGGTTGATGAATGGAGAAGTCCTTTCGGAATGGATGGAAAAGTCTTGTGCAAATGCAGGAGTGAGGTTGAAAGCATCTCAGGACCTTCAAGGCCAGTGATAGTGAATCTTGTCACTCCAGGTGTTCTTGGACTTCAATTCCCAGTGGCCATGATCAGTAGGAGTGCTGAACTGGGCTTCTGGTAAGTGAAGTCCAAGAACACCTGGAGTGCCAAGGTTCCTAAATCACTGTTCTAGGCAGAGCATTTTGCTGGATGTCTTCCATACCCAGGTAGTTTGCCATCTGGAAGACTTATCAGAATTCCATCTACCAGCACTGGCTCTTTGGCTTTGAAACAGAGAAGAGCACTGAACCCTAGAATCGGATACAACTGGCTTTCGAACAAGGGAAAGCTTTACCTTTACTAATCACCTCTGTTGTTCCTCTAGACGTGCACCATGGCAGAAGTATGCAACAACATTCAGGTAGTGACTTGGTTTCTGTGTGAAACGGATTTCACTCATGCAAATTTGTTTGACTATGTCTAATGGAGAAAGCAATGGGTTTCAAAATCTCAAGATAAATTTCTGATGATGTCACCTGCAATTGCCAATAGGTGCTTCGATGCATTATGCTACAACATTGTGCTACAGCATCGACAGTGACTGGGTCTTAAGGCCGTAGCAATGCTGCATCAAGAAGCTGGAGCTTCACGAAAGAGCAAATTGTATCAGAAATCATGTGTTTACAGTTATAACAGAGGATTGTTTAGAACAGGGGTCCCCAACCTAAGGCCTGCAGGCCGGCTCCCACCCATGGCACCATTTCATGTGGTCCCCCCACCCCTCCAAAGGCATTCAAGAATCAAAATGACCACCCTTTGAAGCTGTTGGGACAAAATGGCCACCCCAGGCAAGACGAAATGGCCATCTGGCCCTTGAAACTGACTGAGAGAGCATGACCCGGCACCTGGCTTGTAAAGGTTGGGAACCTCTGGTTTAGAAGGACTCCAATATGGCCATGTCTTGGTTACAGGTTCCCAGTGATTTCTGATATCTCTTATTTAAGGGAAATAGACTTTGGGTGGCTGGTGTTGGTTTGGTGGACTTTCTTTCTGTTTGGGGGCAAAGCAGCAGGTTTTGCTCACAAATGTGATCTCAAACTAGGGCACTGGAGGAACATCACCCCAAAATTATAGGGACAGTGAATCTGCTCTGGTTTTGAGCCCAAATTTTACAGGACCTACCCAAGATCTTGAACCTATTTTGGGGATACAGCTCAGCACTTGAGGGGTCAGATTGAAAACTAGAGTGTATTTCATCACCCTTTGACATGTTTAAGACAACCATTGCCTGAAGGATAATTATGAGTGGAGACTCCTTACAAACCTTTGGTGTATTGGAGCATGGCTATATCAAGGTGTCTATCACCCAAAGGGGAAAGAATAGGGAAAGACATAAGGAGAAGGGAGATCTAATAGGAGGGGTTTAAAATATAAGCTAAAGCAGGGGTTCCCAACATTTTTCAGACGTGGACCAGACCATGGCCCCTCAGACAGCTGAGCGGGCCAGACTGGTCTTCCCCCCCACCATAAATGCTGCCATAAAATGCCTTCATGGCTGTCGTAAATGCATTTAGGATGGCCGCGGACTCATTTATGTCTGTCATAAATGCATTTATGACAGCCATAAATGAGTCTGCAGCTGATTCTGGTGGCATTTGCAGTGGGGGGTTGGATGGAGGCGGCTGGAGCGAGGTCAGGGGATGATTTTTTGGCACCATTGGACGGATCTGGCCCACAGGTGGTAGGTTGCGAACCCCTGAGCTAAAGCCATTAATGTCTTCATTAGTTCTGCTTTTGATCAGAGCCAGACTCTTGCAGCCATAATGCTCTCTGTGTCTTTGACACAAGCTAAGTTTGATGTTTTTTGAAATCTGCAGTTCCAAGAACATCGCTATACAGTGGAACCTTAAGATACAAAATTAATTTGTTCCCTGAGGTTTTCATATCTTGAGAAATTTCTATCTCAAAACATATTTTCCCATAGGAAGAATGCATTGAAAATCAAATAATACATTCCAGAGCTCAGAAAAAGCAATAAAACAAAACACAAAACCCAACAACATATTTTTTCTGTTCAAAACTCTTTCTAAAGTGGCAAAAACATGGTGGAAAATTCCAAAGTGCACTTTAGAAAGAGTTTTGAACAGAAAAAATACGTTGTTGGTTTGTTTTTTTTAACAGGTTTTCCATGCATTTCAATACATATTCGGCACATTTCCGCAGCACCATCTAGTGGCCAGCTCTAGTAATTGCCGGCTCAGTCCTGACTATCAGCTGTTGAGGGGAAGGGGGAATTTTCAGCACTTCCTGGTTGTGGGGAAAGCTTTTCACAGTGCCAAAATGCAATGAAAAATCCCAAAAATAGAGCAGAAATGCCCTGAACACCCTCCCACTGCCATGGGAAGCATCAAAAGAGAAAAAGAAACAAACATATCTAAAAAAAATCATATCTTAAAACATTATTTTTCTGGGATTTCCTTTCATATCGCTATTTTTCATAAGTAGAGGCATTCGTTAACTCAAGGTTTCACTCTATTTCCCAGTTTCTTTTTCATTGCTTGATAGTGTCTTACTGTTTCAAAATGCTAAATATTGAAATTAGTTACAGAGGCCTCTATAGCCTCTTGCAAACTGCACAGATTCCTATGAGATAACAGCTAACTAAAAAAAAAACAGGAAAAAAAAGAATATCATCTCAAAATTTAGCAATTCATTCAGATCAAAGCTCTTTATTGGCAGGACAAATTGTACAAGTGGTCTCACATATACCATGGTGTGCATAAGGGCATAGTCCATGACAAAAGCCACATTCCAGTCTCTGTTTCAATGTACCATATTCAAAAGCATTCTCCTTCAAAGAGAAACAGACAGGACCTTGTATGGGCTGAGTAACATAGCCAGCATTTGGCTACTCAATGCCCTCATATGAGTCTCAGTGCAAGAATGTCCACATCAAAACTGAAGACTCATTTTTACACTTAAAAAGGCACACAGCCATTTAAAATGGGAACATTAAGTAGTTTCTGTACTCAGATCTTGCACTGGAATGTCTACCTCCTACTGTAGTTGGTCTATCTACATGTGTTATATCTACATTGGCTTGCAGAGCTGTGAAACCGTTTCATGACACGGCAAAGAATGCACTCTCCACACTGCTGTGTCTGCCTGGCTATACAGTGACTGGTTAGGATGGAAAAACTGTTTTGTTATACACCTCCCCCCTTTCCCTCTCCAAGATTTAAGACCGGTTTTAGAAAAATCTCATGTTGCGTATGTGACCCAAAGCATATCCTAGGAGCACAATTCAATACTGTGCTACCAAAAAAAGTCCAGGTACCCAGAGGGTCTCAATGTTCTGTTGCCTCGAAGATTGTGGTATTTTTGAATCACAATCATGTGTACTCCAAGCAATGACAGCCTTGTTGTGTTGGCTAATCTTTCTTACACTAGGCCAGGCAAAAGGAACTATGGAATGAATTCAACAAAAGGTGACTTCATTTTGGCAGTTTCATGCATAGCTGTCAAGTATCCCTAATTGGCTGGGAAAACCCCTTATTTTACCCTCTTTCCTGCCGTCATCCCTTATTAATTAGACTGCAATGCCCTATTGCCACCATTGGAGGGCAGCACAGGATAAGAATAGCTGTCAAGTATCCCGTATTTGCCAGGAAATTTCCCTTATTTCCAAATCCAAAACTTGACAGGTATGGTTTCATGTCTGGCCTAGATATGGAGGAGGAGGAGGATGAGTCTTGGTGGGATCCAGGTGGACAGTTGTGGCTTTTAGGAAGTTTATGCAGCAGGAGCAGTGTACCACTTGATAGGTCAGAGGTCAGTTCATTCATTTATGTGATGGAGATGGGTTCCTTACCATTTCTCTCTTCTTTTCTGCAGTCAGTTAACTGACCAGCACACCCTAGAATTGAGGTGTCTCAGAGTCACAAAGGGTCGGAATCAACCCTGTGACTGAACAACAAAGAGTATGTCTCAGCCATCCTATTAGCTGTAGAACACTGGCTTACGTGGAATCCGCACCACATTGTATGTGTTCAGCCCTGGGGCATCAAAGCCAGTGGATACTCCTTTGCGATCAAAAGGGTAGAAATTAAAAAGCTGCCCATCCTGGGTTTCCAGGGAAACTGAAGCTGAGCCCAGGTGTAAGGTGCAAGGGAATTCTTTGTCAAACACCACCTGGAAGACCCGGTCCTCGAGGTGGTGGAGCATGATAGTCCGATAATTTTCAGGGATCAGCTCCTCAATGTGCGGCCCAAACTGTTGCATGACTAGCACCCCGCCAACCCCGACCTTGATCTCATAAAAAGTCAGATTGGAGTAGGTATAGTAACCCACATAAGGGGCAGGATTTGGAGGAGGGTTGAGGTTCTTTTCTGCCTCTCGGAAGGCAGATTCCATGGCCGGGATAAGGTGCTCATAGGTCTGTGCTACAATATCTCCTCCTTGAGGACGAGGACCAGCCATCAGCACGATGAAGCTCAGGCGGAGCTTGGGGACCAGGGAAAAGGTGGCCGAATACCCATCCAAGTCTCCGTCCTTCCGGATGATATCGTATCCAAGCTGCTCATTGATTTCCCAGGGTGTGCCGGTCTTGTTGGCAAAGTACTCCCTGGAGCACTTGAACAATGGCGTCAGCATGGTCTTCACGGTGTCGGGCTCCAGAAGACGTCTGTGGTAAGTGCCCAGGAAGACCATGGCCAGCTTGGCAAGGTCAGCAGCTGTGGAGTACATCTGGCCAGAAGGCCTGTACCAGCCCAGGTCATAGAGGGGAGCAGGTTGTCCACTGCTGTAGAATCCGACGGCCATCTGGGAGCGGATGGGAGGGGTGATATCAAAGCCTGTGTCCTCCATTCCCAAACGGTCCAAGATGTTCTCAGACACCCAGCGCTGGTACTCACCTTCTGCGGCGTGTTCTGCCAGCACGTGTGCCATAAGTGAAAAAGCTAGGTTGCTGTAATGGCACCTGGAGAAGGGTGGGGAGGGAAAAAGCAGAGAGAAATATAGGTTGACCGCCAAGCTAAACAACTGCCACATTAAAGCATGTTGGCCTTCAACTCCCAGAACACCAAAGGGAGGTCTGCTTACTTGGTTCCTGGATCGGCCACCAGGACATCATCCTTCAGCAGTGCCAGTGCTTCCTGGGTAGTCCCTTTCCACAACAGGCTTGTGGAGCGCAGACGTCTGGGCAAACCTGGAGGGCCAGACATACGCCAAAGAAATCACTCATCTTCATCACACGTGGCTTGCAAAGCATTCTAGAACTTGGTCACTCCGGTTCCAGTGGGGGCAGTGAATCCATCCAGGTTTTAGTCTGAACCTCAAAGGAGCAATCCAAGGTGCTAAATCCTATTTCCAAAATAGCTTTTAGCCCCTTGATAGCTTAAAGCGCAGACATGACTCAACAGCTTCAACAGGTTCTCCCTCGCCAAAGAAAAAAGATTTCCAGCAGCTTCTTGCGGGTGGTTGATCTGGAAGATTATTGCCTGGGCCAGCTGGGATTCCCGGGGAGGTTTAATTTATGTCACATTTTACTGCACAGATAGACACATGGAGGAGATTAGGCCAGATTCTTGCCACAGCTAGCACTAGCCTTTCTCACTTGTAGCAGATAAAGTACCTGAGGTTGGCAGAGGTATTAATAGCACCGGAATCCCTTATCACAAGCCCAGCCTTGCCTGATAAATTCACCCAGATAAGCCATCATCAGCTTCTCTTGACACACTGAACAAATGATGTAGAATTGTTTTATTGTGTTATTTTTGTTTACTTGAAACATTGTATTAATATTGCATTTTGTATCTTGTATGTAAACCCCTTGTGTTGCCCTGGGGTCATTTATATGTTGTTAGCCGCCCTGAGTCGGCCATGTGTTGAGTAGGGCGGGATATAAATTGAATAATAAATAAATAAAATAAAAAATGTTGCCAGAACACTTTGCTGGGACCACAGCATAGAAGAGGCACATTTTCTGCTTGGACTGAATCTTTCAGAAACTCTTTGGGGGATGCTGGCAGATATAGTCCAAAAAAAATTTTTCCAACCTCTGTCAGGAGGGTCGTGTGACTGGCTACCTCAATAAAATAAAATAAAATAAAATAAAATAAAATAAAATAAAATAAAATAAAAATATTAAAATAAATTAAAATAAAATTTTAAAAAACCCACTCCAATGAATATAGCCACATGTGTTTGAATGACTTTGGGTATTATTATTTTTAAAGGGGAAATTGGGATGTAAAAACAAGCCAAATGGAAATAGATGGGTATAGGGCAGTGGTGGTGAACCTATGGCATGCGTGCCAGATGTGGCACTCAAAGCCATCTCTGTGGGGATCCGTGCAATCACCCCAGCATGGACTTTGCCCCGCCCATCTGCCCAGCAGCCCAATGGGAGCGTTTCCTCCCTCCCCCCAGCACAGAGTTCACCCCGCCCCTCTGCCCAGCAGCCCAATGGGAGCATTTCCTCCCTCCTCCCAGCACAGTGTTCACCCCGCCCCTTGGCCCAGCAGCCCAATGGGAGTGTTTCCTCTCCCCCCCCCAGCACAGTGTTCACCCCGCCCCTCTGCCCAGCAGCCCAATGGGAGCGTTTCCTCCCTCCCCTGTTGCTGTGTTGGCACTTGGCGATAAATAAGTGTTCTTTTGGGTTGCAGTTTGGGCACTCGGTCTCTAAAAGGTTCGCCATCACTGGTAAAGGGGAGTTCTTACAAGGGTGTTAAAAATAACCTGAGTGATACCTTGCTCACTTCTTTGACTTGATATCTATAACAATTGAAACATTGGTCCAAAACAGCTGGGTTCATTCAAAATCCCTGAGATACTTATGAGAAGTATCATCTGCTTGTTCATTGGGTAGCCATATTTCCCCCTCACATAACCCTCTGACGAATACAGTACTGTTGTTCATTGAGGAATGGAGGAACTGCCTTGGGTGAGTCCTATCCTGGAATCAAGCAACACTCAGAAACATTTTCATTTGTTTTTATTTTTAATAGACACCGATTATAAATCGATGAACACATTTCTGGATGCTCGTAGCCCTAGCTGTTGTTGTGATGTTCCGACACATCACTTTTGATATACTGTATGGTGATTGCAATAGGCTTCTCAGGTGTCTAAAGTGTTCAATAAAATTGCTACCATCAGCCAGTGAACATCTGTGGCTGAATGGGGATTTGAACCTAGGTCTGAAACCTATCTACTACACCAAAATGTTTCCATTTAGACATTTGTAATCTACTTAAAAGGGGAAAGTATCAGCCCTTTCTACTTCATCGTTCTTGATCTTTATCAAGCAACAATCTATTGAGGAAAGACGTATCTGCATATTAAAGCTGCTCATGTGGCTTGGAAGCATTGTCTTTTTGGGTTCTAGATGGTCATGTGGCAGGCATGATTAGATGCTGGAGGGCACAGAACATATCGGTAGTTACCTTTCCTGCTGAAGTGGTACCTATTTATCAATTGCAATTTCTTGCTTTCAAACTGCAAGGTTGGCAGGAGCTGGGACAGATGACAAGAGATCACTCCGTTGTGCAGCACTCAGGTCTCAAACTGCCAACCTGCCAACCTTCCAGTCATCAAGTTCAGCGTCTTAACCACTAAGCCACTGCAGTCCCCCTACACTGATTGTAGCTCAACCAAAATCCAAACATCTGAAGAATGTACATCTGGATGGCAGATCTGATGCCATCTTGATGGGACAATGCCTTATAGTAGGGGTTCCCAACCTATGGCCCATGGTGCCATTTCATGTGCCCCCCCCCACCCATCCAAGGGCATTCAAGAAACAAAAGGACTACCCCCTTTGAAGCTATTGGGACAAAATGGCTGCCCCCATTATGCAGGCACTGCAAAATGGTCATCCAGCCCCTGAAGCTGACTGAGAGAGCGTGACCTGGGCCCATACCTGTCAAGTATCCCGGATTGGCCGGGATTTCCCGTATTTCAGTGCAGATTTTCGTCCTTTCCTGCCCGGAGCTGCCGCTATCCTGGATCTTGGCAGCTGGGGGAAAGGAGTTACTGCGTATCCCTTCTGCACAGGTCCTTTCTACGCATGCGTAGAACTTTTCTACGCATGCATAGAACTTTTCTACGCATGCGTAGAACCCTTCTACGCATGCGTAGAAGTCTTCTGTGCAGAAGGGGATGCGTAGAACCCTTCTACACATGTGTAGAACTGACCAGTGCAGAATGGTTTTGTGCAGGTCCATTGTACGCATGCGTAAAAGCCATTTACGCATGCGTAGAATGGACATGCACAGAACAGTTCTGCGCAGGTCTGTTGTATGCATGCTTAAAAGCCTTCTACGCATGCGTACAACAGACCTGTGCAAAACCATTCTGCATATGTCCATTCTACGCATGCGTAAACAGCTTTTACGCATGCGTAAAATGGACCTGCACAGACCCGTTCTGTGCAGGTCCTGTATTGTCCGGAGCCGCGCTTGACAGGAATGCCTGGGGCCCGGCTTGAAGAGGTTGGGAACCCCTGCCTTAGAGAGGTTCTACCACCGTGTATTTAATTCCTTACCTGAGAGCTGACTGGCCATCCTTCGCAGGGTCACAGGTGATGGCTTGAAGGGCAGGGTCCCTTTCTCCAGAAATATGAGTCCGTCTGCTGAGTATCTTTGCTCCGACTCCTTGAGCCGGCCCAGTGGGTTTTTAATTGTGAAGCTCTGGGCATAACGTTCTATAGGGTCGTCAAGGGATGTCACCTTCCCTTCCTCCCACAGCCTGTATAGCATGATGGTGGGGAAGATTTTGGAGACACTGGCAATCCTGACAAATACACAAGCAACACAAAGAGACACAAGCAATATCAATTAACTTCACTGGCAAACTTAGTGCTCCACCACTGCCCCATAGGGAGAATTAATTTCCCAGAAGCCTGAGTCAGTACTTTGGGGAATTGGTTTAGGGCCAGGAGTTCTCAACCTTTTTAAACAGGGGAGGAAGGCAGCTTTGAGGGCCGGATGGCCATTTTGCCCTTCCTCCACCACATGGCACTTCCTGGTGTGGGTGGAGGCAGTGAGGGCCCACATGAAATGGTGCTGCGGGCCGCATCCAGACCACGGGCCACAGGTTGAAAATTCTTGGCATAGGGTTCTGCGAACTGACGTTCAAAAACCAAAGGTTGGGAAAAACTGGTTTACAGGGTGATGATGAAGTTTAGTAGTTTAGGAGAAGTGTAGCCCTGAAAGTTGTGCAGATCTTTCCTGTTTTTTTTTTTGGGGGGGGGGGGGTGAAGGGAGGTCCAAAAACCCCTGGCATAGACTGTGCATAATGGAGGAAGTATAGACATAGACATAAACACACACACACACACACACACACACACACACATCTATCTATCTATCTATCTATCTATCTATCTATCTATCTATCTATCTACGCATGCATAGATAGATAGATAAAATCAGGGGTTCTCAACCTTTTTAAGCTGAGGGCCAGATCGTGCTCCCTCAGACATCTTCGGGGGCTGGACAGCAATTTTGCTCAGCCTGCCACACATGGCACTTCTGGGTTTCATGTAGAGTCGGTGGGGCCCCCACATGAAATGGTGTTGCGGGCCACATCCAGCACCCAGGCTGGAGGTTGAGAACTCCTAGTTTATATGGATTACTGTAATCTTATGCGTACATTCTGTTAACTGCCATGACTAGTGTCTGGTATATATATTATACTGTAGATAGATAGATAGATAGATAGATAGATATGAGAGAGAGAGACAGAGACAGTGACAGAGAGCAGAGGTGCGCTGGGCACCATGGGAGGGAGCTGGCAAGGGGCAGCGACCAAGGGATGAGGAGAAGGCTGCCCCTGGGAACCGCTTAGTCGCCGCCCCTTGCTTGCTCCGCCCAGTGCGCAGCACTTTAGAATAAACCATTGCTCCAAACTGAAGGAAGGAGCTTAGAGCAATGGCTTGATCTAAAGTACAGTGCACCAGGCAGATAAAATAATAATAAAATTATTATTTGCACCCCAAGACGCTAGAGGTGAGGGCGCACTGGGATGAATCCCCCTGTCCCGGTGGCCCAGCCCATGCCTGAGTGAGTGAGTGAATGAATGAGTGACATGGATGTATCCAGCTAACTGTATATGACGCCTAACATGCAGGCTCACCTGTAAATGGTGTACTCATTGGGAATACCAGAGAATGGGTCAGAACCATTTCGTTTCCCAAAGTTGCCTGTCCATAGGACCGTGTCGTTATAAATTACAATGGCTGACAAGGCTGGAAGGCCAGGACTGCGGACTTTGTGGCGAAGAAGCGTGTCCACCTGAAATCATATTTAGAACGATAAGAGTGGAAGTGGAAACCATTTTTTCATGCAGAATATTATATGGGCGTTAAGACAGGATATCTTTATAGTAGTTATGTATAAATGCTAGATAGAAATAGGGATGCAATTTCTTGCCTCTCTATTTATTGCACAAGAAAACAAGAAATGGGTTGCAAGGGCCCATAGGTCAATTTGGGTTGTAACTCCAACTATCCTGGTCTGTGTTCCCTTTTTATGTGTGTGAAAGCTCCTCTGACTTCTGCTATGCCTTCTTCACCACCACCCCCAGCAGTAGACACTAACTAGAGGTATTTTCATATCGTCTACAACAGTGGTCTCCAACCATTGGTTTTTGGACTTCACTGCAATGTCTCAAGTGGTTAAGATGCTGACTGAGAGGCGGCAGGTCAGCAGTTTGAGACACAAGTACTGCAGGACGGAGTGAGCTCCCATCTTCGTCCCAGCTCCTGCCAACCTAGCAATTTGAAAGCAAGAAATTGCAAGTACAGTGGTACCTCGCTTAAAGAGCATAATGCGCTCCACAGGATTGCTATTTAAGCGAGTTTGTTCTTTAAGTGAAACACCATTGCAAGGGATCAATTGTGACTTCTGGTGGGATTGCGAACCCCGATTTAGTTGTTAAGTGAGTTTTTCGTTGGTTTTAGTTGTCAAGCGAGGTGACCATTCAGAGAAAATTCATGCTCTTTAAGCAAGTTAGTCTCTAAGCGAGGTGCTCTTTATGTGAGGTTTTACTGGAGATAAATAGGGACCACTTTGGTGGGAAGGTAAACAGTGTTCCATGTGCTCTGGTGTCTAGTCATCCCTGCCACATGTCCACAGAAACAGACAGCACTGGCTCTTCAGCTATGAAATAGAGATGAGCACTGAACCCTAGAGTCAGATACGACTGGCTTTCAAGCAAGGGTGGCCTGTCACCCTTGACTTAGACTTCTAGGAATTGATGTTTTATGTTAGGTAAAGGTTTCTCTTGCTCGAACGCCAGTCGTATCTGACTACAGGGTTCAGTGCTCATCCTTGTTTCAAAGCCGAAGAGCCAGCATTGTCTGCTTCTGCAGACATTTCCATGGTCATGTGGCAGTCATGACTAGACACCGGAGCACACGGAATGCTGTAACCTTCCCACCAAAGTGATCCCTATTTATCTACTTGCAATTTCTTGCTTTTGAACTTCTAGGTTGGCAGGAGCTGGGACAAAAATGGGAGCTCATTCCATCCTGCAGTACTCAGGAATCAAACTGCTGATCTCCCGCCTTCCAGTCAGAGTCTTAGCCAGTGAGGGATGTTCAGCATTGGAACCAATGGCGTCAAATGCTAGTTGACTTTTCATGTTCCTAAGTCAATGGTGGGGAACTTATGGCACGCGTGCCAGAGGTGGCACTCGGAGCCCTCTCTGTGAGCACCCATGCAGTCACCCCAGCACAGAGTTTGCCCCCACTCCTCTGCCCAGCAGCCCAATGGGAGCACCCCCTCCTTCCCCAGCATAGAGCTCACCCCACTCCTCTGTCCAGCAGCCCAATGGGAGCGTTTCCTTCCTCCCCTGTTGCTGTGTTGGCACTTTGTGATAAATAAGTAGGTTTTTTATTGCAGTTTGGGCACTTGGTCTCTAAAGGTTTCGCCATCACTCTCCTAAATGTTAAAATTTCATCTTGCAAACTTACTTAAATGTATTTTTGTCCCACACCTGCAATCTATTGATGCCTAGCTCCCCAGGCTTTAAAAGAATACTCTTGACCTTCCCACATGCCATAAGTCTCACCACAAGGTACCTTTTCCAAAGCATCCTTCAGGATCGGGATTGGGTGGTCAAGAGGCACAGGATCCGGGTAACGAGGACACATCTGCACTGCTTCAGACTTGACATCTGTCACTATGGGGCCTGGGATGGAATAGAAATAGAAACATAGTACAACTGCCAGTTTACCCTTGAAGCATGATTATGGAGCGCTAGGGTTTTTCCTGAGAATTTAAAACTGAAATTGAGAATGAGACTAAAAAGGGAACTCATATGATATTTGGTCTCCCTCTATTCCTGATGCCTTCCAGCTTTCCAGCATTATCATCTATTTCAGGGATTCTCAACCTGCGACCCAGGGGCCTGATGCAGCCCACTGCTCCATTTCATGTGACCCCCACTGCCTCCACCACACCTGGAAGTGTCATGTGGTGGAGGAAGAGCAAAATGGCTGTCCTGCCTCCCCAAGCTGTCTGATGGAGTGTGACCTGGCCCCCAGCTTTAAAAGGTTGAGAACTCTTGGTCTATTTTATTCTATTTGTAAAAACCGCTGCCGCCGCTGCCGCCTCCGCCGCCTCCGCCGCCTCCGCCGCCTCCGCCGCCGCCGCTGCCACCTCCGCCGCCTCCGCTGCCTCCGCCGCCGCTGCCGCCTCCGCCGCCGCCGCCGCCGCCGCCGCTGCCGCTGCCGCCGCCACCACCACCACCATCACCACCACCACCACCACCACCACCACCATCCTCCTCCTTCTCCTCCTCCTCCTCATCAATGTTATTAGACCACAGCAGGTTAAGGAAAGTGGAACTGCTGGAGGAAGTCTAACTTGGCAAAGTCTGAAACAGACTAATCTGGTTTCCTAATGCTTGGGTTGGTTTTTTGCCATAGACTTAACATTTCTTAGCCAATTTTTACACATCAAAATGCCTTTTTTACAGTTGTGCCTCCTGAGTGCAGATGCATATTGTGAAATGCACAGAGAAATGCACACAGAAATGCAGGTGATCAAAAAGAACGCGAAAGCCATTGCTTAAAAATGGGGACCCTTCAAAACCTGGGAACCTGGCAATTTTGGACTGTGAAAGTGTGAGTTTTCCTTCCAGAGTAAAACCCCGACTTACGTAAAAAAGTCCGTTCCATAGGCTTTTACATAAATTGGTTTTTACAGAACTCAAAGCAAACCCATAGGGGAAATGAATTTTTCATGTAAATTGAAGCAAACTCATAAATGTTACATGTTACATAAATTGAGATGTTTACGTCAATCGGGACATGGTTTTAGCACAAAATCTCCATCTATAAAGCAGAAACGTACGTCTCTAATGCATTCCTACATCCTGGAACTGACAGCTCTGAAACACCGGCCTACGTTCCCCATCTCAGCCTCCAAAGAGGGGGTCCAGAGGCCACCGGTGGGGCATCAGCCCCACACACGGGCAAAGAAGGCCAAAACTACATGCCCCAGTAACCCCTGCGCCATGCTCCAACCAATCAGAGAGGCCGGTATGAGTGCAGGAGAGGCGGGTACGGACCACGCACTCACACAGGGAAGACAGGTGGTTGGCAGGTGTGCGCCCCCACTCCTGCCTCAGACGCTGCCCGTAAGTGAAAGGAAACAAGGCTTCATTCACCTTCACTATGGACCATGGTGTTGTCTATGGGGCCGGAGTGGAGGGGGTGAATCACGCCCACACCCACTCTAGCTTCAATGACACACAGGTGCTGCCCGTCAATGAGGGGAAATGAGGCATCGTTCCCCTATACTGACGAGCCATGCTGCTGTCTATGTCGCCAGTGTGGAGGAGCGAAATCCCCCCTCACCCCCACCTCATTGACACCACAGGTGATGGCCACCAGTGAAAGGAAACAAAACTACATTCTCCTTCACTGACGTGCCTCGGACACCTCCTCTGTGTGTGTGTGTGTGCGCACAAGTGTGTGCATGCGTGTGTGCATGCGGGCATGCGAGAGAGAGAGAGAGAGAGACAGTGAGAGTGGGAGAGAAAGGGAGAGAAAGAAAGAAAGAGAGAGAGAGATGGAGAGATAAAACAAGAAAAATAGAAAGAGAGACAAAGAGAGAGAAAAAGGGAGATGGAAAAAGGCAAGAATGAAACAAAGAGAGAGGAAGAAACAGAGACAGACTCAGAGAGTCAAAGAATGAGAGGGGGAGGAGGTGGGACACAGCCTCCCCAAACCCCACCTGGCAAAGCCAGGGACAGACAGCTAGAACGCACAAACTACCGCCCCCAGAAGGTAAGGTCAGTGTGGAAGAGGGGGCCCCTGCTGTCTCCCCGGCCTGGGTAGAGTCCATCCCGGATGATGGACAGGCAACTCTGCTAGTCATTACATAAGCCAACTTTTATGTAACTCAAGGTGTACGTAAGTCTGGGTTTTACTTTACTAACAATTCCACTTCTATACTTCCCTATAGTACTTAGAACACTCTCTGGGCAACTCACAAGATAATTAGTAACATACCTGTCAAGTTTTGGATTTGAAAATAAGGGAAATGTCCCGGCCAAAACGGGAGACTTGACAGCTATGCTCGTCCTGTGCTGCCCTCCAGTGGCGGCATTAGGGCATTGCAGTCTAACTAATATGGGAAGACGGCGGGAAAGAGGGGTAACATGTTGGGTACTCATTCAACTGACCTTGGAATGATGGAAGGCTGGCTCAACCTGGAGCCTGTGTATTCCAAGTTCAGGATACACTTCCTTTTCTAATTGAACTAGAAGGTCCAAATGAATTGTGTGCAAGATGTTCTGTTGACTACTACTTGATCTTGCCCCATCAATAGCCAAGCTACAGAGAAAGCTCAGGTCTCCAGGGATTAGTCATTCTCATTATGATGAAATATACTTTATTTCTCTCTGTGTCACAGCAGCCATGTGCACATTTTCTTGAGTTCTTCTTTCTTGTGTCCTTTCCCCCCAGCATCTGATTTCCTTCATTTAATTTGAGTCACTAGATAAACTACCTGACACTCTCACCAGTTCTGTGCATGGGGATTGGCAGCAAGTAAGGACTGCACTGGCTCAAGTGGTTAAGACACTGACTGGAAGGCGGCAGGTCAGTGTCTGTCCTGGCATCTAGCGTCTGTCCTGGCATCAGTTCGAAAGCAAGAAATTGCAAAGAGATAAATAGGGACCACTTTGGTGGGAAGGTAAACAGTGTTCCATGCACTCTGGTGTCTAGGCATGCTTGCTACATGTCCATGGAAACGTCTGCAAATGCAGACAGCGCTGGCTCTTTGGCTATAAACAGAGATGAGCACCGAACCCTAGAGTCGGATACGACTGGTTTTTAAGCAAGGGTAAAGGAAATGGTCTCCCTTGCTCAAAAGCCAGTTGTATTTGATTCTAGGGTCCGGTGCTCATCTCCATTTATAACCAAAGAGCTAGCGCTATCTGCATCTGCAGACATTTCTGTGGTCATGTGGCAGGCGTGACTGGACACAGGAGTGCACGGAACATTGAACCTTTCCCATCTAAGTGGTACCTATTTACTGACATGCAATTTCTTGCTTTCTAACTGCTAGATTGGCAGGAGCTGAGACAGAGAGGGAAGCTCGCTCCATTGTGCAGCTTCAGGTCTTGAACTGCTGACCTTCCAGTCATCAAGTTCAGCGTCTTAACCACTAAGCCACTGCAGTCCCTTTTGTAGGAAGGGCACAAATGAGACTGGGTAAAGCGACAGCGGTGTCTCAAGTGGTTAAGATGCTGAACTCAATGGCTAGAAGGTCAGAGTTCGATTCCTGGGTACTGCAGGATGGAATGAGCTCCCGTCTTTCTCCCAGCTCCTGCCAACCTAGCAGTTTGGAAGTAAGAAATTGCAAGTAGATAGATAGGTTCCACACCTTAACCACTAAGCCACTGCAGGTAATTTTTGACGACAACTGGCTTGACCCGATGGGTGCTTGCTTGGCTTAGTACTTACTGGGTTCCACCTTGGGAAGGCTGTACTGCCACAGGAAACAGCTGGTCATGGCAACTAAGAGCAAGAAAAAAACTAGGAGGGCAATATGGACCAACTTCACTTCCATAGCGGGGAGTCGGAAGAGGCAACGCCTGCTGGAGGCCTGCTGGGGACAAAAAATAAGGGAGAGATCTGTGGTTTTGTGTCCACTTCTTGGAGCCACATTTATCAACTCCAGTGAGAAAGCAAACAAGAAACATAAAGCATCTTAAATCCAATCCAAGTAGAGGTCACCCACTGAATCAAAATGATATACATGAGTCTTGACCCAATCATATATTCATAGAATCATTGAATAACTTAGTTGGAAGAGGCCTTTATGGCCATCGAGTCCAACCCCACCCCCCACCCCCACCCCTGAAACAAAGCAGGTGGTTGTCCAATTCTCTCTTGAACATTTCCAATGTTGGAGTGCTCAACTCCTCTTGAGGCAGTTGGTCCCACTGTTGCACTACTCTAATGTTCTCCAGATTATTCAGTAGGAATTCTGTAGTCGGTCCTACCAGTTGATTTAGACCAATGACCGGGTCAAGAGTTTTAATAAACGAAACACGTTCTTTCATTTATCATTTTCATTAACTGTCACAATTTCACCCTCCTGCCTGCCTGCTGGGAATCTGTTCCAAGGATCATCATCATCATCATATTCTCCTCCACCTCCTCTTCCTCCTCCCCCTCCTTGTGCCATATCTGATTCCGAATATTGGCGATCATCATGGCAATCAGCCTCGAAGAATCTCCTGAGAATATTTATTTTATTTATTATTTAAATTTGCATGGCCGCCCACTCACCGAAGCGACTCCGGGCTGTTCACAATGCAACTGCACTTCACCTTACACAAAAGACCCGACATACCATTAAAAACCCTACATAAAAAAATCTATTATAAAATCTTCACAGTAAAATAGACAAATAGACAGATAAAACCTAAAAACCCCGGTGGCAATTAGCATATTTATATCAGCCAGTGGGGGACGGCTGTTCCTCTATCAGCTCCCCACACCTGCTGGGCCAGCCATGTCTTCAGCCCTTTCCTAAAAGCTAGCAGCTCTGGTTGAAGATGAAGGTTCGTCGGCAGGAGGTTCCAAAGGACCGGAGCGGATACTGAGAAGGCCCTCTTTCTCGTACTGGAGAGATGAACATCTCCGAAGATGGTACCTTTAGAGAGTCCCTACGGTCAGCTCTCGTGGGATGGGCAGATAACTGCGGGGCGATGCAGTCTCTTAGGTAAACTCGTCCACTACCATGTAGGGCTTTAAAGATGGTAACCTTGAATTGTACTCAGAAGGCATACCGGTAACCAGTGCAGCTCCTGCAACAAGGGTGAGGGCACTGCTGGGAATCTGTTCTATGGATCTTCTTCTTCTGCAGCCTAAATCCAACAGGCATGGGGCGGTATGGCGGGTACCGTGGGGAGGGCCGCACCCGGGGAATGTGGGTCCGATGTTTAAGTGCGGTCCCTCATTCCAGCCCTGCAGGTACATCTCTGGGCCCTGAGCAGCAGATCCAGAGTGACCCCGCCCTTAGGCTGCTGCTGGTGAATGCCAGATCGGTCTGTAATAAGGCCCCCCTGATCCAAGATTCTATCCAGGAGGGGCAGGCCGACCTGGCATGCATCACCGAAACCTGGCTGACACCTGAGGATGGAGTACCTCTTTCGGACATGTGTCCAGCTGGGTTCGGTATTTGGCACCAGCCTAGAGGTGAGGGGAGGGGCGGTGGTGTCGCCATTGTTGTCAGGGAGTCTTTGGGAATTGCTAGGGCCACTGCTCCACAAGTGTCTGGTTGTGAGGCTCTGCTTCTACGGTTGGGCCCCAAGGGTCAGTTGGGGATCTTACTCCTGTACCTGCCCCCTTGCAGGGTAAGGTATGCCCTGCCTGAGATCCTCGAAGCCGCCTCGATGCTGGCGTTGGAGTTCCCGAGGCTTATGGTTCTGGGGGACTTCAATTTGCCATCATTGGGGATGGCTTCTGAGGTGGCAAGGGAGTTCATGGCTTCCATGGCAGCCATGGGCCTGACTCAGGTAGTTCGGGGTCCGACCAGGGGCAGTGGTCACATGCCAGACTTAGTTTTCTTGTCGGAGCAGTGGCAGAGTGATCTGAGATTACAGGATTTAGTCATCTCACCTGTGCCATGGTCAGATCACTATCTGGTGACTCTTGACTTTCTGGGGGCGACGCTTCATCGTAGGGAGGCACGGCCTATTAAAATGGCCCGCCCTCGGCGACTAATGGATCCAGATGGATTCCAGAGGGAACTGGGGGATGTTCCTCTGGATCGGCTACACGATTCACCCGAGGCACTTGTCGACCTGTGGAACAGGACGGCAACAGCAGCCTTGGATGAAATCGCGCCACTGCGGCCTCTCCGCGCCCGTGGGGTTAGGTCATCCCCATGGTTCATGGATGAACTACGGGAACTCAAACGGGCAAAGAGACGCCTAGAGCGCCGCTGGGTGAAGACCCAGGATGACTCCTATTGAACACTAGCTAGAGCTGCTATTAGGACCTACCTAGTGGCGATGGGGGTGGTGAGGCGGCAATACTTCACCACCCTTATTGCCTCCGCTGATAATCGCCCAGCCGCCCTGTTCCGGGTAACCAGGTCGCTCCTCGGTAGGGGGAGATCGGTGCCCGGTTGGCAGGGTTCGGCTGAGGACTTTGCTGACCATCTGGTGGAGAAAATCGATTGGATTCGTTCAGGGCTGAATCCCGGCGTGGATGGGGAGGGTCGGGGGGGCACCGGAGCACAGTCTTGCTGTACGATCTGGGATCGGTTTGATCCTGTTGTCCCTGATTAAGTGGACAGGCTCCTTGCAGCTGTGCGTGCCACTACATGTCCTTTGGACCCCTGTCCCACCTGGTTGGTGAAAGCCTCCAAGGTGGTGACAGGTGGCTGGGTCGGGGTGATAATAAATGCATCATTACGGGAGGGGGTATTTCCTGCACCACTAAAACATGCTTTGGTGCGCTCCCTCCTGAAGAAAATATCCCTTGACCCAGCTGTCCTTAACAACTACAGGCCAGTTTCCAACCTGCCCTTTCTGGGTAAGGTTTTGGAGAAGGCAGTGGCGCGCCAGCTGCAGAGTGTCCTGGAGGAAGTGGATTATCTAGACCCCTTTCAATCAGGATTCAGGCCCGGGTATGGTATGGAGACGGCATTGGTCGCACTGATGGATGATCTCTGGCGGGAGTGGGATGGGGGTTATCCATCTGTCCTTGCTCTTCTTGACCTCTCAGCAGCGTTCGATACCGTCGACCACGGTATCCTTCTGGAACGGCTCAAAGGACTGGGGATCCAGGGCACCATGTTGTCCTGGTTTTCCTCTTTTCTGGAGGGCCGTACCCAGTCGGTGTGGTTAGAGAGTGAGAGGTCCAGCCCTAGGCTTCTCAAGTATGGGGTGCCTCAGGGTTCGGTGCTCTCTCCTCTCCTATTTAACATCTACATGAAGCCACTGGATGAGATCATTCGTTCCTAGGGGGTGCAGTACCATCAGTACGCGGATGACACTCAGTTGTACATCTCGGCCCGTGGGGACCCCAGTGATGCTGTTGAAATCCTATCCGGATGCCTGGAGGCCATTGGGGTCTGGATGGGGGCCAATGGGCTTCGGCTGAATCCCAGCAAGACAGAGTGGCTGTGGATAAGGGGCCCCGTGTTATCCAGGGAGTTACCATCTTTGGTACTGGATGGGGCTGTTTTGCCCCAGACAGACCCAGTGCGCAACTTGGGGGTCCTTCTGGACTCGCGGCGGCTGCTAGAAGAACAGGTAGCGGCTGTGGCCAGGAGGGCCTTTGCCCAACTTCTGGTGATTCGCCAGTTGCGCACGCTCCTGGACCGGGGCTCCTTGCTTATGGTCACCCATGCTCTGGTCACTTCCCGTCTAGATTACTGTAATGCGCTCTACATGGGGCTGCCCTTGACGACCATTCAGAGGCTGCAGCTGGTCCAGAATGCGGCAGCCCGGGTGGTGATGGGATGTGGGCGATATGCCCATGCCTCACCGCTACTTCGGGAGCTGCACTGGTTACCAGTTCGTCTCCGGGTGCAATTCAAGGTGCTGGTTTTGACCTTTAAAGCCCTATATGGCAGTGGGCCAGGATACCATAGAGACCGCATCGTCCCAAGAGTGTCTGCCCGTCCAACCAGAGCGGACCGGAGGGGCTCTCTAATAGTGCCATCAGCTAGGGGTGCACATCTATCCAGCACCCGAAGGAGGGCCTTCTCCGTGTTTGCACCAACTCTCTGGAACCTCCTGCCAACAGATCTAAGACTTCAAAGAGAATTGCTGCCCTTCAGGAAAGGATTGAAGACCTGGCTGGCAGGTCAGGTGTGGGGCCCAAATGGGAACACGGTCCCCGCCTGCTGGCTTATGTAAACAATTAAGAACTCTCTGCCAACCTAGCAGTTTGAAAGCAAGAAATTGCAAGTAGATAAATAGGGACCACTTCGGTGGGAAGGTAACAGCGTTCCGTGCACTCTGGTGTCTAGTCATGCCTGCCACATGACCACGGAAACGTCTGCAGAAGCAGACAGCGCTGGCTCTTCGGCTTAGGAACAGAGATGAGCACTGCACCCTAGAGTCGGATATGACTGGCTTTCGAGCAAGGGAAACCTTTACCTTTACCTTTACTTCTTCTTCTTTTTATAGTGGGTGGGATGGGTGGGTGGGATATGGGTCTTTTAAAGTGGGTGGGATGTGGGTCTTTTAAAGTGTTTTTATGTGTTTTTAGAACTTGTTGTAATGCCGCCCTGAGTCGGGTTCTGCCTGAGTGGGTGGCATATATAAATATGACTATTAAATTAAATTAAATTAAATTAAATTAAATTAAATTAAATTAAATCCAAGTAGAGGTCACCCATTGAATCAGCAGGATATACATGAGTCTTGACTCAATCATAGATTGGACGGTATGATTTGGCATACCATCCACATACCATCACCGTGCGGGCGGCTGCATTTTGGACCAGCTGCAGCCTCTGGAGGGCCATCAAGGGCAGCCCCATGTAGAGCGCATTACACCAGTCCAGCTGGGAGATAACCAGTGTGTGAGTGACCATGAGCAAGGAGTCCTGGTCCAGGAATGGGCGCAACTGATGAATCACACACACCTGCGCGAAAGCCCTCATGGCCACAGCTGCAGTATAATGCAGTTGCCTTCTGCATCGCAGCATGAGAACCACTGATCCACTTTCTGGTCCTGAGCCCTTTTGACACATAAAGACCTCATCAGCCCCAGGGCAGGTTTGATGAAGCTGCTGCCCTCCATCAAGATGGATTCAAGTGGGATTTAATCAACTTGGGGACCATCACCCTTTCTTTTGGACTTTGCCACCCAAAGGCCATTAGTGCTCAAAATTGTCAGGTTAGTTAACCATTGAGTCGTTGGCAACATGGTCTACCATAGCATGATAACCTTGCCAAACTGGGCTTAATGTTCTAAGAAAAGACTGTCTTCTTGTCCTAGAACTATGATGTCCAACCTTGGCACTCCAGGTGTTCCTGGACGTCAGTTCCCAGAAACCCAAGTCAGCACTCCTGCTGATCAGGGCTTCTGGGAATTGAAGTTCAAGAACAGCTGGAGTGCCAAAGTTCACCACCAATGTCCTAGAACATTAAATAATGTGTATACTTTATTATAATGGCATAATAACACAACTGGGTTTTGGAACTTTAAATGGTCACCCACGAAACTATACTTTTGTTACAGTTAGTTCTAGGTGTAATTGATTCATACCGCATACCAAATAATTTGCTTCTGTGAGGCAGATGTTGATGTCATGAGCTCTCAAGTTACTCCTGATGTTTGGTGACCCTAACAGGGGTTATAAGGTATCTGAAATGTTTTAGAAATGTATACCGCCTGGCTAGATATCCATTAGACCACCCAATTCCTCTAGACAGGTTTGGAAGAGACATTAATCTATTCAGTTCTCTTCAACACATTAACAGCAGTATGTCTAGCCTCTAACCCCTAAGTTGTCATATTTTCCTTGCAGAGTGTAACAGGCTCATAAAAGAGAGTGTCTGCACATATGTTGGCCTTCCACACACAGAGGGACCCTGATTTTCCAGGGCTTCTCTGTGGGTGGAGAGCAGATATGCCTTATTTTGCAGAAATGTGCTCTCGACATTGAGAAACTGATGCTTGAGCTAGACATTGCTATGTACTGTAGCTACACCAGAAAGAATCTTGCAGGTAGCAGCTGAATAAATTATTATTATTATTATTATTATTATTATTATTATTATTATTATTATTATTATTATTATTATTATTATTATTATTATTATTATTATTTGTATACCGCTTTTCTCAACCCTGCGGGTGACTCAAAATGGTTCACAACGTATCAGATACATAATAAGATGCAAAATACCAAAAAATACAAGAACTAATAGAATACAGTCACAAAATAATAAACACTAGTTACAGTTCCCTAATATCAAACAACACAGTAATACAAAATATACAGTCATTATCAATATATACAGGCCAAAGCTTGTCCAAACGGGGCTCGCCAAGTATGTCATCAGGTTGATTCTGGCATATGCAAATCATCCTAAGGGTTTTCTAGGTGCTGAGTACTCTGACGTACTTTAAATTCAGAATTATTAATACTGATAATTATGTCAACAGAAACATACTCAGACTAGATGGCACAAGAAAGCATGGTAGCTCCTTAAAGCTGCATTTCTCGTCCTATTTTGAAGTTAAATCATATTGTAAGTGAATTACTGATGCCATCCAGTTTCCTGAATCAAAAGCCTTTTGCTGGCTTTAGATATTAGGCTAATTTATGGGGTACAAATGTTTCCTGATGTCCTACATAGCATGGGAGGATCTAAGTCTAAGTAAGTAGGTAAAGGTAAAGGTTGCCCGTGCTCGGAAGCCAGCCGTATCCAACTCTAGGGTTCAGAGCTCATTTCTGCTTATAGCCAAAGAGCCAGTGCTGTCTGTGTCTGCAGACATTGCCATGGACATGTGGCAGGCATGACTAGACACTGGAGTGCAGGGAACGCTGCTTACCTTCCCACCAAAGTGGTATCTATTTATCTCCTTGCAATTTCTTGCATTCGAACTGCTAGGTTGGCAGGAGCTGGGACAGATGACGGGAGCTCATTCTGTCCTGCAGTACTCGGGTCTTGAACTGCCGACTTGCCGAACTTCCATTTGTCAAGTCAGTGTCTTAACCACTAAGCCACTGCAGTCCCCTAAGTAAGTAATCGGGGTGCACATCCCAATTCTCCAACAGGCTGTGAACTGATGAAATGCAACTTTATCCCAAAGGTTATTGGAGGAAATAACCTCCCCACCGGGTCTCCTGCCTGTCGGCGACATGGTCGAGGGAGAAGAAGAGGAAGGCCTGCAGCCAGCAAGGGGCTTTGGCGGTCCCTTCACTGCCACCACCGCTGCCTTCGCTGCCGCAGATAGGACCCAGGACTCAGCGGCAAAGGAGGCGAGGCGGCGCTGGTGGTCCACAGCTGGGTGGCTCGGACGGCTTAAGAGCAGCTGCCGTCATCGCCGTCCCTGCCGACGCCTCCTCACCAGGACTCCTGCCTGCCCCCCCTCAGCGACATGGTCAAGAAAAAAAAAGAAGATCAGCAGTCAGTGAGGGGCTCTTGCGGCCCCCTTATCCCTGCCACAGTTTCCCCTCCTCCCACCACTGCTGGCTCCCCTGGTTCTAGCCCAGACCCCCCCTGTACCGCCCTTGCCACTTCTTGAAGTGTAAGTTAAATGGGCACATTCCAGGAGTGGCAAGGGTGGCACAGGCCAGATGAATTGGTGCTGGGGGCGGATCCGGCCCATAGGCCCCTGTTTTAGTCCAAACATTAAAGGAGCTGTCTAAAGTGTTGAATCTAGAAGGGATCATGTTCAACACCTGGATAGCTCCTGTAAAGCCTACACCTGGAGTGGATTCAACAGCCCTCAGAAATGTGGAGGCAACATTGCCTCTGTCAACATAATCAGCTAATAACTTTTTACAAGATCTTGTGTTAATTTTACACTTGACAAAAGAGCCATAGGCCGTGTCTAGGTAGCGGTCTGTTCCCCATTGGAGCGAAACAACAACTCTCTCCTGCTGATTTACACCTCACAATTACACTGCATCACAAATAAATAAATAAATATTGTCTGCTACTTGGTCTAATCCATGTGTCCTATACTAAATCAAGTGTGCTGAATCCAAATCTGAAGTCCGATTCTGCCTAAGAGGCCAGGATCTTAAGTAAGCAAATCTCACCCTCTTGGTTAGGTCCTTGCGTTGATCATGCGGGGTATATTTGCCACAAATGTAGCAAAAATTGTCCGGTTTATTAACACTGCTACACCTGCTCATCTTTAGCTCCAAACAGATTCACTTTGGCCTAGCTGGACTATACGATAGGATGGTTTCACCCTTGAGACAAGCCCTTGTTCCATCTCACCTTATATACCTATTTGTGACGTCAGCTCACTGACTTGCCCAGACACACCCAGCTGCTACTGGAACATGCATGCCACCAGGGGACGTGATTCAGCTGAGGCAGCAGTATGGATAGTGGTAGCTGCAACTATTATAATGTTCCCATGTTAAAATACATTTCCCAATTACCAACCATTTGAACAGCTATAGCAGGCTTTAAAATCTGTATGTGGTAGGCAAATTCTGAGTTCATATTTGGAATCAGCACACTCGATATCATGTAAATCACATGTGTTATTCCGAGATTCATCGTTCTGCAGTGTTATTGTATACAATGCTTTTAATGATGAACAGATTGCTTTATTTCTGATGCATGCCTGCTTTTGCACATTCATTTATAAGTTTGTTCCATTCCATTACTACATTGATCAGCATTAACACACATGTATTTACTCACAAATTTTGAACACATTTTCTTACAAAGCGCACACTTCTAGAACATAAGAACATATGAACAGCCTTGCTGGAACAGGCCACAGCCCATCCAGTCCAGCATTCTGTCTCACACAGTGGCTCACCATTTCCTTCAGGGTATTATTCCCATGCAGATGCCTTCACCTGCTTTGGATTCCCTGGAAATGGCATTGAGTGATATCCTGCCTATCTCTCCAACCCGGAGGTTGTCCTTAAGTATCCATAATTATAGCCATTGATCCCCTTGTCCTCCATGAACTTGTCTAACTTCTACATTTATTTAAGACCAACATATACCTTTTAAATTTTATTTCTCTCGAAACATGCATTCTAAACCCACTATATCAAACAAACATAACTTTTAGTAGACATTTGAGCCAGGAACGAGTCCTGGATTTACGTCTCAAATCAGTTTGCATCAGAATGCAGAAAGATAAGATTCTTCAGAACATCTCTAGCTGTTCTTAAATATGGAGGCTCCATTCCTGGTTAACCAGGTAACCCACTGCTTGACAGTAATAATTTTGTGTCAGAAATTATTCTGCGTCGAAAGGATTTTTGCTCGAGAAACTCCACTCACGGGACCCCCCGAATGAGGCTTCTTTCATGTCCCCAAGATCTTTTCCCACCGAAAGGGGTCCCTATTGATCTGCTGGCAACTTTTTTGCTTTCGATCTGCTAGGTTGGCACGAGCTGGGACAGACACAGGCACTTAATCGACCATGCACTACCCAGGTCTCAAACTGCCAACCTGCTGGCCTTCCAGCTAACAAGGCGAGCTTCTTAACTACAGAGCCACCACAGCCATCTGCTTGATGATATTGGAGGCTCCTATAGATAGGTTACTCAGGGTTGTCTAGCCGGCGTCACCAGGAATCCCTCCCCAAATGAAAAGATATTAGAGCAATAGACTGATCCTGCTAAAGTAGCAAAATAGTTCTTGTCTGAATCATTTGTTTGTATGTTTACTTGCACAGCAAGTGCTATAAGTTGAGTCAGCAGCCAGCCCATCCATACATCAAAAGACATGACCCTGGGGATGGGTAAGTTTGGAGAAGGGACCCAGCATGAACTGGAAAGGAGAGGTAAATGGCTGTACAGAATGACCAGCAGGTCTATCTACCCCTCCTGATTCCCTCTCATACAAGACCATTACCCCTGCTTCACAACATAGCTATCCATTTAGGGATTGCCTCTCAAACAAACAAACAAACAAACAACAAGGCAAGAAAAGTTTGGTAGACATCATCCTTGTGGCAAAGCTGGGCACAGAAAGCCAGATGTTCAGGACGTCTTCAACCCCAGGCTTCCCAGTCTCTGTCCATACTTACCAGCAGGCGCTGGGGTTACCGTAATCCCACAGGAAGGGCCCTTTTCCTGCATCCTTCAGGCCAGCCAGGGGGTGCCATAATAGGCAAGGTGGCACCTGTGAAGAGATCACAACCCCTCCAGGGCCCGCCTTCGCCATGCACTAGGCGAGCTGCTGCTGAGGCCACTGTTGGCTGCCGCAGCTGTTGCAAGAATTTGCCGATTTGTTTCTGTTCCTCTTTTGGTCTCTCTTAGCCCACTCCTCCTCTTCCGAGCTCCAGGCCTCCTGCTCTCCGGGAGTCCCGTGGTCCAGCTGGCCGGGAGATTTCCTTGGCTAAACCCCGGTGTGTGTGTGTGTGTTAGCTCATAAGCTGGCGTTTGCTTCACTCTGAGTGCTTTGTTCTCTCCCAGCTTGGTAGAGCTGGAAATGCAGCCAGATCCTCAACCAACATCTGCCCTGTTCCTTTCTATCCCTGATGTCCTGCCTGCAGGCACATCAAGGCCTCCGTGCGGACCCAGAAGCAGCACATCGGTCGACAGTCCTCCCTGTGGTACTGAATTTGAGAGTCTCCAGAAACAGTCAAGAGCCGGAATTCCCAACCTTTTGAAGCCGGGGGCTATTGGGTCATGTTCCCTCAGGCAGCTTCAGGGTCTGGATGGCTATTTTGCCCTTCCTCCACCACACAGCACTTTCTGGTGGTGGTGGGGCCACATGAAATAGTGCCACATGCCACATCCAGCCTTCAGGCCACAGGTTGAGAATCCCCGTTCAAGAGGAAAGCAGGCATACTTTCAGCAGTTGTGGATTTGGCATGTCCTGTCTTAGTGTGCGGCAGCAAAAGACAACCAGATCTTCTTCTCACCAAATGTGCAGGTGACACAAAACTGGATGGAAGAGCTTCGAAGAAAGGAGGAAAATTCAAAAAAGACCTTGATAGGCTTGAACACTGGGCTGAAACCAACAGAATCATCACCCTGCTAAGAAAAGTCCACATAGTCAAAGTGATGGTATTCCCAGTAGTGATGTATGCTTGTGAGAGCTGGACCCTAAGGAAAGCGGAGCGCAGAAGAATAGACGCCTTTGAAATGTGGTGTTGGAGGAGAATTTGGGAGTGCCCTGGACTGCAAGGAGATCAAATCAGTTGATTCTGAAGGAAAGCAATCCAGAAAGCTCCTTGGAAGGACAAATATTGAAGATGAAACTAAAGTACTTTGGACACCTAATGAGAAGAGAGGACTCACTCGATAAAGCCTTGATGCTGGGAAAGATCAAAGACAAAAGGAGAAGGGGTGGCAGAGGATGAGGTGGATGAATGGCATTGTGGACGCAATGGGCGTAGAGCTGAGCAGGCTGCGGAGGATGGCGGAGGACTGGAAACCAAGCCATATGGGGAAAGACTGAAGGAACTGGACATGCTGAGACTGAGAGGGGATATGATAGGCTGCCCTTGCTTGAAAGCCAGACGTATCCGACTCTAGGGTGCAATGCTCATCTCTGTTTATAGCCAAAGAGCCAGTGCTGCCTACATTTGCAGATGTTTCCATGGACACGTGGCAGGCATGCCTCAACACCTGAGTGCATAGAATGCTATTTACCTTCTCACCAAAGTAGTACCTATTTATCAACTTGCAATTTCTTGCTTTCGAACTGCTAGGTTGGCAGCAGCTGGGACAAAGACGGCAGCTAACTCCGTCATGCAGTATATGATAGCACTCTTCAAATAACTGATAGATAATTGTAAAGAGAAAGGGAAGGATCTGTTCTCAACCATCCCAGGGTAAAGGTAAAGGTGAAGGTCACCCTTGCTTGAAAGCCAGTTGTATCTGATTCTAGGGTTCAGTGCTCATCTCTGTTTCATAGCCAAAGAGCCAGCGTTGTCTCTTCTGCAGACATTTCCATTGTCATGTGGCAGGCATGACTAGACACCGGAGTGCACGGAATGCTGTATACCCTCCCACTGAAGTGGTCCCTATTTATCTATTTGCAATTTCTTGCTTTCGAACTACTAGGTTGGCAGCAGCTGGGACAAAGACGGCAGCTCACTCCGTCATGCAGTATATGATAGCACTCTTCAAATAACTGATAGATAATCGTAAAGAGAAAGGGAAGGATCTGTTCTCAACCATCCCAGGGTAAAGGTAAAGGTGAAGGTCACCCTTGCTTGAAAGCCAGTTGTATCTGATTCTAGGGTTCAGTGCTCATCTCTGTTTCATAGCCAAAGAGCCAGCGTTGTCTCTTCTGCAGACATTTCCATTGTCATGTGGCAGGCATGACTAGACACCGGAGTGCACGGAATGCTGTATACCCTCCCACTGAAGTGGTCCCTATTTATCTATTTGCAATTTCTTGCTTTCGAACTACTAGGTTGGTAGGAGCTGGGACGGAGACGGCAGCTCATTCAGTCCTGCAGTATTCGGGTATCGAACTGCTGAATTGGTGCCTTTCAGAAAAGAACTTAAAACCTGGCTGGTGGGTCAAGTGTGGGGTGTAGGTGGAAGGGTAACCTCCATTGGGTGGCTGGTGTAGAAGAACTCCTCCCCATGGTGCCTTTGGATCCTGCACCCCTTGTTTTAGGGGGTAGGTAGTTTTAACTTGTCATTGTGAACCACCCTGAGTTGGCTTTGGGCGAGTGGGTGGTATATAAATTTGACAATTAAATTAAATTAAATCTTAACCACTTGAGCCACTGCAGTCCCATCCAAGAGTACAGGACACATAATAACAAGCTCAAGTTACTAGAAGCCAGATATCGGCTGAATATTAGGAAAAATGTCTTAATGGTTAGAGCAATACGACAGTGGACCCCACTGCCCGGAGAGGTGATGAGCACTCCAGCAATTGGAAGCATTCAGGAGAGAACTGGACAATCCTCTGTCATATCTGATTTAATTTGGATTCCTGCGTTGAACAGAGGGTTGGACTCAATGCCCTAACAGGCCCCTTGCAACTCAGTGACTATAATTCTATGATTCCCTTTTAAAAAATGAAGCTCATTTCTCTGCTTCACCTAAGCATCAAATCAGATGGACCCTATGATTACCACAGGTAGGCAGCACCACAGGGATATCGAGCATTGGACTCTACGAGCAATGGTAGTGCTAGGCAGAGGCCCTTATCCACCGCCTTCCTTCTTCAATAAAGTTTATGCTGTTCTGGGATGATTCTGCTCACAACGCAGCTGAAGGAGAGATGACAGAGGGATGTGTTACCAAGATGACGTGTTTTGGCTTTGTTTTGCAAGCTCTTAAAAGAATTGGACAGCCATCTGTCATATCTGCTTTGATTTGGATACTTGAGTTTCAATATTTGTCCATCTAAGGCACAATCAGGGTTGATTTCCTTCAGGGTGGACTGATTTGATCCCTTCTCAGTCCAGGGGACTCTCAATTGTCTTTTCCAGAACCACAGAGTTCAAAGGTGTCTACTCTTCTGCATTTAGCCTTCCTTAGGGTCCAGCTCTCACAGCCATACATGACTACTGGGAAGACCATTGCTTTGACTATGTGGACTTTTGTTGGCAGGGTGATGTCTCCATTTTTTATTATGCTGCCTAGGTTTCCTCGTAGCTTGCCTCCCAAGAAGTATCTTTTTATTTCATGGCTGTCGTCGCCATCTCCAGTGATCTTAGATCCCAAGAAGGTAAAGTCTGTCACTGTCTTCATTTCTTCCCCTTCTATTTGCCAGGGAATGATGGAGCCAGATGTCATGATCTTGGTTTTTTTTTTATGTTGAGTTTCAGGTCAACTATTGCACTCTCCTCTTTCACCCTCATCAAGAGGCTCTTTAGGTCTTTCTCACATTAGGTTAGTACAGTGATGGGAGGTCTTGGCCCTCCAGCTGTTCTTGAACTTCAATTCCCAGAAACCCTGACCAGCTGGTATGTTGACTTCGGCTTCTGGGAATTGAAGTCCAAGAAAAGCTGGAGGGCCAAGACTGCCCATCACTGGGTTAGTATCATCTGCGAATCTCAGGTTGTTGATATTTCTCCCAGCAATCTGAATTCCCACTTTTGCTTCATCCATGTTAAATAAGCAGGGTGACAATATACAGCAGGTGTTCTCAACCATTTTAAGCTGGGGGCCAGGTCACACTCCTTTAGACATCTTCAGGGACCGGACGGCCATTTTCCCCTTTCTCCACCAAACGGCACTTCTGGGTGTTGTGAAGGCGATGGGGGACACACACATAAAATGGCACCATGGGCCGCATCCAGCCCACAGGCCACAGCTTGAGAATCCCTGATATACAGCCTTGTCATACTCCTTTCCCTAGTCTAAACCTTCAAAAGCTCTCCCTTCCTGCCTGAGAATTTCTCTTACAAAAGTATATATATATACTTCCTCCTCTTCCCCCCCCCCCAAAGTTGGGAGCAAAGTGGAAATGGGAACAAGAGATACTCAATGGAACAGGAGAAACCCCCTCCCCTCGGTTGCCTCCTGCTTTCAGCTTGGCCAATTTCAGCTTCCCAATTCTTTTCTCTTGGAGGTGCAGGGATTAAATCTATAAACACACAGGGGAAGGGGGTGGGGAGGAGATTTGGCCTTCGGTCTCACTGAGAGATTGAATATTAATTCCCTCTAATGCTGCTCAGCCATGTGGGTAAAGAGGGCTGACCTCCAGCTATTTATAAAAGCCTTCAATCTTCTCTTAGCAATCTGCTGGAGAAGGGATTAGCCTGGCCAATGGGCAGCGCCTCCTCCTGTCTCCCTCTGTGTGGGACAAAAGGCAGAAGACCCACCTTTTGGCCAGAGTCCCTACTGTATGGTCCTATAGTCTTCTTCTGATGACCAGTTATTACCAGAGTCCCCACCCCCCATTAAATATGCCAAGCAAGAACTACTGACAAGGGTTTTCTGAAGCCAGAGATTGCTCTGTTAACCGATCGCTCAGCGCAAATGGTCTTTGGGAAATTCTTCTCCTGTCGTGTCCAGCCCTTGTACAGGACAGTCCAGCAAACGATGAACAGAACAACGAACAACGGTTTATTGTAAAGTCTTGCAGGCCACAATTACAAGGATATCCAGACCATACCTGTCAAGTTTTGGATTTGGAAATAAGGGAAATTTCCCAGCAAATACGGGATACTTGACAGCTATGCTTATCCTGTGCTGCCCTCCAATGGTGGCAATAGGGCATTGCAGTCTAATTAATAAGAGATGACGGCGGAAAAGAGGGTAAAATAAGGGGTTTTCCCGGCCAATAAGGGATACTTGACAGCTATGATCCAGACAACAGATGGCTACACAAGTCCCAAGTAATTGGTCTCTCCCTTGTGGTACGTGCTGAGCTACACCTGCATGTGAGCATATGGAGAGGACCCAAGGCTAACCTGTTGAGGTCTAACCTGCAGATATTGGGAAGCATAGATCCAGCCCGGCCACACCCTTGTTTACCTGTGGTGCTTATATAGTGTCTCGGCAGTATAGTGATACATTGAAGTAACCCGCCGGATAACCTTAACTAACCTGATACATTAGTTTTAACCAATCGGGAACAGGATCCTAAACTATACCCAGTCATAGCACTCTAATTAACATAAGCAGCACACCAAGAAGCACAATGAGGGGGAAATTGAACTTGAACCAGACATCCTAGAGAGTGAAGTCAGAAAGGCCCTAAAAAGCACGGCAAATAACAAAGCCAGTGGATATGATGGTATCCCAGTTGAATTCTTCAAAGCCCTAAAAGATGATGGAATCAAGCTACTACATGCTTTATGCCAACAGATTTGGAAAACGAAACAGTGGCCACAGGATTGGAAAAGATCAGTATATGTCCCAATCCCAAAAAAGGGCAATGCCAAAGAATGTTCAAATTATCGAACAATTGCACTCATCCCACAAGCCAGCAAAGTGATGTTCAAGATAATGCAGGATAGACTACAGCAGCATGTAGAAAGAGAACTACCAGAGGTGCAGGCTGGATTCAGAAGAGGCAGGGGGACCAGAGATCACATTGCCAACATACGTTGGATCATGGAGAAAACAAAGGAATACCAGAAACAAGCTTACTTCTGTTTCATTGACTACACCAAGGCCTTTGATTGTGTGGACCACAACAAAATGTGGCAAGTAATTAAAGAGATGGGAATACCAGAACACCTCATATGTCTCATGAGAAATCTGTACATGAGTCAAGAAGCAACAGTTAGGACAGAGTATGGAATGACGGAGTGGTTTGGAATAGGAAAAGGAGTAAGACAAGGCTGCATTCTGTCACCCTGCTTATTCAACTTATACACAGAGCACATAATGCGCAATGCAGGGATGGAGGAATCACCATATGGGATCAAAATTGCTGGGAGAAACATCAACAATTTGAGGTATGCAGATGATACCACCCTAATGGCAGAAAGTGAAGAAGACCTAAAGAAGCTCCTGATTAGGTTGAAAGAAGAGAGTGCAAAAGCTGGCCTGAGACTCAATATCAAGAAAAGCAAGATAATGGCAACAGGCGCTATAAGTCCCTGGAAAATAGATGGGGAAGAAGTAGAAGCAGTAACAGATTTTACTTTCTTAGGATCCAAGATCTCTGCAGATGGGGATTGCAGCCATGAAATAAAAAGGCGACTGATTCTTGGGAGACAAGCTATGAAAAACCTGGGGAACATAGTGAAAAGTAGAGATATCTCACTGCAAACAAAAGTCCGCATAGTCAAAGCAATGGTATTTCCGGTGGTAATGTATGGCTGTGAGAGCTGGACCATTAGAAAGGCTGAGCGAAGAAAAATAGATGCCTTTGAGATGTGGTGCTGGAGGAGAGTTTTGAGAGTCCCCTGGACAGCGAGGAGAACAAATAGGTCAATATTAGAAGAGATTAGCCCTGAGTGCTCCTTAGAAGGACAAATAACAAAGATGAAGTTGAAGTATTTTGGACATCAAATGAGAAGAGAGGATTCACTTGAGAAGGCCTTGATGCTGGGGAAGGTGGAGGGCAAAAGAAGAAGGGGACGGCCAAAGATGAGATGGCTAGATGGTATTGTAGACACAATGGGCACGGGGCTGTGTGGACTAAGGAGGATGGTGGAGGACAGAGGTGCCTGGAGAGCGATGGTCCATAGGGTCGCAAAGAGTCGGAATCGACTGTGCGACTGAACAACAACAACAACAAGAAGAATATGCGCCAATTCTTGCTCTTGAGTCTGATGGCGGGAAATCGCCATTTTGTCTTTTGCAACTTGCAACTGGCACAACTTGCAATTTACTTGAATACACAATATCTACCTAATTGTGGGCAGAGCAATTGCATTCACACTAAAGGATTTCACCAGGTGTAGAATATGTGCTAGATTCTTCATTCTTTACTGATTTTAGCCTGTCTTTTGATTGGACAGTATGCTCTCCTCCTCCTCCTCCTCCTCCTCCTCCTCTTCCTCCCCCTTCTTGATACTGGCTGTCAAATTGCTTCTGACCTAAGGCAACCCTATGAATAAGAGATCTCTAAAACATTCTGTCCTCAACAGCCCTGCTCAGCTCTTGTAAATTCAAGCCTTTGGTTTCCTTTACAGAGTCAATCCAATCCACACTTGGTCTTCTTTTCTCGCTACTTTCCACCTTTCCTACCATTACTGTCTTTTCTAGGGAGTCCTGCTTTCTCATGATGCGTCCAAAATAGGACAGGCTCAGCTTCCTCATTTTTGCCTCCAAATACAGTTCAGGCTTCCTTTGCTCTAGGACGCACTTGTGTGTCTTTGCAGGCGCACCCCCCCCCAATAACGGACTCAGACAACATTGAAAGTGGATAACAGCATAGGGCCACATTTATTGATTCAATGCCCTAATCCGAATTATAAATTTATATTGGTAAAACGACCAATCATAATTATTAAGGCAAGCAGGCCGAAGTAACACTGGTAAGGTACCACCCCAAAATTGGCAACGGCAATTGGTTACAATGTATCAATTTGTATCAATTTGTTTGTTGACAACAAACAAATTGTTGACCGTAGTCAATATCTAACTCATGACCCCACCCTCTGACTCGTATCCGTAAAATCACGGGGTGATGCATGCTGGCTAGCTATCGCCATCACCCCGTCGCCTGGTTCGTCGTTGACCGGACAACGTTTAACTAATTTGTTCCTGTCTAGTGTTGTCCAGTCAATTGCAAACCTGCCGGATACCTGTGGGTCATCCTGTTTACCTTACCAGTGCTACCCGCCAATGTGACTGGAGTCAACAGTAGAAATGAAAGGAACCCCTATATCAATCCATAGCAACAGTGTGGGATGGGCAAAAAAGCCAGGACCCGAAAGCCAATGTGGGTCCCAACCAAAAATTCCCACCCGGCCCCGAAGCGACCAAAATATCACACTGTTAACTAGGGAGGGGGTGGAGGGGAAAAACTTCTCCGCTCCGTCGCTTAGGTAAAATGGCAGCGCGGCTGCCTCGGGGCCACCCCTTTTATAAGGGAGCTGGCCACGCCCTAAACTACCCGGATTCTTCGTCCTGTGGGGGGGGCGCAAAGAGCGCGGCGGCCATTTTGGCGCCACGCTTGCATTGCAGGCGCACCCCCCCAATAACGGACTCAGACAACATTGAAAGTGGATAACAGCATAGGGCCACATTTATTGATTCAATGCCCTAATCCGAATTATAAATTTGTATTGGTAAAACGACCAATCATAATTCTTAAGGCAAGCAGGCTGAAGTAACACTGGTAAGGTACCACCCCAAAATTGCCAACGGCAATTGGTTACAATGTATCAATTTGTATCAATTTGTTTGTTCACAACAAACAAATTGTTGGCCGTAGTCAATATCTAACTCATGACCCCACCCTCTGACTCGTATCCGTAAAATCACGGGGTGATGCATGCTGGCTAGCTATCGCCATCACCCCGTCGCCTGGTTCGTCGTTGACCGGACAACGTTTAACTAATTTGTTCCTGTCTAGTGTTGTCCAGTCAATTGCAAACCTGCCGGATACCTGTGGGTCATCCTGTTTACCTTACCAGTGCTACCCGCCAATGTGACCGGAGTCAACAGTAGAAATGAAAGGAACCCCTATATCAATCCATAGCAACAGTGTGGGATGGGCAAAAAAGCCAGGACCCGAAAGCCAATGTGGGTCCCAACCAAAAATTCCCACCCGGCCCCGAAGCGACCAAAATATCACACTGTTAACTAGGGAGGGGGTGGAGGGGAAAAACTTCTCCGCTCCGTCGCTTAGGTAAAATGGCAGCGCGGCTGCCTCGGGGCCACCCCTTTTATAAGGGAGCTGGCCACGCCCTAAACTACCCGGATTCTTCGTCCTGTGGGGGGGGGGGGGCCCGCAAAGAGCGCGGCGGCCATTTTGGCGCCACGCTTGCATTGCAGGCGCACCCCCCCAATAACGGACTCAGACAACATTGAAAGTGGATAACAGCATAGGGCCACATTTATTGATTCAATGCCCTAATCCGAATTATAAATTTGTATTGGTAAAACGACCAATCATAATTCTTAAGGCAAGCAGGCCGAAGTAACACTGGTAAGGTACCACCCCAAAATTGCCAACGGCAATTGGTTACAATGTATCAATTTGTATCAATTTGTTTGTTGACAACAAACAAATTGTTGACCGTAGTCAATATCTAACTCATGACCCCACCCTCTGACTCGTATCCGTAAAATCACGGGGTGATGCATGCTGGCTAGCTATCGCCATCACCCCGTCGCCTGGTTCGTCGTTGACCGGACAACGTTTAACTAATTTGTTCCTGTCTAGTGTTGTCCAGTCAATTGCGAACCTGCCGGATACCTGTGGGTCATCCTGTTTACCTTACCAGTGCTACCCGCCACACGGAGGGGCTTCAAAGAAGGCCTGACGCCCCCCCCAGACCGTCAGCTCGGTCAACAGGCCTGCTCGCCAATCACCCAACAGGAGGTCCATACCTCCTCACGACAGATGGACCCCATCCCCTGCATACAAGTCGTAATTTCGTAGGCTAATAGCGGGGTGATGACTGACCCGTCCCCAAGCCTTGTCGGCAAGGAACCGCACCACCGCCCCGTTGACCGCGCGCCTAGCGCGGTCAAGGGCCAGGAGGTCAATGCCCCCTCTATAAGAATGGCGCGGGATCATGTCCGACCAAACCAGGGTTGTGGCAGGCCAGACGTAGTGCAAGTAAGCAAGGTCCCCGCAAATCGCATGCTTGAGCGATAAGCCGGTGACCTGACCCAAATCATTGCCCCCAAGGTGTATGATGAGAATGTCAGGCGGGTCAGCACTCCTGCTGGAAAACAGGAAAGGCAGCAGCTCCCGCCACAACATCCCAGGCTTACCATGCCATGTGAGACTGGCGTGTTCACCCAGTCCCAGTCGGGGTCCCCACTCTGTCGCCGCAGCGTAACGCGCTGCCCTGTGCACATAGCTGTGGCCCACCAGCCATACTGTCACCGGTGTAACACGACACCCAGGGTCTGTAAGAAAAATTAAGAAAAAAGGAAGGTAAGGTGATAGGATTGGTACTCACGGTGGAAGTGGGCGCACATAAAACTGAAAACATTGCGAGCCCCACCTCCCATGCTGCGTATGTCAGCCCCGGAGTACCCAAAAGCAGCTGCTGTAGAGGCTGCTCCAATACGAAATGAATGTGTGCCATAACGGGCACCTGGTAGGCCCACCCTGGCGAGGGCTCTGCCTGTCACCTTCCAAAACTGAAATTTAGTAAGGGGAGACCCATCTTGGTGACAGAAAAACGGGCCATGGTGCATACCACGCAGTGCCAGGAACTCCTGTAGGGCACCAACCGGACAGATGTCTGCCAAAGAACACCGTAGCAGTCTTACACCACTGCCTACGCCATGCTGATCTGACTTGGAGGAACGTATCCTCAACTGGGCCCAGTCTTTGGCAACATATACATCTCCGAGTTCCAGTGCCCTACAACTTGCATCCGCCTTAGACAGCATCACAAGTTCGCTGATGCGGAGCGCTCCAAAAAATGCCACCGTTGTGGCTGCATAAAAAAGGGCTGCCTCATAATGATCAAAACAGAGGCTTGGCCAGCCCCGGGCCAACTGGGTAAGAACCCCTGGGGAAATAGGGTGCCGATTGTCCGGGCAACGCCCGCGCTCGCGCACCCACCCCTCCAAAACATGTCTCACACGGAAGTCAGAGGTGCTGTCCACATGACCCCCTACTTTGGCCATAAAAGCCAGCGCCGAGAGCTTGGATGCTATGGTGCGAGGTGCGAGGCCGAGAGCATGCAGGTGGACCACGAACCGCAGAACATGGTCAACCGGGATAGGCCAGGTCTCTGGCAGGTGAAATTGAGCAGCAAACGCCCTGAAAGAATTAAATGCTTGTTGATACGCCTTACGCGTGCGTGGCGCTAGTGACAGGCCAATCGCCCGGTTCACCTCTCCTTGCCAATGGTCCATATCTCATCCGGGAGTGGCGAGGGAAATTCCTCCGCATCCGGGGCCAAGGCACGGAACCGGGAGATCTGCAGGCGGGACAAAGCGTCAGCAATATCATTATTAATCCCTGGGACATGCCTGGCTCTGAACAAAACGTTGAGGCGCAGGCAGCGCAGCACAAAATGGCGCACTAGGTCCATAACCCTGGGCGATTTGGAAGTCTGTGCATTAACAATGTGGACAACAGCAGCGTTGTCACACCAGAAATGCACGACCGAGTTAGCCCATTCCTCGCCCCATAGCATCAAAGCCCCTAATATAGGAAAAAATTCAAGGTATGTGAGATCACGCAGGCGATCCGTGCCTGCCCAGGCCGGTGGCCACCCACCATAGGCCCACTTCCCATTGAAGTACATCCCATAACCCAGGGATCCTGAGGCATCAGACTGGATCTGAAAATTGGGGGATGCCAGGAGGTCAGACCTCCAAAATGAGACCCCATTGAACTCCCTCAGGAACTGTAACCAGACCAACATGTCTGCCCTGGTACCCCGGGTAAGTCTAACTCTGTGGTGAGGCCTGGATAACCCTGCCATGGCGTCGCATAAGCGTCGAGCAAAAGCCCTGCCCGGAGCGACCACCCTGCAAGCGAAATTCAGGTGACCATGTAGCACCTGCAGTTCCCTCAGTGATGCCTTGCGCTTGGCCATCAACTCCGAGATAAGGGCCACTATCCTGGACACCTTATCCTCCGGTAACCTAGAAGCCTGCGCTAACGTGTCAATCTCCACCCCCAGAAATACTAACTTGGTAGATGGGCCCTCGGTCTTTTCGGGCGCTAAAGGGACACCGAGTTCCTCCATTAGCGTCTGAAATGTGTTAAGGAGACGTGCACACGTGTCCCAGCCCCGTTCACCCCCGAATAAAAAGTCATCCAGGTAATGGGCTACAGACCGGGACCCTGACCTGCGGACGAAAGCCCACTCTAAGAAGGTACTAAAACGCTCAAAGGCCGAGCATGATATGGAACAGCCAAAAGGCATGGCCTTATCAAAATAATATTCGCCCCGAAATTTGAAACCCAGCAACTCAAAGTCACCCGGGTGCACCGGCAGGAGGCGAAAGGCCGACTTAATGTCGCACTTGGCCAGCAGGGCACCCGGGCCACACGAGCGCACCATACGCAGCGCGTGGTCAAAAGACGTATACCTGACTGAACAAAGGTCATCAGGGATAGCGTCATTGACCGACCGGCCGGCTGGGTAGGATAAATGATGAATAAGGCGAAACTCGCCTTGAGACTTTTTGGGAACCAAGCCTAGGGGCGACACCTTAAGGTTGGGAAACGGGGGTGAAGGGAAAGGGCCAGCGACCCTGCCCGCATCTAACTCCTTCCTGATACTGGCAGCAGCCACCTCCTCCCTCCCCTTGAGGGACAAAAGATTGGGGGCATCCTGAGGGGACCTATCACCCATGAAAGGGATGCGGAACCCATACTTAAAGCCTTGAAGGAGATATTCCCCATCCTCTCCCTTCGGGTACACTGTGAGCCAACGCTCCAACATGTCCACCTTAATTGGGGAGGGGGCCTTTCGGTGAACCAGCTCCATCTGTGGCAGCCTTGCCAGCCCACTGTCCGCCCCTTCCTCTGCCCCATGTCCCCCCAGGCCTGGGACAGGCGGAGGCTGCGTGGGGGCCCGAACATGTGGGACACTCATGCCTGTATTTGCAATTCTTCTTATTGCAGGAACCATTAGACGAGAAAGCCCAGCACAGCAGGCGGGCTGGAACCCCCTGCCCCGCCGCTTGGCGGGTAACCTGTGCTGGGACAGCTCGCTGGACCGCATGTCCGCAATGGTATCTGTCCCCTGGCGCGGGGCGCGTGGGTGTCATGTACAGAAGCCAAAGCCTCTGGCACGGCTCGTCCCACCTCATCTCCGGGTGGAGGGGAATCCGCATACGGAATTCCTCGTCATAAGCAAGCCACGAAGGGCCCGGGAAATCAACCATTGCCCTGTATATGTTGTCCAAATATTGGACCATCGGAATAGCCAACTCCGGCCGCGCCCTCAGATACACTGCCATGTAAATTAAATAAGCCGGCAGCCAGTTGGCCCAGGTACGTGGCGGCTTACGACGACGCGCCTACTCCTTATCCTTCTCATCCTGTCCCTCCCTTTCCTCCTTGGTGGGCTCTCTGTTCAGGAGTGAGAAGATATCTACATACTCCCCCCGCCAAATCTTTTCTTTGGTTGCCTGTGCCAAGTGGTCACCCAGTGGCAAGGAGTACCCCGCAGTTGGTAAGGCCGAAAAAGGCACCACAGACACCGGGAAAGGGGCCTGAGCTAACCCAGCCACCCCCAGTACATTCCCCGCATTGTGAGAAAAACTACCCACCCCGGTGCCCTGGGTGGCAGTTACCGTCGCCGAGTGGAGTGCAGGCTGCTGTGCCACCGCACCACCTGAGCGAGGCCAAGGCCATTGAAAAGCTCCCCCCATAGAAGGAATGTGTGTAGGTGTACTGGCTTGGACCGCATACTCACATGCTGCACCCCCGTGAGCCGCCCCCACCGGGGGTTCCGGCCCACTGGGGGCGTCGGAGCTCATGACCGACGTAGAGCTCGTCATCGGGGCCTGACCTGCACTCGTCTGCTGGCTGGGGAGCTGCGGGGCAGTGGCCGAAGCCACGCCACCCGCCTGAGGCAGCTCAACCCTGCCTGCCGCCTGTTGTCCTCCCGCCGACGGCGCCGCAAAAGGGACGCCAAAGGGAGCCCCAGCCTGGCTGGCCCGAGCTAAAGACGCTTCGAGGGCCGCAAGGCGGGCCAGTAAGGCCTGCACGTCGATCTGGGGCCAAGGGCCGGCCGGCCCGCCAAGTCCAGGCGCGGGTACAGGTCCCTGTACCCCAGGACCCGAATAGGGCCATTGCCCAACACCGAAGCCCGGTAGGGTCGGTGCAGGAACCTGCCAAGGTAGGGGACCACACCACCCGCCCAGGCTAGAAGGCCCAGGAGGAATAGAGGCAGGCCCAACAGGATGGGCAGGGAGAGTAGCGGTGTCCACCGCTCGCGGGCCGCGGGCCGAAGCCCCTGCCGCGCCCGCATTCCGATCCCCCGCGTCCGGCCAAGGGGCGATAGACCCCATTCCGCCGGGCTGTGCAGGGGCCTGGACAGGCGGCTGCTGGGGAGGCGCAGCTGTGGTCCTCCGACCCGGGTTGCGCCTCCTCACAGCTCGAGCCGCACTCGTAGCTGCCTTCTTCTTCGAAGGCATCTCAACGCAGGAGAGGGAAGCCGAAAAGAAGATTCGCCGCCAAAAGGCTTCCCGCAAGGTAAGGAGCGACGGAGACACAGGGGAAAAAACTTCTCCGCTCCGTCGCTTAGGTAAAATGGCAGCGCGGCTGCCTCGTGGCCACCCCTTTTATAAGGGAGCTGGCCACGCCCTAAACTACCCGGATTCTTCATCCTGTGGGGGGAAGCCCGCAAAGAGCGCGGCGGCCATTTTGGCGCCGCGCTTGCATTCTGGAAGTCCAGGGTATCCACAAAACTCTCCTCCAGCACCACATTTCAAATAGATCATTTTTTTCCTACTCAGCTTTCTTTATTGACCAGCTTTCATACCTGTACATCAGGGATTCTCAACTTGTGGCCCATGGGCCAAATGCAGCCCACAGCACCATTTCATGTGCCCCCCACTTCCACCAAACCATGTGCCCTTTAGAAAAGAACTAAAAACCTGGCTGGCGGGCCAAGTTTGGGGTGCAGGTGGAGGGGTGGCTTCCGTTGGGTGGTTAATATAGGGGAGGATGCCTGCCCCATGGTTTCTTCAGTTCCTGCACCCCTCTCTTTTTAGGGGTGGGTTCTTATTGCTGGTTTTTATCTGTTTTATTTGTTTTTACCCACTGTTGTGAACCGCCCGGAGTCGGCTTTGGCTGAGTGGGCAGTATAAAAATTTAACAATAAATAAATAAATAAAAATAAAAGTGCCATGTGGGGTAGGAAGGGCAAAATTGCTGCCTGGCCCCCGAAGTTGTCTGACAGAGCGTGACCCAGCCCCTGGTTTTAAAAGGTTGAGAACTCCTGCTTTACATGGTAACCACAGCCCCATGGTAATTGGGAAGGCAATGATATTTGTCTTTGTCTCCATTGATGTGTCCTTATACTCTTTTGTGTCAGAGGCACCACAAAGCATATAATAACATACAAAGCTAAAATTAATATATCTAAAACAAACAGGAATTAGATGACATCCGCCCAATATCGGGCCACATCAACAGCATTTCCTCTTGCCAACATAAGGTCCCCCTCAGTGCAAGTTGAGGGGCATTGTGTGCATTGTATCATATGGGAGATAGTTTGTTCTTCTCCGCATCTACAAGTCAAGGATTCTTGAAACTCTAGTTGGGTCTTCAACCATCTGTCCCAGGGAACAATCATTTAGCATATCTAGGAACTTCATCTCTTTATCATGTGCTGAGCAACAGTTCACCCAGTCTATGTGAGGGTAATTGAAGTCCCCTATTATAACCAGGCTTCTCTTCTTGGATGCCTCCTTTACAACATCAGCTGGAAAATGGCTGCTATGAAGCTGGTGCAGACCCATCAGAGGAGCAAAATATGCAGACAAACTTGTAGACAAACTTGGAGAGGGTTGAGTGGAAGGTCAGCAGAAAGTTCTCTCCAATGTTGGCATGTCTAGGTTTCTAGCCACTTAGACACACCAAATCAACTCATTGAATTTTCCCCAGACCAGCTGGTGGTAACCTAAGAGTTTTGTACAATATTTTTTCTTGGCAATCAAACAGTATGTACAGTATGTTCCAGCCTGACCCCACTCTATCCCAAGTTGGACCCTTTTGGTGGCAAGCTGGAGGATTTCCATGATGGATCAAATGCTTTGCGGGTGATGGATTCATGCAAAATGACTCTTTCCATTAAGATCAGACTTGCCCTTTTCTTACAGTGTTTTTTTCTGGTTTCTTGAGCATTCCACAACATATTGTTCTCCACAAATCTGCATTTCTAAAGAGGCAAACCCATCTTACAAAGGTCTAAAGGGGGGCAAATAGAGGTGGCTGCTAGAACCTTCAGAAATATCCCACTGTGAGACTAAATCAAATTCAAAAGGATAGATATACTGAACCAAGGGTGCGCAAACTACCACCTGTGGGCTAGATCCAGGCTCCGATGCCAACTGTGTGGGTGCATGTTACATCCACTTCCAGGAGAGATGAAGGTGGTGTGGGCCAGATGAATTTGAAATTGGGGGCCAGATTGGGGGGGGCGTAGTTTGTGCACTCCTGGTTTAAGCAGAGAAACTGGCAGCCTAAAAATCTATCTCATCCTGTTGCAAAACCTATCTGTTGTAAAACAGGTTGCAGATTTTACTTCCACTTCTGGTGGGAGAAACTATGTTACCGGCACACTGAACCATGTGACCAACTCGCAGCCCAAAAAGTTTGGCTACCCCTGCACTAAACAGTTTCAACAGTCTCATTCCACTTTTACTGTTATGGCTTAATTTTATGAAATGCTGGGATGGGTGGGTGGGTGAGTGTATGGGTGTGTGGGTGGATAGATAGATAGATAGATAGATAGATAGATAGATAGAGACTTTATAAAACGTCTGTTTGGTAAATTTACCACTCTGGGCAGTTTGCAGTCCAAAACAGAATACAAAACAACAAATGAAATAATACAGAAAAACAAATGAAACTTCTTTTAACCATGTAGTTTGGATACCTCTCTCAATCTTAGACCTTCAGCATTTTCTAGTAAGCCCCTACATATATAAAACATATATGTTACTACCAAATTCTCCTAAACTGAATTAGTCTGGATGTAGACTCACTCTGAGAAGTAGTGTGTTCTAGTGGATAGATCTACATCACCTAGGATTTAGGAGGCCTGGGTTCAAATCCCTGCACACTCTTGGAAATTCACAAGAGGGGGTAAAACCATTGCTTAAAATCTCATGCTATCTTGGTTAGTTGCAACAATAAATGCTATATATCCTCTGGAAAAGCCAGCCTTTTCTGAGGACTTCTAAGTTATAAAAATGTTTTGTGGAAAGCAATTACTCCCAAGGTAACAACAATAGACACAACTCAGCGGGATGGCTTCCTGGTGGCCGATCCATGGGTCAGGAGAAGGGCCAACCTGTGTAACCTCAGCTAAGCTACCTAGTCCCAGAAGAAGTGAATGGTGTATCACTCCCAAATACTGTATGCCTTGAGAATCCTCAACGTGTCCACCATAAATCAGATTCATCTTAGGTTGCCCTTGCTCGAAAGCCAGTCGTATCCGACTCTAGGGTTCAGTGCTCATCTCTGTTTATAACCAAAGGGCCAGTGCTGTCTGAGTCTGCAGATGTTTCCGTGGTCATGTGGCAGGCATGCCTCAACACTGGAGTGCACGGAGCGCTGTTTACCTTCCCACCAAAGTGGTCTCTATTTATCTACTTGCAATTTCTTGCTTTCGAACTGCTAGGTTGGCAAGAGCTGGGGCAAAGACGGGCGCTCACTCTGCCGTGCTGTACTCGGGTATCAAACTCCAACCTTCCAGTCTTCAAGTTCAGTATCTTAACCACTTGAGCCATACATAAATAGTTGTTACATCTACTCTGGGAGAATCAAGGGGGCTTGGTCAACAATAGCCCACTCCCTTGCGGCTTTTTATTACATTAATATGAAAACTTTCCTGGAAACAAAATTGCTTTCAAGGGTGAGAGCAAGAGTAAATGTAGAATTGTTGTTGTTGTTCAGTCGCACAGTCGATTCCGACCCTTTGCGACCCTATGGACCATTGTTCTCCAGGCGCCTCTGTCCTCCACCATCCCCCTAAAAATGTAATTAAAAAGAAACAGCTCCCTCTCCTTCAGTTGTAATCCAGTTTATACATCAAAGGCCAGTGTGAACAACAAACAAAATTATGAACCTAGCAGCAGAAGGACCACTGATGGAGATCACAAAGTCATTGAATCATAGATTAATGGAGCCGGAAGGGTCCTATAAGGCCATTGAGTCCACCCCTCACTCACTGTAGGAGTCCAAACTAAAATCAAAATGTGGTTCCCCTTCCCTATCCAAATGAAATGAAGAAAACCAAGTCTAGTTAAGAGTGATATTTTTGAGGAGTTCTCCAATGGAGATGCCAGGACTTGGAAATAGGTTTTGGACTAACCCATAATCCCCCAGCCACTATGGTGACTGGTCATGGTGACAGGAAGGGGATTTGTGGAAGCTGTATTTAGAGAGTACCGGTAACTTTCCCATGCTACGATGAGGTGTCTTTCTGTGGCAATTTCCCTTCTGCAGCTTCTTGATCCTTGAGGCTCTTCAATCTGAAAGGTGTCCTTAATCTTTGGTGCATCTTCTTTATACCCAGCTCAGACTGGGGAATTTCAAAGGGCAAGTAAAGTATCTTGCCAGTGGCTTGGAAAATAAAAGTTACAAATTGCAGACCAGCAAGTCGCTAAGATGCTGACTGGGAAGCGGAAGGTCAGCAGTTCGATTCCCGAGTACTGCAGGACGGAAATGAGCTCCCATCTTCATCCCAGCTCCTGCCAACCTAGCAGTTCGAAAGCAAGAAATTGCAAGTAGATAAATAGGGACCACTTTGGTGGGAAGGTAACAGCGTTCCGTGTGCTCCGGTGTCTAGTCATGACTGCCACATGACCATGGAAACGTCTGCAGAAGCAGACAGCACTGGCTCTTCGGCTTAGAAACAGAGATGAGCACTGCACCCTAGAGTCGGATACGACTGGCTTTCGAGCAAGGGAAACCTTTACCTTTACCTTTACGGCTACCAAAGATTCTGGAAATACACAAAAGGTAACTTCTCTAAAGTCTGATCCTGATAGTCTAATATCTGATATGGATTTACCCTTGCTGGTCTTTTATTTTGCCTGTTTGTCATTGCTTAACATCATCATCATTATCTCTGTTGATAAAATGGTTTGTATTCCAGCCTACATTGCAGATATTTATATGAATAAAGCCTATGGTTCATTGGTAGAAGGAGGACTCTATCCAAGTGGCTTCAGGTGTTTGCATCCAGAAGACAGGTCTAGGTCAAGAGACCACCTCTCTCACCCAACTCAACCCAAGCCAACTCAACCCAACCCAACCCAATTCTTTGTGTGCCTTACCTGGAGTTGGAGTCCATCCATGGCTTGCTATATTTTTTTCTTCATGGCATCTGCTCCCTCCAAAAATCCAAGGAAGGACCCCAACAAAGAGGAATGTGGTGGCAGGTCAGGAGAAGTGGAGTTCCTTGATGAGCAGAGGCTGGGATTGAAACAGGGGATACAAAAAGATGTCATAACCAAAGATGTCTGTGGAAACCTCCTCCCCATGTGCAGAGATAACACAGGTCAACTCTCTGTTGTGTATCACTAACACACAGGGCATCTTTGTACATTAAAATAATGAATGTGCTTGGCATTTCAAAGGAGTCAAGCGGAGACCATGCTCAGGGCCATCCTTAAACATTCCATGGCTACTCTGCCAAAATGTATGCAAGAAGATGCACCATCTCTCCTACCTGATCTTCCTATGGTTGTAATTTCATCACCCCTGCCAAAATTACAGCACAGTTCAACATGGGGAAGAGTGCTCCATGCCAGTGGCCTGATCCATGGGCCATTGATGGGCATGACCTCAATTCTATTCAGCTGGAACCTCTCACTGAAGAATGGCAGGGCAATGTCGGACAACCAAGACCGTCCCAAATCTTGATGGAGGCCCCAGCTCTCCACCCTGTCCCACTGGCTGATGCCTCCTTACATTGCCAAGACCAGCTAGAGATGCTGCAATGCGCTTACCAGCCTTTCTGCTTCCTCCTCGCATGCCTATGCAATGTGCCGGCTGAGATTTCGGGGACTTGCTTCCTGCTGCAGATGTTAAAGGCTGGCGGAGGCACTAATCCTTCTGAGTGCTGCAGATTATGCCCTTTGTAAAGGCAAGGGGCAGGATATGGAACATCTGTTATGGGATGAAGAGAGCCCAAATACCACCCAGGACTAGGGCAGGAGAGAAATTTAGGGATTTGTTCATTTGTTACGTGGGCACCTGATTGAGCCGTGGTTTTGCCTGTGTGGGGTGGTACATTTGGAAGGGGAAGGAGGGAAGAACTTGGAACAGTGTAGAAAGACTTTCCCACACTCAAATTGCACTCTGCCCAACTTTCCCCAGATCAAATTAATCCTGTGCCTTTAACACCCCGGTTCTCATGACCCTTATAATGCAGTTCCATCTGTCATGTGGATTGAATCCATAACATGTGTCCTGTTAATGCAGACTTAATGCCCAAATCCAGTTTTCAGACAAAGGATGCTGATACTGTCATGATCTTTTACAATACTGTACTCTGAGCATCGCGAGTGGCTCAAAAGTGGAGCATCAGTGGCCTTTTCGCACAAAAAAATAATAAACTAGAAAGAGGAAGCCTACTAACTGCTCAGTCTGATAATTTCTCATCCTGAACATCCCAGCACTTGACAATTTAAGGATTATGGGAATTTAAAGATTAAAGATCTTGTTGCTTAATCAAGGATTAATTTATTGGGTAATATTAAAGCATATATTTGATTAGGCCAGGGGAAGTCTTCCAAACATACACCCGGGGAATTAAAATTGTACTTCCCAAGCCTACACGTTATGGCAGTCAGTAACATTTAGGGGGAAGTCGGTTGGAAAGAGAAGGGTTTGAGAGATTTTCTAAAAATCAGCAATGATGGTAAAGGTAAAGTTTGCCCTTGCTCGAAAATAGTCATATCCGACTCTAGGGTTCAGTGCTCATCTCTGTTTATTTATTTATTATGTATGTATTTGTTCAATTTTTATCCCGCCTCTCTCAACACATTGTGCGACTCTAGGCGGCATACAACATAAATTAAACAAAACATATTCATAGCAAAGAATCAAAACGAAGTAACAATCCATCAAATATAATAAGTAGAAAATTCAACATAATACATAATAATGAATCAATAATATAGCAGTTCCCCGTAGTCCCAATTCAGAGCTCAATGATCCCGACGGAGTCATATGACTTGACGTCGAGTCGGAGCTCCTTGAATCAAAGACCACAATAACATCAGAAGAAAAAAGAAAAGCAAGACCTAACCATAGCCCTGTGTTGGCTTGAAGTCCTTGCTGGTTAAAGGTGTATCAGCTGGCACGACATCGGCGCTGACAAACCCTGACACCACTTGCCACCGGGGCCTCAACCACCCACACACCCACCTCCCAAGGTCGACCCAGCCAGATAATGAGCTGGGATGGTGACAGCTGGAGAAGTCCCGAAGGTGATTCTCCATGCCCCGGATGTTCACACGGCCACCAGGTGTTCGGAAGGTGGTGGCGAGGGTCCATCCACTGCCGCCCACCTTTTAAGTCCCGGGCAGAGGGTGGGTGGCAAAACGCCGAGGCAGTAGAGGTCCCAGCAGGCTCCCTCCTGCCGCAGGTGTTGAGAAGGTGGCGGTGAGGGTCCATCCACTGCTGCCCGCCTTTTAAGTCCCTGATTATAGCCAAAGAGCCAGTGCTGTCTGTGTCTGCAGACATTTCCTTGGACAAGTGGCAGACATGCCTCAACGGGAGCTCACTCCGTCATGCAGTACCTAGGAATAGAATTCTGACCCTCCAGTCAGTGAGTTCAGCATCTTATTCATGTAGGTAGCACCGCACCTGAATTGACACCCCCGCCCCCCGCTAAGCAATCCAGGATTTTAGCTAGCTATCTCATGTGTCTTGACCTAGCTCCTGGCTATAAGTAAGGTAGTGCGTAGGAAATTAAACCACTTCCAGTCATCTTCATGTCTTTAAAAAATGTATATATTGTAGTAAAGTCAATTACAGATTTCTTTGTTTCAGGAAGCAAAACAATTCTAGGCAATGAAGCAATTTTAAATCAGTAAGCACATTAAAAATAATTCTTTACCTTTACCTAAGTGTCGAGGCCCAAAGGGCTTCTCCCGCAACATACCTCCCTGACAGGTTCACAGGGCCTACCTTGCATGTCCCATCTGAGGAAGAGGGGGGTCCAGAAGCTACAAGGATCACAAGTTTATCGTCAGTGTGCATGCATGTGCAAGCATGCATGCGTCACCACCGGGCGCCCAATGTTGATGTGGATGCACGCGTGCGTGCCATTGCACATGCGTCACATCTAGGCCTCTGGCAGAGGATGCCACTCACCACCTGCGGCTGTGGCCGTCATCCCTTGTGTGCGTCCACATAAGCAACATGGCCCAAAGGCCACCTCTTACAACCACTGCCTTGCGAGGCAGTGCCACAGGCACCATCTCTGCCATGCCTAGACAACAAAGTGCACGGAATGCTGTTTACCTTCCCACCAAAGTGGTCCCTATTTATCTACTTGCAATTTCTTGCTTTTGAACTGCTAGGTTGGCAGGAACTGAGACAAAGACAGGAGCTCATTTCATCCTGCATTAAACAGGAATCAAACTCTGACCTTCTAGTCATCGAGTTCAGCGTCTTAACCACTTGAGCCACCGCTGTCCCTTTACCCAGTCTCATTTGTGCTCAGGTTATTCTTCCTACGAAAGGGACTGTGGTGGCTCAGTGGTTAAGATGCTGAACTTGATGACTGGAAGTTCGGCAGGTCAACAGTTCGTGACCCAAGTGCTGCATGACAGAGGGAGCTCCCATCTCTGTTCCAGCTCCTGCCAACCTAGCAGGTCGAAAGCAAGAAATTGCAGTAGATAAATAAGGACCAATTGGGTGGGAAAAGATCTTGGGGACATGAAAGGAGCCTCATTCGGGCGTCCCCTGAGTGGAGTTTCTTCCACAAAAATCCTTTCAACCCAGAATAATTTCTGACACGAAATTATTATTCTACTGCCTCCCTTTGTTCAACATTTCCACCTTCTAAAGACTCCTTCACAGAAGTGAAGGTTGGCCAGCTGTGAGCATCTACTGCCACCTGCAGGCTAGTATTTCAAACTCTGGCCAGCTGAAAAATCCGGACAAATGACCACTGACTGACTTTTCCCCAATTTAAGCCTTGGGAAACCTCTTCTTTTTTGCTCTGCTCCATCCCTGCCTTGGTTATCCACATACCCTTTCCTGGTCTTATCTAGACTGGGTTGGCTCATTTAAACCTCATTAGTAGCCTGGCTGTGATTTGTAGGGTTGTTATTATTGTTTTAGTTTGTTTTTCTTTGGATCTATAACAGGGGTGCCCAAACCTTTTAGGCCGTGGGCCGGTCATATGGTTCCTCCCACCGGACACAGAAGTAAAACACGCCTTGCAATCTGTTTTGCAACAGGATGAAATAAAGTTGAGGCTGCCATTTGCTCTGCTTAAGCCAGGGGTGCCCAAACTATGGCCCGTGGACCGGATCCAGCTCCCAATGCCAATTCATCCAGCCCACGCTACCCTCCTTGCTCCTGGAAGCAGAAGTAAAACGCGCATGGACACATTTTGCTTCTGCTTCTGGGAGCGACAAGAGCAGCATGGGCCAGGTGAATCGGTAGCATGAGCCGGATCCGTAATTTGGGCACCCCTGGTCTATGGGACTCAGTGAACAAAGGATTGTAGTGAATAGATAGAGAGCAGGAGGCAAAATTTAATTAACTTATGAAGCACCCAGAGAGTGCACTAAGCGCTATAAGTGTAATGTGACCACACATAAGTGACAACACCAGGAAGTGCCATGTGGTGGAGGAAGGGCAAAATGGCCATCCAGCCCCTGAAGATGTCTGAGGTGCCTTTGGATCCTGCACCCCTTGTTTTAGGGGATGGGTAGTTTTAACTTTTTAACATGTTTTTAAAATTGTCATTCTGAACCGCCCTGAGTCGGCTTTAGCTGAGTGGGCGGTATATAAATTTGACAATTAAATTAAATTAAATTGCTATTGCTATTGCTATAACTATTTCTATGACATCTTCAAAGTTTTGGTGGAATTTCAGACTTCATCATGGATCCCCAAAACATATAATATGGTTAGGAATTGGCTCCTTGACTAACTTGCTGGGAAGGATAATATATAATCCAACATAGCATGTTTGTTGTATAATGTACTATGGTGCTTTTACAGCATTGAGTTGATGATGCATCATTCAACTAATGTCAGCATAGGATAATTACTGTATTACCTCATTGGTATATTAGCCTCTTAATGTATCTCTCTTTTGTGCCTGCTGACACATTTATATGAATTAATGTCAATATCTCATGATGAAGATAATATACAGAAAAACCGATATACCGGAAGGGCTTTGGGAATTGTGTGATATAATAGAGAAATTGCAAAATATACCTCTGAAGAAAAGTTTGTTGTGGAAACAGTTTGATTTCTGGTTCATCCCGTTGTGAAATAAGTGCAGTACAAAAGATTTCATGAAGATGTTTATTTTTGTTGTATTAAAAGGACTCTAAACACAGACTTTCACGATTTTTTTTGCCTCAAACGGTTTTATCGTTATTCTCCTCTGTCTGTCTGCTACAAGTGACATGCTTTGTACAATGCAGTGTATCTGTCTGGTTATTGTACTCTCAAACATCCACTGACACACCCTTGTAACACAAGGGTTTACTCTATATCTCAACAAATATTCAGGCACCTCGTAGCCAAGCTCATTCATCATGTGTTGCAATTGCTCTCAGGAGTTGGAGTGGCTGGCTGCAAGGAAGACACATGAGACAATTGTGCGGTGAAGTCCAGCCCCGAGCTGGGTCAGGTGGTACGCATTTATTACCGTGCCTTGGGGTGGCGCGCACCTAGGATGCGCGTGCCCCCCTGATACAGAAGGATTGCATACGTGGCATTTCCGATGGTCAAGACAATATCTGCTAATTAAGGTCTGGGCTGGCGAAACCCATTGTTCCTGCCTTATCTCGGAGCCTTATGTGTATTGACTCCGGGCATCTAATTTGATCATCTGTCTGGCATGGCTTATTTGCCCGACCTAATCCATGGCCAGAAGCGGAGGATTGTGTATTACCTTAGAGTCATCACCTTTGGCTTTTGCCCTATTTCTATCGTGTGAGGCTTGAATATGTAGTAATAGGTAATATAATATAATGTTTTATTCTTAAGTAGTATATTGTATTAATCTTGTAGTTAATATATTCAGAATCTTCCAGTAGAGCAATACAACAAGTCCAATACATTGTGAAAGTCAACCGGTATGCAGACTCTTTCGGGAGAATTTCCCTTCATCAAACAACTTGACTTGCTAACTTAGAAGCTACCGTTAGCAAGTCAAGTTTTCCGATGAAGGGAAATTTTCCTGAAAGAGTCTGCATACCGGTTGACTTTCACAATGTATTGGACTTGTTGTATTGCTCTACTGGAAGATTCTGAATATAAGAACATAAGAACAGCCTTGCTGGAACAGGCCACAGCCCATCCAGTCCAGCATTCTGTCTCACACAGTGGCTCACCATTTCCTTCAGGGTATTCCCAAGCAGATGCCTTCACCTGCTTAGGATTCCCTGGAAATGATATTGAGAGATATCCTGCCTATCTCTCCAACCCGGAGGTTGTCCTTAAGTATCCATAATTATAGCCATTGATACTCTTGTCCTCCATGAACTTGTCTAATCCTTTCTTAAAGCTGTCAAGACTGATAGCTGTCACCACTTCTTCTGGCAGGGAGTTCCATAGACCAGTAATCCTCTGGGTGAAAAAGTACTTTCTCTTATTTGTTTGAGAACTAGTACCCAAAAATTTCATGGAGTGTCCCCTAGTTCTAGTGTTATGCGATAGGGAAAACAGTTTTTCCTTATCTACTTTGTCCACACCGTGCATGATTTTATAAACTTCAATCAGGTCACCTCTTAGACGTCGTCGTTCAAGAGTGAAGAGGCCCAACCGTTGCAGCCTCAGATGGTAAGGAAGGTGTTCCAGTCCCCTGATCATTCTGGTTGCCCTCCTCTGCACTTTTTCCAACTCCATTTATGAAGAGGTTGAAAAGCAGGGGTCCCAATACTGAACCTTGGGGGACCCCACTCTTTACTTCCCTCCACTTGGAGAAGTGTCCATTGAGTGCTACCCTCTGTTTCCTGTCCCTTAGCCAGTTGCTGATCCAGGACAAGACCTGTCCCTTTATTCCATGACCGGTAAGTTTATTCAAGAGTCTTTGGTGTGGGACCTTGTCAAAAGCCTTCTGAAAGTCCAGATAAACAATGTCAACTGGATCCTCCTTATCCACATGCTTGTTGACACTCTCAAAAAATTCCAACAGATTAGTGAGGCATGATTTGCCCTTGTAAAAGCCATGTTGGCTCTCCTTTAGCAGCGCCTTCTTTTCTATGTGCCTATTAATTCTATCTTTTAGGATGGTTTCCATCACTTTACCTGGGACACATGTCAAACTGACAGGTCGGTAATTTCCTGGATCACCCCTGGATCCTTTTTTGAAAATTGGTGTTACATTCTCTACCTTCCAGTCATCAGGCACAAAGCCTGATTTGAGGGAAAGATTATATATTTTGTCTAGGAGATCAGCAATTTCATCTTTAAGTTCCCTGAGAACTCGTGGATGGATGCCATCTGGTCCTGGTGATTTGTTAGTGTTTAGCTTAACAAGACATGCAAGGACCTCCTCCCTGGTTATTTCTATCTGGCTTAATTCTTCGGTTTCCCTCCCTACGAAGATAGGCTCTGTTTTGGGCATGTGGTCTCTGTCTTCTTCAGTGAATACTGAAGCAAAGAATTCATTGAGTCTCTCTGCAATCTCTGTTTCCTCTTTAATAACCCCTTGCCTTCCATTGTCATCTAATGGTCCAATGGCCTTCCTAGTTGGGTTCTTACTTCTAATGTACTTAAAGAAGTCTTTGTTATTTCTCTGAGTATTTTTAGCTATACGCTCCTCAAAGTCTTGCTTTGCTTTCCTGATTGTTGCCTTGCATTTGTTCTGCCAGAATTTATGTTTCAGCCTGCTGTCCTCATTCGAACAAGCCTTCCATCTTCTAAATGAGCTTTTCTTTCTCTTGATCACTTCCCGAACAGCTCCTGTAAGTCACATTGGAGTCCTCTTGGATCTGGCAGTGCCCTTTTTCCTTTTGGGTATGCATTCCAATTGAGCCTCTGTTATTGTTTTTGTAAACAGCCTCCATGCCTCTTGGAGTGTTTGGACTCTCTCAATTTTCCCTTTCAGCTTCTTTTTTACTAGTTTCCTCAACTTTGGGAAATTTCCTTTTTGAAAATTTAAGGTCTCTGTGTTAGGTTTTATCAGTGACTTGCGGTCTATGATCAAGTTAAACATAATTGAGTTGTGGTCACTGTTCCCTATTGGATCAGTCACATTAACCTCTTGCACCAGATCCTGAGTATTACTCAGGATCAAGTCAAGGATTCTTGTACCTCTAGTTGGGTCTTCAACCATCTGTCCCAGGGAACAATCATTTAGCATATCTAGGAACTTTATCTCTTTATCATGTGCTGAACAACAGTTCACCCAGTCTATGTGAGGGTAATTGAAGTCCCCCATTATAACCAGGCTTCCCTTCTTGGATGCCTCCTTTACAACATTCTCCAACCGCCAGTCTCCCTCAAGAGTTTGGGTTGGAGGCCGATAGTATATACCTACTGTTAGACCATCCTTGTGGCCTGGTACTCTTACCCACAGAGCATCTAATGGTGACTCCAAATCACCTAGATATTCCAACTCATACGATTTTATCACTTCTTTGACATACAAGGCCACACCACCTCCCAATTGCCCCTTCCTATCCTTCCTGTACAGTTTGTAGCCTGGGATAACTGTATCCCATTGGTTATCATCCGTCCACCAGGTTTCAGTGATACCAATAATATCAATATTCTTATCTATTGCTAAGTATTCCAGCTCCCCTATTTTGTTCCGGAGGCTTCTGGCATTTGTATACAAGCATTTATATATGCTTTCCTGATACAGTCTTTTGAGTCCAGTTCCATTGTTAGACTGCCTCTTGCATCCTTCTGCTAGAGTGCTGGTGACTAGCTCCTTGCTCTGCTCAGTAATTTTTGCATCCTCCTCACTACTCAAGTACACACTTTCCCGAACCGGATGCTGCCCAGCTCCTGTCGGCTTTCCCCCAGTTATCAGTTTAAAAGCTGCTCTGCAGCCTTTTTGATGTTGAGTGCCAGCAATCTGGTCCCATCATGGTTCAAATGCAACCCATCCCTCCTGAACAGATTTGGCTTGTCCCAAAATGTTCTCCAGTTCCTGACAAATCTGAAACCCTCCTCTCGACACCACCGCCTCATCCACGCATTGAGGCTTCTGAGCTCTGCCTGCCTGGTAGGTCCTGCGCGAGGGACAGGCAGCACTTCTGAAAATGCTACCTTGGAAGTCCGGGACTTCAATCTTCTTCCTAACAACCTGAATTTGGCTTCCAGGACAGACCGCTTGGCCTTCCCAACATCATTGGTACCAACGTGTACCATGACAACTGGCTCGTTCCCAGTTCTCTCTAACAATCTATCTAGATTTCTTGTGATGTCTGCAACTTTTGCACCTGGCAGGCAAGTCACCATACGGTTATCATGTGCATCACAAATCCATTTCTCTGCATTTCTAATTATTGAATCGCCTAGTACAAGGAGCCTCTCTCCTGCAATCTGTTCATCTACATGCACCTCATCAACCATATTAAGGGAGAGAACCTCAGTTTGTTCCTGTTGTTTATCTTCCTGGATTTCATCAAGTGTGATGAAGGAGAGATCATCAGGTGGAACCAGTTGTTCCTCTGTGTGTTCCTCATCAGGTGTGATGAGGGAAAGAGACTCAAATTTATTCTGTAATTTCAGACTCTCAGAGTGATCCCCTACTCTTCTCCTCCTTTGAGTCACATTCCTCCAAACATCTCCCTCCTGAGTTAGTGAAGGGCCTTCTCCCTCAGAACTGTGCCCTGTCTCTTCTTTGTCCAGCATAGCCTGCTCCGCTCTGTCCAAGAACACCTCAAGCTCCTTAATTCGTTGATGGTTAGATATGCGGGCCTCTAGCTGCTGGACCTTCTCTTCTAGTAGTGCAACCAGCTTGCACTTGCTGCAAGTGTAGTTCTCCATATGCTTTGGCAAGAACACAAACATGGCACAAGTATTGCAGGTAACTACAGCTGTTCCCTCAGAATCCATTTTAACAAGTGCAGTATTCTGGGCCTCAAAAATGTACACGTTTACTACCTTTCTACCTCCAAGACTATATTCTTCCTTTGTTACTAGTGTGCAATCTCGTGCAGCCTCTAAAGCAGCTCTACTCCAACTGCAAAACTTACCAGTGCTCACTTCCTTTGTTTGGCTCTCCTCAGCAGCAGCTCTGCTTAAGAGCACATGCAGAGTCAAAAGGGCTGACCCTGAAAGAGCTCAGAGCTTTTAAAGGCTAGTGCGGCTCCGCCCCTATGAGTCACAGTTCAGGGAAGGGCCTGGTGTGGCTCTGCCCCCCTGCTTCTGGAAGCTTCTAACTGCTTTCTCTGTTTGAACAGAGGTGGCTCTCAGCAGTTTAAATTATTAATTTAAATTAGTGGAGGCCTCTAAAGCAGCTCTACTCCAACTGCAAAACTACATATGTAGTTAATATATTAACTACAAGATTAATACAATATACTACTTAAGAATAAAACATTATATTACCTATTACTACATATTCAAGCCTCAAATGGATTTCTTATCTTTGAACATTGCCACTCCGTTTGGCCACTTCTGTGTACCTATTTCTATTGTGGCCACCAGCCAAGGCTTTATGAATTGCCCCCCAAACTATCTAACTAGCCCCAACCCCAATTGCCTTTCTAGCAAAGTCCGGTTGGTGCCCAGATGTGTTCGAGACTGGGCAAACCCCTTGGGAAAGGTTTAGCCAATTATTCATATGGGCAACCCACAATCATGGAGAGGGATTTCCTGGTTCCTAAACCCTCAATTGTTATGTGGTGTGAGGAATCGGGTGGTGAATAACCATCCATACCAGGCAGAACCTGACTCATGCCAGCTCTGGAGTCCTCCTGTCCATGGGATTTCCCAGATCTTAAAATCTGAGCATTCAGAAGTGGTTTCCATCTTCTTTTTCCAGGTTCATGTTTGTCTATACTAGTACAGTATTTCCTAACTTTTAGTTTTTGGACTTCAGGTCCCAGAAGCCTCAGTCAGTACGTTCGCTGATTGGGGAATTGGGGAATTGACTGAGGCTTCTGGGAATTGAAGTCCAAAAACCAAAGGTTGGGAGACACTGGTCTGTAACCATCTCCAGGGTTCCATATGCCATTCCTTCCCTGGTTTCTTAAGGGCAGGAGCCGAGGTGACAGGAATGACAATAGGTAAAGGTTGCTCAAAAGCCAGTCGTATCCGACTCTAGGATTCGTTGCTCATCTCTGTTTCAAAGCCAAAGAGCCAGTGTTGGTTGTTTCTGCAGACGTTTCCGTGGTCGTGTGGCAGGCATGACTAGACACCAGAGCACATGGAATGCTGTTTACTTTCCTATCGAAGTGGTACCTATTTATCTACTTGCAATTTCTTGTTTTCGTACTGCTATATTGGCAGGGGCTGGAGCAGACAATGGGAGGTCACTCTGTTGTGCAGTACTCAGGTCTCAAACTATTGACCTGCCAGCCTTCCAGTCGTCAAGCTCAGTGTCTTAACCACTAAGCTACTGTGGCCCATTCCTATTATTCTTCTTCTGTCATATCCAAATCTGAATATAGGAGATCATCATGGCGATCACCCGTGAAAACTATCCTGAGAATATAATGCAATGGCCTTTCATCTGCCTTCCTCAACACAGCATGACCTCGATACCATTGATACAATTCCAGGAGTCACTTTCTTGTCCTGAGCCCTTTTTTGGCATACAAAGTCCTCCTTAGCCCCAGGCCAGGATGGAAGAAGCTGCTGCCCTCCATCAAGATATATTCAAGTGGGATTTAATCCACTTGGGGACCATCACCCTTCCCTGTGGACTTTGGCACCCAAGCCATTAGTCCTTAGGATTGTCAGGCTAGTTAACAACCGCCTGACACTCGGCATTGAGTCGCTGGCAGTAGGATCTATTTTATTATCATAGCAGGATAACCTGGCCAGACTGCCCCATTCCTATAGATCAGGGATTCTCGACCTGCGGCCCATGGGCCACATGGGCCGGCAGCACTGTTTCATGTGCCCCCCCTTGCCTCCACCATGCCAGGAAGTGCCATGTGGTGGAGGAAGGGCAAAACGGCCATCCAGCCCCTGAAGCTGTAATCCAGCCCCCAGATTAAAAAGGTTGAGAACTGCTGCTATAGCTATAAGGAAATGAGACCTAAACATTTTTGTTCCCAGAGGAGTCGACAGCACTCCTCCACATCTGTAAAGCAAGAGCAGCCATTTCTGCGGGAGGATGAGAGGAACCTGGATGCTGCTGCACTTCCTTGCAAAAGGCACAGAAAGGGTGAATGCATAGCATGGGTTTCGGTGCTCCTATTTTCTTGCTCCCGCCTGCTGCTCAGCTAGAGGGAAGCGCTCACACGGTAGCTTCTCAGATTATGATGAGAGGTAATTTCCACTCATTGCCTGCTGGTGACCCATTTAACCATCCCAGAAAGGGGGCTAAGCTTTTTGTTCCTCTGTCGTGGGGGAAGAACCACTGTGTGATGCTTGGAGAGAAATTCTTCAGTCCATCCTACCAAGCTTATTTCCTCCACCTCTTTGTTGTTGCGGGGGTTGCTTTCATTTCCCCCCAAGAGAATCCACATTATCCAGTATTTTCAACAAAACCCGGATGCCTGGAGCAGGAGCTTCCTGGCTAACTATTGCTCCACCTGTGTTGAGCATGCCTACATGTACCTGCCTCCTCACCTGAAGGATGAGGGCAGGAGTTTGCAACCTACTGCTCATAGGCTGAGTCTGGTCCACGGCACCTTTTCATGTGGCCCACTGACACACCTGGAACATACCTGTCAAGTTTTGCATTTGGAAATAAGGGAAATTTCCCGGCAAATAAGGGATACTTGACAGCTATGCTTATCCTGTGCTGCCCTCCAATGGCAGCAATAGGGCATTGCAGTCTAATTAATAAGGGATGACAGTGGGAAAGAGGGTAAAATAAAGGTTTTCCTGGCCAATAAGGGATACTTGACAGCTATGACCTGGAAGTGGACACATTTGTGACAGCCGTAGAATGCACCCACACATGCATAAATGCGCCCACAGCTGTCAGAAAGGTGGAAGTGGGTGCATTTACGGCTGTTGTACATGCGCCCGCTTCTGCTTCTGGGGCTGTGGTCAGGCCTGCTCAGCTGTCCAGGGTGTGTGGTCAGGCCCACGGTATAAAAAGTTTGGGAACCCCTAGATTAGGGCATGTGGTATGTGTCATCTTCAGACAAAGGTGTGGAAATGAACCAAGCCATTTGTACATTTCTGCTGTGATGGCCGGTAAGATCAAGGGATGGAGAGGTATCGCCTTGATGAAAACGCAAACCATGATTGTCTTGGGTTTTATCCATGTAGTCAGATTAGAAAGAGCAACTCAGCCTAGAGACAAGAAGGTGTGTGAGCTCTTAAAATTTGAAATTTGTTTCATGAGTCCCTCCTCCTCCTCCTCCTCCTCTTCTTCTAGGATACACAGAGGTGGTTTAACAGTATATTCTTTTTGGGACTGTTAAACCACCTCTGTGTATCTTCAAAGGAGGAGGACTGCTAAGGACTGCTAAGGACTGCGGTGGCTCAAGTGGTTAAAACGCTGAACTCAACAACTGTAAGATTGGATTTCGATTCCCGAGTACTGCAGGACGGAGTGAGCAGCCATCTCTGTCCCAGCTCCTGCCAACCTAGCAGTTCGAAAGCAAGAAATTGCAAGTACATTAAAAACCCTGTATAACAAAGGGCTCTTATAAGAAAAACCTTGTATAAAGAAAGGAATTTGAAGAAAACTATTGCCTCATATAGCAAAAATTTCTGTATACAAAGCAACATATCTCCCAGGGTGGTTTTCAATGCAACCCTATGGAGATTTTCATTATACAAAGCATCCCATAGGAAAGTTTGTTATACAAAGCATGGTTTGTATATTGAAAAAATCGCATAGCAAAAAGCCTTGCAGAACGAATTTTTTTTGTTATACAAGGTATCACTGAAAATAAATAGGGACCACTTTGGCCAGAAGGTAGACAGTGTTCCGTGCACTCTGGTGTCTAGTCATAAGAACATAAGAACAGCTTTGCTGGAACAGGCCACAGGAGTCCATCCAGTCCAGCATTCTGTCTCACTCATTGGCTCACCATTGGCTTCAGGGTATTCTTCCCAAGCAGATGCCTTCATCTGCTTAGGATTCCCTGGAAATGGCATTGAGAGATATCCTGCCTAGCTCTCCAACCCGGAGGTTGTCCTTAGGTATCCATAACTATAGCCATTGATACCCTTGTCCTCCATGAAATTGTCTAATCCTTTCTTAAAGCTGTCAAGACTGACAGCTGACACCATGTCTTCTGGCAGGGAGTTCCATAGTTTCATGCCTGCCACATGTCTATGGAAATGTCTACAGACATAGGCAACACTGGCTCTTTGGCTATACAGAGAGATGAGCACTGAACCCTAGAGTCGGATACGACTGGCGTTCGAGCAAGGGCGACCTTTACCTTTACCTAATGTATAGGCTAAATTAAACTTTTTAGGCTTTGGTTTTTGTAAGATCACCCTCTGGTAGGTTCTTAGTGGAGTGTTGCAGCTGTTAACATAACATGTTGCGCCGCTTCCTCCTGAGCCCCCTCCCCAAGGAAGGGAGGCAAAACGTAACAAAGGAAACACAGACCTATGAGGTGATGCCATTGAAGCTCTCAGGGGCACCTCCAGAACTGCATACAGAGCGATCACATCATTGGGGGAAAAGCGTGGACAAATCACCAGCCTTTTATTGACCGAAGCAGCAGGCAAGCCAGGGTTCTTCAAGGTCAACATGCTGAGGTTGGATTTGAGCTACCTCAAATGCTTGAAATAATAGCCTAAAAGCAGTGCAGCCGGCAGGAGGGAAGGAGAGTGAGAGCAGCCCCTCAATGCACCACATGTCACGTCGAGGCAATGGCTGAATCAATGGCAGAGATGTAATTTCCTGAGGAGCAAATCACAGAGATTTTAGTGTATGGGAACCAAGACACCGGAACAGCCGAAGAGCTGGCTTAACACAACTTTATTACATGCTGGTCAGAGGGAACATGTGGTAATGACGGACGAGCAGCTCAATATATACAGTGGCTATACATTTGAATGTGGCTCCTTGACAGTCTATTGGTTACTGCCCGCGTGACGTCATTGTGGGTCACGCCCTTCTTGTCCAGGTGAAGGTGGTGGCGGGAATCTTCCCGCGCTGTTGTTCTTAGGTGAGTCTGGGCTAATGAGCTGGACGCTCGCTACTGCCATCTAGTGGTCACTAGCTCGCGTCCTATTAGGGTTACAGTGATGCGGCTGAAGGTTATCATGTTACAAGTAGAAAGGATACATTGGTTACACATGAATAGGTACATTGTATAAAGGTACAGTGTTTGAGAACACAACATCCCTCCCCCCTAGGATGAGACGAAGTCTCTCAGCCAAGATGGCTTATTGCAATTGCGTTTGGGCCGCGATGTGGGCTGGCCCGCCCTGGGGGCGCTACCGCTTCCTTGTTCCCTGGTCCCTTGTCCTGTAATGGGAGAGGGAGACTCGTTAGTGGCTTGCTGCGGTTTTGCGGTTTTAGGGGAAGGGACAAACTCCATTGTGGGCAAACCGGGGGCACTAGGGGCTAACGTAAAACCCCTCTTCTCGCTTGGATGGGTGGGGGACCACTCCGAAACCCCCCCCCCGGTTCTGAAACTCAAAATCAAACTCTGCTGGGTGATCCCGCGGGGTATCTATGAGGACAAATTCCTTCTCCTCCCCCCTCGGTTGGGACCCATGACCACCCTCTCCTCCCCCATGGGCTAAACGGGTGGGGGAGAACCCTAACGCTGAATCCTTGTTCACGCTTTCTGCGCCCTGCCTTCCTGGGACCCGGCTCCGGAGCTGGTCCGCATGCCTCCGCCAAAGTAGACCCGTGCTGGTTTCCACGCGGTATGATACGGGACTGGTCTGCTCCACGACAACCCCCGGCACCCAGGCTGGCCCTGCGCTGGCGTAGTTCCTGCAATGCACGGGGGCGCCTATGCTGAAACTTTTTGTGGCCTCTAGCCCGATGTTCCTCCCCTTGTCTTCTACTCTCGTGGGGTCTAGCTTCGTGAGAATGGTGGTCAGTTTCCTGCGCATTAACAGCTCCGCAGGGGAGTATCCTGACGCCAACGGGGTCACCCTGTACCCTAGCAGAAACTGACACACTTGCAGGTTGAGATCCCCGGGGCCCATGCGCCGCAGTGCGTCCTTCGTGGTGCGTACGAGGCGCTCCACTTGGCCATTGGTGGCCGGATGGAAAGGGGCGGAGGTGATGTGCCGGATGGCGTTAATCTCTGTGAATGCCCTGAACTCAGCGGACGTGAAGCAACTAGCGTTATCGCTAATTAAAGTGTCGGGTATGCCGAACGTAGAAAAAACCCTCCGCAAATGCTTTATTGTCGCGGCCGAGGAGGTGCTCGTGACTGGAATGACCTCCAGCCACTTGGAGAAAGCGTCCACAACGAGGAGAAACAGAGCTCCTCGGAACAGGCCCGCGAAATCAATGTGTATCCGGGACCACGGCCCCTTAGCCGCGTCCCACTCCCTATGGGGAAGACGGGCCTCCTCTGGTCTGGAGCATTGGCAACTCTCGCAAGTGCCGACCATGTGCTCGATGTCTGCGTCTAACTGGGGCCACCAGAAGTAGCTCCGGGCCAGCGCTTTGGAGCGCACAATTCCGGGGTGGCTGACGTGCAGCAACTTAAGCACCCGCGGCCGAAGGGATGTGGGAATCACCACCCGCTGCCCCCACAAGAGACACCCCCTCTCTAGGGACAGCTCCAACTTTTTCCTGAAAAATGGGGTGAATTCTTCCGCTGGAGAAGACGCCGGCCACCCTTTCTGTACCCAGGAGCTAACCGCCGCCAATGTCCTATCTCTGCTTGTTGCTTTAGCGATGTCGGCGGGTACTATGGGGGGCGAGTCTAAGACTTCTATCATGAGCACCTGGCGGTCCGGCTCCTCCTCGCCCATGTGGCTGTGCGTCTGGGGCAGGGGGGACCTCGACAGGGCGTCCGCATGGCTGATCTCTTTCCCAGGCCGGTACACCAACGCGTGCTGGTAGGCGTTGAGAAAAATGGCCCACCTGAGCATCCTCGGGGACAGGATCTGTGGTGTGGGCTTATCTGCGGTAAAGATGCCTAGTAGGGGCTTGTGGTCGGTCACGATGGTGAAGGGGCGGCAATATAGAAAATCGTGAAATTTTTTGGTCCCTGCAATTATCGCCAGCGCTTCCCTGTCTGTCTGGGCGTAATTTCTCTCCGCTTGGGACAGGGACCTGGAGTAAAATGCTATTGGGGCCTCCCTCCCATTTTCCAACACGTGGCATAACACTGCCCCCACCCCCACCGGGGATGCATCACAGATCAGTACCACCGGCCGTTTGGGGTCGAAATGGGTCAGAATGGCGTCAGACGCCAGGAGTTGTTTCAGTTCCGTGAATGCCCTCTCCTGGTCATCGCCCCACTTCCATGCCGCATCTTTCTTGAGCAACTTATGAAGCGGTTCAGCCACCGCAGCCTTCCGTGGAAGGAAGGAGTGGTAGAAATTCAAGAGCCCTAGGAACGACTGCAACTCGGGCTTGGAGGTGGGGCGAGGGGCTTTCTTGATGGCGGCCACCTTGGATTTGGACGGTTTGATCCCCTCGGGCGTTACTCGGAACCCTAAGAACTCAACCTCCTTCGCGAAGAAGACGCATTTGTCTTTTCGCAACCTCAACCCCGCCTGTTCGAATGCCGCTAGGACCTTGTCTAGCCTTTCAGCCAACTCAACCTCACTCCTCCCCGTTATCAATACATCATCAAAATATGGCAAAACGCCATCCAGCCCTTTGAGGAGGCGTTCCACGAGCGACTGGAAAATTCCAGGCGCCGAGTTCACGCCGAATTGGAGGCGCGTCACCTGGAACGCCCCCTTATGCGTGACTATGGTCTGTGCAGCAGCTGCAGCAGGGGTTACCAGGAGTTGCTGATAGGCTTGTGCCAGGTTGAGCTTAGCGAAACACTTTCCCCCATGTAACCTGGCTAGCAAATGGCTGACCACCGGCACCGGATATGCATTAGGGCGGATTGCCTTATTAATGGTGCACTTATAATCGGCGCAGATGCGAACCTCCCCATTGGCCTTCAGTGCCGTGACAATTGGAGTTTCCCACTCCACAGAATCAACAGGAACAAGAATCCCCTGGCCCACTAATTTGTCCAGTTCCGCCTCTATTTTGTCCTTTAGTGCAAAAGGCACCCTGCGTGGTTTGAGTCTTATTGGGCGGACCTCCGGGTCCAGGTCGAAAGTTACTGGGGGTCCATTGAATTTCCCAAGTCCCTTTTTGAAGACTTCAGGGTGCGCGTTGCACACCCTCTGTATCAGGTCAGTCCCCACGGCGTGCACCCCCCCAATGAATAACCCCAGGGGCTGAAACCATTGAGTCCCGAGGAGGCTGCAATTTCCCTCCTTAAGAACGACCAGGGGGAGTTCCGCGGCGTGCCGCTTATACTGGACCTGGAATTTCCCAACCCCCAACACCGGGATACTGTTCCCTTGCACGTCCCGAAGCGTGGACCTCAACGCTTTGAGCTTGGGCCGTACGCGGGGGACAATTCTCAAAAACTCCCTCTGGGAAATGATGGAATATGAGGAGCCCGAGTCAATCTCCATCCTAACAGGGGCCCCTTGCACCAGTACCTCAACAAAGTAACGGGGGTGTCCCAGGGACACGCTGAAAACTGGAGCGTCGTCGTCGCTGTTGTCGGAGATGCGGCCCATGCCGTCCTGCTTCCTCGTGGGCCGGGCGCCATCCTTTGGTCTCGTCGAGCGGTCCGGTTTCGTCGAACGGTCTGGCGAGCTCCTCCGGTCCTCGCGCCGTCGTCTGCAGACTTTGGCGATGTGCCCGCGGCGCCCACAGTTGTGGCACTCGGCCTTCCTAAACGGGCACTTAGCGCGGTCGTGGGCCGCTCCGCAGCCATCACAGCGTCGGCTGGCCTTCCGGACCCTCCGGACGTCTTCCTCGTCGCTGCTCTCCGCGGAGGATTTCGACGCTCGCCGGGCTGCGTGCACCGAGCCTGCTGCTTGGTCGGCCTGTGGGAGCCTGCCCTGGAGCTCTTTCACTCCGGCCCTCGTGGCTTCCACGGCCTGTGCTGCCTTCACGACCTCCTGCAACGTCGGGGGTGGCTCCTGGTTCATCAGCTTCCGCTGAACTTCCACGTCCCTCAGGCCACACAGCATGCGGTCCCTGAGGGTGATTTCCAGGTTCTCCCATTTGCATGGCCCGGCGGCCAGCCGCAGGGCCGCTGCGAATGCGGCGACCGACTCGCCCGGTGCTTGGACTCGCCTCCAGAACGCGTCCCGGGCTGGAAACATCGACACCGAGGGCTGGAAATGGTCACGCATCGCCTTCAGGAGCTCCTTTGCCTTCACCTCGCCCACCTTCTTCGGTGCGATGAGGTCGACCAGCACTCTCTTGCTGGCGTGCCCGAGCATTCTGATGAGGATGGCTCTCTTCTTTCCCTCGTCCGTGACCTCGAACTCCACCAGCGCACTTTGGTAATCCATTTCGAAGAGTTCCCAATCTTCCAGTTTGTTGATGTCGAAACCGGCGTATGTCTTGGTCCCGTGGGAAGCCATGATCCCACCTTCGTCGCCAATTTAGTGTATGGGAACCAAGACACCGGGACAGCCGAAGAGCTGGCTTAACACAACTTTATTACATGCTGGTCAGAGGGAACATGTGGTAATGGCGGACGAGCAGCTCAATATATACAGTGGCTATACATTTGAATGTGGCTCCTTGACAGTCTATTGGTTACTGCCCGCGTGACGTCATTGTGGGTCACGCCCTTCTTGTCCAGGTGAAGGTGGTGGCGGGAATCTTCCCGCGCTGTTGTTCTTAGGTGAGTCTGGGCTAATGAGCTGGACGCTCGCTACTGCCATCTAGTGGTCACTAGCTCGCGTCCTATTAGGGTTACAGTGATGCGGCTGAAGGTTATCATGTTACAAGTAGAAAGGATACATTGGTTACACATGAATAGGTACATTGTATAAAGGTACAGTGTTTGAGAACACAACAGAGATCAAGTCCAGAAGAGTTTACAATATTTTCAGTATATCAGGAGAGGAGTCTTTGCAGGGTGGCGCAGCTAGTGCATCCCCTAGATCTGCGGTGGCGAGCCTTGGCACTCCAGCTGTTCTTGGACTTCAATTCCCAGCAGCCCTGATCAGCAGGTGTGCTGACTTGGGCTTCTGGGAATTGAAGTCCAAGAACAGCTGGAGTGCCAATTTTTTGCCACCACTACCCTAGAACAGGAGTTCTCAACCTTTTAAAGCCAGGGCCTGGGTCATGCTCCCTCAGACAGCTTTGGGGCCAGACAGCCATTTTGCCCTTCCTCCACCACATCGGAACTTTCCGGGTATGGTGGAGGGCCACAAGAAATGGCACCGTGGGTCACATACAGCTTATGGGCCACAGGTTGAGAATCCCTGTCATAGAATTTTAGGCTGAATATTTTGCCAACCTAGCAGTTCGAAAGCCAACCTAGCAGTTTGAAAGCAAGAAATTGCAAGTAGATAAATAGGGACCACTTTGGTGGGAAGGTAACAGCGTTCTGTGTGCTCCAGTGTTTAGTCATGCCTGTCACATGCATACCTGTCAACCTTCCCGATTTGGCCGGGATTACCCCATAAATTGACGTCGATTGACGTCATAACCCGGTCCCCGCTGCCAAACCCCCATAATTTCTCAGTGGGGGAAACGCTTTCCGCGCATACACGGAAGGGTTTTACCCCTTCCACGCATGCGCAGAAGCGCTATGCCGCTTGCGTAGGGGCTGCGCAAGCGGCGTAGTGCTTCCACGCATGCGTGGAAGGGGTAAAACCTTTCCACACATGCGTGGAACATGACCTGCGCACAAGCGATGTGCGCAGGTCCCGTTTTTCCGGAGCCGCGGGTTGACAGGTATGGTCACATGACCATGGAAATGTCTGCAGAATCAGACAGCGCTGGCTCTTCGGCTTAGAAACAGAGAAGAGCATTGCACCCTAGAGTCGGATACGACTGGCTTTCGAGCAAGGGAAACCTTTACCTTACCTATTTTGAAACACAAGGTGTGTTTTATGGATGTTTTAAGCATTTTATGGTTTTAATTTGGTTTTGAGGTTAGCTTTTATACTGATGTGAGCCGCCTTGGGTCGCCAAGGCAAGGAAGGCGGCAATATAACTTTGAAAATAAAATAAATAAAATAAAATAAATTCCCTCTCTTTTTTTTGTGTGTTCCTATTGAACAAATGTTCAGGCACAGCTTTAGCGGAAGGAAAAAGAATGTTAACTTACAAAGTTTGTATTAAAATAAAATTGTCACCTGACTGCACGGAACACTGTTACCTTTCCCACTGAAGCAGGACCTATTGATCTACATGCAATCTCTTGTTTTCAAACTGGTAGACTGGTAATGGCAACTCCATTGCACAGCAGGGGGGTCTCGAAGTGCTGCTCTGCCAAACCTCCGGTCATCAAATTCAGTATCTTAACCAGTAAGCCATTGCAGCCCAAACCCTAAAGCAGTGATACTAGGCTGCAAATAACACAGACGCAGCTGACACTTTATGTTACTTCAACAGCTTGATGAAGATCTGCACAGGGTCGAAAGCTAGCTGTAACAATTTGTTGAGAGGTCCAACAAGGTGTCACACCCACCTGTTGCTTTTGGAGTGTGCACAACAGGCCACCTGGCTTCTTTCTTTCCTTTTCTGGGGATTTCTCAGCAACAGCACAAAGAAATGCCATGCCTGCTCAATATTAGCTGGAAGGCTGGCGAGTCGGCAGTTTGGGACCTGGGTACCGCATGACAGATTGAGTGCCTGTCTCTGTCCCAGCTCTTGGGGACATGAAAGGAGACTCATTTGGGCATTCCATGAATGGAGTTTCTTCTGTAAAAATCCTTTCAGGCCAGAATAATTTCTGGTATTCTCTGCTACTGAATTGTGATCTAACAAGGGTTTGCAGATATCTCCCGGCCAACTCTTAGGACAGCTGTTGGCAGTGGTTCAAGTGGCTAAGGCGCTGACTGGAAGGCGGTAGGTCAGCAGTTCGATACCCAAGTACTGCAGGACAGAATGAACTCCCGTCTTTGTCTCAGCTCCTGCCAACCTCACAGTTTGAAAGCAAGAAATTGCAAGTCGATAAATAGGGACCACTTCGGTGGGAAGGTAAACAGCGCTCCATGCACTCCAGTGTCTAGGCATGCCTGCCACATGACCACGGAAACGTCTGCAGAAGCAGACAGCACTGGCTCTTTGACTATGAAACACAGATGAGCACTGAACCCTAGAGTAGGATACGACTGGTTTTCAAGCAAGGGTGACCTTTACCCTTACCTGGCTATTTTCCAAATTTCTTTGTAACATTCATTAAGTTGGAATCAAAATTAACAATATAGTCAGAAAATAGCTATTGTTGATAAATTGACAAGTGAGATCATGTTGAAGAGAAAACCTGATTCTTCTTCTTTTGTCAGACTTTAAACTGGCAAAATGAAGTCATCTTATTAGAACGATGACCAGTGATTCTCATCCATAGCTACTTTTTACTCGTTTTCTTGGCCTTTTAACTATTTTTTATATGTTTTAACTGATTCTTTTTAATTGATATTTTAACTTATAATTTATTCGAGGCCGTCTTGAGTCATCTTGTGATGAAACACCCCAAATAAATAAATAAATAATAGCTTCAGGGTACCTCACAGTACTTGCTGCCTAGGTCAACTCACATCATTATCAATTGTCAATAGATGCTAAGTCTGAAAGGTAAACTCATTTGCAAATGATTATTTTGCTCTACTAACCATTTGCAACTTCACAGAAATAAATCTAAAAATCAATTAGGGATCTTCAGTCATTTCTAGGTGCAAAAGGTAAAAGTTAAAGGTTTCCCTTGCTTGAAAGCCAGTTGTATCTGACTCTAGGGTTCAGTGCTCATCTCTGTTTCAAAGCCGAAGAGCCAGTGCTGCCTGCTTCTGCAGACGTTTCCGTGGTCATGTGACAGGCATGATTAGACCCCGAAGTGCACATAACGCTGTTTACCTTCCCTATTGATTTACTTGCAATTTCTTGCTTTCAAATTGCTAGGTTGACAGGAGCTGGGGCTGTTGTGTTCTAAGGGTTTTACCTTCCACATGGATTACAATGTATCTGAACCAATGTAACCTTGCCTATAGCAACAATGTAACCTTCAGCTGTATCATATGAACCCTGCATGAGGACGCGAGCTGATGACCACCAGCTGGCAGCAGCGAGCGTCCAAGCTCTCTTGGTCAGAATCATCAAAGGCAACAGCGCGGGAAGCTTTCCCGCCACCACCTACACCTGGACAAGAAGGGCGTGACTAGCAATGACGTCACGCAGGCAGTAGCCAATGGGCTACTATGGCACCACGTTCAAATGTATTACTACTGTATATAAAGAGCTATCGATCCGCCATTACCTCATGTTCCCTCTGTCCACGATGCAATAAACCTGAGTTAACCCAGCCCGAGGCTGTGTCCTGTGTCTTGGTTTGCATACACCAAATTGGCGACGAAGGTGGGATCATGGATTCCCAAAGCGCCAGGACACAGAGCGGGTTCAATATTACCAAGCCGCAAGACTGGACCATCTTTAACATGGATTTCAAGGCGGCCTTGGTGGAACTCAAAGTCAAAGACGACGAGGAAAGGAAGAGGGCCATCCTCACCCGAATGCTGGGTGTAGAGACCAAGCGGACGCTGGTGGGCATGATCGAACCGAAGACGTTGGACGACTTCAAAACCGACGACATACTGAAGTTGCTGCGTGAGCGTTTCCAACCCTCGAAGGCAATGTTTCCCGCTAGGAGTGCGTTTTGGAGGCGAGTCCAAGCGCCGGATGAGTCGGTAGAGGCTTTCGTGGAGGCCCTGAGGGTAGCCGCCGTTCCCTGCAAGTGGGACAACCTGGAGATGATCATGAGGGACGTCGTGCTGTGTGGCCTGAAGGACAAGGAAGTGCAGCGCCGCCTGATGAACAGGGAGCCGCCACCCACGCTGGCCGAGGTCGTAGAGACCGCGGAATCCGCGGAGTCCACGAATGCGGGAGTGGACGAAATACACGAGTGGCGTGAGTGGCGTCCTAGGGCCAGCAAAGCGGAAAGCTCGGTGCGCGGCAAGTCAGGACAGCCGGTGCACGCGACCCGACGAACCTCGAGATCCTCTACAGATGGCAGCGACGGCGAAGAGGTACAGAAGGTCCGGAAAGGGGGGCGCCGCTGCGATGGTTGTGGGGCGGCCCACGAGCGTGCGAAGTGCCCTTTCAGGAAAGCCGAATGTTACAGCTGTGGCCGGCGCGGGCACATCGCCAGGGCATGCAGAAATCGGAGAGAGGGCCGGAGGCAGTCGAAAGACCATTCGGCCAGACCGGACCGTCCAGCGAGACCCCAAGATGGCGCCCGAACCACGAGGAAGCAGGACGGCGTGGGTCGCGTCTCGGACGGCAGCGAGGACGACGCCCCCGTGTTCAGCGTGTCCGCGGGACAAAACCATTACTTCATTGAGGTAATAGTACAAGGGGCCCCTGTTAGGATGGAGATTGACTCGGGGTCCTATTATTCCATAATTCCCCAGAAAGAGTTCTTGAAGATCGACCCCCAAGCGCGGCCCAAACTTAAGACTCTGAGGTCCACGCTACGGGACGTACAAGGGAACAGCATTCCAGTGCTGGGGGTCGGAAAATTTCAGGTTCGTTATAAAAGACATTCCGCAGAACTCCCTTTAGTCGTTCTCAAAGGGGGGAATTGTAGCCTCCTAGGGACGCAGTGGTTTCAGCCCTTGGGTTTGTTCATAGGGGGGGTGCATGCCGTGGGCGCGGATCCGATACAAGCGGTGTGTGACGCGCACCCCGCCGTTTTTGAAAAAGGACTTGGAAAATTCAAGGGACCCCCTGTAGCCTTCGACCTAGACCCGGAGGTCCGCCCGATAAGACTCAAACCGCGCAGGGTGCCTTTCGCACTAAAGGACAAAATAGAGGCGGAACTGGACAAATTGGTGGGCCAGGGGATTCTTATTCCTGTTGATTCCGCGGAGTGGGAAACTCCAATCGTAACAGCCCTGAAGGCTAACGGGGAGGTGCGCATTTGCGCTGATTATAAGTGTACAATTAACAAGGCGATTCGCCCTAATGCATACCCGGTGCCAGTGGTCAGCCACCTTTTGGCCAGGCTAAATGGGGGAAAGTGTTTCGCTAAGCTCGACCTGGCACAAGCCTATCAACAACTCCCCGTAACTCCCGCCACGGCCGCGGCACAAACGATAGTCACACATAAGGGAGCGTTCCAGGTGTCGCGTTTACAGTTCGGCGTGAACTCGGCACCCGGCCTCTTTCAGTCGCTTGTGGAACGCCTCCTGAAGGGGCTGGAGGGGGTGTTACCTTATTTTGATGACGTATTGATAACAGGGGGGAGTGAGGCCGAACTGGCAAAGAGATTGGATAAAGTGCTAACTGTGTTCGAGAAAGCGGGGCTGAGACTGAGGAAGGACAAATGTGTTTTTTTCGAAACCGAGGTCGAGTTTTTAGGGTTTCGGATCACACCTGAGGGTATTAAGCCGTCCAGATCCAAAGTGGAAGCCATTAAGAAGGCCCCTCGCCCCACATCCAAAACCGAACTACAGTCATTCCTGGGGCTCCTCAATTTTTACCATACATTCCTTCCGCGGAAAGCCTCCGTGGCCGAACCGCTCCATCGGTTACTTAAAAAAGAGGAGACATGGATGTGGGGTGACGAGCACGAGAAGGCGTTCAACGAACTAAAGCAGCTTTTAACATCGGACGCAATCCTTACGCACTTCGACCCCAAACGGCCGGTGGTCTTAGTCTGTGATGCATCACCGGTGGGGGTGGGGGCAGTGCTTTGCCACGTGTTGGATGATGGTCGGGAGGCCCCAGTGGCGTTTTACTCAAGGTCCCTGTCCCAAGCAGAGCGAAATTACGCACAAACCGACAGGGAGGCATTGGCAATAGTAGCGGGGACCAAAAAGTTTCACGATTTTCTGTATGGCCGCCCATTCAAAATCGTGACGGATCACAAGCCCCTGTTAGGGATTTTCACGGCAGGCAAGCCCACGCCGCAGATGCTATCCCCGAGAATGTTGCGATGGGCCATTTTTCTTAACGCATACCAACACGAGTTGGAGTACCGGCCCGGAAAGGAGATCAGCCATGCTGATGCGCTTTCGAGATCTCCTTTGCCTTTGTCGGACGACCAAAAAGCCAGAATAGGAAGAGACCGCCAGGTGTTGCTAATCGAGGTTTTAGACGAACCCCCAATAGTACCGGCTGATATAGCTAGGGCGACAAGCAAGGACAGGACGCTGGAGAAAGTCAGCTCATGGGTGCAGAAAGGGTGGCCAACATCGTCCCCAGGCAAGGAATTCGACCCATTCTTTCGGAAGAAGCTAGAGTTGTCCATAGAAAGGGGGTGCCTGTTGTGGGGCCAACGGGTGGTGGTCCCGACTCCCATGCGGCCGAGGGTTCTCAAACTGCTGCACGTCAGCCACCCGGGCATCGTTCGCTCAAAAGCGCTGGCCCGCAGTTACTTTTGGTGGCCACAGCTTGACGAGGACATTGAGCACATGGTCGGCACTTGTGAGGCGTGCCAGGGGTCCCGACCAGAGGCGGCCCGCCTCCCGCATAGGGAATGGGACACAGCGAGGGGGCCATGGTCCAGAGTGCACGTAGATTTCGCTGGCCCCTTCCGAGGAACCATGTTTCTCCTGGTGGTGGATGCATTCTCAAAGTGGCTGGAGGTCATTCCGGTAAAGAGCACATCCTCCTCCACTACAATTAACCAACTACGGAGAGTCTTTTCAACGTTCGGTTTACCCGACACTTTAGTCAGCGATAACGCGAGTTGCTTCACCTCCTCAGAGTTCGGGGCATTCATGGAGGCGAATGCCATCCGGCATGTCACGTCCGCGCCGTTTCACCCGGCCACGAATGGCCAAGTGGAACGGTTGGTGCGTACAACAAAGGAGGCGCTTCGGCGCATGGGCCCCGGGGACCTGAACCATCAAGTATGTCAGTTCCTATTGGCGTATAGGGTGACCCCCTTAGCGTCCGGTTACTCGCCGGCAGAACTGTTGATGCGGCGGAAACTGACTACGCTCCTGTCCAGGCTGGACCCCACAAGAATTGAGGACAAGGGAAAAAACGTGGGGCTGGCAGTCTCGAAAGGTTTCGCCGCCGGCGACCCTGTTCATTGCAGGAACTATGCCAGCGCGGGGCCAGCCTGGGTGCCGGGGACGGTTGTAGAACAGACGGGGCCAGTGTCGTACCGGGTCGAAACCCACACCGGTCTCCTCTGGAGGAGGCACGCAGACCAACTGAGGCACCGAGTCAGTGGGCCAGTCAGTGAGGGTCTCCTACAAGATTCAGCGTTAGGGTTCTCCCCCACCCGCGTAACCCAAGGGGGAGACGGCAGCGGACAACAGTCCCAAGCAAGGGGGGAAGGAAGAAGCAGCGGCCCCGACTCATACCCTTTTGATAAGCCAGTTCCGTCAGAGGCCGGGGAAGGGGGAGAGGAGTTCGCGACCGCTGCCCCCGAATGGAATTTTGGTTTTGATTTAGCAAACCGGGGGGGCTTTCAGGAGTGTTCCCCCACCCATCCAAGAGAGAAGAGGGGTTTTTCGTTAGTCCCCAGTGCCCCCGGTTCCTCCCTAAGTAAGAGCACACCTCCCAACAACGCCGCGGAGCCGCGGCAGATCACTAACGAGTCTCCCTCTCAAATTACAGGACAGGAAACCAGGGGACAAAGAGAAGGTAGCAAACCCGGGGAGAGGCAGCCCGCATCGAGACCCCAGCGTGTTCGAAACAAGCCATCTTGGCTGAAAGATTTTGTCTCCTAGGGGGGGAGTGTCTAGAAGCATGGGCTCGAGACATTGTCTCGTCCTAGGGGGGAGGGATGTTGTGTTCTAAGGGTTTTACCTTCCACATGGATTACAATGTATCTGAACCAATGTAACCTTGCCTATAGCAACAATGTAACCTTCAGCTGTATCATATGAACCCTGCATGAGGACGCGAGCTGATGACCACCAGCTGGCAGCAGCGAGCGTCCAAGCTCTCTTGGTCAGAATCATCAAAGGCAACAGCGCGGGAAGCTTTCCCGCCACCACCTACACCTGGACAAGAAGGGCGTGACTAGCAATGACGTCACGCAGGCAGTAGCCAATGGGCTACTATGGCACCACGTTCAAATGTATTACTACTGTATATAAAGAGCTATCGATCCGCCATTACCTCATGTTCCCTCTGTCCACGATGCAATAAACCTGAGTTAACCCAGCCCGAGGCTGTGTCCTGTGTCTTGGTTTGCATACACCAAAGGGGCAGAGACAGGAGCTCATTCCGTCCTGCAGTATTCAGGTATCGAACTGCTGCCCTGCCGCCTTCCAGTCAGCATCTTAGCCACTTGAGCCACTGCCGTCCATCCAGGTGTAAAAACCCACACTGATTTGCAACTTTATCTGTTATACTAACCAACCATTGTGTTCCTCTGTATCCACACCTGATAAGTACAAATTAATGCCATGAAGTCTCATTCTTATGTCTGATGAAGTGGACTTGATCCACACAATATCTAACATATTAAAATACAGTAGTTAGTCTTTCTTAATTTAGTGTTTGGGAATCAAGACAATGGAAATGGCTGTAAGCTAGCCTAACACATCTTTATTGCATGGAGTACAGCACGAACATGTGGTAATGGCGGACAAACAGCTCTTTTTATACGGTGGCTATCTAATTGAATCTGGCTCTTTGACAGGCATTGGCTGCTGTCCAAGTGACGTCATCCTTGGTCACGCCTTTCTTGTCCAGGTGAGGTGAGCGCGGGAATCTTTCCCGCGCAGCTGAAGGCATTTGAGTAATGTGAACCATGTGAGCTGGGCGCTCGCTATTGCCCCCGGTGGCCACTAGCTCGCGTCCTCATACAGAAGGTTACAGTGTTACCTGTACCCATTCGTGTGGTTACAAATACATTCAACACACTACATTCAATACACAACATCCCTCCCCCCTAAGATGGGACAAAGTCCCTTAACCAAACTGGTTTCCTGCATGTGCGTTTTGGCCGTGCGGCCGTTATGCTTGACTCGGCCTTCCCCCCTCGTCTGTGTCCTCCTGGTTCTTGTCCTGCAATTGGAGAGGATGACTCGTTAGTGACTCGCCGCGGGCTTGCCGCTTTGGGATGGGCAGGAGAAGGGGGAGGAAGGGTTTCTGATGCGGATGTGGACAAACCGGGGGCACTCGGGGCTAAAGAAAAACCCCGCTCCTCGCTTGGACAGGTGGGGGAACACTCCGAAAAAAAAACCCGGTTTGGTAACTCAAAATCTAATTCAGGGGCAACAGTGGCAAACTCCTTCGAGGGACTGGGTAGAACTACAGGGTCAAACTCGTTCCTCTCTTTCAAGGGACTGCATAAAGCTGGCGTATGAAAAGGATATGAGTTTGAACCTAAGCTCCCCCCTTGTTTGGAACTGTTGCCCTTCGTTTTCTCCCCCTTGGGATAAACGGGTGGAGGAGAACCCTAACGCTGAACTTTGCTGTTGAGCCCCTCTGTCCGGCCCCCCAATCACTCGGTGCCTAAGTTGGTCAGCGTGCCTCCTCCAGAGGAGACCCGTGTTGGTCTCGACACAGAATGAGACTGGTCCTGTTTGATTAATGACTACCCCCGGCACCCATGCTGGCCCTCTGGTGGCGTAGTTTCTGCAATGAACAGGCTCTCCTATCTGGAAGTTTTTGGTGGGGCTGTGCTCAATGTTTCTTCCTCTATCCTCGACCCGGGTGGGATCCAATCTAGTTAATAATGAGGGTAACTTCCTTTGCATGAGGAGTTCCGCGGGAGAGAATCCCGACGCCAATGGCGTCACTCGATATGCCAACAGAAACTGGCAGAGCTGCCGGTCCAGATCCCCGGGACCCATGCACCGCAGCCCTTCCTTCATTGTGCGCACCAGACGTTCCGCCTGGCCATTTGTTGCAGGGTGAAAGGGGGCTGAGGTAATGTGCCGAATGGCGTTGGACTCTAAGAATGCCTGGAACTCGGCTGACGTGAAACAACTCGCATTGTCACTAATAATGACGTCAGGTATCCCGAAGGTGCATATCAGTTTGCGCAGTTGTTTTATGGTCCCAGCTGATGAGGTGTTGCGCATTGGAATTACCTCTAACCACTTGGAGTATGCGTCCACCATAAGCAGAAAAAATGAACCCCTGAATGGCCCTGCGAAATCTATGTGGAGGCGGGACCACGGTCCCCTAGCTGTGTCCCATTCTCTGTGTGGGAGGCGGGACTCCTCAGGCCGAGAGCTCTGGCAACTTTCGCAGGTGTTCACCATGTGTTCAATGTCTGCGTCTAGCTGAGGCCACCAGAAGTAGCTTCTGGCCAGTGCCTTAGAGCGCACAATCCCTGGGTGGCTGACATGTAAAAGCCGTAGCACCCTTGCTCTTAATGCTTGTGGGACCACCACCCTCTCCCCCCACAACAGACACCCCCTTTCTGCGGACAACTCAACCCTCTTCCTGAAAAATGCCGCAAACTCGTCTGCGGGGGGAGCTGTGGGCCACCCCTTCTGTACCCAGGATCTCACAAGGGCTAACGTTTTATCCTTGGCCGTTTCGGCAGCAATTTCCTTGGGCAAAATGGGGGGTGCATCTAGGGCTTCTATGAGGAGGACTTGGCTAACCTGTTCTACCTCACACTTTGGGTCCCCCAGGTGGGGCAGAGGAGACCTTGAGAGGGCGTCCGCGTGGCTTATCTCTTTCCCGGGGCGGTACTCTAACGACCCCCTGTATGCATTCAGAAAAATCGCCCACCTAAGCATCCTGGGGGAGAGGATCTGTGGAGTGGGCTTGTCTGAGGTGAAGATACCCAACAGCGGCTTGTGATCGGTTATAATGGTGAATGGCCGACCATACAAAAAATCATGGAACTTCTTTGTCCCTGCGACAATGGCAAGTGCCTCCCTATCTGTTTGGGCGTAATTTCATTCTGCCTTGGACAATGATCTCGAGTAGAATGCAACTGGGGCTTCTCGCCCCCCCTCTAGCACGTGGCACAGGACTGCCCCCACCCCCACTGGTGAGGCGTCGCAGACCAAGACTACCGGCTTCTTTGGGTCAAAGTGGGTTAGAATAGCCTCCGAGGAGAGGAGCTGCTTGAGTTCCCTGAAAGCCCGCTCCTGCTTCTCTCCCCACCGCCAAACCGCATCCTTCTTCAGCAACCCATGCAGGGGCTCTGCAATCGTCGCTTTCCTGGGCAGGAAGGAATGGTAAAAATTCAGCAGCCCCAGGAAGGACTGCAGCTCCAGTTTTGCGGTGGGGCGAGGGGCGTTTTGAATGGCTGAGACTTTGGACTCAGCGGGTTTCACCCCTGCAGAGGTTATGCGGAACCCCAGAAACTCCACCTCCCTGGCCAGAAACACACATTTGTCCCTCCGCAACCTCAACCCCGCGGATTCGAAGGCTGTAAGGACCCTATCTAGTCTCTGGGCCAGTTCTGATTCGCTCTCCCCAGATATCAATATGTCATCGAAAAATGGCAAGACCCCGGGTAATTTCTTTAACAAACGTTCCACAAGAGACTGAAATATCCCCGGCGCCGAGTTCACGCCAAACTGTAGGCGCGTTACCTTGAATGCCCCCTTGTGAGTTACAATGGTCTGCGCAGCAGCTGTGGCTGGGGTTACTGGAAGCTGCTGGTACGCCTGCGCCAGATCTAGTTTAGCAAAGACTTTTCCCCCATGTAAAGTAGCCAGCAGATGGCTAACTACCGGCACCGGATAGGCATTAGGGCGGATCGCCTTGTTAATTGTACACTTGTAGTCAGCACAAATTCGCACCTGCCCATTTGCTTTCAATACTGTCGCAATAGGAGTCTCCCACTCTGCAGAGTCCACCGGCACTAAGATCCCTTGCCCCACTAATTTGTCCAGTTCCGCCTCAATTTTGTCCTTTAGGGTGAATGGAACCCGACGTGGCTTGAGTCTCATTGGGCGGACCTCCGGGTCCAGGTCGAAGGAAACTGGGGGCCCCTTGTACTTCCCGAGTCCCTTCTTGAATACCTCTGCGTGTGCGTCGCACACTGCCTGAACCTCATTCCCCCCGATGGCATGGACGCCGCCTATGAAGATGTCCAGGGGTTTGAACCATTGTGTTCCCAGGAGATTACACCCCCCCCCCCCTCTCTTAGAACTACCAGGGGGAGTTTCCTTCGGAGTCCCTTGTACCGTGTCTCGAAGTCCCCAATCCCCAATACTGGAATTACATTTCCCTGCACATCTCTTAAGTTCGCCCCCATCTCCTTGAGTTTGGGTCGCTCCTTGGTGGGAATCCGCAAAAATTCCTTATGGGAAATGAGGGAGTATACAGACCCCGAGTCTATCTCCATCTTAACAGGGACCCCTTGCAACAGTACCTCAGCATAAAAACGTGGTTGCCCTAGAGGCACGCTGTGGACGGCCACGTCGTCTTCCGCGTGCACTCGCAGACACACGTGGTTCCCCTCTGGGTCGTCGCCACCATCGCAGACTCTGCTGACGCCATCCCGGCTGCTCGTGGAGCGCTTACTCTCTTCCCGGCATTGCTTGCAGACCCTGGCGATGTGGCCCTTCCGCCCACAGTTGTGGCACTCAGCTTTCCAGAATGGACACTTGCTCCTCTCGTGGGACACTCCGCACCCATCGCAGCGCCGCCCCCCTTCCCTTTCTTCTCGCTCAGCCCTTTCCTGACCTTCCGGACCCCCTCATCATCGCTGGAGCCTGTGGTGGCAGAAGCCTCTGAGGATGTGGGCGAGCGTGGGGCAGGGGTCACCCTCCAGGCCGCCTGGACGGCGGATGCAGCTGCCTCGACTGGTGGGGGCTTTGCCTTGAGAAGCTTGTACCCGGCCCACGTGGATTCAGCTGCTAGGGCCTCTTGTAGTACCTCTTTAAAAGTGAGGTCGTGGCCTCAGTTCATGAGCTTCCTCTGGGTCTCCCCGTCTCTCATCCCGCAGAGCATCCTGTCCCTTAGGGCCACGTCTAGAATTTCCCGCCATTCGCATGGGGTTGCCAAGACGCGGAGGGCCGCTGCATACTCGGATACTGACTCACCCGGCTTTTGGTCCCTCCTTAGGAAGGTTGCCCTGGCGGAGAAGAAGGACACCTTGGGCTTGAAATGGCTCCGCAGAACCACCAGTATTTCCGTCACCGAAACCTGGTCCACCTCTCGTGGTGCCACCAGATCCATCAGCGCTTGCACGGCGTGGAAACCAAGCATCGTGATGAGAAGACCCTTCTTCTTCCCAGCGTCGGTGATGCCCGCATACTCCACCGTACTCTTAAAATGCATTTCAAACCAGTCCCATCGCTCGGGATGGGTCACGTCGAAAACTGGCTTCTGTGCTATTGTCTTGTCCCCGTGGGAATCCATATCCCATCCTCGTCACCAATTTAGTGTTTGGGAATCAAGACAATGGAAACGGCTGTAAGCTAGCCTAACACATCTTTATTGCATGGAGTACAGCACGAACATGTGGTAATGGCGGACAAACAGCTCTTTTTATACGGTGGCTATCTAATTGAATCTGGCTCTTCGACAGGCATTGGCTGCTGTCCAAGTTATGTCATCCTTGGTCACGCCTTTCTTGTCCAGGTGAGGTGAGCGCGGGAATCTTTCCCGCGCAGCTGAAGGCATTTGAGTAATGTGAACCATGTGAGCTGGGCACTCGCTATTGCCCCCGGTGGCCACTAGCTCGCGTCCTCATACAGAAGGTTACAGTGTTACCTGTACCCATTCGTGTGGTTACAAATACATTCAACACACTACATTCAATACACAACAGCATGCCTGCCACATGACCACGGAAACGTCTGCAGAAGCAGACAGCACTGGCTCTTTGACTATGAAACACAGATGAGCACTGAACCCTAGAGTAGGATACGACTGGTTTTCAAGCAAGGGTGACCTTTACCCTTACCTGGCTATTTTCCAAATTTCTTTGTAACATTCATTAAGTTGGAATCAAAATTAACAATATAGTCAGAAAATAGCTATTGTTGATAAATTGACAAGTGAGATCATGTTGAAGAGAAAACCTGATTCTTCTTCTTTTGTCAGACTTTAAACTGGCAAAATGAAGTCATCTTATTAGAACGATGACCAGTGATTCTCATCCATAGCTACTTTTTACTCGTTTTCTTGGCCTTTTAACTATTTTTTATATGTTTTAACTGATTCTTTTTAATTGATATTTTAACTTGAAGGTTTTATAATTTATTCGAGGCCGCCTTGAGTCATCTTGTGATGAGAAAGGCGGGATAGAAACACCCCAAATAAATAAATAAATAATAGCTTCAGGATACCTCACAGTACTTGCTGCCTAGGTCAACTCACATCATTATCAATTGTCAATAGATGCTAAGTCTGAAAGGTAAACTCATTTGCAAATGATTATTTTGCTCTACTAACCATTTGCAACTTCACAGAAATAAATCTAAAAATCAATTAGGGATCTTCAGTCATTTCTAGGTGCAAAAGGTAAAAGTTAAAGGTTTCCCTTGCTTGAAAGCCAGTTGTATCTGACTCTAGGGTTCAGTGCTCATCTCTGTTTCAAAGCCGAAGAGCCAGTGCTGCCTGCTTCTGCAGACGTTTCCGTGGTCATGTGACAGGCATGATTAGACCCCGAAGTGCACATAAATCCCTATTGATTTACTTGCAATTTCTTGCTTTCAAATTGCTAGGTTGACAGGAGCTGGGGCAGAGACAGGAGCTCATTCCGTCCTGCAGTATTCAGGTATCGAACTGCTGCCCTGCCGCCTTCCAGTCAGCATCTTAGCCACTTGAGCCACTGCCGTCCATCCAGGTGTAAAAACCCACACTGATTTGCAACTTTATCTGTTATACTAACCAACCATTGTGTTCCTCTGTATCCACACCTGATAAGTACAAATTAATGCCATGAAGTCTCATTCTTATGTCTGATGAAGTGGACTTGATCCACACAATATCTAACATATTAAAATACAGTAGTTAGTCTTTCTTGATTTCCCAGGTCTATTTGCATGTGGAGAATGTTGTCACAGAGATGTCTACCATTGTGCAGACTCCTTGCTGAATAACGACTCCAAGGTATCTAGGGTAAGTTAGTCTTCAATGTGCCGCAATGTTTTTTGTCTTTTTGGTCTTATTTTATTTTATGATGGCTATGTCACCAACATCGTAGTTCTGGAGAAGGCACATGTAAATAGCATTAAACCTTCCATCATAGGCCATCGTCTTAGATGGATAGGGCATGTTGGCCATATGGATGGTTCCAGGTTTCCTAGTCAAATTCTCTATGGGGAAGTTAGCTTTGATACAAGACCTCGCAGAACTCCTTTGAAGCATTATAAAGACCAGCTGAAACAGACCATGAAGGTGTCAGGTATAAACCGACAAACTTGGGAACAGCAGCCACAGATCGCCCACTTTGGCGCCAGAGCATCTCTTCTGCTACCGATCACTTCAAAGGGGAATGCCGCGGACATGAAGAGGCTAAGCAACAAGCAAAGAAAGCTTCATCAAACTCAACTACGCCCTGCACCATCTATTCAGTGTAATGTGTGTGGTCGCACATTTCATGCCAGGATTGGTTTATTGAGTCACCAGAGACACATCCATCAACTGAGAAAATGACTTCTAGGAAAAATGTTTGCTCAGGTACGAGTAGCAGCCAACGATGACTCTCTGAGATTACTTGTGATGTCATAGAGAGGTTATTTCCTAATAATACAGTCTACGAGGTGTATGAGCATGTGGACATTACTGCCTCTGAGGCCTTGGCTTTTCGGAACAACGGCTGCTTCTTATCTCATCCCTTAACATTTCATGATTTTTATGCTTGATCAAGAGTTCTGGAGGAAGCTCACCTTGTGTGGGACTTTTTAGCGATCCAAAACAGGTCTTACTCAACTCAGGCATTCAGAACTGCACATGGATGTTTTGATTAGACAAGTTCATGGAGGACAAGGGTATCAATGGCTATAATTATGGATACCTAAGGGTTGGAGAGATAGGCAGGATTATCTCTGAATGCCATTTCCAGGGAATCCTAAGCAGGTGAAGGCATCTCCTTGGGAATACCCTGAAGGAAATGGTGAGCCACTGTGTGAGACAGAATGCTGGACTGGATGGGCTCCTGCAGCCTTTTCCAGCAAGGCTGTTCTTATGTTCTTATGATTGTTTTATGTCTCGTTTTGCCATTGCTCCAGAAGCTGGGACTGTGGAGAAAAATGGAGAGCCAGACAATGCCATCAACAGGGTAAAAATAACAGCAAGAAGAACCAAAAAGGGAATGGCTAAGGGTTTTGATAGCATGCATTGATGTTGGTAATAATAATTTCATGTCAGAAATTATTATGGGTTGAAAGGATTTTTGCTGGAGAAACTCCACTCAGGGGACGCCCGAATGAGGCTCCTTTCCTGTCCCCAAGATCTTTTTGTTTCCACCACTAACCCTAGATCTCTTCCAGGCAGAACAATGGTAGAGGCATAATTGTCCTACCCTCCATCCTCCTTAGATTAAGAGGACACCATGTTCTGTGAAGCCAAAATGACCCCTTATTCAAAGGCAACCATTCATGTCCAGAAACCAGATTCTCATGACTTCAGGGGAGACACGGTTGAGTGCATGAGAACATCTTTGATTTTTTTTGGGGGGGGAAATGTTTCTTTGCCATTCAGCGACACTATAGTGCTGAACAAGAGCACAAATTAAGTCGGGCAAATTTCAGAGAGCCTTTCTGACCTGATTTTTTGCTGTTATTATTTTTTTTTTGCTTTTTGTTCGCATCTGCTGGGATAGGCTCCTCCTACCCCTCGTCTTTTTCCTAGCAACAAATAGGGTTCTGGAGACTTCCACCAATGAGATACATGGGCCATCTTGACGCATTGCTAATGTGCTGGGCTACCATTGGGCAATGGTGCTCGGTTCCCACAAGAACGTTCCTCCAATCACAAGGAAAAGTGAGAACATCTCAATTATTTGGGACACCCTTCCTCCTCTAATTTACCCACCCCCACACTTCAGGATGGAGAAGCCGATGTTGCCTGATGCGCACTGAACTTTTGAACCCAAGGAGACCTCATTTTTAGTTATTCAAGAGAGGCATTGAAAGTTCAGTGCCCTTTCGCACATTTGTGCCACCAAAGGGCCATAAATGAAGCACATCAAGTGTAATATCCGTCAACCTGCGGATGCTTTCAGAACCCATCACTGCATTGAAAAGCCCAATGAAACATCAGCCATGGTGGGAGGTGGTGAGGAGGTACGTCGCGTCGAACACATGTGCACAACAATCTCTCTTTGTTTTGCAACGCTGGGTCCTTCCTTCCTTCGCACCAATTAGGAAGTTGGCTCAGTGTGAATCAAAGGGGTCCCTGGGATTGACACCCCAATGTGTCTAATTGTCCCTGGTTCACTGCTCTTTTCTTCCTGCCAGAGCGCATAAGGATCCAAACATCCATTTACTGAGCACACGAGGGGTGTGAAATCCCTTCTCAAAGAAGGGGAAATTAATTGAAGAAGATTGAACATCCTTGGCTTCAGAGAGACTGCGCCCAAAGGAGTTCTACTCAAGTGGACAAGCTACTGAAATGGGAAGCATCACCGATACCCGCCGAACATGGCATTCTGATTAGAGCCGAGCAGAGCTGCCATTTTGATGCTTTTGCCTTCCCTAACAGGCACACTAAAATGGCCATCGCAATCACGTCTCGTCCATGTGCTGTGCACTTAATGCTTCATTGGTGGGCTCAAGGCAGGCGGACCATTATGTCTCCCGGAATGAAAAGAAGGAAAAGTTTTTGTTAGCTGAAAAAGCCAACGAATCGTTTGCGGCCATTTTCTGTTATCACAAATGAGCGACGCTCACAGAACTCTGTTTGTTTCCAAAGATCACGATGTGGCCACTAATCATCCACCGCTGTCAATATATTGCTGTTAAACAAGGGCAGAAAACGAATTAGTTGACTAATTCATGTTGAATTTTTTTAGCTAGTAATTTTTTTGAAAAACATAATCTCTTGGTATTGTACTGGATATTTCTAGTTTTTCAGAAACCTTTACCTAGTTAGCCCATTATTTAGTAAGCTACTTTTTTTAATCGAAAAGAGAAGTTTATATTTATGAGGGAAGGTATGCTGTGTATTGAAATATGTCTTAGGATGGGCAATTCAGGAAATGAACTGAATGTTCACCCCATTTTCAAAAAATAACATCTCCCAGAGAAATACACTAAAAACCCAACTTACATATGCTTTGAGTTACATAAAATTCGACTTACATAATGATTTTTGCACTAATACCATGTCCCAATTACTGGACATAAATGTCCTGATTTTCATAACAAAATTTCCTATGGGTTTGCTTCGAGTTAAGTAAAAAAATAAATATCATTTTTCCTATGGGTTTGCTTTGAGTTAAAAACGATTTACATAAAAGCCTATGGAACAGACTTTTTTTTTTGTTTACATAAGTAGGGTTTTTACTGTAAATGAAAAAAGGAAGGGTAGAAGATTTGGGGGAAATCCTGTGAAGCATATCTCCCACCCCAATCTAGAAAACATGATAAATGAACATGTGAATTGAAATGGAAAAGAGGTACTACTATAATAATACTTTCATGTCAGAAATTATTCTCAGTTGAAAGGATTTTTGCAGAAGAAACTCCGCTCAGGGGACGCCCAAATAAGGCTCCTTTCATTTCCCCAAGAGCTGGGGACTCATTCATCATGCAGTACCCAGGTCTTGAACTGCTGACTTGCCAGCCTTCCAGCTAACAAGGCGAGCTTCTTAACCACTTGAGCCACTGCTGCCCCTAGATGTACTACTAAAAAACCACAACATTTCTTTTTTGCTGTTCTGTTTTGTTTAATCTTAGGTATACTTACAAAAAAACCCTGAGTTTGTGGATATCTGGGGAGAATCTATTGAGTATACGTTGGGAAAATCTAAAGTTGCTAAGCCTAGAAATGAACGTATGATATTTCAGAGATAGGGGAAAAGAAATATACAGCTAGTTTAAATAACTGTTTTAGAAAAGAACTGATGTCCCCTAGGTGACATATCTGTATTCATATGTAATATGTATATGATTCTCCCCCCTCTCTTTTATATTTATATGTTGTTGGTTTTTGTATTATGTATTTGTATTACTCAACTCTGAAACTTCCTTTATAGGAAACACAGATTAGTTATCATTTTGATTCCAGATTAGCCATGGTCCAGGCAGGAAGAAAGAATTCTTTTTTTACTGTTTTCTTGATAGACCTCATCGATGTCTACGTTTCTGTTGCAAGACTGATTTTGATCGTTGTAACACCATCTTCCACATGCTGACTGAACCGGAATTCCCATAAAATTCAACAGGGTTTATATTCCGGGAAATGAGCACAACATGAAGATTTTTTTTACCCATTTCAACTCACACAGATCTTCAAACGGTACAAGGCATCTTATAAACCGGATCATGAAAAGTTATTTTTTAAAAAATTAAATCTCCCCAAATTCCCCGCCATCCCGGCCATCCCGGCAAGTGAGGCTGGCGCTGGCCTTGCCATGGATTCAATGTGATTGCAGGAAGCAGAGGGAGCCCCTCATCTTCCCGTGGCCCTGGCGAGCGAGACCAGCTTTGGTCTCACAGTGGCTTCAGTGGGGTTGTGGGAAGGAGGGGAGCCCCTCAACTTTCAGCAGCCCTGACGAGCAAGGCCACCTTCCCCACCGGGGGAAAGAGAAAAAGGGGGAAGAAAGAGAGAGGGGTAAAAGAGAGAGATAGGAGCGGTGGAATAGAGATAGAAAAAGAGAGGGTGAAGACAGAGAGACAGGGAAAGCGTGTGAGATATAGAGAGGGGGAGAGAAAAGGGGTGAAAGAGAGAAAGAAAGTGGAGGTAAGAGAGAAAGAAGGGGTAAAAGAGAGAGAAGGAGAAAGCACATGTGAGAAATAGAGGGGGAGCAAGAGAGAGGGAGGGTGGAACAAAGAGAGAGGGGGAAGAGAGAGAGAGAAGGGGGATCAGAGAGAGATGGAGAAAGCGTGCAACTTCCCTGCCAGGTGATGGCCAAACCCGGTGCCCCATTTGGTCCTTGCCTGACAGCCCCCTTCCCATCCAGGCAAGGGCCATGCGTGTCCCACCCTCTTTCTATCACACACACACCGGACACCCCGCCTTGTCGGGCAGTTATTATCTGTGTGTTGGTTGTTGAGGTGGATTTTTTGGGGGGTGCACACACTTCCCAAAACCACCCCAACCACCCACTCACAGATAATAACTGCCTGGCAGGGCCAGGCAAAAAAAGCTAGTAAGCCTTATGTGGCATGGCCTTCCAAGATGTTCTTTCCAAATGGGCAAGCCACTTTATTGGTTGTCTCTGTATGTAGTTCTGTTCCAATTCATTCCCTTATAATCTCTTTCCTGATTTTATTCCTTCTTGTCACTCCAGCAGCCTTTCTCAGATATATCATATCTATGCTGACCAACTTTCTTTTAAGTTTTGTTCTAAGCGTCCATGTTTGGTACTGGGAACATAAGGTGCGAATGAACATGCCTTGTATCAGATGATTCTTTGTGTTGGTCAGTATTGCCTAGTGTTTACACTATTTGGTTTGCCTTACTGCACCATACGTTAATCTGTTACTGAACATTACTGAATTCAAAACATAACCAGCACAAAACATCCTCTAGTAGCCCCTAAAGTCTGAAAAGGACTAAGGTTGCCCTTGCTCGAAAGCCAGTCGTATCCGACTCTAGGGTTCAATGCTCATCTCTGTTTATAGCTAAAGCGCCAGCACTGTCTGCGTCTGCAAGCATTTCCATGGACACGTGACAGGCATGACTAAACACCAGAGTGCATGGAACACTGTTTACTTTCCCACCAAAGTGGAAGCTATTTATCTACTTGCAATTTTTTGCTACTGAACTGCTAGGTTGGCAAGAGCTGGGACAGACGACGGGAGCTCACCTTGTTGTGCAGTGCTCGGGAATCGAACTCCAACCTTCCACTTTTTGAATTCAGCATCTTAAACACTTGAGCCACTAAATATAGCACTCAACCTCCAATTGGTAACTGTGCCTGGTCACTGGAAAGGGCTCACCACTTTATAATGCCTTGGTACAATGTTACTTTGGAGCATTGTTGGAAATGACTATCTGGGCTTCCACTAACAATGCAACAAAGACATGTTTCCCCATCTTTGATGGAAAGGATGTTTCAACACATTGAGACAACCATTGGGGCTGGAGGGGAGAGGGGATGTCAACTGCTGTGAGAACTTTTTTTTTTTGCTTCTGAATGAGAATAAAAATACTTTTGCCATCATCAGAGGCTTCCCCCCACCAACCCTTAAAATGCTTAAAATATAATGTTTTCTGTGCAAAACACAAGGTTTCCTGGGCAGGATAATTTTTGTAAAACATACCTCATGATGTTTTTTTGGGCTATAACAACTACTACTACTACTACTACTATTATTAGTAGTAGTCAGAGATTACTCTGGGTTGAAAGGATTTTTTTTCTGGAGAAACTCCGCCTGAATGAAGCTCCTTTCATGTTCCCCATCGTGCAGCCCTTGGTTATCGAAATCTGACCTTCCAGTCTCCAAGCTCAGCATCTTAACCACTAAGCCACTGGGAGGTAACAACTGGTGGCTTAGTGGTTACGATGCTGAACTTGATAAATAGGTTCCACTTTGGTGGGAAGGTAACAGCATTACATCTAGTCATCCCTGCCACATGTCCATGGAAACATCTGCAAATGTAGACAGCGCTGGCCCTTTGTCTATAAACAGAGATGACCACTGAACCCTAGAGTCAGATATGCCTGGCTTTCAAGCAAGGCTGACATTTACCTTTACATTTACCAACTCCTTTGTACGTTCCATTGATTCAAATTGATCTACATTAACTGCAAGTTGGTAGTTGACTCACCATATTTCCACTGATTCAGTGGGTCTACTCTAGTGAGATTTACTATGCTAAGCAATAGGATTTTTGGCTGAAGATTGATGTCTCAAGAGTTCTTCTTGTTATAAGGTAGATGTCTTCAACCCTGAGATCTACAGGTAGATCAGTCCATTCTAAGGTAGACTTATTCAACCCTGAAACCTAGATCAGCCATGAGTTCTACTCTTCTGCTTAGCCTGGTGACCAAAGCCATTCTCCACTGACCGGGACAGCAAGTGATGAGAGAATGAGGATCACAAACAAATGCACCAAACTTTTACACTTCACATTTATTTTGAAAAAAAGTTCTCCTTAAAAATAGTCCTACAAAGGCATTGAAGCAGCAGGTTCAGTTTTCCTTTATAAATACCTCTGGTTTGGTTCCATCCCCTCCCCAGTAACATCAAAAGATCGCTGATGGAACCAGGAGAAGGCCCTGGTTGGAATGGAAGACACACACCCTTTTGTGACAAGGGCTGGCAGGCCACCTATCGAAGCACAATTTTCTGAAAACACAGGGGGAAACCCCCATCAGGGAAACGACCAGTGTACCCCACAAGACCACAGCCTGTGAGCAGCCAGAGGAAAAATTGGTCACCCTGAGGCACCGTCTGCAAAAGAACTGGGGCGCCATTCTGTGAAGAGAAGAGAATGGATGAGTTTGGCCATTGTTCTGAGCCATGGCTGTAAACTTGGCAATGAATGCTGAGCCACATGTTCCATGGCAGTGATGACAAACCTTGGCACTCCAGATGTTCTTGAACTTTGATTCCCAGAAGCCCTGGTCAGCAGGAGCACTGACTTGAGCTTCTGGGAATTGAAGTCCAAGAACACCTGGAGGGTCAAGGTTCTGTGGGCTTGATATTAATCTTGAAAATAGAGTTTGTGAAGGTGGGGATCTTTGAAAAAGAAGTCCTTCATCTTTTCTTTCCCTGCATTGCTGCTGTTTCAGCTGATTTAATTTTTGCTGTTTTACTGAGCCCTGCTTGATCCAAACCAATCAGGGATCATGTCTTGGACAGATGCTCTATACCAGTGTTGCTCAACCTTTGGCTTTTGGACTTCAACTCCCAGAAGCCTAAGTCAGTCCAGAAGCCTAAGTCAGTCCATCGACTGATCAGTGCTTTGGGAAATTGACTTAGGCTTCTGGGAATTGAAGTCCAAAAACCAAAGGTTGAGAAACACTGCTCTATGCCACTGATGGCGAACCTTGGCACTCCAGGTGTTCTTGGACTTCAATTACTAGATGTCCAAGTCAGCACTCCTGCTGATCAGGGCTTCTGGGAATTGAAGTTCAAGAACAGCTGGAGTGCCAAGGTTCACCATCACTGCCCTATACCCACGATGGTGAACATTGACACACCAGGTGTTCTGAGTCTTCAATACCCAGAAGCCCTGAATAGGAGTGCTGACTTTGGTTTCTGGTAACTGAAGTTCAAGAACACCTAGTGTGTCAAAGTTAGCCATCACTGCCCTATACCCAGTGGTGGGCTCCAAAAAAATTTACTACCTGCTGCAGAGACTGTATATAAGCAAGTGGCTCTGCTCTTGCTTTAAGCCTTAAGCCCTGAGGAGCTAGACCAGGGCCGGACTGGATCTATACTTCCTACTCCATACAGGTAGCTGGGTAGCACTAAGCCTGGGTCCCTCCATTATGCTACACTTCTATGGTAGCTAGTTTATTGCCCATTGCCGGGTAAGAGTCTGGAGGGACTGACTCCGCTAGGATTGTATAGCCATCTTGGGATCCAGAACACCTTCTAAGCTCATCTCTATTTGACTGTTAAATAAAGCCTGTTGCTGTTTGTCCATCGTTGTCCTGGACTGGTGCTTATAAGGGCCAGACATAACAACTAGGGACCTCATAGTTCCCCAGATTTTGTCTGTAACATTAGCCATGCTGGTCCAAGGTTGTCGAAGTCTCACTCTGGCAACATCTAAAAAGTTGCCAAGCCTTACTTTAGATCTAAAATGTAGAAGGAGCTCACTAAATCCTCTGTTCTCTTTTTAAAGATACTCAGCCCTGTTCTTTCTGTTTGGACAATTAGCCACCAGAATTCAGTGGCTCTTTCAATTGACCTCAGCACACACACACCCCACTAGTAAGAGATGACCTTGTCTTCTATGACCTTGTCTTCTAAGACTGGCAGAGACTAAAGAGAAAATGTCTCTTCAGTCATGCCAAAAGCAGAAAGAGTGAGGTCTACTGGTTATAGCCAGCCTGATTCACATGAACGAGTGTGAGTAACCATGGTGTTCTCTCTCACAACAATCCATAATCAGCAGATGTACTGAGACTTCTTGGTTAGGGTCTCTTAAATTAAGCAAGATGGAGGCCAATGTGCTTGGCTGAATTGTTTGGCCATTAGGGCAGCTGCACGAAGGAAGGAACGAGGGACAGTAGAGAAAAACAACCTTCTTCTGAAGGCTCAGATGGGATGGCCTCCTTGGCTGGGAACCATTCAGAAAAGTACAAGCCATGTGGATCCTTGGGCCTTTTCAGAAATAACCAAAGAATGCCAATCTCATTTTGCTGCTCGTCGTTTCCCCACAAGAATGCAACAGAGAAGGCAGGCCAGAAGTTCTGGCTGGAGGAGTTTGGCAACGGTGGAGCCCAAATGTTATGTTGGTTTCAGCTCTCTGAGTAACAGCCCTGGAATTCAAAACTTCCTTCACTTCTGAAATCTGCTTCCATCTCATGGGTCATGTCTGGTTCTTGACCAAGCTTCTGTCTCACCACATGTTGACCTGTAACTTGGATTGCAAGTTCAATAGCCCTGTCGAGTAGTTTTGTGGGTTACATTGATCTGCCTTCAGCTGGCTCTACCCATCTGCATAACTATAACCAGCAGACATCAACATGAGTGTTGAATTGCTCCTGGAGTGAAGCTTAGACATCTGTCTTCTGGATCTACAGTACGTGGGGCAGGGGCAAGCCCGGGATGGTGTTGAAAGAGTGAGGGAAACCACTTTAATGAGCACAATCTGTTTCATCCTTGGTGATCCCCAAAGATTTCAGATGGAAGACAAGTTTGAGAAGACATCTGTCAGAAAAGAGCAAACTACAAACACAACTAATTTGGGTTGGTTGATAGGCATGGATTTAAAAACAAACAAAAACAAAGTTCAATTCTAATTGAGATTTTGTTATGCTTTTAAAAATCACAATGAAATATCTAAACTTTCTGAAGGTTCAGGAAATGGTTTTCCCCACTGGTTTCATGCTTCATCCTGAACCATGTTTTCTCCTGTTAACATCTTGGGACCCTCCCTGTTTATTTCCATGCAACACCTGCTTGTTCCCCTTTCCCACCAGCCACTGTCACAGTGTCTAAACATATCAGGGTCTATTGCCTGACATTTTATTGCTATATTTGGTGGAACATTGGTGAGCCTGGGAACCGCTGAAGGGAGGTGGTGGGGATGGTGAGACAATGTGGTTGGGAGAGAACAAAGAATGGGGATGCTGGCTCAGCTGGGAAAAGCTCAAATGTACAACCAAGTCGGCTAAAACTAGGCTGTGAAGAGTGCTATTAGGACATGTATACTGTGTGAGTCCTTCCCCATTGTACAACACCTGCAACCACAATTGAGCTCAACTCCTGCAACCACAATTGAGCTCTACTGAAGTAGGCTTTCAGCAGATTTAGAAAGGGAAAACCAGACTTTCCAAGGAGGGGCATTCTTTATCATGATACGGTTGCACTGGGATGCTAAAAATTGGCAGTACCTCATCTGAATTGGGCCAATTCAGATTTTACAGTAAGGAGGCATCATGAGCCATGTAACACTCTGTCACAGTGAAATGGATCAAGTAGATGTATCTGTGTGTGCAGATAGCATATCTATGCACGTTGTCTTTCTGCTGGTGAAGGCAGCTCTGCTGGACCCCTCTTTCCCTGATACAAGCAGCACCAAACAGAAGAGACAAGGCCCTGCATCAAGAAATGAGAGTAAGGATCGTGCTAAGGAGACATGGTTCTCCTGCGTTTCAATTCTCCTCTGAACAAAAGCAAGGCAGCAAAAGCACTGAAGCATGGCTCTGGATCCAGCAGAGTCTTGCAGGTGGGCACTAATCTGGTCAAGGTCTGGGAGGGTTACATACACCCCTCTCCCGTACAGATAGGATATTGGCCAAAAACTGGCTTAAAACTTGTCTGGGAGTCAACCAATTTCCCAGTGTTCTTCTCTCCTAGAACCCTACTCCATGTTTGGCAAGAAAATGCATTTTTTTCAAAAAAATGCTGCAAAGTGGTGTGTACTTTTACCAACATCCCTTTCAAGCTATGCTTGAGTGCAGAAGGTCTAAATCCTTGGTGAAGCCCAGGACTCAATGTTTCCCCCCTCGCCATTTCTTCTTTTTGGGGTCAACAAAGAGGAGGGTGGTAGCTCTGCTGATTTCAAGCAAACTGAATCCCCAACAATCACAACATGCTGAAACCACGTATTGATTCCGGCTTATTCTCACTAGCCGCAGTTTAACCAAACCACAGTTTTCCAAGTTTGGAAAACAAAGTGAACTGTGGTTTGATTAAGCTATGGTTTCAGGTCAAGCGATATTCTGACATCATGTTTATATCCTGACTTGCTTCCTCTAATCATAATTTAAACCAGGGGTTCCCAACCTTTTCAAGCATGGTCATGCTCTCTCAGTCAGCTCTGAGGGACGGACAGCCATTTTGCCCTGCCTGGATTATGAGGGAGGTGTTTTGTCACAACAGCTTCAAAGGGGCAGCCATTTTGTTTCTTGAATGCCCTTGGAGGGGTGGGAGGCCACATGAAATGGTGCCACAGGCCAGATCCGGCCCACAGGCCTTAGGTTGGGAAGCCCTGGTGTAAACAAACCACAGGTCCATGAGCTGGGTTGTGAGGAATGGTGGTTACCATACCAATATGCAACAGAACCTTCTAACCATCTTCTTATAGCATGAAACAGTACAAGCTGGCAGCTCCCTGCCCAACATTTACAAGGTGAAAAACCACAGTTTATTCCTATGCCTGATTTATATATTTGCGAAAACTTCTGCAAAACCTCTATTGGCACGACTTATTGTTGGTCACCCTCCTCCCCATTCGAAATGGACGCACTAAGCTAAGCCAAGTGTCCCACCACCCCTCCCCATGTTCTTCCATGATAATGGCAGGGTGGGATGCCAGATCTTTCCACAACATTCCCCATGCCTTTGATCTTTAGAAGATCAAAGAAGACAGCACTAGGGTGCAGCAAACCACCCACATCATGCTCACCCAAGCTCAACCTGAAAGGTAGATCTTAGACCTAACTACCACTAACAGGCTGAGGACGAGTTGGGTTCCATCTTGTAGATGAAGAACCTCAATATTTGAAGGGCTGGTTTGTGTGGTTTTGGAGAGGATTAAAGGGTTTCCGTGGCCTTACCCTGATGTCTCCAATCCACTGCAGCTGAGATTTCATGGATGTCAGTTCTAGTTTCCTTAGAACACCAAGCCTGAGAAATCACCTGATGACAGTTGGAACATCTACCCATGCTTTGCACCTTGTCTGGTCTTATCTATGTTCCTTGCTCCATCCTTCTTGCTCTTTGTTATACTGTTCTTTTACTCACTGATGCCCTTCTCACTCCCATGTCCTGTTTCGGGCAACACTTCTTCTTTAAGAGATATTTCACAGTAAGTTCCTGCTCATGGAACCAGAGGGGAAGGACTTAGCAGCTTCCCAGCCAAAAGGTCAGGAGGTGCCCGAATGCCTGCACATGCTGGGTTAGTGAGCTGCCTGTGAGGGAAAGGGAGAATACATTATCCTGCTTTTTTGTTTTAAAAAAAGGGGGGAGACCAAGTCTATGCCCCTGCAAAGAATCAATTTTCCCTCCCCAATAACCCGTTGTAAACAAAGTAGAAAAAGATGAAACAACATGAGCACATCAAATCTACAACATACTGCATGGCACAAGGGGGAGAGGAGAGCATGTCCACCACGGACAGGTCTCTGGCAAATCCAGGAGGCCTTGTGAATGTCTTGTGCATAATGATGTGTAGGAGCTGCCACCAGCGACAGCAGGACGAGAGCTTTCGGGAAGCACCACTCTCAAAACAGTCCCAGCGCAACAGAAGACAAGACCTCAGGAAGCCCCTCCTTTGACCCAACAGGTCAACAAGTTCTTATTGGTCAAGAGTGGAAGAAAGCTTCTTCTGGTATTAGTCCTTCAGAGGAATGGATGGTTAGGGGGGGGGGAATGAACAGCCTTGGTCATCTGTGAAGTCCACTGCTATCAAGATACAAGCGGCCCATCCTTGTGGGAAATGTCTTCTGGCTCCCTTCCTCTCTTCGGTCAGGTCTGTAGAGAGGTTGGCCTTCATGAAGAAGGTGGACCTGCCCTGCAAGGTTCAGAGGAACATCAGGTTCACCACACACACACCCTTTTCTGGTCCACTCCATCCTCCAGAAGGCATCTGGACCAACAGGTAGGAGAGGGGGAGGGCAAACGGTTTCAGGTATTTTTTTAGTCAGCTTGTTCATCTCAAAACCCACTGGAATGAAGCCAACTGTTCTATTTCATTTTTTTTAAAAAAAGAAGTCTTCTAAATAAGAGTTATCACCATTTCCTTTTAATTTCGCACGCACACTCTCTCTCTTTTTGGAGTCTCAAAGTCCTTTGCGACATCGCCCTTTCCTGCAGCTGCCAACTCTGTCGGAGGGACCCAAAAGGCCCGCCAAGTACTCGGAAACGCAGGGACAAAATGGGAACAGGGCCTTGAGGGAGAAGGGTGTCCTCCTAGTGCAGCTTCTCACACCTCCACCGACTGGATCTGATTCATCTGTGCCCGCATCACTTGGATACTGTTGAGGATCTTCTTCTGGTGCCCTGCTAACGTCACTCCCACTCGCAGGATGTCCCTGGAAGCAAGGAAGGCAAACCAAGCAGAAAACACAGGACAAGAGAAAGAAGGTTAACACACAGTACACGTGGCCTCTGGGATTGTTTGTGCATCCTGGAAATCCCAAAACCATTTGATTTCCATGTCAAAGCTACTCCCAAGAAATTCCAGGGGCGGAATGCTGTTTACATTAAAAAGGAACCACACATGGCACAGCTTCCGGCAGTGGGAGAGAGGGAAGCAGGCCATATGAACTGGCACTGTGGGCCAGATCCAGACCACAGGTCATAGATTAGGAATGCCTGCTACATAGGATGTTAGACCTACTGGGGTTTAAAGTTGTGCCCCAGAAGTAGGGTTTCCTCTGCAGCTTTATGTAACAAGGAAGCCCTTCCCTCTCAGCAGGGCTTGCTTGTCCAGAGGTAGTCGGGAGGAGCCAAGCAGCAACAGTGTTGGCGATGTTGATGTTTCTGAAGGCTAGGAGGACTTCCCACCACTGTTGCTTCTGCAAACATGCTTCTCAGCCACTGCTGCTGTCCAATGTCCTGCTGGACAAGCAAGCCCTGCAGAGGAGAAAATCTCTCTCAACACAGTTGACCACACAACTGCTACCCAAAGCCAGGGCTCTCTTAGCCTGGGTCTTTCTCACCTTCTACCTAGGATGGCAATCAAGGAGTGGATAGCATGTGTTTATATGCCCTCTATTTAAATTTGAAGAATTGCATTAAAATGAAGGATGTGGGTTTTAAGCAGGTTCATCCCTGTTTGCTTCACAGGTCTCCCTTGCTCAAAAGCCAGTCGTATGTGAGTCATATTGTTTACAGGTGAGTTGGCTTTGCTTAGTAGGTTGGAACAACCGGCTTCTGAGCCATGGGTTTGGATCACACTGTGAATCCTATTGTCCAACATCCTGCTAGACAAGCAAGCCCTGCATAGGAGAAAAAGTACTCTCATACCAGATGACCATACTACTGCTACCCTTGGATGAACTACACAAAGGATTCTCAACCTGTGGCCCATGGGCCGGATGTGGTCCATGGCACCATTTCATGTGCCCCCTGCCTCTACCACACCAGGAAGTGCCATATGGTGGAGGAAGGGCAAAATGGCCCACCGCCCCCCAAAGCTGTCTGAGGGAGCGTGACCTGGACCCCTGCTTAAAAAGGTTGAGAACTCCTGAACTACACAGTCCAAGATCAACACCTGAAGGAAGGTTGGTCAACCAACATTTCTATGATTATAGTTAGTAAACTTGCAATTCTTTGGTCAATAGAGATAAACTGTGTAATTGTTTGCCAACAGACTAACAATACACACAAATGCACACAGAAGAACACACACATGCACACATGTAATGAAAAGAGCAGACAACTAAGTTCAGATTAATTTAAATTAAAGCAACATACCTAAAAGTTTAAACTAACACACACCAAGAAGGACTAAGAGAAAAACAAAGGAACAGTCACACACTTAATCTAGCAAAACAGATCTAATGGAAAATTCTGGATAAAAAAAATGCAACAGACACACAAAAGGATAATAATGAAGAACTTTTTAAAAAAAGAAACAAACTAAAGGTAAGAAGGATTCAGAATAAAAAGTTGTTTAAATCACCGAAGCAAAAATCTGTTTACAAAGCAAAATATTAAGGAATACAAAAAGAAAATGAACTGGAAATCAGCACATAAAGCTAATACATACTTTAATATAATGAAGAAGATTAAATTAGCTCCTACCATAGCATGCCACACAAACATCCACAGTGTACCATACACAGAACTCTAAAATATCCAAGGATGTGAAAGAGGGATCTGATTTTGCAGGATGTTGAATTTGCCTTGAGTTTTAGTCTGACATTTCAAGTCCCTGTCCATGGTGCTGAACCTCTTTGGAAGACAGGATTCAATACTTTGCTTAGTTAATAAAGTTTAGATGAAAAGGCAGACTCATTAGCCCCCACAACTGACACATATATCCATCGAGTGACCTGTCATGACCTCCTCCTGAAAAGACTGGACTGGAAATTACTGGTGAGGTTCTTGCTGCAGACTAGAAACTAGACTTATTGCTTAGCAAAGCCTAGTTCTCTTCTATCCTCTCCCAATCACACCACCCAAGCATTTTCTCTTTATGGTAAAATGGAGATGTCACATCTGATTTGATTTGTTTATTTTTAATCCTTCAGCATCTCAATTGATTCAAGGCAGAGTGATCCTTCCTGGAACCAAATCAGGCTGATTCCACCCAATCTGGGACCAGCCCAAATTGGTCTGAATCAGCCTGGTCTCCTATAAAGACCTGGGACTGGGCCAAAAAAGTCTCCTCAGCCCTGCAGGAAACGACAGCTGGCCTACATATTTACAATAGTACAAAATGGCATTTGAATATTGTAGGTCACCTCTTGATGTCCATTTTGTGGTTGCAGGTTCTCTGTGTACAAATACCTGAGCAAAGATAACTTCCACTAGCACTTTAAATGGGTACTTGCTAAGACTCATATATTGAACACAGATTGAAGTTACCACTAAGCAATGGGGTCCTACTGAAGGCTTTTCTCCTCTCTAAGTTGGCAACTTACTCCATGGTCATCTGGGACACTGTGTCGAAGTCAGCGAATCCACTGTTTGCAAAGCTTTCCTTGTACTGGCCCATCTTGATGGCCTCAAGCCATTCATCTACGGTGTTGAAACTGGAATAGTCTGGGATTGTGCGGTCCAATAACGGAAGGTTAATCCTGGAAGAAAGTCCCCAAAACAGCAAACACAGTTTTAATGAGCAAAAATTGTCTACTGGCATTAAAAGAGGTCTGGCCTTAATCCTGATGATTTCCCCCATCCTAGGAGGAATACAACTTTCCCAATGAGGAACATTTTCTTTAATTCAAAACAGGCTAGAGATTCCCCTCACCCCCACCCCCCCAAAAAACCCTCTGATATTGAATTTATAAAAAATCTATTATACCAAACGATGTACTCTTATGTCGAGGGTAGAGGATATACAATCAAGCATTGACTAGCTGGCAATATGGTCTACTCCAGGTGTTCTTGGACTTCAATTACCAGAGCCTAAGACAGTACTCCTGGCAAACAGGGCTTCTGGGAATTGAAGTTCAAGAACATCTGGAGTGCCAAAGCTCATCACCACTGGTCTACTCTATTGCCATAGCAGGATAACCTGGCCAGGCTGGCCTAACCAGAAAGAGCATCTGGATTTAGGCCCATGTGTTCATATGTGGTGCTGCATCAATGAATAACAGAGGTGTGAGGTCCACTTCATTCATCTGGTCCAGAGTTCTCCACTATGATGGACTTTCCTAATCTACAACAAATGCTCAAGATCATGATCCTGTATGGACTATAGGACTCACCTATCTTATGACTTCCACAAAACAAAATTATGAGCATAGAGGCATAAAAGGCAGGCAATGTGAGCAGTGGAAAACTGAGCTAAGCTAAACGAGAAAAGAACTGCCTCCTCTAAACCATTGGGGATGTGAAATCTAGCAAGGCACATTTCCAGACCCCATCCTCCTTCCTACCCTGAAGAGAGGGGTGCCATGGCTTTGAGGCTGTTTGGATTTCGAATCATCTTGTCTAAGGTGTTGACGATCTGTCCAAATTTGGGCCTGTGGTTTCGGTCCTTCTGCCAACAGTCCAACATGAGCTGGTGGAGAGCACTGGGACAGTCCATGGGCGGGGGCAACCGATAATCTTGCTCAATAGCATTTATTACCTGAAAGAGAAAAGCCCTGTTTTTAGATCAAAAATGTTTTGCGTTAATCATAGAAACCAAAATGTATGTTAGGGAAGAGAAAGCGTTCGTTCTTTCTTTTTTTAGAAGAAGAAAGAGGAGTCGTCAGCTACAACTCATATCTGAGAAAGCATTTTTTCCTGCCATCAGTGTGAATTTGTTTAAGGTGGATATCAGTTTGCCATGAAGTAACCCACACACTATGATCATGGAGCCATCTCCTGTGGCACATATGAAATGAGGCATGCAGTATTTAACACTGGGACTGCCACAGCCTTGAGGATGTTATCAAGGTGCACCTTCACAGCCAGTCCATCTGGCATGGCCCCTTCCGCCTCCAGGACTATTGGGAATCAGAAAGTGGTTCCTCCTTTGCTCATTTTGCCATTGGGCCCAATGTGATGGTTTCCAGTGGCATTTCCTCCACTGAGGGGACCATCACCTCACCTAAAAGCGCTCATATGCTTGTAGCCATTGGGCTCCTTAGAGAGTCAGGTTATTTACTGCTACCCAACACTCGGTTTTTAGTCACTGGCTGTACAGTCTACTTTTTCTTTGGGAAGATGAAAGAGGAGTATACTAGAGTTTATCACACATAAATGAAAACACAATTGAACACAAACAATTTAGGCACAATCTTCACAGTCAGATGCAAAAATGGGATCCAAAACTCTGACTTCCAAAAATATTACAGCTGCAGACAGAAGACCGACATGCATGTAAACAGCAAGATCTTAATGCTATCTGAGTCTTGGCCTTGGTTTTATGGTCTTCATTTGGTGGACAGGGATCATCTACCATTGTGTAGTCTCACTTAACATGGGTTGTAACATGCGTTCCACTTACGACAATTTTTAATTATCTCTGCTTGCATTCTTGTATACCCCATGCATTTTTAATATATGCTCTTCTTATTCTTGTATTGACTGGTGACCCAAAATGACATTTGGAACATGTGGAATTCTGCCTGTTACCTGCATTTTGTGTACTGCTTTGAAGTATTTTTGAAGTTTTTATGATGACTTGATATTTTGTAATTGTGATATATTGTTTCTTTGTTAGCTGCCCAGAGTCACTTTGTGAGTGGGGCAGTATATAAATTGAGCAACAACAACAACAACAACAACAACAACAACACTAATAATAATACTAATAATACTAATAATATTAACACTAACACTAATACTAATAATACTAATACTAGTAACACCACCACCACCACCACCACCACCACCTCCTCCTCCTCCTCTTCTTCTTCTTCTTATTATTATTATTGTTGTTGTTGTTGTTGTTGTTGTTGTTGTTGTTGTTTTGACCAGGTTACAGGCTGTATCCATTCTGACCAAGAATACAGTTACAAGGCAGGCAGTAGATTCATATGAAAATGTGAACCCAACTAACTTTCTCCCCAAGGTCAAACCTGGTTCATACCCGAAAGGGAGATCAGGAAACTGTTACTGTCATGTGGTAGTAGAGTACAATGGAACCTTGGTTAACAAAAGGCTTGGTTAACATAACAATCGCATAGCAAAAGGAAATCCATAGGAAATAGTGGCTCAGTTAATGTAATTTTTTCAGAATGGATTCATTGGTTTTCAATGCATTCCTATGGGAAACCGAATGCCAGTTAATGTACAGTATTTTGGTTTTTATTGCATTACTATGGGAAATTGCATTCAATGCATTCTCATGGGAAATTCGGTTAAAGTAATTGTCATTGTAAGAAACATCCCGGAGAATGCATTAATTACATTAACTGAGGTTCCACTGTACCTCTTGGTCTCTGATCAAGTTCTGATATCTACAGAAAACCTATGAAAGAATTGTGCTTATAATTCTAGAGTACCTCTCAGAAAAGACAATATGGGTTTAAATGGATCAACTCGGTGTAAGGCAGTTTTGGGGGCTCCTTGGCAAATTGGACCACAGAGAGAGAGAGAGAGAGGATGTGAGAAAATGAGTTTCACAGAGAGCAGAAGAAGCAGGAGGGTGGAACACATTTCTGTTACAGATCACTTGGTTCGTGACTTATTTCTGTCACAGATCACTGGCAGCATCATAATGGAATTGCCTGCAGGTTGGGTTCATTCACAGCTTTTTGTTTTTCCTGCTCTGCTCATGAACTGTTTGGTGTTAAGTGATTGACTTCTGTGTCCTAACATTGGAGCATTCAGATGCTCATCCGTTTGCTGGCCTCTCTTTATAGGTAATCAAGACTGGTGCATGTTCTCCATCTGGATGGTCACACCCATGCACACACATGCAAGCACAAGCACAAGCGCGCGCACACACACGCGCGCGCACACACACGCGCGCGCACACACACACACACACACACTAAGGTACCTTCCCCTCCTCCCTAAATAGCCTGGGGGAGCCCTCCCCTCCCAGCCCTAGCCATATGCGCTATCAGAGATGTAAGCAGCTTCCCCAATACCAGTGTTCCCAGCCATGGCCAAGAAGACTAATAGGGAGCGAGCAGGATCGTCTTGCTGGAAAGATCGTTGTTAATTAGGCAGCCACAACTCTGGAGGTGGAAGGCTTGAGGGTAGGCAGTCAGAACAGGCCGGGATGAGAAGGAGGGGGGAGAGCCATAGGAAGCATTAGCGGGAGAAGGAAACATTCTTAAGATAAAGAATTAGCATCCTTATAGAGATGCTAGGCTGAGACAGCCAAGAACATCTTCTGGATTGGAGCCCCACATGTGTCCCAAACCTCTTTCATAATCTCTATACAAGTGATGGCGAACCTTGGCATGCCAGCTGTTCTTGGACTTCAATTCCCAGAAGCCCAAGACTCTGTGAATCCACACAGATGGGTTTACTGCACGTATGCAGTATCATCATAATATGGAATATTATCTGATAGGATTATATCGTGCATCAGTATGTATTGTGTAAGATGCATGTAACTTTTACAGCTAGCTGAGTACATTTCCCAGCTGTAATCACTGAGTGGATGACTAAGCATGTTTGCTTTATAAATGTAGCACCTCAGTTGCCACATATATTGCTGACGTTAGCCTACTTGCATTCTACCTATTGGGCTTGCTGTCTGCTATGCTGCCTACGTCTCTGTATGCTGTGATGTTACTTACTTGGTTGTTACCTGCTATGTTGCTTTGCTCTATTTCATGTTTCTATTGGTATGGAGTGACAGTTTTCTAGTCTCCAGAAGACTTGACTATTTTAGAATGGCATATTTGTGTTGCCAACTTATCTGGAACTAAACTACATGAACTCACTGGATCCTATTTCCAGTTAAGCAACAAACAGTAGCACTGAGCCAGGAGGCTCAGATATATTTCCTCTTGCAAGGACTATATGCTTTGGAGTGTAACTTTGCCAAGTGCCAGTCATGGAGGAGGCTGGAGTATCTGTTTGTCTCCAAGGTCTACTGTGAGTACATTTTTCTCTCTGAGATAGCCAAGAGCCAAGCTTTATAATTGTCTGGGACACTGACCTTGAGAACTATTGTTTACAAAGATTTACCACTGCAGATATTGTTTAGCATTACAGAGAAGAACCTATTGTTTATGTCTTTTACCTAATGGACTTGTTAATAGCACGCTGTAGTAAAAGCTTTCTTATTCGCACTCTATTAACTATGTCTTATTATCTGGGTGTGAGTGAAATACTGTTCGGGCACCTCTGCTGTTGCTAAAAGCCAACTGCTTCACTCTGCTGAATTCGCACTCAGATCCCCAATACCTAATATTATCCATCCACCAGTATGGATTCACAGAGACGTGGGCTTATGGGAATTGAAGTCCAAGAACAGCTGGAGTGCCAAGGTTCACCATCACTGCTCTATACCCTCCCAGGCATCCCAAGTAAAAATATAATAACAATTTCATGTCAGAAATTAATCTGAGTTGAAAGAATTTTTGCTGGAGAAACTCCACTCAGGGGACGCCTGAATGAGACTCCTTTCATGTCCCCAAGATCTTATCCCACCACCAGTGATCTCTATTTATCTATTTGCAATTTCTTGCTTTCGATCTGCTAGTTTGGCAGGAGCGGGGACAGAGATAGGCACTCAATCCACCATACAGTACCTGGGAACCGAACTGTCGATTTGCTGGCCTTCCAGCTAACAAGGTGAGCTTTTTAACCACTGAACCACCACAGCCCCATATATAAAAAGATGGGCGAATCACATTGACAGTACCAGACAGAAAAGAATCATTGAGTCAATGGGATTTACATAATTCTTGACAACATTCACCCATTGAGTTCAACTGGCCTATCAGTTTGAACTGACCAATTTGATGCAGGCCATACATCTCACTGAAGATGGTTGGCAATTCTTGAAGGCTTATTATTGATTTAATGTGTGCTTTAGTAAGGGTAAAGGTCTCCTTTGCTTGAAAGCCAGTCGTTTCAGACTCTTGAAGATGGCGGTCATCTCCATTGACAGCCAAAGAAACAGCGCTGTCTGCATCTGCAGACATTTCCATGGCCATGCGGCAGGTGTATACACATTTATGACAGGCGCAGGCTCATTTAAGGCAGTGTTCTGTGCACACACGGGCATGTAATGTGCCCGTGCATGCATGTTTTACTTCAACTTCCAGGAGTGGCAAGGATGACATGGGCTGAATGAATTGGCATCAGGGGCTGGATCTGGCCCACAGGTCATAGTTTGGACACCCCTGCTCTAAAGCAAGGGAACAGGCTGGGGTGAACAGGGGGCTTTGTTTGTAACTGCTCACACCCAGGGAAATCTCAACAGGTAGGTCCTCATCCTGGTGGGTGGGCACATTATTATGGCAGTGGCTAGGTTCTGCTGGGGACTGAGCATAGACACTTCAGGAAGTAAGGAACATGAAGTTCTCTGTGCCTGCATGGAGGCACTAAGAAGGCAGCCCCTTCATCATGCTAGGGTGCTGAGGGCCAATCACCCACACACCCAAATTAAACTGACTAAAAGAAGCACACAAAGAAGAACTGGATGGATTTCACTGATGATGGCCAGGTGAGCAACAAGGATCAGAACTTATGGAACATGGTAGAGGGCTAACAAGCAAGGCCCCACATCAAGTGGATTGGCAAAATCAAGGAGGCCCTCCAAGTTCACGAGGGTGACCTGAGGTGAGCCATGGAGCTTCCTTTGTGGAAGCCTCTACACCAGGGCTTCTCAACCTTTTCAAGCTGAGGGCCGGGTCACGTTCCCTCAGACAGCTTTGGCGGCTGGATGGCTATTTTACCCTGCCTGCCAAACATGGCACATCATGGTGTGGTAGAGGCAGTGAGGGGCAAACGAAATGGTGTCGTGGGCCACATTTGGGCCACGGGCCGTAGGTTGGAACCCCTACTCTACACCATAGAGGTAGAAGAGGAGGTGATTAATTATGTAAGTAATTTGTCTTTGGGATGTGCTGGAAAAATGTGGTTTTTAGCCAGGGGATGGCAATGTATTTGGCCTGATCTGGAAGAATTGTAGGCAAAGTTACCAGTTTAGACCACCTGCAACAGCAATGTGTCATTTCTGCAGCCGTCTGCCAGGCATGGAGGAAGTAAGAGAGACAGGAAGTGGACATGTCAGGAAGTGGGAACAAAAGAAGAGGAAACAGCAGAAAGAGTGAGCGACAGAGATGATCTTGCTCATTCATCTGTGGTCATAACAGTTTGTGTATAATGGATTGTAGTCCTTAATGGGACCTTTTAGTAAAGGGAAAGGTCTACCCTTGCTCGAAAGCCAGTCATATCCAACTCTAGAGTTCAGTGCTCATCTCTGTTTATAGCTAAAGAGCCAGCGCTGTCTGTGTCTGAAGACGGTTCCATGGACATGTGGCAGGCATGCCTAGACACCGGAGTGCACAGAACACTGTTTACCTTCCCACTGAAGTGGTCCCTATTTATCTAATTGCAATTTCTTGCTTTAGAACTGCTAGGTTGGCAGGAGCTGGGACAGAGATGGGAGCTCATTCTGTTGTGCAGTACTCAAGTAGTGAACTGCTGACCTGCTGCCTCCCAGCCAGCATATTATTATTATTATTATTATTATTATTATTATTATTATTATTATTATTATTATTATTATTATTATTATTATTATTATTATTATTATTATTATTATTATTATTATTATTGTTGTTATTGTTATTGTTATTGTTATTGTTATTGTTATTATTAATTTGGACTTATATGCCGCCCACTTGCAGATGTGACTCAGGGTGGCTAACAACATTATCACATGTTAAGAATGTTGTGAAGATTTTGGCAAGAGAAAAAACAATTTGGGAGCAATTGGAGATGAAAGAATATAGAAATATTGGAAATTTGATTTTTCTAGGAATAAAGGATAAAGTGAGAAGACCAAATAATACTATGATGAGAGGTCTCGTGGAGGTGTGGAAGAAGGTAAAAAAGGATATGGTCCCAAATCTCTCTCCAGTTTTAGAACTGACTGATATGATGTGTTTCCCAATAAAGTTAGATAAGGAAAAAATGGAAATATTGGATAAAAAAGGGATTCTCTTATTGAAGGATTGGTTAAAAATATGTGAGTCTCTTGTTGAGCGGAAAAAAATATTTGAGATATTAAATTTGAATTGGTTTCAGAGGTTGAAGGTGGAAAATTGGAACAAAAAATATGGAAAAGAAGTAGGGCTAGATAGAATACATACAGAATTTGAGGAGTTGGTATGGAGAATTAGAAAAGGGGAAAATAGTATAAAAGGTCTTGTGAGTAAGCTTTACAATATACTGAATAGAGGGGTAGACCCACATGAGGATTTGAGACGGAAGTGGGAACAAAGTTTGAATATAACAATTGGGGAGTTGGAGTGGAAAAACAAATGGAAAAAGAGGATTATGAGAACAATGTCTGTGAGAATTAAAGAACATAATTTTAAAATGTTGTGGCAATGGTACTTGACGCCATTAAGACTTAACCAGATGGATAATAAAAGAGATAAGTTATGTTGGAGATGTAGAGAATTTGATGGAACATACGAACATATGTGGTGGAGTTGTAAAAAAATAAGGGATTTCTGGGGGAGAATAGAAGCTGAGTTTGGTGTAATAATGGGTAGAAGTGTTAAGCTGGTGTCAAATATCATTCTTTTAACGAATGTGGAAGGTTTGGGTTTAAACAAAGATGAAAAGGAATTACTGGAAATTGTATTGACAACAGGCAGACAATGTATAGCTAGAAACTGGAAAAATGACATAGAAATACAGATTGGAGAGTGGTATAAAGAAATGTGGAGTTTAGCATTGAATGATAAACTGACATGGGAGATTAAAGTGAAAAGGGATAACTTAAAAGAGAATAGATTTTGGAATATATGGAAACCATTTGTGGACCATTCTTGTACGGCAAATGATAGTTCAGGACCAGTACCATCACAAAGAAGTTTTTGGAGCTGAGTAGCAAATAAACTCTCCGGGCATTGTATATATTCACAGGGTGTTTATTATTCATCTAAAGATTAATGGTAGCACAGAAAGTTCTTATTATTTTGGATTTTGAAACAATGGTTTTTTTTTTTCCTTAATATTTTGTGGTTATATAGTAAATAATTAGTTTAGATATTGTCATGTGCTAACATTTAGTAATGTTTGTTAGGATGATACTATGGATTTGTTTATGTATTGTATTGTTAGTCATTGTTTTCTTTTCTTTTTTGTATGTCTTTGAAAAATTCAATAAAAAAAAAAACAACATTATCACATCCATCCAATCTATACCTATAAAGCAAAGGTCTGTCCGTACGTATGCAGAATACGTATCCACACCCCTGGAGCAAATCCCATGATACTAGGCACACATGTACCTAATGCAACAGGGTTCAGCACTGCAAGGGTCCCAAGGCTGAGGGTGGGGCCTGCACCCCACAAGTTGTACAAAATTGAGCAACTACAAGTCCCAGGGCCCCCTGCGGCACGCCCCAGCCAATCCGAGGCCAGGGCATGCACAAAATAGGCGGGGCAATGGCTGCATGGCAGACAAACCAATGGCCGGGAGATCAACAGCCGCCGCACACAACAAAACCAGTCACTCTCACTGCCAGCCTCAGTGCAGATGCCTCGGACCTTTGAGGCCAGGGAGGGAGTGGGAAGGAGGATGCTGGAGAGGAGGCAGAGGAGCCGTCACCGTCGCCATTGACCTGGAGGCAGGGAGGGAGGCAGTGGCATAAGGGATGGAAGAGTGTGGGGGGGGGTTGTGGGGGGCATACATGTTTAGGCTGTGGCATGCATGTGTATATGTGAGAGAGCGAGTGAGAGTGGCTTCAGGGTCAGCCACTGGTGTGTGTGTGTGTGTGTGTGTGAGAGAGAGAGAGAGAGGGAGGGAGGGAGGGAGGGAGAAGTGGAGAGACAGAGAGAGTATCTGAGAGTGTGCGAGAGAGTGGGAGAGAGAGCAGAGTCAACACCACTGCTCTCTGTGTGTGCCGAGGAGGAATAAAGTGTGTGTGTGTGTGTGTGAGAGAGAGAGAGAGAGAGCAAAGGAAGGGAGAGAGGGAGAGAGAATGGATGTGTGTTTGGGAGAGGGTGCATGGATGGAGACACCCCCCCCCCAAACCCTCCCCATGCAAAGCCGGACACCCCTGCTAGTGTTAGCTAAAATCTCCAGAGGTTTGGCTGGAGGAATGACTGTGGACCTCTGGAACTATTATCTATGAATTCCCCAAACCCCATGACTCATTTTCACCTGTAACTATCTGTACCAAAATATTTAAGTTTTCTCCAATGTGTGTGTCTCACATGGCTTTTTTGGGGGGGATGGGTCTTGAATCATTTCCCTTAGTCCTTTTTACAACTCATTCTGCACTTTACTTTGAGATCTTTAGTTCTTTATAAAGCCTCTTTGCTTGTTCCTAATCACTACAAACTTCACTTTCTCAACACTAATTTTTAAAATATGCTCCTTACTGAAGTTATTGTTTTTATTGTGGAAACTCTGCATCACAACCCAAGGATCCACCACTTACACTGCACCAAGCTGCCTTGGATATCTCACTGAGTTGGACAGTTGGTTGCAGAGTCAGAAGTCAAGCATATGATTTCCCACTGCATTTCTTGAGAGATGAGCCAGCCTGTGTAGCCTTGCGCACACTGCACAGTCCCAGGATGTCACCAGAAGAAGAGAATGGCAAAATATTTTAGAGTATTCTACACCTAGAAGACCCTGCCGATTACAAACCAAATGATCACTTACATCTTGATTGGTCATGTCCCAATAAGGCCTCTCCCCATAGGACATCACTTCCCACATGACTATGCCATAGCTCCAGACATCGCTGGCTGAGGTGAATTTCCGGTATTGGATGGCTTCTGGTGCTGTCCAACGGATTGGAATCTTTCCTCCCTGTGTGGATGAAGAGAGAAAGGGTACCAGAAATCAGTGGAGAACAAGAGTGTTGTGATCCAGTCCTTGTCGGACTATGAGGATGGCTTGGATCAGGGGGCACTCCCTATGCCCAGCCCAGTTCTGCCTGCACCAAAGCCTGAGGATGTCCTGAGCCAGGGTTCTCAGCCTGGCCCAAGTCTGTTTCCCCCGACTGCTGATCTGTCAGATCAGGGGTCTGACGCTGACAGTGATCAGTCTGCAGTCAAGGAGAGGTCCAGAAAGGAGCTACACCTGAGATGCAGGCAGGCTAGAGTGAAGTACCAAAGAAGGCTCCCAGCTGATACCAATTACCTGGGAGGCTTATAAGCAAGCTTGTTGCAGCCTTCTAGCATTGGTACAACTCTTTAGTGCAAAGACCGACACCCTGCTTGACTCCAGACTACCTGCCTAGACCCTGACCTGCCTGCCGTAACCCTGACATCTCTGCCAACCCTGACGCCCCTGGACACCCTTTGGATTAGATGCTTGCTCAGACTACTGGTAACCAGACCTTGGCTTGCCTTTTGGACTTTGATATTTGGACTCTTCTTGAATAGACTCTCTGTGTAGCACCACTGTGTTGCAACTGTGCCCGCTCGAGCAGGTAAGCACAAAGAATGAGATGCTTCTGATGATATATACCTGACAAAGGTTGGCATCCCATTACTACCTCATAATTCTCCCCATCTGGTTTAGTTATACTGGCAGCAGGGTTGCTGGTCCAGGACTTTTGCTGCCCTCTCCAAGTTTGGGAATGGTTAAACTTTGGGAACTGCAGTGGCTCAGTGGTTAAGAAGCTCGCCTTGTTAGTTGGAAGGTCGGCAAGTCGGCAGTTCGAGACCTGGGTACTGCATAACGGATTGAGCACCTGTCGTCTGTCCCAGTTCCTGCCAACCTAGCAGTTCGAAAGCAAGAAATTGGAAGTAGATATATACGTACTACTTTAGTGGGAAAAGATGTTGGGGACATGAAAGGAGCCTCATTTGGGCATCTCTGAGTGGAGTTTGTCCATAAAAAATCCTTTCGACCCAAAAATCACCTTTATGTGCTTCTGACACTATTTTTTTAAAAAATTCTTGAAAAGAACACAATTGCAAAATCCTTTGGCGATGGTACCTTACGCCTGTTAGACTACGTGTTGGAGATGTAAAGTAGAGAGAGGCACTTACCTTCACATGTGGTGGGGATGCTCGAGGATCAAGCAGTTTGGGAATAGAATAGGAGAGGAGGTGATAAAAATTATGGACAGGGCATTGGTTTTAAACCCTAAAATAGTGCTATTAGGTGAAACCAATGAACTAAAATTGGACGAGAATATGAATGATTTATTGCTTACGTTGTTAGTCGTGGCTAGAATAATTGCCATCAATTGGAAAAACGAATCACCACTAACTAAAAATAAATGGTACAGTGAAGTTTGGCAATTGGCATTGAATGAAAAATTAACTATAGAATTGAACACCCCCCCCCCCAAAAAAAAAGGTCTAATATGCAAGAGAGGATTTTGGGATATATGGAAACCATTTGCAGAATTTTCACTTACCAATGAAGAAGGAACAAAACCTGACCCTGAAACATGCAATTTCTGGATAAAATAGATATCAAAAGGGATGATGTTGGAAAATGGACGTGGATTCCTCTGTACAGCATGGGTGCCATTTGTTATTTTTATTTAGTTATATGTCTTTACCTTTTTTTAAAAAATGCATCCTTTTTCAGGAGATTGTTTACCGAGTTAATGTAAGAATGGAACGTAATTTCTCTTTTTGTAATTTTATTTGTACGTTTTTTGTATATTATAATAAATAAATAATTTTTAAAAAAAATTCTTCGGCTTTGGGGTGTTCAACTGGTCCCCCTTCCCCACTCCTTCGGAATGCCTCTGCTGGTGATATACTGTATCTTTACCTTTTCCAAGAGTAGAGGGATACTTCACTGGCAGCCATGGCGAAGCCCTCTAGTATTTGGAAGAGGAGTGGACTCATTAAAATCCTCTAACATTTCTTCATCCCACAATTCCTCATTCCATCCATATCCTCCATCATGATCTACTGTCTACTGAAAGCATGGAACCTTTTGAAAAAGGAAGGCGTCCCATTTCTTTGGGAAACAAGATATGCCAGTGACACAGTCCTCATAACTGGTTGATCAGATGTCCTTCAAAACCTGTTAGATCAGGTCACAGAAGTGACAGCATTGGACTGGCAATCAATGTTAAAAACCTCCAAATGATGTTAAGTAGGGATCGATATAAATATTATGTAGAACATATAGACCAACCAGACAAATGTGTGATTCTGGGTTGCTTAATTTACAACCACATACACTGCAACATAGAAATAAAGCAAAGAGGTTGATGATATTAAGGTTAATAATAAGAAAGAGCTGATAGTTATATTGTTATTGGTGGATTGCTGCTGGAAGGAAGAAAAAGTTCATAATAAGTAAAGATAGATGGTACACAAATATTTGGTGCTTGGCGCTAAATGACAAATTAATGACAGAATTGAAGATAAAGAAAGGAATGACTATAAAAATATATTTTGGGAAATATGGAAGCCCTTCCTCACATTTGGATTGACAAAAAGGGATGGGGTAAAACCATGTCAAGAAGTGTGTAAATTTTGGGAAAAGTAAAAGAAGAAAATGATGGTATATTAACAAGATAGAATAAGTAAACTTCACTTTGTACAACACAGGGATGGGTTTAAAGGTAGGGCGAATGTATTTGTATGTTTGTTTTATTTGTTTTCTCTGTTTATGTGATTTATAAAATAATATAAGATGATTTATAAAAAAAGAAATAAAGCAAAGAATTGAGATAGTTAAAGTATTTTTATAAGTTGAATAAAATAATGTGTAACAAAGCATAATAAAACTTTGAGAATGAGATGTAATAGGTGGTCAACCTTCCTAATATGGAGATGAGATTTGGATGATTAAGAAGAAGGATGATCAATAGAAGAAATGCATTTCAAATGTAGCCACACAGAAGAATCCTTCACATCCCATTGATTGATGGAAGCAATAATGAAGAGGTATTCAGATGTGAAAGTTGAATATTCAGAAAGGCAAGCTTTCATATCTTAGACAATAACTTGTAATGACTGCAATATAGCATTGAAAGAAAGATCAAGAGTAAATAATAAGAATCTTAGATCTTAAGTCTGGCCAGGTTATCCTGCTAAAGTAAACCAGGCATGTCCAAAGTACAGCCCATGGGCCGGTTATGGCCCCTGAAGCCATTCCATCAGGCCTGTGATGCCCTTGCCAAACCAGGAAGTAAATATGGATGCTTCCGTGCATGCATGAAAAGCGACCATTTTGTGTCCTGGTTTGGTGCAGGAAACAAATGGCCACTTTCATGTATGCCCAGAAGCGTCCATGCCAAATCAGGACACAAAATGGTGCTTTCACGGATGCGCAGAAGTGGTCATTTTATTTCCAGGTTTGATGCAGATGCTTCTGCGCATGCGCAAAAGTGGCCATTTTGTTTCCCGTGCCAAACCAGGATACAAAATGGCCACTTTTGCACATGCACAGAAGCATCTGTGCTATGTATGTGCAAATATACCATATTCTGGGGGCATGTTCTGGCCCACTTAGCTGTTCCGGGGGTGTGGTCAGGCCTCCGGCCAAAAAAGTTTGGGCACCCCTTTAGTGTATGGGACCAAAGACACCAGGACAGCTGAAGAGCTGGCTTAACACAACTTTATTACATGCTGGTCAGAGGGAACATGTGGTAATGGCGGACGAGCAGCTCAATATATACAGTGGCTATACATTTGAATGTGGCTCCGTGACAGTCTATTGGTTACTGTCCGCATGACGTCATTGTAGGTCACGCCCTTCTTGTCCAGGTGAAGGTAGTGGCGGGAATCTTCCCGCGCTGTTGTTCTTAGGTGAGTTTGGACCAATGAGCTTGGACGCTCGCTATTGCCATCTGGTGGTCACTAGCTCGCGTCCTATTAGGGTTACAGTGATGCAGCTGAGGGTTATCATGTTACAAGTAGAAGGATACATTGGTTACACATGAATAGGTACATTGTATAAAGGTACAGTGTTTGAGAACACAACATCCCTCCCCCCTAGGATGAGACGAAGTCTCTCAGCCAAGATGGCTTATTGCAATTGCGTTTGGGCCGCGATGTGGCCTGGCCCGCCCTGGGGGCGCTACCGCTTCCTTGTTCCCTGGTCCCTTGTCCTGTAATGGGAGAGGGAGACTCGTTAGTGGCTTGCTGCGGTTTTGCAGCTTTAGGGGAAGGGACAAACTCCATTGTGGGCAGACCGGGGGCACTAGGGGCTAACGTAAAACCCCTCTTCTCGCTTGGATGGGTGGGGGATCACTCCGAAAACCCCCCCGGTTCTGAAACTCAAAATGAAACTCTGCTGGGTGATCCCGCGGGGTATCTATGAGGACAAATTCCTTCTCCTCCCCCCTTGGTGGGGACCCATGACCCCCCTCTCCTCCCCCTTGGGCTAAACGGGTGGGGGAGAACCCTAACGCTGAATCCCTGTCTGTGCTTTCTGAGCCCTGCCTCTCTGGGACCCGGCTCCGGAGCTGGTCCGCATGTCGCCGCCACAGTAGACCCGTGCTGGTCTCCACGCGGTATGATACGGGACCGGTCTGCTCCACGACAACCCCCGGCACCCAGGCTGGCCCTGCGCTGGCGTAGTTCCTGCAATGCACGGGGGCGCCTACGCTGAAATTCTTTGTGGCCTCTAGCCCGATGTTCCTCCCCTTGTCTTCTACTCTCGTGGGGTCTAGCCTAGTGAGGATGGTGGTCAGTTTCCTGCGCATTAAGAGCTCCACGGGGGAGTATCCTGACGCCAACGGGGTCACCCTGTACCCTAGCAGAAACTGGCACACTTGCAGGTTGAGGTCCCCGGGGCCCATGCGCCGCAGCGCATCCTTCGTGGTGCGGACGAGGCGCTCCACTTGGCCATTGGTGGCCGGATGGAAAGGGGCGGAGGTGATGTGCCGGATGGCGTTAATCTCTGTGAATGCCTTGAACTCAGCGGACGTGAAGCAACTAGCGTTATCGCTAATTAGAGTGTCGGGTATGCCAAACGTGGAAAAAATTCTCCGCAAATGCTTTATTGTCGCGGCCGAGGAGGTGCTCGTGACTGGGATGACCTCCAACCACTTGGAGAAAGCGTCCACAACAAGGAGAAACAGGGTTCCTCGGAACGGGCCCGCGAAATCTATGTGTATCCGGGACCACGGCCCCTAAGCCGCGTCCCACTCCCTGTGGAAAAGACGGGCCTCTTCCGGTCTGGAGCATTGGCAATTCTCACAAGTGCCGACCATGTGCTCGATGTCGGGGTCTAACTGGGGCCACCAAAAGTAACTACGGGCCAGCGCTTTGGAGCGCACGATTCTGGGGTGGCTGACGTGCAGCAGTTTAAGCACCTGCGGCCGAAGGGATGTGGGGATCACCACCCGCTGCCCCCACAAGAGACACCCCCTCTCTAGGGACAGCTTCAATTTTTTCCTGAAAAACGGAGCGAATTCCTCCACTGGGGAAGACGCTGGCCACCCTTTCTGTACCCAGGAGCTAACCGCCGCCAACGTCTTGTCTCTGCTTGTCGCTTTAGCGATATCGGCGGGTACTATGGCGGGTGAATCTAAGACTTCAATCATGAGCACCTGGCGGTCCGGCTCCTCCTCGCCCACGTGGCTGTGTGTCTGGGGGAGGGGGGACCTCGACAGGGCGTCCGTATGACTGATCTCCCTCCCAGGCCGGTACACCAACGCGTGCTGGTAGGCGTTGAGAAAAATGGCCCACCTGAGCATCCTTGGGGACAGGATCTGTGGTGTGGGCTTATCTGCGGTGAAAATGCCTAGTAGGGGCTTGTGGTCGGTCACGATGGTGAAGGGGCGGCCATATAGAAAATCGTGAAATTTTTTGGTCCCTGCAATTATCGCCAGCGCTTCCCTGTCTGTCTGGGCGTAATTCCTCTCCGCTTGGGACAGGGACCTGGAGTAAAACGCTATTGGGGCCTCCCTCCCGTTTTCCGACACGTGGCATAACACTGCCCCCACCCCCACCGGGGATGCATCACAGATCAGTACCACCGGCCGTTTGGGGTTGAAATGGGTCAGAATGGCGTCTGACGCCAGGAGTTGTTTCAGTTCCGTGAATGCTCTCTCCTGTTCATCGCCCCACTTCCATGCCGCATCTTTCTTGAGCAACTTGTGAAGCGGCTCAGCCACCGCAGCCTTCCGAGGAAGGAAGGAGTGGTAGAAATTTAAGAGCCCTAGGAACGACTGCAACTCGGGCTTGGAGGTGGGGCGAGGGGCTTTCTTGATGGCGGCCACCTTGGATTTGGACGGTTTGATCCCCTCGGGTGTTACTCAGAACCCTAAGAACTCAACCTCCTTCACGAAGAAGACACATTTGTCTTTTCGCAACCTCAACCCCGCCTGTTCGAATGCCTGCAGAACCTTGTTTAGCCTTTCAGCCAACTCAACCTCACTCCTCCCCGTTATCAAAACATCATCAAAATATGGCAAAACGCCGTCCAGCCCTTTGAGGAGGCGTTCCACGAGCGACTGGAAAATTCCAGGCGCCGAGTTCACGCCGAATTGGAGGCGCGTCACCTGGAACGCCCCCTTATGCGTGACTATGGTCTGTGCAGCAGCTGCGGCAGGGGTTACCATGAGTTGCTGATAAGCCTGTGCCAGGTCAAGCTTAGCGAAACACTTTCCCCCATGTAACCTGGCTAGCAAATGGCTGACCACCGGCACCAGATACGCATTAGGGCGGATTGCCTTATTAATGGTGCACTTATAATCGGCGCAAATGCGAACCTCCCCATTTGCCTTCAATGCCGTGACAATTGGAGTTTCCCACTCCGCAGAATCAACAGGAACAAGAATCCCCTGGCCCACTAATTTGTCCAGTTCCGCCTCTATTTTGTCCTTTAGTGCAAAAGGCACTCTGCGCGGTTTGAGTCTTATTGGGCGGACCTCCGGGTCCGGGTCGAAAGTTACTGGGGGTCCATTGAATTTCCCAAGTCCCTTTTTGAAGACTTCAGGGTGCGCGTCGCACACCCTCTGTATTGGATCAGTCCCAACAGCGTGCACCCCCCCCCCAATGAACAGACCCAGGGGCTGGAACCATTGAGTCCCGAGGAGGCTGCAATTACCCCCCTTGAGAACGACTAGGGGAGTTCCGCGGCGTGCCGCTTATACTGGACCTGGAATTTCCCAACCCCCAACACCGGGATACTGTTCCCTTGCACGTCCCGAAGCGTGGACCTCAACGCTTTGAGCTTGGGCCGTACGCGGGGGGCAATTCTCAAAAACTCCCTCTGGGAAATGAGGGAATATGAGGAGCCAGAGTCAATCTCCATCCTAACAGGGGCCCCTTGCACCAGTACCTCAACAAAGTAGCGGGGGTGTCCCAAGGACACGCTGAAAACTGGAGCGTCGTCGTCGCTGTCGTCGGAGATGCGGCCCACGCTGTCCTGCTTCCTCGTGGGCCGGGCGCCATCCTTGGTTCTCGTCGAGCGGTCTGGCCTTGCCGCGCGGTCGGGCGAGCTCCCCCGGTCCTTGCGCCGTTGTCTGCATACTTTGGCGATGTGCCCGCGTCGTCCACAGTTGTGGCACTCGGCTTTTCTGAAAGGACACCTGGCACGGTCGTGGGCCGCTCCGCAGCCGTCGCAGCGCCGGCCCTCCTTCCGGACCCTCCGGACGTCCTCGTCGTCGCTGTTTTCGGCGGACGATTTCGAAATTCGCCGGGCTGCATGCACCGAACTCTCTGTTTTGTCGGCCTTCGGACGCCAGTCCTGGAGCTCCTGTACCCCGGGCTTCGTGGCTTCAGCGGCCTGTGCCGCTTTCAGGACCTCCTGCAATGTGGGGGGCGGCTCCTGATTCATCAGCGTGCGCTGGATTTCGGCATCCTTCAGGCCGCATAGCACGCAGTCCCTGAGGGTGACTTCCAAGTTCTCCCATTTGCATGGGCCAGCAGCCAGACGCAGGGCCGCTACGAAAGCGGCAACTAACTCACCAGGCGCTTGGACTCGCCTCCAAAACGCGCTCCGAGCGGGAAACATCGCTACCGAGGGCCGGAAATGGTCTCGCAACACCTGCAGGAGCTCTTTCGCTTTGAATTCAGCCGCCTTTTTGGGTGCGATGAGGTCAATCAATACCCTCTTGGCGTCGTGCCCGAGCATTCTGGTGAGGATGGCTCTCTTCTTTGCCTCGTCCGTCACCTCGAACTCCACCAGCGCGCCTTGGAAGTCCATTTCGAAAAGTTCCCAGTCTTGCGGTTTCTTGATGTCGAAACCGGCGTATGTCTTGGTCCCGTGGGCAGCCATCATCCCATCCTCGTCGCCAATTTAGTGTATGGGACCAAAGACACCAGGACAGCCGAAGAGCTGGCTTAACACAACTTTATTACATGCTGGTCAGAGGGAACATGTGGTAATGGCGGACGAGCAGCTCAATATATACAGTGGCTATACATTTGAATGTGGCTCCGTGACAGTCTATTGGTTACTGTCCGCGTGACGTCATTGTAGGTCACGCCCTTCTTGTCCAGGTGAAGGTAGTGGCGGGAATCTTCCCGCGCTGTTGTTCTTAGGTGACTTTGGACCAATGAGCTTGGACGCTCGCTATTGCCATCTGGTGGTCACTAGCTCGCGTCCTATTAGGGTTACAGTGATGCAGCTGAGGGTTATCATGTTACAAGTAGAAGGATACATTGGTTACACATGAATAGGTACATTGTATAAAGGTACAGTGTTTGAGAACACAACAACCCCTGGAGTAGACCATACTGCCAGTGACTCAAAGCTGAGTGTCAGACAGTGGTTAACTAACCTGGCAACCCTGAGGACTAGCGGCCTTGGCAAAGTCCACAGGGAAGGTTGATGGTCCCCAAATGGATTAAATCCCACTTGAATCCATTTTGTTGGAGGGTGGCCGCTTCATCAATACTGACCTAGGGCTGAGGAGGACTTTGCATGGCAAAAGGGCTCAGGACCAGAAAGTGACTTGTGGAGCTGGATCAGTGGTACTATGGGTGTCATGCTGCGATGCGTAAGGCAGATGAAAGGCCATGGCATTATATTCGCAGGGCAATCTTCATGGCTGATGGCCAAGATGATCGCCAATATTCGGAATTGGATATGGCACAAGAAAAAGAAGAAGACCTGCAGAGATGATAGGGACCCTGTGGAACATCAAGCCCAGCCCTGCCAAGAAGGCACAGTGGGGGATTGAACTCCCAACCGATGACTCTTGCAGCCAGAGACCTAAACTACTGACTTAAGCAACAACTAATCCTCACATTAAGAGCCGGGTGGAGATATGCTGTGATGGTACCCAACCTCAGTGATGATTTCATGTCAGAGATTACTCTTGGTTGAAAGGATTTTTAGGAGATGCCCAAATGAGGCTGCTTTCATGTCCCTAAGTGCAGCGCTTTGGTAGCTAAACCCAACCTTCCAGTCTCCAGCTCAGCGCTTTAACCACTAAGGCACCAGAGGAGCTGCTACCTAACCTCAGTAAGCAAATGGCACTGAGAGAGAAAGAAAGAGAGGAGTGGGGGGAGGAAGTAGGGATTATTATTATCGCGATCATTTCTGTTGTCTCCTTTAAGAACATAAGAACATAAGAACAGCCTTGCTGGAACAGGCCACAGCCCATCCAGTCCAGCATTCTGTCTCACACAGTGGCTCACCATTTCCTTCAGGGTATTCCCAAGGAGATGCCTTCACCTGCTTAGGATTCCCTGGAAATGGCATTGAGAGATATCCTGCCTATCTCTCCAACCCGGAGGTTGTCCTTAGGTAGCCATAATTATAGCCATTGATACACTTGTCCTCCATGAACTTGTCTAATCCTTTCTTAAAGCTGTCAAGACTGACAGCTGTCACCACTTCTTCTGGCAGGGAGTTCCATAGACCAGTAATCCTCTGGATGAAAAAGTACTTTCTCTTATTTGTTTGAGAACTAGTACCCAAAAGTTTCATGGAGTGTCCCCTAGTTCTAGTGTTGTGCGATAGGGAAAAGTTTTTCCTTATCTACTTTGTCCACACCGTGCATGATTTTATCAACTTCAATCAGGTCACCTCTTAGACGCCGTCTTTCAAGAGTGAAAAGGCCCAACTGTTGCAGCCTCAGATGGTAAGGAAGGTGTTCCAGTCCCCTAATCATTCTGGTTGCCCTCATCTGTACTTTCTCCAACTCCATAATATCCTTCTGGAGGTATGGCGACCAGAACTGTACACAATATTCCAGATGGGGCCTCACCATAGATTTATAAAGAGGCAAAATGACACTTGCTGACTTATTTTCTATACCCTTCCTAATGATCCCTAACATTGAGTTTGCTTTTTTCACTGCTGAGGCACACTGGGTTGACATCTTCATTGAGCTGTCCACCAGGACACCAAGGTCCCTTTCCTGGTTTGTCGCAGAGAGTTCAGACCCCATCAGTTTATAAATGTAATTGGGGTTTTTTGCCCCAACATGCATCACTCTGCACTTACTGATGTTGAAGCTCATTTGCCACTGTTTTGCCCACTCACCCAGTGTCAAGAGATCCCTCTGGAGCTCTTCACAATCTCTCACAGTTTTCACTACCCTGTATAATTTAGTGTCGTCAGCAAATTTGGCTACCTTGCTTTTTACTCCTACCTCTAGATCATTTATGAAGAGGTTGAAAAGCAGGGGTCCCAGTACTGAACCTTTGGGACCCCACTCTTTACTTCCCTCCACTTGGAGAAGTGTCCATTGAGTGCTACCCTCTGTTTCCTGTCCCTTAGCCAGTTGCTGATCCAGGACAAGACCTGTCCCTTTATTCCATGACTGGTAAGTTTATTCAAGAGCCTTTGGTGTGGGACCTTGTCAAAAGCCTTCTGAAAGTCCAGATAAACAATGTCAACTGGATCCCCCTTATCCACATGCTTGTTGACACTCTCAAAAAATTTCAACAGATTAGTGAGGCATGATTTGCCCTTGTAAAAGCCATGTTGGCTCTCCTTTAGCAGCGCCTTCTCTTCTATGTACCTATTAATTCTATCTTTTAGGATGGTTTCCATCACTTTACCTGGGACACATGTCAAACTGACAGGTCGGTAAGAGTAATTTGTTATATCATGCCTTATGATGCCTTTCTTGTCATCAGTTAATGCTGTTAGGTGCCCAGAGTCACTGTCGAGTTGGGCAGCAGTAGAAATTTGACAAAATAAATAATAATAATAAATAATCAGTTGGGGCGTATAATCATGGAGCCTTTGTTGCTAGCATCAGAGGTACCTCAAGATGCTCACTGCTTATTGGGGAAGATGTGTTAACATCGACACAGCATGTATTCAACAGCAATGCTCAGCTCCTCTAAATTATAGCCTGTGGTTTCAATTGTGGAATCAGTCCATCTCATGTTGGCATTCCTTGTTTCATGCCACCATAGGGAGAGACCCTATGAATGAGAGTTCTCTAAAATGTGCTCAGCAACCCTGATTACTGTTTGAAAACTCAAGCTTGTGACTTCCTTTAGTGAGTCAATCCTTATTTACCTGTTGCCTTACATCTATCCCACCATTACTGTCTTTTCTAGGGAATCCTGCCTCCTCATGATGCCCTCAAAGTAGGACAGACTCAGCTTCATCATTTTTGCATCCAGAGACAATTGCTCTAGGACCCACTTGTTTGTCTTTTTGGCAATCCAGGGGTTCAGCAAAGCTCTCCTGCAGTACCATAGTGTCTACCTGAAGGGGCTGCAACCTATGGCCCATGTGCCGGATCCAGCCCTGTGCCGGATCCAGCCCACAGCACCAAATAATCTGGCCCTCGACCTTGCTCCTGCCGCCATTGCTGCTGACACAAGTATATACTACACCTGTAAATGAGTTTGCGGCCATCGTAAATGCATTTACTACAGGCGTAAGTGAGTCTGTGGCTGTCATAAATGCGTTTACTACAGACGTAAATGAGTCTGTGGCTGTCGTATATGTCTTTACTACAGCCATAAATGTGTCCGTGGCCATCATAAATGAGTTTACAACAGCCATGTACATGTTTTACAGCACCAGTCCAGCCCGCAGCTGAAAAACATTGAGAACATGACAACTAACACCACACATTATCCACCTTATCCATAGCCATCTAACATGCTTCCCTTTTAGCATCTTACCAGAGCGCTGGTGTAGGTAGGGTCTGATGTGTCATCCTCCAGGAAGCGGGACAGCCCAAAGTCTGAGACCTTGCAGACCAGGTTGCTGTTGACAAGAATGTTCCGTGCAGCCAGATCACGGTGTACATAGTTCATATCGGCCAAGTATTTCATGCCAGCTGCGATGCCCCTCAACATGCCCACCAGCTGTATCACTGTAAATTGCCCATCATTTTGCTGAGGGGAGAAAACAAAGGCCAAAGTTAAGGAGCTAGATCAGGGTGCCCAAACTTTTCAGGCTGCAGGCCAGCGATGTGGCTCAGAGGGCCGGTCACTATGGCCCAGGGGCTGGATCTTGCTCCCCAATGCCAATTCATCCAGCCTATGAGCCACCCTGTCCATATAGGTGCATTTTACTTCTGCTTCCTGGAGTGATGAGGGCTTCATGGGCCAGATGAATTGGTGGGCAATAGTTTGGGCACCCTTGAGCTAGATCCATGACTGGTAAGAAGAGACAGCCCTGTGGTTTCCAAGAGAAATTAGCACGGCACACATGCTGCTCTTAAAGTACGTGACTCCATCTACTTAGTGGACAAAGTAGGGATGTCTATATGAGTACTGTATTACAGACCCCACCACTAAATGGTTGCCACAGGAATTGTCTGTTCACAAAATGGCTGCCATGTTGGGCAGGGCAAATTCCAGAATAAACATTTTGTAGGGTGCAAACTGGTCTTCTTCTTTCCTGTCCAAGTCAAACTTTAAACCAGGGGTTCACAACCGAAGTCCTGTGGGTCACATCCGGCCCATGGCACCATTTCATTTGGCCCCCACCTCCTCCAAGGGCATTTGAGAAACAAAATGGCTGCCACTTTGAAGCTGTTGGGACAAAATGACCACCCCCATTGTGCAGGCAGGGCAAAATGGTCTTCTAGCCCTCAAAGCTGACTGAGAAAGCGTGACCCGGCCCCTGGCTTGAAATGGTTGAAAACCTCTGCTTTAAACTGACCAAATGAAGCTACCTTCTTGGACTTGGCTTTGTCATTGGTGAAACTTAAATTCTCATTGGTAGTAACTGGCAAACTAGCAAATGAGCCGGATTCTGTATCTCTCCACATTCACAGCAGCCCCCACCTGAGCATGTTGGCCTTACATTTAGGGACTTCAACCCTAATGGTACATAGAAAGAGCCTCCTTGAAGAATGTGGGTACATATTGCATTTTTCAACCTGTTGTATATTTAAGGAAACATGATTGCCATTTTGTCTTTGTTGTGATAGAGATTAATATGTATTTGCTTTACTATGGTCTGAAGTCTTGCAAGACTTTGGGAAGGTTCTGAACGAGAAGTGCACGAGACAGAGCTGTCAATGGTTCCAATGTTTTTTCCCAACTGTCAGTTCTGATCAGTGATAAATAAGGAATGTGAGGGTGTGTTGTTAGCTCTGGTCACCTATTTTTATTCCGAATAAAGTTGTGTGTTTGGCCCGTATTGCTGGCTGCTGCTATTATTTCCAGAACACCAAACAACCATAATCGGACATGCCCCAGTCAATGGCAACCTTGTTTTGCTGGCTAATCTTTCTCGCACTAGGTCAAGCCCAAGGCAAATTTGTGATTGAAAAAGGCAAATAATAATTCAAGATCCTAAAAACAAATGGTGATGGATTTGAAACATGCCCCATTCTAACTCTGTCATTTGTCCACCACATGACAAAAGCCCATTTCAAAGAAAATTTGAGAGGTTCAAAGTAACCTTTCCCAACATACTCAGTAGTCCAGGGGTTCCCAACCTTTTCAAGTTAGGGGCTGGGTCACACTCTCTCAGTCAGCTTTGCGGGCCAGATGGGCATTTTGCCCTGCCTGCATGATGGGTGTGGTGGCCATTTTGTCCTAACAGCTTCAAAGGAGTGGCCATTTTGTTTCTTGAATGTCCTTGGAAGGGGGGAACACATGAAATGGCACCATGAGCCAGATCCAGCCTGTGGGCCTTAGGTTGGGAACCCCCGCAGTAGACAATAATATAATAATTATAATAATCTTAGAACTGCAGAGCTGGAAGGAGCCTATGAATCATTGAGGCCAAAATGACTAGGCAAATGGCTTAAAATACCTTCCAGAAAACAACAAAACATTTGTCTAATACACCAATAAGGTAACTTTGTTCCTACTCATTTAAACTACATTTCAAGCATATTTTTGTGGCATAGTCTTTATGAGCAACATCGAAGTAGGTCTCCTCACAAAGACAGAATCCCACCCTTCTTGGTTCCCTTCTTTAGCAGCATACCCGCAGGAAGGAATCCAGAGAGCCGTTCTCCATAAATTCAGTAACGATCATGACAGGGGTGTTCTTGGTGACTACCCCCTCTAGGTGGATGACATTAGGGTGGTCAAACTGGCCCATGATGCTTGCTTCACTCAGGAAGTCCCGCCGCTGTTTCTCTGTGTAGCCAGATTTCAGGGTCTTGATAGCCACAAAGCTCTCCCTCTTTCCAGGTATCTTCAGGTGTCCACTGCAAACCTCACCAAACTCACCTGGAGTGGAAGAGGAAATGCTGAAAACAGAGGTCAGAAATCCCCCACTTGCAGGAGGCAAAACATGGGACCATTCAGGAAGCTTTTGGGGTGGGTGGGTGGGGTGGGAAATCTGATCTTCAGGATGACAGTGGTGACCAGTCTTGGTGGCTCTTCCAACCATCTCTCTCCCAGATACCCTGAATGCATTGTTGTTTTAGATGAGATCTCTGGTCATTTCTGCACAAAATGGCACAGGGAAAAGGCTAGATCTAATGCTTTCTGCGAAATGTAATGTCAAGGTGGCAGCTTCTAAGACAGTGGTGGCGAACCTATGGCTCATGTACCACAAGTGGCACTCGGAGCCCTCTCTGTGGGCACCCATGCAGTCACCCCAGCACAGTTTGCCCTCCCCCACTGCCAAGCAGCCCAATGAGAGCGCTTCCTCCTTCCCCCAGCACAGAGTTTGCCCCACCCCTCTGCCCAGCAGCCCAGTGGGAGCAATTACTTCCTCCCTTGCTGTTGTGTATAAGGATTTATTATATTCAAATGTCAAACTGCGCCAAAACCGGGAACCCGGAAGCGCGCCATTTCTAAAGGCGCCAAATTCAAAGATGTGTCAAAGCGGGAAAGACTGAACTTTGTATGTCCTCCGGAAGCCTGCTGAAATGTATGTTTTTTTAATGGCCCGAACACTGTATATATATATTGGCCACCCCTGTACATACTCCCTAGTTCAGAACCATAGCTGAATAAAGATCACTGAGTTTAACCCAATCCTGCAGGTTAGAATACTTCTTTGTCTGCACTCAACATTGGCGACGAAGGTTGGATATGTCCGCAGCCACTTCTTCATTCGGGTCTTTCGACCTCTCCTTGGCCCATGTACGAGATCCAGTTTGAGAACTTCATCATCGCTAAGGAGATTGAAGAGGAGAAACAAAAGGCAATGTTCCTGACTCGTTGCGGGTTGCCTATGATCAAGCTCATTGTGCACCTTCTCCTGGCACAAGCTCTGAAAGACACCCCACTGAAAGACATTTTGGCCATCCTGAGAAATCACTGAAAGCCAAAGATTTCAATATTTCCAGCAAGAGTGGCCTTCTACAGGCAAGATCAAAAGATAGGGGAATCGGTTGCTGGCTACATTGCTGCTTTTTGCCAAGCTGCAGTGCTATGCCAGTGGCAAAACCTAGACGAGGCCCCCTGCGACTGACTTCTTGTGGGCCTCAGAGATGAGGCAACCCAGCATCGCCTGATGAAGAGGGACACACTGATGTTCAACCAGGTTTTCAAGGAGGCCCAGGCAGCCGAGGTTGCCAACGCCGGGGTAAAGTCCTTCTAAGCTCAGCCTGCTGCTTTGGTCCAGAAGGAAGTGACTGTTCACAAGCAACATTGCTCCCCCTCGTCATCCTCGGATAATACCGAAGAGGGGGACGATGTTCGTAAGGTCCATCGTAGACACTCCGATACTTCCAAGAGCTCCATCACTCCATGTAAGGGCTGCTGGAGCAGACACCTCCGTGCCCAGTATCCGTTTAAGTCTGCAGAGTGTCCGTTTAAGTCTGCAGAGTGCCACAAGTGTGGGAGAAAGGGACACATTGCAAAAGTGTGCCGTCAGCTCTCCAAGGGTCGTTCAGGGGACAGAGGTTGTTGCCGGACAGAGTACCCAACTTCAAAGGTCTACACAAGGCAAAGTACTTTATCCTGTGTCCACGAGGTGTCTGAAAGGTTCTTTGTCAACATCCACCTGCAGGGTTGCCCATTTTGGATGGAGGTTGACTCGGGTATGTCCTACTCGATCATTTCCCAAAAAGAGATTTCTTCGACTTCTGCCGCTGGTCAGCCCGAAGCTGTGGCCACTCCAGGTCAACTTGAGTGATGTGCAGGGTCATCACATCCCTGTGCTTGGGATCGGCACATTTGACATGCACTTTAAAGCCATTGTGGCTAAACTCCCTCTTGTCATGGTCAAGGCGGGTAAGAACAACCTTTTGGGTACACAATATTTTGCGCCCCTGGGTATTGCAATTTCAGGAATTAATGGGGTTCAGGCTGACCCCATTCAAGCTGCTTGTGAATGCTACCCTGATGTTTTTCATGCAGGACTGGGTACATTCAAAGGGCCCCCGTTAACTTTGAGCTGGATCCAACTGTCCAGCCCATTCATATGAAGCTTCGCTGGCTGCCTTTCGCACTCAAGGACCACATTGATGCCGAACTTGACAAACTAGTTGTCCAGGGCATTCTGGAGCCAGTGGATTCCGCTTCATGGGAGACCCCCATTGTCACCACACTCAAAGCCAATGGGGACATCCGCATCTGTGCGGACTATAAATGCACTATCAATATAGCTATTCACACTAACTCTTATCCTGTTTCAGTGGTAAGCCACCTACTTGCTACACTCCATGGAGGAAAGTGTTTTGCCAAATTGGACTTTGCTCAGGCATACCAACAATTGCCTGTCACCCCTGAGTCAGCACTGTGTCAAACAATCACCACCCACAGGGGTGCATTTCATGTTAGTTTTGGGGTAAATGCTGCGCCTGGCATTTTCCAGGCCCTGGTTGAAAGATTGTTAAAGGGGTTCCCTGGGGTGCTACCTTATTTCGATGATGTATTGATTGCTGAGGAGGCCAGGGTGGACCTTGTGTCCAAACTCAGTAAAGTGTTGGAACTTTTTCAAAATGCGGGGTTACATGTGAAAAAGGACAAATGTTGTTGTTTTTGCGTGAGAGGTAGGATACTTGGGGTTCAAAATCACCTCTGAAGGTTTCAATCCCTCTGATGCCAAGGTCAAAGCTGTGTGGGATGCTTCCCGTCTGACTTCTAAAACTGAACTTCATGCCTTTCTAGGGCTCCTGAACTTCTATCATTCATTTCTTCCTCGAAAGGCCACCATAGCCGAACCGCTCCACCAGTTACTGTAGTGTATACATGCAGTTCAGCTGTTCGCCGGTAGCGCAGCTGATGGAGCTCACGTGACTCCAATTTCTCCAATGGGTAACTACCGCAGGACACCTTCCCACCACATGTGAAACTATGTCAGGTATGCATTACGTCAGAAGGATGTCACCTATACTGTAACCAATAGTGCCCCTCCGGGCGAAATTCAAATGTATCATGTACCATATATAAGGAGGTAAGGCTTCGCCATTGCCTCATGTACAGATTGACCATGTTACAATAAAGTAGTATTTAGCCCGCCTGCTGGCTCGTGTGCATTCAATCTGCCTGCATCAAAGTTACTAATGAAACAAACTGTATGGCGGCGGGGTCCTTCTCAGGACAAAGCATTTTGCGAGGTCAAGAAACTCCTAACTTCTGATGCTGTCCTCACACATTATGATCCCCAAAAGCCCCTTATCCTGATATGTGATGCTTCACCTGTGGAGTTGGAGCCTTGCTTTGCCATGACCTGGGGGGGAGGGAAAGAAGTGCTTGTTGCTTACTATTCCAGGTCCTTGTCTGCAGCTGAGAAGAATTATGCTCAGGTCGACAGAGAGGCACTGGCAATAATTGTGGGTACCAAGAAATTCCATGATTTCATCTACGGAAAGGCTTTCACGATCATCACAGATCACAAGCCATTGCTAGGCTTTTTTGTGCCACACAAACCTACACCCCAAATCCTGTCACAACGCATGCTGCACTGGGCCATGTTCCTACAGGCATACCAGTTCGACCTACAGCATAGCCCAGGTGCCAGCATCAGCAATGCAGATGCACTGTCCCGATCGTGGGCAAAATTGAAATGGACCATCAGGTCCTCATGTTAGAGGTTTTAGACTCCCGACTAGTGTCTGCTGTGGACATCACGGCTGAAACAAGGAAGGATTCCCTCCTGTCAAAGGTCTCCATGTGGGTTCAGAAAGGGTGGCCGTCGCCACCGATCTCTGAAGAGTTCAAGGTATTTTACAGCAAACGTAACGATCTGTCAATTGAGAGAGGGTGCTTGGTATGGGGGTAAAGAGTGGTCCCACCCGGGGATTGTCCAGTCAAAGGCACTAGCACGTAGCTACTTCTGGTGGCCCAGATTAGACCTTGACATTGAGGCTTGGGTCAGGAGATGTAGGGAATATCAAGCCTCCAGGCAGGAGGAAACACATCTTCCCAGTAGAGAGTGGGGCACTGCCAAAGGCCCCTGGTTGTGAGTCCATATTGACTTCACTGGACCCTTCAGGGGAGTCACATTTCTGCTTGTTGTAGACTCATATTCCAAATGGTTGGAAGTCATCCCCGTGTCCGGGACTTCCTCTGCAGTCACAATCCGCAAGCTAAGGAGAGTGTTTTGTATTTTTGGTTTACCCGACAGTGTTGTGTCCGATAACGCATCGACCTTCATGTCAGCAGAGTTTTGAGATTTTCTTTGCCGTAATGGTATCAGGCATATTACTGCCGCCCCTTTCCACTCCGTGACTAACGAACAGATCGAGAGACAGGTCCAAACTGTCAAAGATGCTCTAAAGTGCATGGGAGCTGGAGACTTAGAATTGCAACTATGCCAGTTCTTACTGTCCCACAGAATCACCCCCCTGGCATCAGGTTTTTTGCAAGCCAACCTCTTAATGAAAAGGAAACTATACATGGTCTTGGACCACTTGGATCCCCATTGTGTAGAAGACCGGGGTCTCAATATTGAAATTGTGAATGGGCACCAAGCCCTGAGGTCCTCAGGCACCCAAAACAGACTTGTGGTCTGCCCAAACATTTGGGGGATTATGTTCCTCACTGGGGGGGGGGTAGGAATGTTGTGTATAAGGATTTATTATATTCAAATGTCAAACCGCACAAAAAACAGGAACCTGGAAGCGCACCATTTCGAAAGGCACGAAATTCAAAGATGTGTCAAAACGGGAAAGGCTGAACTTTTTATGTCCTCTGGAAGCCTGCTGAAATGTATCTTATTTTGTAATTGCCTGAACACTATATATATTGGCCACTCCTCTACATACTCCACAGTCCGGAATGTGAGCTGAATAAAGATCACTGAGTTTAACCCAATCCTGCTGGTTAGAATACTTCTTTGTCCAGACTCAACACCTGCCCTGTTGCTGAGTTGGCACTTTGCAATAAATAAGTGTGTTTTGAGTTGTACTTTGGGTGCTCGGTCTCTAAAAAGTTTGCCATCACTGTTCTAGGAGGTGCTGGAAGGGACAATTTCAGAAAAATGCAAAGTTTTGTTTTCATTCAAAGGCAGGTGTGCTCCCAACCTCAAGACAAAGAAGTTAGAGCAAACCAGACAGGCAGCAAGGGAAAGGATTCAAGCATTCCACCCACGCCCAGTTGAACTCCCACCCTGGAACAAGTTAAAAAAGATATCCGATTTAAAAGTTCACAAAAGTTAAGTTAGGACTCATCTGAAATCCACCTGCCCTCCCCGGCCACCTTTTGGCGTGTCTTACCGGCACCAATCACTTGCTCAATTTTGACACATGAGATGTCAATCTCTTTCGCAAACTCCCGGACAGCCTCATTGGGGTCTTCATATGTGAAAGGGTCAATGTATATTTTCATGCCAGGAGTCACTGATCAGGATGGAGAAAGGTAAGCTTGTGTTATTCATTCCATTCATTCATCAACCATCTCCTACCTTTCCCTTTATATCTTAGAATGTAAACCATGCGGGTTCTATCCTACATGTCCCTTAAGAAATCCTGATGATTTGGGGGGGACCAAGTTCTCCCTGGTTAACTCTGTGGTTATGAGGAATAAGAACCAAAACTTTCCCGGGATTCTTCTCCCCCACTATCAAAGGCTTAAAAGTTTTTTGTGTGTGAAGGATTAGGTATTAGCAGTGAGAGCTCTAAGGTAAAATATGGTGGTATTTCTAGTTCCACCCATCCTCCTTTGAATAAGTCCACTGTGGAAATAATAGGCAGCTGTGGTGGCTCGGTGTTAGCTGGAACACCAGCAAGTCGGCAGGTTTGAGATCCAGGTACTGCATGATAGTTTGAGCACCCATCTCTGTCCCAGCTCTTGGGGACATGAAAGGTGCCTCATTCAGATGTCCCCTGAAAAATCCTTTCAACCCAGAATAATTTCTGACATGAAATTATTATTATAATTATTATAATAATAATTATTGTTGTTGTTGTTATTATTATTATTGTTGTTGTTGAAATGGGACCCTTGAAAACTACTCTACAGTTTGAGAACTTTCCTTAAAAGCACTCTGAGCCCTTGGGCTTGCTTCAAGAACTGAGGATAGTGAATAATGATCCCACATCCACTCCTGGCTACCCCAGGTTTTGTCAACTTCAGCAACATAATTTAAGAAAATTTTATTGTGGTGGCACAATAACCCTAGGGCTTTCTCAGTAGCAGCTCCACTCTATGGGATGCACTGCTGTGGGAGCTGTGTTTGATTGATCCTAAGTGTCCTTTAAGTAACAATTGAAAACCTTTCTGTTTGAGGAGGCATTTAGCCATTTGTTGAAGACCAAATAGGAGCCTTTCCTTTCTGTCACAAGAATTTTGGGTCCTCAGTTATGATTTTGATTAGGTGGGTGGGGGTTGTTTTATTGCCTTAATTATGTTTGTTTCATTTTTAAAAAAAAAAATAGTGTAAGCCACCCAGAGTGGGATTCCATCGCAGATGGGGAGGGTATAAGACCAATAAATGAAAAATAGTCACCACCATGAATGACCAGTTCATTCTGCCTTTCTGGGAACTGTGAGTTGTGGTCCATCCCTCATACACCAAAAAAGGAAGAACTTCCTTGGTAGACTATGGGAATGCTGTTGATGTAGTATATCTTAACTTCAGCAAAGCCTTTGGCAAAGTGCCACATGATATTTTGACTATTAGGAAATTCGTCTTAATGGTTAGAACAATATTACAGTGGAATCAACTGCCTAGAGTGGTGGTGAATGCTCCAACACTGGAAACATTCAAGAGAGAATTGGACAACCATCTGTCAGATCTAATTTGGATTCCTGCATAGAGCAGGGGGTCAGAATCGATCGCCTAAAAGACCCCTTCAGACTCAGTTATTCTGTGATTCCAATTCATGGCTAAGAGAGCAAAGGAGATCTTAAATGAGGCAGAGCAAAGCCTCATGAGTTGTCGAAGCCAAACAAGGAATGAGTTGCCCAAAGAGCCACACCACCTCACACCCAACCTCACCCCTCTGTATACTCTGTTGGGTACATACTGTGGCCGCTGGTGTAATGTTGCAGCTTGTCGGTGTACTCGGAGTCTGCACGCTCAAATCCACGTCTTCTGGAAGGAGAGCATCGGGCTGAGCGGGAGGCAGATGGACTAGCAAAGCAGGGGGGCAAGGCTGGGCTTCAGCAATCAGCCCAGAGACACAGCACACATTTCTCGCCTTACTGTTGGCCACTCCCCACTGCTTTCCCCATCATGTTCTTCCCTTCCCATCACATCCCCAGTCCCAAGGCTCCACCTGCCCTTCTTATCTTCCAGCGTACTTTACTTAGCTTCTGGTTTAATAGAAACCGGCTCATCTTACAGGACATCCAGGGGGCATAAAACCAGTCTCTGGACTACAGAAACTCACCTATTCTGATCTATAATACTCACAATGGATAGATCCTCAATGCAATTTACTGTGGAAGGAAAAACCCAGAGTCCCCTATACAGCACAGGGGGGAGTCTGGGAATTGCAGTCCAAAAAGTCTCTTTATCATAGGGTGTACATGTCACCCCACACTGGTCATTTCTAAATAAAAAAAATAAAACCTCCCCCCAAAGATGTTCATGCCTTCTCCCCCTCCTCCTGCATCTTCCATCCCTGAAATTCTACAGAATAACTGTTTCCTGTCCCTTAGCCAGTTGCTGATCCAGGACAAGACCTGTCCCTTTATTCCATGACTGGTAAGTTTATTCAAGAGCCTTTGGTTTGGGACCTTGTCAAAAGCGTTCTGAAAGTCCAGATAAACAATGTCAACTGGATCGCCCTTATCCACATGCTTGTTGACACTCTAAAAAAATTCCAACACATTAGTGAAGCATGATTTGCCCTTGCAAAAGCCATGTTGGCTCTCCTTTAGCAGCGCCTTCTCTTCTATGTGCCTATTAATTCTATCTTTTAGGATGGTTTCCATCACTTTACTTGGGACACATGTCATACTGACCGGTCGGTAATTTCCTGGATCACCCCTGGATCCTTTTTTGAAAATTGGTGTTACATTCGCTACCTTCCAGTCATCAGGCACAAAGCCTGATTTGAGGGAAAGATTATATATTTTGGCTAGGAGATCAGCAATTTCATCTCTAAGTTCCCTGAGAACTCGTGGATGGATGCCATCTGGTCCTGGTGATTTGTTAGTGTTTAGCTTAACAAGACATGCAAGGACCTCTTCCCTGGTTATTTCTATCTGGCTTAATTCTTCGGTTTCCCTCCCTACGAAGACAGGCTCTGTTTTGGGCATGTGGTCTCTGTCTTCTTCAGTGAATAATACTGAAGCAAAGAATTCATTGAGTCTCTCTGCAATCTCTGGTTCCTCTTTAATAACCCCTTGCCTTCCATTGTCGTTTAATGGTCCAATGGACTTCCTAGTTGGGTTCTTACTTCTAATGTACTTAAAGAAGTCTTTGTTATTTCTCTGAGTGTTTTTAGCTATACGCTTTGCTTTCCTGATTGTTGCCTTGCATTTGTTCTACCAAAATTTATTTTTCTGCCTGCTGGTCCTTATTCGGACAAGCTTTCCATCTTCTAAATGAGCTTTTCTTCCTTTTGATCACTTCCCGAACAGCTCCTGTAAGCCACATCGGGATCCTCTTGGACCTGGCAGTGCCTTTTACTTTTGGGTATGCATTCCAATTGGGCCTCTGTTATTGTTTCTGTAAACAGCCTCCATGTCTCTTGGAGTGTTTGGACTCTCTCAATTTTCACATCCTACACAGGAATGGCTACATCCCATGCAAGATGGTCACATTCCTTGTCAACGGTGTGGAATTTCCTTTAAATTTTACCATCAAGTGCCATTTTTATAAGATAAGTGCTTAAGACGCTGAACTCGACGACTGGAAGGTCGGAGTTCGATTCCTGAGTGCTGCACAACAGAGCGAGATCCCGTTCTCTGTCTCAGCTTCTGCCAACCTAGCAGTTCAAAAGCAAGAAACTGCAAGTCGATAAATCGGGACCACTTTGTTGGGAAGGTAAACAGTGTTCCGTGCACTCCTGTGTCAAGGTATGCCTGCCACATGTCCACGGAAATGTTTGTAAACACAGACAGCACTGGCTCTTTGGCTATAAACAGAGATGAGCACTAAACCCTAGAGTCATATATGGCTGGCTTTTGAGCAAGGGTGACCATACCTTTAACTTTTTAGTGTCTCAAAACCTCTTATGTTGCCTTCCAAGGGCACAAACTCACCCTCTTCACCTAATGTTGCTTCTTTCCTCCCTCCCCCATCCTGCAATGACCACACTACAGTTTCCTTACCTGTTGCAGACAAGGGCGATGACCACAAGAGCAATGAGGAAGACAAGGCCAGCTGCTGAGGAGCCAATGATGAGTGGGAGCTTTTCCTGGATGCTGGTTTGATATTCAGCTGTTAGGGGAACCAAAACAATTATGAGTAGATACAGATCAAAACATGCAATACAGGTGGATGTGACCTTAAATGAAACAGCGAGACTGGCCACAGGATGTCTGACACCAACCCCGATACAAAAAAGTGCATTACTTAGCTGGCATCCCTCCACCAAAATTCTGTCGAAAAAGTGCTGCTCAGAAAGAGTGGGTCAAAGCAAGTTCCTCAAAAACACACCTGCTATTTGGTCACCAACCGCCAAAGCAGAGACTGAAATGAAGGCATGGCTTCCTCACAACTTCTGCCCCTCCGAACAACAAGCCCCCAGAAATCACCTTAGAACTATGGAAGGCGAGCAAGGAGCCACAAGATAACTGGGCAGAACCACAGGACTCTCTACCACCTGGCCAAGAACAACCATGGCCTGTGTGGAAAGCTTTAAACAGGGGTAGGAAGATCCAGGGCTAACCTGAGAAAGTGGGGTTTCCCTATACATGACAGCCTGTGTGAATGCGGAGAAGTACAAACTATCTCCCAAATTATACAATGCACACGATGCCCCTCAACGTGCACTAAGGAGGACCTTATGTTGGCATGAGGAAATGCTGTTGATGTGGCCTGATATTGGGCAGATGTCATCTAGGCCCTTTTAATTCTATTTTGGTTTTAGATGTGATAATTTTAGTTTTGTATGTTATTATAAAGGACTACAGTGGCTCAAGTGGCTAAGACGCTGACTGGAAGGCGGGAAGTCAGCAGTTCAATACTCGAGTACTGCAAGATGGAATGAGCTCCTTTCTTTGTCCCAGCTCCTGCCAACCTAGCAGTTCGAAAGCAAGAAATTGCAGTAGATAAATAGGGACCACTTTGGTGGGAAGGTAAACAGTGTTCTGTGCACTCCAATATCTAGTCATGCCTGTCAGATGACCTCGGAAACATCTGTAGAAGCAGACAGAGCTGGCTCTTCGGCTTTGAAACAGAGATGAGCAGATACGACTGGCTTTTGAGCAAGGGCAACCTTTACCTATGTTATTATATGCTGGTGTTGCCTTTGACACGAAGAAAGAAAGAAAAGCAGATACACCAGGACAAGCAAGCTCTTGGGATCTGGAGGAAAAATTTGACTTCAGTGGCTTAGTGGTTAAAATGATGAACTTGATGACTGGAAGGTCAGCAGTTCAGCAGTTTGAGACCCAAGTGCTGAATAGCGGAATGAGCTCCCATCTCTGTCAGAGGTTCTGCCAACCTTGCAGTTCGAAAGCAAGAAATTGTAGGTACCACACTGGTGGGAGAGGTAACAGCATTACATGCACTGCCATATGTCTACGGAAACGTCTGCAGACACAGACGGCAATGGCTCTTTGGCTATCAACAGAGATGAGCAGTGAACACTAGAGCCAGGTGACTGGCCAGGTTAGCAATCACTGATTGGTATGAGATGAACACAGCCACTTTTAGTCTTACCTTCAGTCATGGTCTGGAAGTACATTTTGCCACTGTGGCGCCCATAACCTGCCACTGTGCGTGCCCGAACCTGGAAGACGTAAATGGTGCCAGCTTTGAGATTCTGTACTGTCACAGTGTTGGTAGGGCTCTTAACCGCGGTGGCATTGAACTCGCTCAGGTCCTGTCAGGCAAACAGACAACTGATCAACAAAAAAATCTGGCCATACTTGAAGACTTTAGGTTCTCCACCTTCATCTGAAAGCTTGTTTGGAGTTTTTAGATCATACGCTTTATGAAGCAATTTGTGGACCTGTTAGGAGATCCATGAATTGCCTACCCTTACTGTAGAGAGATGATCCAGATGGTCAAAAGACCAGACATGTAATAATGCTACATCTTCTGTTCTTAGTAGCCCATGTTTTATATGAAGACTTTCCCATAAAGTTTATATACAATAGCTCCATGAATGATGCAGTCCAAAGCTCTGCAGAATATTGTTCTTACAGCTAGAACAGGAATATTAATCCTACCAAATCTGATGGTTCCTCAGGGACAGAGATAAGAAATGTGAAATTCTGGGAATACTACTCCAAAGCTTTAACCAAGATGGAGGGACGTAAAGAGTGGGGTCCCCCAAGGTTCAGTACTGGGACCCCTGCTTTTCAACCTCTTCATAAATGATCTAGAAGTAGGAGTAAATAGCAAGGTAGCCAAATTTGCTGACAACACTAAATTATACAGGGTAGTAAAAACTGTGAGATTGTGAGGAGCTCCAGAGGGATCTCTTGACACCTGATTGAAGTTTATAAAATCATGCACGGTGTGGACAAAGTAGATAAGGAAAAACTGTTTTCCCTATTGCACAACACTAGAACTAGGGGACACTCCATGAAACCATTGGGTGCTAGTTCTCAAACAAATAAGAGAAAGTACTTTTTCACCCAGAGGATCACTGGTCTATTGAACTCCCTGCCAGAAGAAGTGGTGACAGCTGTCAGTCTTGACAGCTTTAAGAAAGGATTAGACAAGTTCATGGAGGATAAGGGTATCCATGGCTATAATTATGGATACCTAAGGACAACCTCCGGGTTGGCGAGATTGGTAGGATATCTCTCAATGCCATTCCAGGGAATCCTAAACAGGTGAAGGCATCTGCTTGGGAATAATACCCTGAAGGAAATGGTGAGCCACTGTGTGAGACAGAATGCTGGACTGGATGGGCTGTGGCCTGTTCCAGCAAGGCTGTTCTTATGTTCTTAATCTGACCAGCTGATGCTTGCAACTGTTTAAGACATCAGGATCAGGGTGGTGATTCTTTAGCACTGCAGATGTTTTAAATTTCTGATCCCAGAATCTTCAAGCCGAATTGTCAATGCAAAAACATTGTGGGATTTGGTTGTCCAAATACATAGAAAGTCAGAGGTTCACCACCCCTGCTCTAGCCTATACCTTGGAAAGAGGAAAGACAACTTATTGGCATTGCAAAACGTAGGATATCAAGATGCGTAGTCATTGTCGTCAACTGCAACTCGAATCCGAGAATGCATTCCCCCCCCCACCCCCCTGAAGCAGGAAAAATGTCACTGGCATGAATTTGTTTAAGGTGGATCCCAGCTTGCCATGAAGTCTGTAGTGATTCTAAAGCAAAAGGAGTAGTTGGGAAGCTACAAGGCAAGTGAATCAACCAACCAGGCAACCAACCAACCAACCAACCAGCCAACCAACCAACCAGCCAGCCAGCCAACCAACCAATCAATCAAATATCCTCTCCAGTTTTTGAATGAAGTCAAACTTCTGGATGTGAAAACAAGTTAGTTGTTGTTATGTGCCATCAATTTCTCTTTAACCTTTTGTTGTTGTTCAGTCGCACAGTCGATTCCGACCCTTTGCGACCCTATGGACCATCGTTCTCCAGGCGCCTCTGTCCTCCACCATCCCCCTTAGACCTCCCAGTTCTGTGCCCACTGTGTCTACAATACCATCTATCCATCTCATCCTTGGCCTCCCCCTTCTTCTTTTGCCCTCCACCTTTCCCAGCATAATTGCCTTCTCAAGTGAATCCTCCCTTCTCATTTGATGCCCAAAGTACTTTAGCCTCATCTTTACTATTTGACCTTCCAATGAGCAGTCAGTGTTGATTTCTTCTAAGATTGACCTATTTGTTCTCCTCGCTGTCCAGGGTACCCTCAAAACTCTCCTCCAGCACCACATTTCAAAGGCATCTATTCTTCTGCGTTCAGCTTTCCTAATTGTCCAGCTCTCACATCCGTACATTACCACTGGGAATACCATTGCTTTGACTATTCTAATTTTTGTTTTCAAGGTGATGTCTCTGCTTTTCACTATGTTCCCCAGGTTTCTCATGGCTTGTCTCCCAAGAATCAGTCGCCTTTTTATTTCATGGCTGCAATCTCCATCTGCAGAGATCTTAGATCCTAAGAATGTAAAATCTGTCACTGCTTCTACTTCTTCCCCATCTATTTTCCAGGAACTGATCGGGCCTGTTGCCATTATCTTGGTTTTCTTGATATTGAGTCTCAAGCCAGCTTTTGCACTCTCTTCCTTCACACCGATCAAGAGATTCTTTAGGTCTTCCTCACTTTCTGCCATTAAGGTGGTGTCGTCTGCATATCTCAGATTGTTGATGTTTCTCCCAGCAATTTTGATCCCATATTGTGATTCCTCCATCCCTGCCTTGCGCATTATGTGCTCTGTGTATAAGTTGAATAAGCAGGGTGACAAAATGCAGCCTTGTCTTACTCCTTTTCCTATTCCAAACCACTCTGTCATTCCGTGTTCTGTCCTAACTGTTGCTTCTTGGTTCCTGTACAGATTTCTCAGGAGACATATGAGATGCTCTGGTATTCCCATCTCTTTAATCACTTGCCACATCTTGTTGTGATCCACACAATCAAATGCCTTAGTGTAGTCAATAAAGCAAAAGTAAACTTGTTTCTGGTATTCCTTTGTTTTCTCCATGATCCAGCGTATGTTGGCAATGTGGTCTCTAGTCCCCCTGCCTCTTCTGAACCCAGCCTGCACCTCTGGTAGTTCTCTTTCCACATGCTGCTGAAGTCTATCCTGTATTATCTTGAGCATCACCTTGCTGGCATGTGGGATGAGCGCAATTGTTCGATAATTTGAGCATTCTTTGGCATTGCCCTTTTTTGGGATTGGAACATATACTGATCTTTTCCAGTCCTGTGGCCACTGTTTTGTTTTCCAAATCTGCTGGCATATTGAATGCAGTAATTTGATGCCATTATCTCCTAGAGCTTTGAAAAATTCAACTGGGATGCCATCATCATCCACTAGCTTTGTTGTTTGCAGTGCTCTTTAGGGCCTTTCTGACTTCACTCTCCAGGATGTCTGGACAGATCTCAAAAATGTTTATCCTCAACAACCATGCTCAGCTCTTGCAAACTTAATCTTGTGGCTCTTTTAGTGAGTCAATCCTTCTTTTCCTTCCGCCTTCCACCTTTCCCAGCATTATTGGTTTCCCCCAGAAAGTCTTGCCTTCTCATGTTGTGCCAAAAGTAGGACATTCTCAGCTTCATCATTTTGGCCTCCAGAGACAGTTCAGGCTTGCTTTGCTCTTGGACCCACTTGTGCATCTTTCTGGAAGTCCAGGGTATCCACAAAACTCTCCTCCAGCACAGCACTTCAAATCAATCAATTTTTCCTCTGTCAGCTTTCTCTATTGTTTGCCTTCTACAACCCTCCACAGTGGTCAGGAATACACGAGAGTGGTTGGTCTTAATCTCCAATTACAAGTAGCAACTTTTTAAATACTTCCTGGCACTAACACATGCACGAGCATGGTGAGAAGATTCTGGGAACGATATATATGCCCGGGTGGTGATGGGGTGTGGACGTTATGCCCATGCCTCACCACTGCTTTGGGAGTTGCACTGGTTACCAGTCTGCCTCCGGATGCAATTCAAGGTGCTGGTTTTGACCTTTAAAGCCTTATATGGTAGTGGGCCAGGTTACCTAATAGACCGCATCGCCCTAAGGACGTCTGTCCGTCCAACCAGAGCGGATCGGAGGGGCTCCCTAATTGTGCCATCGGCCAGGGGGGCTCGCCTCTCTGGCACAAGGAGGAGGGCCTTTTCCGTGTCCGCACCAGCCCTTTGGAACCTCCTGCCAGTGGAATTGTGTCTCTAGACGGAGTTGCTGCCCTTTAGGAAAGAACTAAAAACCTGGCTGGTGGGCCAAGTTTGGGGTGCAGGTGGAGGGGTGGTTTCCGTTGGGTGGCTGGTTTAGAGGATTATGCCTTCCCCCTCGGTTCCTTCGGTACCTGCACCCCTTTTTAGGGGGTGGATTATAATTCTGTTTTTATCTGTTTTATGTTGTGATTGTGAACTGCCCCGAGTCGGCCTTGGTTGAGTGGGCAGTATAGAAGTCCAACAATAAAATAAATAAATAAATAAATAAATAAATTTAAAAACCCACAAAATATTTGCAGGGAGGTGATGCTTTGGGTCTACCATGGCATCTCTTTGGAATGGAAAACACTCATAAAATCATTGCCAACACAGACCAAGCACATAAACAGAAAGCATTACTCGGAAATTCCCAAAGGTGCTCTCCTCCTCCTCCTCCTCCTCCTCTCTTGAGAGAGGACAGAGCCCAATAAGACCAGGGTGCCTTATAAATTAGGTCAGGACCTATTTATCGGCTCAAATGGTGTTCCCCTCCCACTGCTTCTCTAGGTCTGTAGGGAGCGGAAAATAGGTCATTTGGAGGGAACAGAGGATGAATCCTCTATTGAGGTTGGGGAACTGGCATGTGTCATTTCATTTAATCATAATTCTAATTAGCTCCCCAACACTACCAAATGATTCCTTCCTAATCTTCCATATTTTCACACTCCTTCCTGACTTTTTCATTCATTCATTCATTCTTTCTTTCATCCATCCATCCATCCATCCATCCATTCATTCATTCTTTCATTTTGGGAAGGCACATAATTCCCTAATTCCAACAATGTTGTGTTCTCAAACACTGTACCTTTATACAATGTACCTATTCATGTGTAACCAATGTATCCTTTCTACTTGTAACATGATAACCTTCAGCTGCATCACTGTAACCCTAATAGGACGCGAGCTAGTGACCACTAGATGGCAGTAGCGAGCATCCAGCTCATTAGCCCAGACTCACCTAAGAACAACAGCGCGGGAAGATTCCCGCCACCACCTTCACCTGGACAAGAAGGGCGTGACCCACAATGACGTCACGCGGGCAGTAACCAATAGACTGTCAAGGAGCCACATTCAAATGATAGCCACTGTATATATTGAGCTGCTCGTCCGCCATTACCACATGTTCCCTCTGACCAGCATGTAATAAAGTTGTGTTAAGCCAGCTCTTCGGCTGTCCCGGTGTCTTGGTTCCCATACACTAAATTGGTGACGAAGGTGGGATAATGGCTTCCCACGGGACCAAGACATACGCCGGTTTCGACATCAACAAACCGGAAGATTGGGAACTCTTCGAAATGGATTTCCAAAGTGCGCTGGTGGAGTTCGAGGTCACGGACGAGGGAAAGAAGAGAGCCATCCTCATCAGAATGCTCGGGCACGCCAGCAAGAGAGTGCTGGTCGACCTCATCGCACCGAAGAAGGTGGGTGAGGTGAAGGCAAAGGAGCTCCTGAAGGCGATGCATGATCATTTCCAGCCCTCGGTGTCGATGTTTCCAGCTCGGGACGCGTTCTGGAGGCGAGTCCAAGCGCCGGGCGAGTCGGTCGCCGCATTCGCAGCGGCCCTGCGGCTGGCCGCCGGGCCATGCAAATGGGAGAACCTGGAAATCACCCTGAGCGACCGCATGCTGTGTGGCCTGAGGGACGAGGAAGTTCAGCGGAAGCTGATGAACCAGGAGCCACCCCCGACACTGCAGGAGGTCGTGAAGGCAGCACAGGCCGCGGAAGCCACGAGGGCCGGAGTGAAAGAGCTCCAGGGCAGGCTCCCACAGGCCGACCAAGCAGCAGGCTCGGTGCACGTGGCCCGGCGAGCGTCGAAATCCTCCGCGGAGAGCAGCGACGAGGAAGACGTCCGGAGGGTCCGGAAGGCCGGCCGACGCTGTGACGGCTGCGGAGCGGCCCACGACCGCGCTAAGTGCCCGTTTAGGAAGGCCGAGTGCCACAACTGTGGGCACCGCGGGCACATCGCCAAAGTCTGCAGACGACGGCACGAGGACCAGAGGAGCTCGCCAGACCATTCGACGAAACTGGACCGCTCGACGAGAACCAAGGATGGCGCCCGGCCCACGAGGAAGCAGGACGGCGTGGGCCGCATCTCCGACAACAGCGACGACGACGCTCCAGTTTTCAGCGTGTCCCTGGGACACCCCCATTACTTTGTTGAGGTACTGGTGCAAGGGGCCCCTGTTAGGATGGAGATTGACTCGGGCTCCTCATATTCCATCATTTCCCAGAGGGAGTTTTTGAGAATTGCCCCCCGCGCACGGCCCAAGCTCAAAGCATTGAGGTCCACGCTTCGGGACGTGCAAGGGAACAGTATCCCAGTGTTGGGGGTTGGGAAATTCCAGGTCCAGTATAAGCGGCACGCCGCGGAACTCCCCCTGGTCGTTCTTAAGGGGGGAAATTGCAGTCTCCTCGGGACTCAATGGTTTCAGCCCCTGGGGTTATTCATTGGGGGGGTGCACGCCGTGGGGACTGACCCGATACAGAGGGTGTGCGATGCGCACCCTGAAGTCTTCAAAAAGGGACTTGGGAAATTCAATGGACCCCCAGTAACTTTCGACCTGGACCCGGAGGTCCGCCCAATAAGACTCAAACCGCGCAGGGTGCCTTTTGCACTAAAGGACAAAATAGAGGCGGAACTGGACAAATTAGTGGGCCAGGGGATTCTTGTTCCTGTTGATTCTGCAGAGTGGGAAACTCCAATTGTCACGGCACTGAAGGCCAATGGGGAGGTTCGCATTTGCGCCGATTATAAGTGCACCATTAATAAGGCAATCCGCCCTAATGCATATCCGGTGCCGGTGGTCAGCCATTTGCTAGCCAGGTTACATGGGGGAAAGTGTTTCGCTAAGCTCGACCTGGCACAAGCCTATCAGCAACTCCTGGTAACCCCTGCTGCAGCTGCTGCACAGACCATAGTCACGCATAAGGGGGCGTTCCAGGTGACGCGCCTCCAATTCGGCGTGAACTCGGCGCCTGGAATTTTCCAGTCGCTCGTGGAACGCCTCCTCAAAGGGCTGGACGGCGTTTTGCCATATTTTGATGATGTATTGATAACGGGGGGAGTGAGGTTGAGTTGGCTGAAAGGCTAGACAAGGTCCTAGCGGCATTCGAACAGGCGGGGTTGAGGTTGCGAAAAGACAAATGCGTCTTCTTCACGAAGGAGGTTGAGTTCTTAGGGTTCCGAGTAACACCCGAGGGGATCAAACCGTCCAAATCCAAGGTGGCCGCCATCAAGAAAGCCCCTCGCCCCACCTCCAAGCCCAAGTTGCAGTCGTTCCTAGGGCTCTTGAATTTCTACCACTCCTTCCTTCCACGGAAGGCTGCGGTGGCTGAACCGCTTCATAAGTTGCTCAAGAAAGATGTGGCATGGAAGTGGGGCGATGACCAGGAGAGGGCATTCACGGAACTGAAACAACTCCTGGCGTCTGACGCCATTCTGACCCATTTCGACCCCAAATGGCCGGTGGTACTGATCTGTGATGCATCCCCGGTGGGGGGTGGGGGCAGTGTTATGCCACGTGTCGGAAAACAGGAGGGATGCCCCAATAGCGTTTTACTCCAGGTCCCTGTCCCAAGCGGAGAGAAATTACGCCCAGACAGACAGGGAAGCGCTGGCGATAATTGCAGGGACCAAAAAATGTCATGATTTTCTGTATGGCAGCCCCTTCACCATCGTGACCGACCACAAGCCCCTACTAGGCATCTTTACCGCAGATAAGCCCACGCCACAGATCCTGTCCCCGAGGATGCTCAGGTGGGCCATTTTTCTCAACGCCTACCAGCACGCGTTGGTGTACCGGCCCGGGAAAGAGATCAGCCATGCGGACGCCCTGTCGAGGTCCCCCCTGCCCCAGACGCACAGCCACGTGGGCGAGGAGGAGCCGGACCGCCAGGTGCTCATGATAGAAGTCTTAGATTCGCCCCCCATAGTACCCGCCGACATCGCTAAAGCGACAAGCAGAGATAGGACATTGGCGGCGGTTAGCTCCTGGGTACAGAAAGGGTGGCCGGCATCTTCCCCAGCGGAAGAATTCGCCCCATTTTTCAGGAAAAAGTTGGAGCTGTCCCTAGAGAGGGGGTGTCTCTTGTGGGGGCAGCGGGTGATAATTCCCACATCCCTTCGGCCGCGGGTGCTTAAGTTGCTGCACGTCAGCCACCCCGGAATTGTGTGCTCCAAAGCGCTGGCCCGGAGCTACTTCTGGTGGCCCCAGTTAGACGCAGACATCGAGCACATGGTCGGCACTTGCGAGAGTTGCCAATGCTCCAGACCAGAGGAGGCCCGTCTTCCCCATAGGGAGTGGGACGCGGCTAAGGGGCCGTGGTCCCGGATACACATTGATTTCGCGGGCCCGTTCAGAGGAACTCTGTTTCTCCTCGTTGTGGACGCTTTCTCCAAGTGGTTGGAGGTCATTCCAGTCACGAGCACCTCCTCGGCTGCGACAATAAAGCATTTGCGGAGGGTTTTTTTCTACGTTCGGCATACCCGACACTTTAATTAGCGATAACGCTAGTTGCTTCACGTCCGCTGAGTTCAGGGCATTCACAGAGATTAACGCCATCCGGCACATCACCTCCGCCCCTTTCCATCCGGCCACCAATGGCCAAGTTGAGCGCCTCGTACGCACCACGAAGGACGCTCTGCGGCGCATGGGCCCCGGGGACCTCAACCTGCAAGTGTGTCAGTTTCTGCTAGGGTACAGGGTGACCCCGTTGGCGTCAGGATACTCCCCCGCGGAGCTGTTAATGCGCAGGAAACTGACCACCATTCTCACGAAGCTAGACCCCACGAGAGTAGAAGACAAGGGGAGGAACATCAGGCTAGAGGCCACAAAAAGTTTCAGCGTAGGCGCCCCCATGCATTGCAGGAACTACGCCAGCGCAGGGCCAGCCTGGGTGCCGGGGGTTGTCGTGGAGCAGACCGGTCCCGTATCATACCGCGTGGAGACCAGCACGGGTCTACTTTGGCGGAGGCATGCGGACCAGCTCCGGAGCCGGGTCCCAGGAAGGCAGGGCGCAGAAAGCATGAACAAGGATTCAGCGTAAGGGTTCTCCCCCACCCGTTTAGCCCAAGGGGGAGGAGAGGGGGGTCATGGGTCCCCACCGAGGGGGGAGGAGAAGGAATTTGTCCTCATAGATACCCCGCGGGATCACCCAGCAGAGTTTGATTTTGAGTTTCAGAACCGGGGGGGTTTTTCGGAGTGGTCCCCCACCCATCCAAGTGAGAAGAGGGGTTTTACGTTAGCCCCTAGTGCCCCCGGTCTGCCCACAATGGAGTTTGTCCCTTCCCCTAAAACTGCAAAACCGCAGCAAGCCACTAACGAGTCTCCCTCTCCCATTACAGGACAAGGGACCAGGGAACAAGGAAGCGGTAGCGCCCCCAGAGCGGGCCAGCCCAAACGCAATTGCAATAAGCCATCTTGGCTGAGAGACTTCGTCTCATCCTAGGGGGGAGGGATGTTGTGTTCTCAAACACTGTACCTTTATACAATGTACCTATTCATGTGTAACCAATGTATCCTTTCTACTTGTAACATGATAACCTTCAGCTGCATCACTGTAACCCTAATAGGACGTGAGCTAGTGACCACTAGATGGCAGTAGCGAGCGTCCAGCTCATTAGCCCAGACTCACCTAAGAACAACAGCGCGGGAAGATTCCCGCCACCACCTTCACCTGGACAAGAAGGGCGTGACCCACAATGACATCACGCGGGCAGTAACCAATAGACTGTCAAGGAGCCACATTCAAATGTATAGCCACTGTATATATTGAGCTGCTCGTCCGCCATTACCACATGTTCCCTCTGACCAGCATGTAATAAAGTTGTGTTAAGCCAGCTCTTCGGCTGTCCCGGTGTCTTGGTTCCCATACACTAAAAACAATCAGCATTTTTGCCTGACAAACATTTCTGTCTATGAATACATTTACACCAGATACGTGCTATCTAATTCTAAACTTTTTGGAACATAGGCAACACTTCCCTATGCCTAAACTACAGATTTTTCGTCTATGTCAGGTTTGGGTGCTGTATTTAATCATTGCTGGAGTCACACATACACCTCTTTATTTGTTTAAGCAAGATAAAAAGTCACATAGTTTTTAATATAAATATTTCTCACAGTACACATTTCTATATGTATTTTACCATAAAATAGGCATTTGGCATTCATGTTTCCTTAAATATCAATTATTCAGCTTTTTCTGAGCCATGAACTACAACCTAGGATTCAGAGAAGATTGAAATCCAGCAGATAACAATGTTCTAATCTGTGTTACTCTTTGGATTGTGAATTGGGTTTACTTTAGTTTAGTTTAGGTTATATTATATTATACTAGCATATTTTGCCCGGCGTTGCCGGGCTGTTTAGATTAGATTAGATTAGATTAGATTTAAAAGGTGGCCTAGAACTAGAGTGGCTAGATTTGCAGAATTTGCTTTAGGTTATTTTCCCCTGCCACTATCCCTCAACTGGAGCCTGGTGTAAAAGATATATATGTTGAATTTTTTAAAAAAATAAACTGAGCCAAGAGGTATGTTGACCCTTTTGCATCTAAATGAATGAAAGTTTATCCCAAACGTTATTCATAATTTCAAAGTGGCTGAGGGGCAAGGAGAGCAATTTGGCTGCTGTTGTTGTTGAAACACCAGATTATTTTTAAATCATTTCAAAAGCACACAAAGGTGCTTTCAAGGTTGAAAGGATTTTTGCTGGAGGAACTCTACTCAGGGGATGCCCAAATGAGGCTCTTTTCATGACTCCAAGATCTTATCCGACCAAAGCAGTCCCTATTTACTGTATCTACTTGCAATTTCTTGCTTTCGAACCACTAGGTTGGCAGGAGCTGGGAGAGAGACGGATCCTCATACCATCATGCAGTAGTCAGGTCTTGAAGTGCTGACTTGCTGACCTTCCAGTTAACAAGGCAAGCTTCTTAACCACTGAGCCACTGCAGTCCCTTTAAAACAGCCAGATGTCAAAAATCCTTACTCATTTGGAAACATAAGACTGTAGAATTTTGAAGGATCCCCCAATAGTCATTTTATCCAGGAATTCATAGCAGAAGCATCCTTGACAGATGAATACCCAACTTGTACAAAAAAAAAAGTTTGAGGTAGTCAAATTGTTCTTGGTATCAGGAAGTATTTTTCCAAAGTCTATTTGGAGTTTGATATTTATGTATTTATTTATGTTCTGGACTTATAGACCGCCATTCTCACCCTGGCGACCCAAGGCGGCTCACAATAGTTAAAACCATCTCATACATAAAAACCAACTATTAAAACAGTAGAAAATAATTAAAATATACATAAAAACATCATAGCACCTGAATTAAAACCCCAACAGGGCTAGATGAGCCAGCAAGGCTGGGTTGTGCTGCCAGATGCATCCCATACCTGCTTTTAGGCTGATGGGACCACAAGAGAGCTGCTATGGTCCGCCCTCATAGGACGGGTCGAAAACCTTGGGGGTGATGTGGTCTCTTAGGTATCCTGACCCACTGCCATGAAGGGCTTTAAAGGTCAAAACCAGCACCTTAAATTGCACCTGGAAGCATACTGGCAACCAATGCAGCTCCCATAGCAGTGGCGAGGCACAGGCATAACGCCCGCACCTCATCACCACCCATAGCTTGGCTCCTTCTGTCTGGAACCTCAGTTCAAAAGCCTGCTCGATTTCCCATGGAAAAGCACTCTGGATAGATCTGAAGATGTGCCTTGGTTAGACAACTAGCGGGCAGGGGAAATGGTTGGTCACCATCAAAACAAAGGCTTTATATCCCATTCAGCATTTGCAGAGATAAGACGGTGGTCAGTGATTCACATGGAGGAGAAGGGAAATTGAATGTTATACAGAAGAATGGGGACTGCAGTGGCTGAAATGCTGACTGGAAGGCGAGAGGTCAGTAGTTCAATACCTGAGTACTGCAGAATGGAATGAGCTCCCGTCTCTGTTCCAGCTCCTGTCAACCTAGCAGTTCGAAAGCAAGAAATTGCAAGGAGATAAATAGGGACCACTTCAGTGTGAAGGGAAACAGCATTCCGTGAGCTCCGGTGTCTAGTCATGCCTGCCACATGTCCATGGAAACATCTGCAGAAGCAGACAGTGAGGGCTCTTTGGCTATGAAACAGAGATGAGCACTGAATCCTAGAGTCAGATATGACTGGCTTTTGAGCAAGGGTGACCTTTACTTTTACAGAAGACTGAGTGGCTCATAATAAAGAAAAAAGATAAGTGACAGCAGAATTCCCTGATAAATCCCAAGATCTTTTATGGAATACCTTCAGGGTAGAAGTTTCAAAATTAAAGAACTCCTAGCCCCATAATTTGGCCTATGGGGAAAGATCCTGCTCAATTATGGGACTGGAGTTCTTTAATTTATAAAATCCTATCTCTAGACACACCTACAACTGAGGCACTAAGGATGGCTCTGCCTATGATCACCATACGGTCAGTTATTTTGTAGATCCTGAGAGAAAAGAGAAGACCTTTTTTGAGTTCTAGAATATTATTATTTTCTTCATCAGTCTCACTCAGTCTGGTTCATCATGATTTACTGCTGGGGTTCCCAAACTTTTCATAACGCGGAACGGTCATGTGGTTGAGTGTGCCGGTCTTGTGGCTCCTCCTGCAGTAAACGCTGCTGTATAATGCATCCACAGCTGTTGTAAATGCATGTAGGACAGCTGCAGGTGCATTTAATGGCAGCATCTGTGCATTTTATTTCCGCTTCTAGATGGGCTGAATCTGGACCACAGGCCATAAGAACATAAGAACATAAGAACAGCCTTGCTGGAACAGGCCACAGCCCATCCAGTCCAGCATTCTGTCTCACACAGTGGCTCACCATTTCCTTCAGGGTATTCCCATAGTTTTGGCCACCCCTGCTTTACTGAGATGTTACACTATTAAGTTTGAGCCCAGGTGCCACAGTGGTTAAACTGCTGTACTGCAGCCCAAACTGCTGCCATTGTGAGTTTGATCCTGACCATACCTGTCAAGCATCCCGGATTGGCCGGGATTTCCCATATTTCCGTGCTGATTTTCGCCATTTCCCACCAGGAGCTGCTGCTACCCCGTAATTTGGCAGTGGGGGAAAGGAGTTACTGCGCATCCCTTCTGTGCAGGTCCTTTCTACGCATGCATAGAACTCTTCTACACATGCGTAGAACCCTTCTACACATACGTAGAAGTGAGCTGTGCAGAATAGTTCTGTGCAGGTCCATTCTATGCATGTGTAAAAGCCTTCTACGCATGCGTAAAAGCCTTCTACGCATAGAAGTGAGCTGTGCAGAACGGTTCTGTGCAGGTTTGTTCTACATATGCATAAAAGCCTTCTATGCATGTGTAGAATGGACCTGCGCAGAAACATTCTGCGCAGGTCCCATAATCTCCAGAGCTGCGCTTGACAGGTAAGATCCTTACGAGGATCAAGGTTAACTCAGCCTTCCATCCTTCAGAGGTTGGTAAAATGAGTACCCGGTGGGTTGGGGACAAAATACTAATTACCTAGTGAACTGCCCAGAAAGTTCACTAAGTTCTATGGGGTGGTGGTATATAAGTGTAATTTCTATTGAGCATATGTCTGACTGTATGTGTGGGCATTGAGTGGATAAAGTGTTCCAGGTAATCTGCATTTCCCCCATTCGTAGAAATGCTTTTTTAAGGGACATCTGAACAATTACGCTTAATGAACATGGAACTGGAGCTGGAGCAGGCTGGAATATTTCCTAAAGAACACAAGGCTGTTTGGACCTGATCTGTATGTTGGGTCCAGGAGAGAGCAGGGGAGTTTCACACAGACTTAAATCCAGACAAAATAGTAGTAGATCCAGAGCTACTTATCTGCCCACAGCTTGACCACAGAGGAAGACATGATCCCACTTTGGAGAGCTTATAGAAATTTGAAGCTAGCAAAAATTCATGGGAGAAGCCATGAGAGCTTGAAGCCCATTATGAAGGAAAGCTGATATTTATGTGTTTATTTAATTTTTCTCCCACTTAGAAGGAAAAGCTCTCAAGGTGGCTCTTAAATCTTAATATAAACATATTAAACAATAAAACCGCAAGTCTCTAATCCTGGGATTCTCAACCTGCAGCCCATGGGCCGGATGCGGCCCACGGCACCATTTCATTGCCTAATTCCTTGAAAAAAGTTGCCTCATACAAAGTTGTGCGACGTTGTATGAGGCATTGGGGTTTTCCCAGGTTGCATTGTGCCTACGCAGTATAAAAGGCAGGGCACATGTGTGCATTGCTCTTGTGGGTTTTGCACGAGGTGAAAAGTGTTTAGGAGTGGTTTTGAGGGTGATTTAGGATTGTTTTGAATTTTTTCATCAGAATTTTTAGAAGCATTCCTGGGATTTTTGCAGCATTCTTCAGGTTCTTGGACAATCAGGGTTGTTTGACATGTTTTTGTAATGTATTTAGCCTTTAGAGAATGATTTCTTAAAGTTTTGTCAGTTTCCTGTCCGTTTCCTTGACTTTGCCTTGAAGTCTGTGCTGTTACAGTACATTTCTCTATGGAAACGACGTTGTACGAGGCATCATGGCAAGGATTTGGACATTGTATGAGGCATCACGGCTAGGATTTTGCATGCCTCATACAAAGTCCAAATCCGTATAAAGTCCAAACTTGTGGAACCAAGTTTGGATGTTGTATGAGGTATCACTGTACTTGATATAGTAGGTCACAACTAGAGTAGGCCCAGTTGAATCAATAGAACTTATGGATTTGATCCACTAAATCCCCACTGATTCAATGAGTGTCTTCTACTGCAATTTTCTACATAAAGTAACAGGATTTCAGACCCTTCCGAGTTTGCCAAATATTGCAAATTCTGAACAGTTTTGGAAATTGCAAATTGTAACCGTTTTAAACATTAGTCTTCTGCTGTAAGAGACACCACTAACTTTTAACTGCTCATGAGGATGTTAGGCAATACTTTCTGCACTATTGCAAAAAAAAAAAATACATTTACACGAACATTTGCCAAAACTCGCACATTCTGAACAGTTTTGGAAATTACAAATTCTAACTCTTTTAAACATTTGTCTTCTGCTGTAAGAGAGACCGCAAACTTTAATCTTCTCATGAGGATGTAGGTAATACTTTCTGAACTATTGCAAAAAGCAAAAAAGACATTTATACGAAATTTTGCCAAATCTTGCAAGTTCGGAAAAATTTTGAAAATTGCAAATTCAAACTGTTTTAAACATTAGTCTTCTGCTGTAAGAGAGATTGCTAACTTTTATCTTCTTATGAAGATGTAAGGCAATACTTTCTGCACTCTTGCAAAAAGTAAAAGAGACATTTATACGAAAATTTGCCAATTCTTGCAAATTCTGAACAGTTTTGGAAATTGCTAATTCAAACTGTTTGAAACATTAGTCTTCTGCTGTAAGAGAGACCGCTAACTTGTATCTTCTCATGAGGTTGAAAGGCATTACTTTCTACACTCTTGCAAAAAGCAGAAAAGACATTTAGATGAAACTCTCAACTACGGCCCGGGGGCTGGATGTGGCCCACAACACCATTTCATGTGCTGTCCACCACTGCTGCCACCACACCAAGATGTGCCATGTGTGGTAGGTAGGGCAAAATGACCATCCGGCCCCTGAAGCTGTCTGAGGGAGCATGACCCAGCCCTCGGCTTGAAAAGGTTGAGAACCCCTGACATAGAGAATAGCAACTCCAAGTCTAGGGTCCATATCCTCTAGATAAATTTTCTGAAGGTTTCATGGACCACAAAAAAATGCTCCAGGCTGAAGAAAAACAGAACAAAACTAAAATTGTACATAAGTTTACCTTCAGTCACCCAGGATAAATCACCTATGTTTTCTCTTAAATGCCAGCTTCCCTTAAAATCAGACTCCAAAGAGGCTCTCCATGATAAAAATCAATGCTCGGTTTTTGCCATAGAATTTAGCACACACATTTTTAGCAATTGCCAGTTTGCCTTCTCAGATGGATTTTCCCAGCAGGAGTCAAATTTGAGTCCTCTCCTAATGACAGAGCTCTAGAGAAGGGCCTGGGATTTGGATATTGTTGGATCACAAGGTGACAACTTGAGGAAATATGGCTCTTGGAGTGCAATATGTGGAAACTGTGTGAAGTTTGGGGAGCAGGATAGCGGGTTCATTCATGTAGCCCATCTCTGCGTAGACATACAGAATGTTTGAGCGGGCTTTGTTTGAGAAAGGAGAATTAAGATCCCAATCTGAACAAAGACAAATAGGCAACCCTGAATCTGATTATTTCATTTTCTGTGATCGGTGGAGATTGTTCATTCTTTATATCAGGAGTTCTCAACCTTTTTAAGCCAGGGGCTGGGTCATGGTCCCTCAGACAGCTACAGGGGCTAGATGGCCATTTTTTCTTCCTCCACCACATAGTACTTCCTAGTATGGTGGAGGCAGTGGGGGGTGGGGTGGTGGCACATGAAATGGTGCCATGGGCCACATCCGACCCACGGGCCGCAGTTTGAGAATCCTTGCTTTATAGCATCTCCTAGGAGAGAAACTTACTGAGGGACTTGGCAAAAAAGACACACCATCAAAAAGCTTGCATCCAGGAACATTGATTTGTTTGTTTATTTATAGGCCACCATTCTCCCCATGGAGGGGACTTAATGTGGCCCATCAAATTAAAACACAATCTACATTCTTCTTATGCGTTATCTGATTCCAAATATTGGCTATCCTCATGGCAATCAGCCATGAAGATTGTCCTGAGAATATAATGCAGTGGCCTTTCATCTGCCTTCTGCATCTTAGTGTGACACTTATACCACTGATCCAGTTCCATGAGTCACTTTGTGGTCCTGAGTCCTTTTGGCACACAAAGTCCTGCTCAGCCCCAGGCCAGGATGGATGAAGCTGCTGCCCTCCATCAAGATGGGTCCAAGTGGGATTTAATCCACTTGGGAACCATCACCCTCCCCTACAAGCCATATATAATTTAAAAAGAATTAAACTTGTGTAATAGTTAAAACACATTGACTAATCAAAACAATTCGAAACATTATATCAAGCATACCTTTGATGGCAATGGGGCTGAAAGGAAGGCCTCTTCTAAAGACCTGTAGAGCCATGTAGGCTCAATATGAGAAGATAAGGTTATTCAGATAGCCTGGACCCAAGCCATACAGGGCAGTGGTAGTGAACCTATGGCATGCGAGCCATAGGGAGCACTCAGAGACCTCTCTGTGGGCACGTGCCCCACCACCCCAGCACAGAGTTCACCCCGTCCCTCTGTCCAGCAGCCCAATGGGAGTGCTTCCTCCTCCCAGCACAGATTTTGCCCCACCCCTCTGTGGCACAGATGACGGCCTGTTGAGTTTGGACACTCAGTCTCTAAAAGGTTCGCCATTCCTGATATAGAGCATTATAGGTCATGGGCCCAGAAATGGATTTACAGAAGAACTTGAAAAATCAACCCGACATTCAGTGGATTGGGGAAGTAGAGTGTGCCCGGGCCCACCCACTTCCTTCTTACCTTCTCATAGTACTGCAGCTCATAGTCCAAGATGACTCCATTGGGTTGGTCGGGCTGAGACCACGAGAGGGTGATGCTGTCTACTGTCCGGCTCACCTGGTGCATGATGGACACAGCAGAAGGGGCTGTAAGGAAAAGAACCCAATGCCTAAGCCAACAATGCTCTGGATTGGTGAGAACATCCTGTAGGAAGGCGGCTGGTAGACTTTTAAGACAAATGTGACAAAAAAATGCTTCTTTAGATGTTGTCAGAAGATGCTGAGGGGACTGTGGTGGCTTAGTGGTTTAGACACTGAACTTGATGACTGGAAGGTTGGCAGGTCAGCAGTTTGAGACCCGAGTGCTGCACAATGGACTGAGCTCCCATCTCTGCCCAAGCTCCTGCCAACCTAGCAGTTCAAAGCAAGAAATTGCAAGTAGATAAATAGGTATCACTTCTGCAGGAAAGGTAACAGCATTCCATGCACTCTAGTGTCTAGTCCTGGCTGTCACATGACCATGGAAATGTCTGCAGACACAGATAGTGCAGGCCTTTTGGCTGTACATGGAGATGAGCACCAAACCCAAGATACAACTAGCTTCAAAGCAAGGGAGACTTCGACCTGCATGTTCCATACAGCATAGTCAATGAGAAGATGGTGGGCCACCCATTGTTCCCTTCTGCTCTAGGAAACGGACCCACTTGGACTGCTCATACATTGATCTCAAGAACACCTCAATGGCCCCTTCCATCTCAATCAAACAACTGCAGAAAGGAGATGATACCTTTTCTGGGGTCACTCAAAAAATAAAACATTACAAGCTTTCGTAACTCACAGGTCACTTCTTCAAGCAAATGTACATGGCATGGTATAAAAGCCAGGCTGGTTAGCTTAGATCAGAGATTCTCAACCTACGGCCCACAGGGCCGGATATGGCTTGCAACACCATTTCATGTGGACCCCTCACTGCCTCCACCATGCCCGGAAGTGCCATGTGGTGGAGGCAGGGCGACATGGCTGTCACATGACCACGGAAACATCTGCAGAAGCAGACAGCGCTGGCTCTTCAGCTTTGAAACAGAGATGAGCACTGAACCCTAAAGTCAGATACAGCTGGCTTTCGAGCAAGGGAAACCTTTACACCTTTACTACTTCTGGCATGTTTGACAATGGCACAACAGCCAAACTGAATCTCACTGCCAGGGGTCAGGGCTACAAAGGACACCTACCTCACCCCACCCCACCCAGAGGACCACCTCTCCACCTTCAAACACATCCGCAATGCAGATGGGGTCCGGACTGTTGATCTTTCTGCCCTGGTCGTCTCCTTTCCCACCAGGCTCTTCCCTAGGAAAAGGCCAGGCTACTCACTCCATGGTGTGATCCAGGTCACAGAGGTTTATGACATCTGGAGGGGGAAAGAGCACTAATTGTGGGAATGGCTGCGTAATGCTCGTGGCAATTCATTACGATTAAACTGACACGGCACAGCAGGGAACTGTCAAGGCAGCAGAAAACAGTGCCAGCCCAATTGTGCAGCTAGCCTTTGTGCAGCTAGCCCAGGGAGGCAGGATTGGATAATGGAGCAGAGGGTTGCCTCGTTGTGATGTTTGAAAGACTGATTGCCTGATATTGGCATGGACTTGGATCAAAACACCTCAGCCTTCCGGTGCCACCATAATTCTTAGTTTTCAAAAAGTGTGATTTACCCAGTTCCCTGCCTAGCATGGAATATACACAAACCAAGTTGGCCAGAAAGCAACTTGGTTTCCTCTGGACAGCACAAGAAATACGCAAGCTTCTAAGTGGCTCAAGTGGTGAAGACACTGACTGGGAGGCGGAAGGTCAGCAGTTCAAAACCCGAGTACTGCATGATAGAATGAGCCCCCGTCTCTGCTCCAGCTCCTGCCAACCTAGCAACAAATTGCAAGTAGTTAAATAGGGACCACTTCGGTGGGAAGGTAAACAGTGTTCAGTGCGCTCCGGTGTCTAGTCATGCCTGCCACATGTCCACGGAAACATCTGCAGACACAGACAGTGCTGGCTCTTCAGCTTTGAAACAGGGATGAGCACTGAACCCTAGAGTTGGATACAACTGGCTTTCATGCAAGGGTGACCTTTACCTTTACGCACAGACTATTTCTTCAGACAGGATCTACGACAATTCCAAGATCCTTTATGTCTCAAAGCTCTGGTTGTCAGAATAGGGATTTAAACCAGATTAGTTTTCCAATCCCTTCCACTGACTATCACTCCTAACCATTGTGCTGAACTCAGAAAGGAAAAACACAGCACCGAGAATAGCTTGTCCTTCTTCTTCTTCAAGTCCTGTATCTGTTCCAGATATTGGCTATCATCATGGCGATAATCTTCCTGTTCTTCACTCCTTGGAACAGTTCTTCTGATGACACCACACCAGTCTCTTGGGTCCTTCAACCATGAGATCCGTCTACATCCAGGGCTTCCTCTCTTCCCAGGGATCTTCCCTTGCATAACGAGTGTTGGAGTATTCTATACTTCATATTGTTCCTCATAACATGCCCCAAAGGTATTGCTGCTTTCTTAGTTTAATGGTCTTAAACAGCTAGTGGTGGTTGTTGTTCAGTCGCACAGTCAATTCTGACCCTTTGTGACCCCATGGACCACTGCACGCCAGGCACCCCATCCTCTACCATCCTCCTCAGCCTGCCCAGCCCTGTGTCCATTGCATCAACAATGCCATCTAGCCATCTCATTCCCTGCCTCCCCTTCTTCTTTTACCCTCAACCTCTCCCAGCATCAAGGTCTTCTCAAGTGAGTCCTCTCTTCTCATTTGATGACCAAAGTACTTTTACTGTCTTCACTATTTGACCTTCCAAGGAGCAGTCAGGGTTGATTTCTTTTAGGATCGACTTATTTGTTCTCCTCGCTGTCCAGGGTATTCTCAAAACTCTCCTCCAGCACCACATTTCAAAGGCTTTTCCTTATGGCCCAGCTCTCACAACCATACATTACCACCGGGAATACCATTGCTTTGACTATGCAGACTTTTGTTTGCAAGGTGATGTCTCTCCTTTTGACTATGTTCCCCAAATCTCTCAAAGCTTGCTTCCCAAGCATCAGTCTCCTTTTTTATTTCATGGCTGCAATCTCCATCTGCAGTGATCTTGGATCCTAAGAATGTAAAGTCGGTCACTGCTTCTCCTTCTTCTCCATCTCCTTTCCAGGGACTGATAGAGCTTGTTGCTGTGGCTGGAGAAACCTGGAACTCAATTCCCCAGTTCTCTTGATATGCTCATATATATGTGAGGTACAGAATGGAGGGTTGGAACTAGACTTTCTCCATCTCAGGGCTTTCCTTCTCTGGTGCTCCGCTGTGAGCTATGAATGAGCCAAACCGCCCCTTCGGGCTGCATGTCAAGTTGTGGGTTAGTTAGGGAAAGGGGTGTGTGTCAACTGACATGTTGTCTATGACAACCCCGGACCACATGCTAGCTGTGAAACCACAGCCCCGTCTCCAGTTTCCCCCTTTCATGCTTGAAACCTTGCCAGCGCCAATCCCATCCCAGCCTACGACTCCTCTTTCTGTCTCTCTCCGGTCAGCTGCTGGGCTTGCCAGAGAGGTTGCATCTCGGGGAAGATGTTTTCCCAGCCTGCCGTTCCGGACTAATCAAAGGGGCTCCTTGCCTGATCAGGGCCTCAGTCGCCAGGCTTGGGTTACTGGCAGCCGAATCTGTCTCTGATCACGCTAATCCCCATAACTCGTGTTGGGTCTCGGGAGCAGCGCCAGAGCCCACCAAAGACCGGTCCCCAAAGAGGGCCAAGGAATGAGACATAGCAAGGGGCAATGGGAGTGGGTGGGGGGTGGGCTTCCTGACTCTCTTTTCCAAACCTTTTGCTGCAGAAGCCCTTGCCTGCGTGTCTTGTTACCACCGTTGGCCACCACTGAGCCAAGAGGGAATTCTGGTATTTTCAATTACCATCTTGCAGACACGGCTGGGCTTTGAGGTCAGGGTCAGAGATGCCAGGCAAAAGGAGGCAGGAGGAAAAGAGGATGCAGCAGGCTGGAAGGAGCAGATGGAGATGGGGAGCTTAGCTGTGTTAACTATGCCACTGGTTTTCTCCCCAATCTCCTGCCCTCTCTGAACTTCTGCCAAACATTTGCATAAATTTTTTGGATTGGCGTGTTGTCACAAAGATTTTGAGGCATCACACAGCAATACATATGGAAACATACATAATTGTGTACCATCAAATCAGTTTTGACTTAAGATGACCCTTTCTGGCTTTCTCTAGGTAGGGGGTACTCAGAAGTGGTTGGTTGCCTCCTCTGTTGAAGTTTATAAAATCATGCGCGGTGTGGACAAAGTAGATAAGGAAAAACTGTTTTCCCTATCACATAACACTAGAACTAGGGGGCACTCCATGAAACTTTTGGGTGCTAGTTCTCAAACAAATAAGAGAAAGTACTTTTTCACCCAGAGGATCACTGGACTATGGAACTCCCTGCCAGAAGAAGTGGTGACAGATGTCAATCTTGACAGCTTTAAGAAAGGATTAGACAAGTTCATGGAGGATAAGGGTATCCATGGCTATAATTATGGATACCTAAGGACAACCTCCGGGTTGGCGAGATTGGTAGGATATCTCTCAATGCCATTCCAGGGAATCCTAAGCAGGTGAAGGCATCTGCTTGGGAATAATACCCTGAAGCAAATGGTGAGCCACTGTGTGAGACAGAATGCTAGACTGGATGGGCTCCTGTGGCCTGTTCCAGCAAGGCTGTTCTTATGTTCTGGCACTCTACCACTTGCCCAATGGCTACACAGGCTGGCTCTTCTTCCTAAAGCAGGGGTTGCCGAACTTTTTACACTGCAGGCCTGACCATGCCCCCTCCCGACATCTGAGCAGGCCGGTCACATGGTTCCCCCCCATCATAAACGCTGCTGTAAAATGCACCTGCACAGGTGCATTTACGTCTGTTGTAAACATGTCTCCTTCTGTTTCCAGTGTGGCAGCAGCAGTGGCATGGACCACAAGAAATGGTGTCAATGGCCGGGTCTGGCCCACAAGCCGTAGGTTGGCCACCCCTATCCTAAAGGCACAGTGTGGGAATCAAACCCCCCAGCCTCTGGCTCCACAACCTGCTGCTCATGAAACTGTCCACCTAGCATGGGGCTTCATAGCAAATATTCTCAAACTTATACAACCTATCCAATATTTTGGCAGGTTTGGCTCAAAATCCCACATTTTGGAGCACCGCACAAATATGAGTTGGAAAAAAATACACAGAAAAATACCAAAGCATTGTTTGCTTTCTGCAATTTTGTGCCATGAAGTCCAGACCCAAATTATACTAACCCCACGCACCCACCCACCCATCCATCCATCTAGCTATCTGGGATATTCTCTCACTCTTTCAGAATAAGGCTTTCAAAATAGATGAGACATTTAAGGAATAGCTTTATCAGCTCAATACCCCCATAGAGTTTGCATGGCTAAGCAGGGATTTGAACTTCATCAATCTATCTACTGCACCATGCTTAAAAATATTTTAAAAGAAAAAAAATCTTTTTTAAAAAAAGGTGTGTGTTTTGTGTTGTAAAAGCTGTGCATTTCTTTATTCTCTCACTCTCTTTGAACAAGCAATGTATTAGCCATTTGCAGGGGAATTTTTAAGGAATGCTGCACAAAAAGTTTCCCACCTGCAAACAAAACTGAGTATTAGTTCCCAACTCCATCCATGCGACCTAAATTGCTTGTGACTAAAAGATCCCAATCATTTCAATGGGACTACCCTAGTAGTTAAGACCCTGAGCTTGATGACCAGAAGGTTAGTTGGTCGAGACCCAAGTGCTTGCGCAGTAGAGTGAGAGCCCATCATCTGTCCCAGCTCCTACCAACCTAGTAGTTTGAAAAGAAAGAAATTGCAAGTAGATAAATAGGTACAGCTTTGGTGGGAAAGGTAACAGCATTCTGTGTGCTTTGTCATCTAGTCATCTGAAGTCACAGACAGCACTATCTGTTTGGCTGTAAATGAAGATGAGCAAGGACCACCTTAGAGACATGATGGGCTTTCAAGCTAGCTAGGCTTGACAATGAGTTTGGTCCTAAACAGAGAAGGTTAACTTATATACAGAGCACATAATGTGCAACGCAGGGCAGGATGAATCACAAGTTGGAATTAAAATTGCTGGGAGAAACATCAACAACTTGAGATATGCAGATGATACTACTTTTAATGGCAGAAAGTAAAGGAGACCGAAAGAAGCTCTTGCTTAGGTTGAAAGAAGAGAGTGAAAAAGCTGGCCTGAGACTCAACATCAAGAAAACCAAGTTAATGGCAACAGGCCATGTCAGTCACTAGAAAATAGATGGGGAAGAAGTAGAAGTAGTGACAGATTTCACATTCTTAGGATCCAAGATCACTGCAGATGGGGATTGCAGCTATGAGATAAAAAGGCAACTTATTCTTGAGAGTGAAGCTATGAGAAACCTGGGGAACATAGTCAAAAGGAGATAGATCACCTTGCAAACAAAAGTCCACATAGTCAAAACAATGGTATTCCCAGTAGTAATGTATGGTTGTGAGAGCTGGACAATAAGGAAAGCTGAGCACAGAAGAATAGATGCCTTTGAAATGTGATGTTGGAGGAGAGTCTTGAGAGTCCCCTGGACAGCGAAGAGAACAAATAGGTCGATCTTAGAAGAAATCAACCCTGACTGTTCATTGGAGGGACAAATAGTGAAGATGAAGCTAAAATACTTTGGACATCAAATGAGAAGCGAGGTTTCACTTGAGAAGGCCTTGATGTTGGGAAAGGTGGAGGGCAAAAGAAGAAGGGGGTGACCAAAGATGAGATGGTTAGATGGCATTGTTGATGCAATGGGCACAGAGTTGGGCGGGTTGAGGAGGATGGTGGAGGACAGAGGTGCCTGGTGGGCAATGGTCCATGGGGTCGCAAAGGGTCGGAATCGACTATGCAACTGACCAACAATGAGGCCATGATTATCATCTGTGAGGGTCATGGGTGGTGCAAAGCTCCCCAAGACTGTTTTCAGAAGTCTGGTACCCCAAAGGAACTCTCTCAATTGTAAATTGGTGTTGCTTTTCCTCCTTAGGTGAGGGTGACTTCTCCAACACCCCCAAATTCAAAACAGAATGTGAATATCCAAACACCTCCCACTTGTTTATTTTTAAAAATGATTTTTTTGGACACTTGCGGGGTCAAGTTTAGTGGGTTATGCTGTGTTGAATGGCGAGAAAATTTGCAACCCAAATTCTACCGAAGCTGATCTTCGAAGTAAAAAATTCTCCCAGTTCCTTATCCGTTCGCCCTCTCTTCTCTCCATCGTCTTCTTTCCCCTCAAGCACCATGCAGGATTTTCCCTCTTCTTTCTTTTCCATTCTTCTCTCCCCCCCCTTTTTTTTGTCTCCACCGCTTCCTTTTCAGGCCGCTAATGAGGGACATCAAGACTGCCAGGTGGTGAGGAAAGCCTGCGAAAGAATCCTGTCTCTAATTATGGGAGAATTAGTGAGTCGACAGTTACTGTTTGGGGATAATGAATTGGCACATTAAGAAAGGCATCATAGAGAGAGAGGCTGGAAGCTGGAGATCCCTTGCCATTATAAGGCTGGGCTGGGCCGGAGTCTGGCGGGGGGGGGGGGGGGGGGGAGGAAGACGTAGTGGAGATCATGAAAGAACAGAGGGCTGGGGATTCCATATTCCTAACACCATGCCGTAACCCAGGGATTCTCAACCTGCGGCTCACAGGCCAGATACAGACTGTGGCACCATTTCATGTGGGCACCCCACCGCCTCCACCACAGGACAGCATGGGCTTGATGAATTGGCATTGGGGGCCAGATCCAGCCCACTGGTAGTAGTTTGGCCACCCCTGCTTTAGTCAATGTCCAAGCTTCGACTTCATATAGCAACACTGGGAATACGTAACAGCTCACTATTTGATCTTTGTAGTAAGAGTCAGCTCTCTGCTGCATAACAAATGTCGCATTAAGGGAATTTTAAAAGGATTTGCATTCGTGCTACAGAGGGTTGGATCCACATTTTATTTGCATCATCATCAGCAAAAAATAAATAAGTCCCACCCAGAATACATTCACTGATGGACAGGTAAGAGATAAGATGTCCTATGATGAGGTAACATAGAACCTGAGCACTGAAGAACCCCCACACACCCAAGCTTTCTCTCATCCTTCTTGTCTACTTATTACTTATATCCTTACTTACTGTTTGGTAATGTCCAGGCAGATGTATTTGAGAAGCTCAGAAGCCCTGCTTAAGGATGATAATCATCTGTTATAAGCTACTTTGATAAACCTCCCTTTCTGGTTAGATGAAGGCTATGCTAATCTGTCAGTGGATTTTCTGTGTGGTTGCAGAAAAAAACACATAAATCTCTGTATGTCTCTATTTCTCTTCTTTCCTATCCATCAGGAATGACAAAATGGCAACCAGGAAGGGAAAAGGAAAAGTTTCCCATGCTCAAAAGCCAGTTGTATCTGACTCTAGGGTTCAGTGCTCATCTCTGTTTCAAAGCCGAAGAGCCAGCGCTGTCTGCTTCTGCAGATGTTTCCGTGGTCATGTGGCAGGTGTGACTAGACACCAAAGTGCACAGAACACTGTTTACCTTCCCATTGAAGTGGTCCCTATCGACAGAAACAGGATCTCCTGCAGGACTCGGGAATCGAACAGCTGACCTCATGCCTTCCAGTCAGCATCTTAGCCCCTTGAGCCACTGCAGTCCCGATGACATAAATTAAACTGCTCCAACTATTAAAATTACAACCAATTATTTCAAAAAACAGGTGGGGGGAGTCACACACCAGTTTTAAAGAAAAAAAGAAAGGCATAGTAAGTCTGGCTGAAAACTCTCTCCTCAGGTCAACAAATGGAACTTGTCTAGTTTGTAGAAGAAAATTAGAGAAGGGGGTTGTTGTGTATGTAACTTAAATAGTGCTTTAAATAGTTTGTAATTATTGTTGCGGGATTGGGGTGATCTTCCATTTTGTCTTCTTCATGGTACTAAGCTATCACGGGATTTGCATTCCCGCCCTTTCTAACGAGATGCGCGAAGTCTTCCCAGTCTCCGTTTACCCCACGATCACCCCACTTCTCTCCCAACCAATCCTGTTGTTTCCCGCCCAAATGTATCCATTGTATATTGTATATAAAGCACTGCTGAGCCATTGCTGTTCATGTGCGGTTTGCTTACAATAAAGTTGTGTTTGGCCGTGTTATGCTGGCTGCTTCTCTTCAATTCCCGAACATCAAATTGGCGACGAAGGTGGGATATGGCTTCCCACAAATCTTCCATTGATCCCTTCGATGTGGCCACGCCGGAGAGATGGAACCTTTACGAACGCCAGTTTCGCCACGCCATGGCGGCCGAAGGCATCATTGACAAAGGCCAGAAGAGGTCCTGCTTCCTCTCCAAGTGTGGCCTGGCCACTCTGGAACTCGCCATCCACCTGATGATGCCCCGGGACATCAATGCAGTTCCCCTTGCAGACATCCTTGCAGCTCTCCGGAACCACTTCCAGCCCACAGTGTCCATTTTCCTGGCATGGGTGGCATTCCACAAGCGTGACCAATGCCCTGGGGAATCCGTAGTAGACTATACCACTGCGCTGAGATTGGCTGCTGCCCCATGCCAGTGGGACAACTTGGAAGAGGTGCTCCGTGACTGCCTGCTTGCTGGCCTGAGGGACGAGGAGATGCAATGCCGGCTCATGACCAGGGACGTCCTCACGTTCAAGTCGGTCCTGAGAGAGGCATTGGCATCCGAGGCAGCGCAGTCCAGCATCAAATCCTTCAAGTACCGGCCTGTCGCCTCCAGAGGTTCAGAGTCTGCCATGCAGGCCCACCACTGCTCATTGCCCAGCTCCTCTTCATCTTCTCCATCGCCGGCATCTATGTCCACATAGGGGTCTGGGTCCAGCGACGAGGGAGGTGACATCCGGAAGGTTCGGAAAATGAAGGCAGATAAGCACACCATCAAGAGGACCCAGCAGAGGTGCAATGGCTGTGGAGGAAGGCACGACCGCCGAAAGTGTCCGTTCAAAAATGCCAACTGCCACCACTGTGGAAAAAGGAACCACATTGCAAAAGTCTGCCAGCAGCGCAAGAAGCAGTCTCCGAACTGAGGTGAAAGGGAGTGTCCATCTCTAAAATTTCTGCTGCGGAGCTGCTCATCAGCCATGTCTCCAGTGTGCCCCATTGCTTCTTTGTGGAGGTCCAGCTGCAAGGCGTTCTGGTCAAGATGGAGGTGGATTCAGGTACATCCTATTCTATCTTGAGCCAGAAGAAGTTCCTGTGGATTCCCCCCTAATTCACGCCCATGCAGGGTTGCCAGAGCCCATGCAGGGTTGCCCATGCAGGGTTGCCAGATCCTAGTTCTGGGGGTGGGGGATTTTTGCAGTAAAGTTCAAGAACATTGCAACGAGCCTACCTCTCGTAGTGGTCAAACAGGGCACAAACTGTTTACTTGGGATGCAATGGTTTGAACCACTAGGCATTAGACTGTCTGGCATCAACACCGTCCAATCTAACCCGGTGCAGGATGTTTGTAACACGCACCCAGCTGTCTTCAGAAAGGGACTTTGAAACTATGTAGGGCACCCCTTTTCTTTCGACCTTGACCTGGCCGTGCAGTCTATTCATCTCAAGCCTCGCCATTTGCCGTTTGCACTAAAGGACAAGATTGAGGCTGAGCTGGACAAGCTTGTGGGTCAGGGTATATTGGTTCCCATGGACTCCGTAGAATGGGAGATGCCAATAGTGACTGCTATTAAATCTAACAGGGAGGTCAGGGTTTGTGCTGCTTACAAATGTATGATTAACAAGGCCATCAGGCCTAATGCATATCCGGTGCCGGTAGTGAGCCACTTATTGGCTGCCTTACATGGGGGAAAGTGCTATGCCAAGTTGGATTTGGCAGAAGCCTATCAGCAGCTTTCAGTTACACCCACTGCTGCTGCGGCTTAGACAATCATTACACACAAGGGAACCTTTAATGTGACTCACCTACAGTTTGGGGTAAATGCAGCTCCCGGCATTTTTCAATCGCTGGTTGAACGTCTGTTAAAGAGTCACCCTGGGGTCCTCCCCTACTTTGATGATGTGCTTATTACTGCAGGGAGCGAAGCTTGCAAAAAAAGGTTGGGCCTTTGCAGGTTTTCGAGAATGCTGGGTTATGTCTTAGAAAAGACAAATGTGTTTTCCATGCAAGGGAGGTAGAGTTCCTGGGGTTTAAGGTAACTCCTGAGGGAATTAAGCCCTCCAATTCTAAGGTTGCTGCTGTATGCGATGCCCCCCAACCAACTGCCAAGCCTGAGCTGCAATCGTTCCTGGGCCTGCTTATCTTTTATAACTCCTTCCTGTCCAGGAAGGCATCCGTAGCGGAGCCACTGCATCGCTTACTTTAAAAAGATGCAGTTTGGCAGTGGGGGCAAAGTCAGAAATGAGCATTCTGTGAGTTAAAAGAGCTTCTCTCTTCTGAAGCAGTCTTAACTCACTTCGATCCAAAGAAACCTGCTGTCCTTGTGTGTGATGCTTCACCAGTGGGGGTGGGGACTGTCCTCTGTCACTCCCTCGAAAATGGGAAGGAAGCCTCGATTGCATTCTATTTTAGATCCCTGTCTAAAGCTGAGCGCAACTATGCCCAGACTGACAGGGAAGCTCTGGCCATAGTTGCTGCAACAAAGAAGTTCCACGACTTCTTGTATGGCAGGTAATTCACAATTGTGATTGACCATAAACCGTTGTTAGGGATTTTTGTTACTTTGACGCCCACTCCGCAAATATTGTTCCCACGCATGTTACGTTGGGCTATTTTCTTGAATTCCTATCAGTTCATTCTGATTCACCGCCCAGGAAAGGACATCAGCCACACTGACGCTCTGTTACCGGACCTGGGGGAACCCCACTGTGAGGTCAAACAAGATCATCAGGTGCTGATGATCGAATCTCTTCGAGAGTCAACTCCTCTGTACCTTCTGTTGATTCATAATGGGCCTAATCTAACTGTTTTGCATTGTGCCTTTGGACAGAGCCAAGGTGTCTGCAAAAAACAAACTTTTGCCACAGGTGATTTCTTGGGTCAGGAAAGGGTGGCCACCAACTCCTCCTGCTGAGGAGTTCAAAGCATTCTTTAGGAAGCGGTTCGAGCTTTCACTCAAAAGAGGTTGTTTACTGTGGAGCCAAAGGGTGGTCATTCCTGTGGTGTTATGCTCCAAGTTACTCAGGCTCCTACACATTAGCCACCCAGGAATTGTACCCTCCAAGGCTTTGGCTCGGAGCTATTTTTGGTGGTCCCAGGTAGACCAAGACATTGAACAATTGGTGGGCACCTGCCAAAGTTGCCAGCATTCTCGACCTGAAGAGTCCCGACTTCCCTCCCGGGAATGGGACACTGCCCATGGACCCTGGTCATGAATACACATTGATTTCATTGGTCTGTTCCGAGGCACACTCTTCTTATTGGGCATTGACTCATTTTCAAAATGGTTGGAGGTTATTCTTATGCCCAGTACCTCCTCAGCTGTCACCATTAAACAGCTTCAAAGGCTGTTCAGCTGTTTTGGACTGCCGGACATACTCATGTCCGACAACGCCACAACTTTCACCTCTTCCGAATTCCATGCATTCCTCAATAGGAATGCTATTTGGCATGTAACGTCTACCACATTCCACCCTGCTACCAATGGTCAGGTGGAGAGTCAAGTCCGCACTACGAAAGAGGCTCTTCGCTGCATGAGTTAGGGACACATTGATTTGCAGCTTTGCCAATTCCTCCTTTGCTATCAGACAACCCACCTGGCCTCAAGGCTATCTCCAGCCAAGCTCTTAATGTGCAGGAGACCGGTCTCTCTGTTCAACCGATTGGATCCTTCCAGGATAGAGGATAAGGGTGTTAATGTGGAAATTCCTCACAAAAAGGTCTTCTCAGCTGGAGATCCAGTGTACTGTCGGAACTATGTGGCCGCAGGACCAGCATGGGTTCCAGGGATTGTGGTGGAACAAACAGGACCAGTGTCCTACCAGGTTAAAACAGGTACTGGTTTGTTATGGCGGCGACACGCCGACCAGCTCAGACATAGGGTTACGGAGTTTCAAGATGTACACAGCTTGGATCTCAAAGGTGTACTGGGTGTGAGCGTAAAAAAGGTTGCCCAACCATTACAGTCTCATATAGAGGAATATAGACCTCCAAGTAGACAAGGATGAAGCCATATAGAATTTTATAAACAGCATGGAATAGAAGAAATAGGAAATGCATGAGGCTGCATTCTGTTTACATGGGTTACGCATGCATAGAGGGCTCCCCAGTGAGCCACCAGAAATGAAAACCAAAGAACTTGGGGGGCATCTTAAAGACTACTAACTTGTACTGAGGATCAGGTCTCACAGCTTTCTTGTCCAGACACATGTCATGCAGTGAAATACCAAGCCAAAGATGTATGAAAACGGATGCACGTTAAAACATGTCCATTCTTAAGTTGTCTCACAACTTTCTGTTTCTTTTGCATTGGGAGACTCCACACAGCTAGTAAAGGCAAAGGCAAAGGTAGAGGTAAAAGCAAAGGTAGAGGTAAAGGTAAACGTTACCCTTGCTAGAAAGCCAGTTGTATCCGACTCTAGGGTTCAGTGTTCATCTCTGTTTATAGCCAAAGAACAGGCGCTATCTGCATCTGCAGATGTTTCCGTGGACACGTGGCAGGCATGTCTCAACACAGAACACTGTTTACCTTCCCACCGAAGTGGTCCCTATTTAGGTAAAGGTCACCCTTGCTCGAAAGCCAGTCATATCCACATATTTCCGTGGCCATGTGGCAGGCGTGACTAGACACCGGAGTGCACAGAGCACTGTCTACCTTCCCACCCAAGTGGTCCCTATTGATCTACTTTCAATTTCTTGCTTTCAAACTAGTATGTTGACAGGAGCTGAGACAGAGGCAGGCGCTCATTCCATCCTGCAGTACTCAGGAATCGAATTGGCTTCCAGTCTGCATCTTAGCCACTTGAGCCACTTCCATGCAGTACCCTGGAATTAAACTCCAACTTTCCAGTCTTCGAGTTCAGTATCTTAACCACTTGAGCCACGGCTACTCTTTTGTAAATTAGAAAAGCGGAAATTCAGCAAGCAGAGGTGGAGCATAACCTTACCGGCCTGATTGGTGGTGATGTTGACTGAGGAAAACTGGGGCGAGAAGGGGCTCTGGTCGGTGACCCCATTCACAGCTTGGATCTCGAAGGTGTACTGGGTGTGAGCCAGGAGGTCGCTGATGTAGACCCGGGGCTCGGTCAGTCCCAGCTGGCGTGGCGCAAACTGTACGTTGTCCCCACAGCGGGTACAGGCCCCGCGGCCTGATCCGCAGCTCTTGCATATGATGTTGTAGACTAGGTCCTCGCGGCCACCAGAGTCCCGGGGTGGGCTCCACTCCAGCATCAGAGAAGTCTCGTTCACGTTGGAGATAACTGTCTGTGGAGCTGACGGGATAGCTGTGGAAAGTAGAAGATAGGAAGGTGAAATGGCAGGAAAGCAGAGGTTCTCTCCTATTTTAGATGGCTTTCTAGGTCATTATTTAGGATATGTTCTTCCTGGCCAGTTCTTAGGTAAAGGTAAAAGTCGCCCTTGCTCGAAAGCCAGTCATATCCAGACATGAAAAGAGCCTCATTTGGGGGTTCCCTGAGTGGAGTTTATTTCACAAAAATCCTTTTAACCCAGAATAATTTCTGACACGAAATTATTATTAATAGGGAAGAACCAACTCTCAAGAACTTCCCTAATTGTCCTGCTTTTCCTTGAAGTCACTGCTACTATCTTTTCAAGAGAACGAGGACTTGCTGATGAGAAGATTCTATGCTCTATGGACTCCATTTATGCCAAGGCTCTTTAACACTGCGAAGTGTTGCTGATTTTGTGGTGACCCTTGCTGTTCAAAATCCTATAGGTGTTTGTGTGAGGTCTGTGTAACTTGTTGTGGCTCACTGAAGCTAATTGCTAAGATACTATAGAGCAGTGGTGGCGAACCTATGACACATGTGGCAGAGGTGGCACTCAGAGCCCTCTCTGAGGGCACGTGCACCGTCACCCTAGCACAGAGTTTGCCCCACCCCTCTGCCCAGCAGCCCAATGGGAGCATTTCCTCCCTCCCCCCAGCAAATTGTGAGTTTGATACTTGGTGTCAAAAAGGTTCACCATAACTGCCCTAGAGCCTCCTGGTTGTGTGACTGATTGAGCTCTGAGACGTTCAGTCTTTACAGAGCTGGATGGATGGGTTTGAAAGGCGTAGGACAACTACATTCTTATACAGTGGAACCTCATACAACAATCGCCCCATATAGCAATGAAATCGCATAACAATTAGGTTTTTTGGGGAAATGGCATCACGCATAACAATTTTCCATATGGAAAAAAAAATTCAACAATTTTTCAATGGGAAAAACTACTTAGCAAAAAAAATCATTGTACAATGCATCCCATAGGAAAAAATGCTATACGATGCATGTATCGTATAGCAATTGTTTCGTACAACAACAAGCCCCGTGGAACAGATTAAAATCATTGCATGAGGTACCACTGTACTTATACTCCATACTTATACACAAATACACACATACAGGTCATCCCTGTATCTGTGGGGGATACATTCCAAAACATACCATGGATACCTGAAAACATGGATAACAGCAAACCCTATATTTACAGTTCAGACAGTGGCCTCTAGTGGTCAGCTCTGGTAATATGCCATACATATTATGAATTTCAGGGATTTTTTTCATGAATATTTTTTTTGAACCATGGATAACTGAAACAGCAGATACTGAACCCATTGATATAGGTGCCGACCTGTATACATAATATTGGGGTATGAGGCTTTCATATTCTTTTGCGATAGCTCCCAGAATTTACCATGAATTCTTCCAGCCAGAATTCTGGTAGTTGAGACAAAAAAAAACCTAACCTAAGTCATCAAAGGAGTTTTGCGACTAACACTTGTGCCTTGTCAAGTTACCCTCTGAAGCCACTATTTCCCTGAAGGTGCGGGGGCTGGGGCGGGGATAGATGGGGGATACCTAATTCCATGTGAGCTGCAAGAGATTAGAACAGGAGTTCTCAACTTTTTTAAGACGGGGGCCAGGTCACGCTATCTCAGACAGCCATTTTGCCCTTCCTCCCCCACATGGCACTTCCTGGTGTGGTTGAGGTGGTGGTGGGGCACATGCTATGGCACCATGGGCCACATCCGGACTATGGGCCACAGGTTGAGAATCCCTGGATTAGAGAACTGCTAATCTCTTTGCTCACTATGCTCTGTAAAGAATGCCTTTTAAAAAAACCCAACAACTACAATTTCTCTATACACATCTATAGGAAAACCATGGATGGAGTCCTTCCCATACTGTGGGAAGAGTACCTCCCAGTTTAGACATTTGCCCCTCCTTTAGAAAATGGATTGAAATGTCCTCTTAGCTTTGTCCCATCCCCCTGTGGAACCAACGTACTAGTACATGGCATGTCCACAGGATCAGAGTCCGCCCGGTAGTAGCTGTTGCGACAGACACAGTTGGTAGCTCCTTCCGACGTGGTCCGGCTGTTGATGGGGCAATGGACACAACCTTCATCCCCCTGGATGGCTTTGAACATCCCAGATGGACAGCCTGGAAGAGAAGAAGGGAGGGGGGAAAATCAGAGATAAAGTAATTTTTACAGACATGGAGGCTGGAGAAGAAGGGAAGAACTTGAGATTTGGACATCCTTGCAAGCTCTTAGAGAAGGTTACTCAGGAGGCATCCAGGTTCTTTTTTGAACCAGTTAGTACCTCCATTTCAAGGGGTTAATTCTCTTTTTGAAGGTGTCCATGTTTGGAGACCCCCTGTCTGGCCAGGTTATCCTGCTATTGTAATAGAGCAGACCCTACTGCCAGCGACTCAATGCCGAGCATCAGGCAGCGGTTAACTAACCTGATAATCCTGAGGACTAGTGGCCTTGGCAAAGTCCACAGGGAAGGGTGATGGTCTCCAAGTGAATTAAATCCCACTTGAATCCATTGTGATATAGAGCAGCAGCTTCATCCATCCTGGCCTGAGGCCGAGGAGGACTTTGTGTGCCAAAAGAGTTCAGGAACAGAAAGTGACTCATGTAACTGGATCAGTGGTATGGGTGCCACACTGCGATGTGGAAGGCAGATGATCGGCTACTGCATTATATTCTCAGGACAGTCTTCATGGCTGATCATCATGAGGATCAGCAATACAGTAAAACCTCGGGTTATGATGGAGGTCCATTCCAACAGCCTCCATTGTAACCTGAAAAAATTGCAAACCAAAACATCCATAGGGATGCATTGGAAAAAAAGAACAGTCCTGAATTGATTGTTGTAGACCGAAAGAAATACATTACAATTTTGTAAACCGGGATGGCATTTCCATAGGACTTGCTGTTGTAAACCGCATCAAACTTAAACCGAGGTAGTTATAACACAGGGTTTTACTTATTTGGATTTGGATATGGCAGAAGAAGAAGAATTGGAGACCACTTGAAAGTTTTTTTTAAAAAAACCAAAATAGGGAAATCCAGGCTGCAGCACCTGAACAATGAGCAAAATTCAAGAGCAGACCCGGTGGCAGGCAAAGCTAGTCAACTGGCCAGAGCCTTTAACACTTGACAGAGAAACACTGTAATTTGGTTTGAATTATTAACAAGATTCTAACCTTGCATCTGTCAATATGAATTAATAATAACAATAATTAAGTGCCGTCGAGTCAATTTCAAGCCATCCGGGGCCTCCCGGAGTAGTCGAGGATGAAAGCATCCAGAGGTAGTTTCCCCAGTCCCTCTGTTTTGGTGATGCTCTGAGACTGCACAACTAGCCCAAGGCCACAAGGTGACATACTCTATTCCATAGATATGTGTATGATATTGTTATGTTTTTGTTAAATTTAGAACTACTGTACTTTATTTGTTCTTTATTGATATGCTGTTCATGAACTGACTATTTCATTGCACAGCTACCTTTACTGTATTGTTATTTTTGTTCTTTTGTATTGTATTGATATGTTGTTGCCGCCTTGAGTCAGCCTTGGCTGAGAAAGGCGGGGTATAAATTAATTTTTTTATTATTATTATTATTATTATTATTATTATTATTATTATTATTATTATTATTATTATTATTATTATTATTATTATTATTGTTGTTGTTGTTGTTGTTGTTGTTGTTGTTGTTGTTGTTGTTGTTGTTGTTGTTGTTTATTCTATTTTACTTCATTGTACTTATGATATGCTTTGTATGTATATGGAACTGCATTGTATTAATTGTAATTTGGATTTATATTGTTTTTTATTTTTGTATATTATATATTGTGTTACTATTGTACTGTTGGTTTAATATGTTGGGAACCGCTTTGAGTAGTCTTCGGGCCAAAAAAAGCGGTATATAAATAAAAATGATATGATATGATATAGAGTAAGGACCCCTTCCCATCCACACTAGCTGATCTTGGCTTGCCCCTGTCACTGGGGGCAGAGTAAGGGGAGGGGAGATTCAAACACCCAACCAGGGGCTGTGCAGCATGGTTCTCCAAACCGTGGAGCAGATAGTGCCAAAAATGTACAGTATACACATTTTAAGAGATGTTAGCTATGTCTTAATTTTCAAAGTTGAATTTATTCATTCATTTATTTATTTATTATTTACATTTGTATCGCCGCCCCCTACCCAAAGTGACTCCGGGCGGCTCACAAGTAAGGACATAAAAACATAAAAACATCACAATAAAATCATTTAAAACCATCCCCATTAAAATCCCACCCACCCCATCTGAATTACATTAGCAATGTGGAGCATGACGTTGGGCCAAAAGAATGAATGCTGGCGTCACCATTTGACAGGCTGGAGGTAAAAAAAAATGGCGGAAGTAGGCTTGTCATTCAAGGAGTGCAGGACCATTTTTGAAGTGGCTCAAGTGGCTAAGACGCTGACTGGGATGCGGAAGGTCAGCAGTTCAATTCGTGAGTACTGCAGAATGGAATGAGCTCCCAGGCATCTGTCCCAGCTCCTGTCAACCTAGCAGTTCGAAAGCAAGAAATTGCAAATAGATAAATTAGGTGCAACTTCGGTGGGAAGGTAACAGCGTTCCATTTGTTCCGGTGTCCAGTCATGCCTGCCACATGACCACGGAAACGACTGCAGAAGCAGACAGCGCTGGCTCTTCAGCTTTGAAACAGAGATGAGCACTGAACCCTAAAGTCGGATACGACTGGCTTTCGAGCAAGGGGAAACCTTACTTTTTTTGAAATCCGACAATGTTGTAGAAGTACAATGGCAATGGAGACACGAGTGTGCAACAGAGACTGCAACATGCCTAACAATTGCACGCAATAATGATACGTTTGAGACACATGGTCCCATGTCTGACTCGAAAGCCAGTCGTAATCCGACTCTAGGGTTCAGTGCTCATCTCTGTTTATAGCCGAAGAGCCAGTGCTGTCTGCATTTGCAGACATTTCCATGGACATGCGGCAGGCATGCCTCGATACCGTAGTGCATGAAATGCTGTTTACCTTCCCACCGAAGTGATCTCTATTTATCTACTTGCAATTTCTTGCTTTCGAACTGCTAGGTTGGCAGGGGCTGGGACAGAGACGGGCGCTCCCTCCGCCATGCACTACTGGGGTTTTGAACTGCTGGCCTTCTGCCTCCCAGTCAGGGTCTTAGCCACTTGAGCCACTGCAGTCCTTCACCTTATGCAGCATCAGAGTTTGGAGTTTTCCATGACGCTATTTCACACACTTGAGCATCCCAAAAGATCTGGCACTGCCCTATTCTTCCCTTATTTCTCTCCCTCCCTCCCTCTTTTGGAGAACTGGGCCCCTTTTTGACCCATGTCTGGAGAAGAGTCCACTTTCTGTGTAATTTGACCCTCAGCTTCTTCCCTTGATAATGGAGGCAGTCCCAGTAATAGCGTTCAATTTACCTCATTTGTATCTCCTCACCAGCCCCCTCCGGACTTCCACAATCCCAAGACTTCCAATGAACAAGACCAAAGATGGGGTTTCCCATCCCAATTGTCCTCCTCCGCCTTTTGGCAGGAACAGCTGCCATGTAAAGATGAGATCCATAGGCCCATAATTCACCCGAGCCCTCCCTTCTTACACACAAGACTCGTCCTCCCCAGACAGAAACTCAGGGGGGGGTTGTGTGCCACAACAGCTGCACATTCACCCCTCTCTTGGCTCTACACTCACACACCCACAGCTTGTCTTTCTCCCAATTCTGGTTGCAAATATTTGCCTCATAACATGCACTGGAACCAGTCCATCCATGGAGATTAGACACCTACCACGGGTTCCAGGGCAAACAATTGCCAACTTCAAGGGACTGCTCACTTTTCTGCCCTTCACCCCAGGCTTCCATGGGAGGGGGGGGGGGAATCTTATAGGCTGTCCTGATCCTCAAAAAACAAACAAACTGATCCTCAAAAAAAAGACTGCCCCCCAAGAAATAAAACAGGACAAGACTTTATACTAGGGCAGGGGTTCTCAACCTGTGGCCCATGGATCAGATGTGGCCCACAGCACCATTGCATATGGCTCCCCACCTCCTCTATCACACCAGGAAGTGCCATGTGGTGGAGGAAGGGCAAAATGGCTGTCTGGCCAGACCTGGCCCATGGCACCATTCCATCCGTCCCATTGCCACCACCGCCACATCCAGAAGTGGAAGTGGACGCATTTACGTCAGCTGTAAAATGCGCCCACACATGAGTAAATTCAACCACTGCTGTCATAAACATGGAAGTGGGCACATTTACGACAGACATAAATGCACCCACTTTCGCTTCCAGAGGTGGTCCGGCCAGCTCAGCTGTCCGGGGTCTGTGGTCAGGCCCACAGGAAAGAAAAAAAGGTTGGCCACCCCTGCTCCAGAGGGTGGTGCTCAACTTTATTTACAGCCAAAGATTCAGCCCTGTTTGTGGTCATGTGGCAGGTATGATTAGATGCCGGAACACACAAAACACTACTACCTTTCCTGTGAAAGCAGTACTGTACCTATTTATCTACTTGCAATTTCTTGCTTTCATACTGCTAGGTTGTCCAAAATAGGGACAGACAACAGGAGTCCATTCCATCACGCAGCACTTGGGTCTCCAACGTCTGACCTTCCGGTTGTCATACTTAGTGTCTTAACCCTTAAGTCACCTTAGCTTGCCATCTGTTTAATACCACTGTAAATGAGCTGTAAATGCTAAGGCTGCAATATTTACCAAGAATGAGCTAGTATGTAGCATAGGTAAAGGTTGCCCTTATTCAAAAGCCAGTTGCATCCGACTCTAGGGTTCAGTGCTAACCTCTTATAGCCAAAGAGCCAGCCCTGTCTGTGCTTGCAGATGTTTCCATGGACATGATGCAGGCATGCCTCAACACCTGAATGCTGTTTTGCCTTCCCACTGAAGTGGTCCCTATTTATCTACTTGCAATTTCTTGCTTTAGAACTGCTAGGTTGGCAGGAGCTGGGACAGAGTTGGGAGCTCATTCTGTCATGCAGTAGTGAACTGCTGACCTGCTGACTCCCAGCCAACATATTATTATTATTATTATTATTATTATTATTATTATTATTATTATTATTATTATTATTATTATTATTATTAATAATAATAATAATAATAATAATAATAATAATAATAATAATAATAATAATAATAATAATAATAATAACAACAATAATAACAACAATAATAACAACAATAATAACAATAATTTGGACTTGTATGCTGCCCACTTGCAGATGCAACTCAGGGCGGCTAACAACATTATCACATCCATCCAATCTATACCTATAAAGCAAAGGTCTGTCCGTACGTATGCGGAATACGTATCCACACCCCTGGAGCAAATCCCATTATACTAGGCACACATGTACCTATCACAACTGGGGTCAGCACTGCAAGGGTCCCGAGGCTGAGGGTGGGGCCTGTGCCCCACAAATTGTACAAAATGGAGCAAGTACAAGTCCCAGCGCCCCCTGTGGCATGTCCCTAGATAAATAGGGACCACTTTGGTGGGAAGGTAAACAGTGTTCCATGTGCTCTGGTGTCTAGTCATGTCTGCCAAATGACCATGGAAATGTCTGCAAAAGGAGACAGCACTGGCTCTTTGATTTTGAAACAGAGATGAGCACTGAACCCTAGAGTTGGATATGACTGGCTTTCGAGCAAGGGTGACCTTTACATTTACTATGTCATTTCAAAACCTGAATCCCACCAGCCAACACGCTGCAACTTTGCACACTTTTGCTCAGGCTGCTAGGAGTGACATTTCAAAATCAATAGTGGAGAGAAAGACTGTGCATTTCCATTCCTTTCCTCCCCATAAAACCCTCCAATTTCTCCGATTAGACCTCTCTCGCTGGCCTGTTTTATTCCCCAGTTGACATCTCCTAGTCCTTGCCAAGAAAATTTTAAATTATGGAGCAGAGGAGATGTATGAAAAAGCCACATATTTTAGGGATGAGACTAATAGATTCCCAAAAGGAAGGGGGAAAAGCAGATGGAAACAGTTTTTAATATTCATCCTTAGATCTCAAAACCAATCTAGCAGTTCTTGCAACAATCTAGCAGTTTTGCATGTGGGTGAAGGCACGTATCTAGATGTACAGACAGAACATACATCACATGCTTGCATTGGTAAGTGCCGTTTATGGAGCCATCTTGTTCAAAACTGGGGAAAATTGTGGATTTTTTTGAAACCTGTAACTCTCAGATTCTTCCAGCCAGAAGGACCAGTTTAAGAATTCTAGCAATCGCGATGTAAAGTTGGCAGATTATATTTGTTTGATTTGCATTTGTACACCACCTTCCTGGAGCGAAGATAGTTGTATCTTTGAACCACAATCAGGCATACCCTGGAAACGGCAGCACAAGGTTGCCGGCTAACCTTTCTTAGGCAAAGAGAACTGCAGAATGAACCCACCCAAAGGCGACTTTGTTTTGGCAGTTTGCTGTGGCGGCCTCAGTGGTTAAGAAGCTCGCCTTGTTAGCTGGAAGGCTGGCAAGTCGGTGGTTCAAGACTCAAGTACTGCATGATGGATTTTTGCGCCCGTCTCTGTCCTAGCTCTTGGGGACATGAAAGGAGCCTCATTTGGGCATGCCCGGAGCGAAGTTTCTTCCGCAAAAATCATTTCAACCAGGAATAATTTCTGACATGAAATTACTATTCTACATCTGGCCTAGACACAGAAGAAGAAGACCACCCTCTTAATCTACGCTTCCAGCCTGGATCGGCATGCTACTATATTTGCATTTGGATGTCTAAATTTGTGTTGCAAGCTTCTAATAAAACATGTATATGAGCCTTGTATTTAAGGGCAGTGAAAGATCCATTTATTCCTCAAAACTGAGGTTAAAAATGCATGAGAATAGGGAAAATTGCTTGCTAAACCCGCATCTGCAAAGCTAAAACAGCCCACCAGAATACATATATTAGAATAAATGGAGATAAAAATGTGAACAGATGTCAATGTTGATTTAAAAATACACACACGCACACCGATGTTAAGGGAAGATAGGATGGATTTCACACTGGGAAGTAAGAGGAACCAAAATTGACAGATTTGCTGAACCCTACCTTGTACTGCTAAATAGGAACAGCTGGAAATTTGTTACAATAAGGTAAGTTAAAGGAAGCCTCTTGATATTTGTAAATGTTGATGGGAAGACAGAGGAAGGGAGGCAAAGAGATTTTACCAGTGTGTTTGTAACAGAATAAAATTTAACTGTGTATGGAATAAGATAGCTCTACTATTACAAGTCTCGGGGTTGCTCATAGTCCCTATTTAGTCAACAAAAGTCAACAAAAGCGAAGAAATCTCAATAATTCAGCAAAAATTTTCAGTGGGAGATACCATTAATTTCAGATTTAATAAAAATGAAATCACAGGGGCAGATAAAGGATGGGCAGTATAGAGAAGTAGAGGCTTCCTGAATTGCCCTTTTAGGTAGGAATCAGAAGTGATCTTAGCTTTCCCAATGGCTCAGCACTGAGCTTGGAGAATGGAAGGACGGGGTTCGATACTTGAGAGCTGCACGATGGGGGATATGAAAGGAGCCTCATTCGGGTGCCCCCTGCAAAATTCCTTTCAACCCAGAGTAATCTCTGACATGAAGCACACACACAGAAGTAATATTGCCTTTTAAAGGGTCTCTCACCTACTCCTTTCCCTGTGGCTGCCTAAAGAAGCCATTTTGCTCCATGGTCAGATAGCCAAGTTTGGGTGGCTAGTTGAAGGAGCAGAAGAGACAGAATACTGAGCTTTGTAACCTGCTTCTGCTCTGGCCTGAAACACATATTTCCTGCCAACAATATTCAGCCCATGACTTTGCTATTTATGTTTCATCATTCATAGGCATTAGATTTTTCACAGAGAACCAGAAACACATAACATACTGTCATAATCCCGGGGTGGATGGGGGACTAGGCAGGACTATCACCAAATGGCAGGCTGAGCAACAATTAGGTGCCCTTACTCAAATAGACTCCTGCCAATCTAGCAGTTCGAAAGCAAGAAATTGCAAGTAGATAAATAGGGACCACTTTGGTGGGAAGGTAAACAGCGCCTCCATGACCATTGGGAATCAGAAAGTGGTCCCTCCTCTGTTTATTTTACACACTGGAGGTCTTGCATAGTGTCACAGATGAAGCCTTTCAATCAGTGGTGGGCAGCAGGTTCACCCCAGTTCACCAGAACCAGTAGTAGAAATTCTGGCTGGCTCTGCCCATCCTAGTTTTGAAATAAAGTAGTCTTAATTCAGGTGCAACACAGGGCTTTCCCCCTGGCCATGGCCACCATACCACACCCACAGTGTGGTAGTAATTTTTTTGGGAGCTCACCACTACTTTCAATGGCTTTCAAACTTGGATGTGGAACTCTAGCTAGGAACTTGATGGTCAATTTGTGCTTGCTGTAATAACATCAACATCAATGTAAATAATCATCATGCAATAAATAAATACTGTAAATAAAATTTCTCTTTGGGCCCAATGATGGTTTCCAGTGGCATCTCCTCCACTGAGGGGACCATCACCCCACTTAAAGGGGCTCATCCGCCCGTAACCATTGGACCTTTTGGGGAGTTAGGTTATTTACCGCTGCCCTACACTCAGCGTTGAGTCCCTGGCTGTATGGTCTACTCCATTACCATAGCGGAATGTCCGGCCAGACATGCAAATCCCAAACATTCCACCCATAAAGCCACACACCTGGCCAGATCAGTCATTTTCTACCACACACAGCAGAACAAGAGCAACCATAACACAATTTGCTTCCATTTGTTTTCTGAAGGAATCTGTGGGTTTCACAATGGTTTTCAAAACAAACAAACAAAACTATGAGCCTCTTCTACTTTTTTTGACCAGCATGATAGCTTCACTTCTGCTGCACACCATTTCACAATTACCCCCTACTCCTTATTTATTTGTCATTCCCAATTTTGGGGCAAGTCACTTTTTTAGAACAATGGTCTCCTGGTTTCCCCCTGCCAGCATAGCCAAAAATTTGGCTTGTCCAAACTCTGCATGACTTAACTGCAAATTCTGGCCTCAGAAAACCAAGAAGAAAACAAAGCTCTGAATGAACATGGAGCAGTGGAAATTATGAGACACTTCCTCTTTTTGACAGCTTTTTTGACAGTTTTTCTTTACTCTCACTGCCTGATGGGAAATGATTCTTGGAGCCAGTTCAGTTTTTCCACTCCAAGAGCTGCCATCGGATAACCCATTTTTGTTCTGGCATCTGTCTTTCAGAAATTCACCTGGGCAATTGAAGGTAAAGCACAAAATGAGACAACCAGGAGGCATACTAATAGATTGAGGCCTCTCTTAACATGGTAGTGGAGATGGGTTGTGTAAGATGGTCATCACAGAAACAATTGACTTTACTCCCTGGAGATGTAAATAACTGAGAATCCCAGGCATTGATTCAAAAGTGAAAGAAAACTATTAGGTGCCATTTATATCAGTGCTTTCACAGTTTCTAAAAAAGGTGTTTGAAGTCTTTACACTCCAATAACAAATACACAAAAAATAACAAAAGCAGTTTTTGAGATCAAAGGTTATAGCCAGTGGTGGGATTAAAAAAAATTACTGCCTACTCTGTGGGCGTGGCATGGCCATGTTATTGGGTGGGCGTGGACAAGTGGGTGTGGTCATGTGACTGGGTGGCCATGCCACCTGGGTGGGAGGCAGGCGCAGGTCTATGACCCAAGGCTCCAGTAACTGGATGGGCAGGGCAAGCCAGAATGTCTACTACCGGTACAGGCGTACCGGGGCATACCAGCTGAATCCCACCACTGGTGATAGCAGAGGACATGGGGATCCTATGTCTTGTGCTGATATGGAGAGACACCCACTGGACACCATGACCCACAGAGGGCCAGCTGGGCCCTACGTCTACCCCAAAGCTGGTACTGGAGTTGGAAAATACAACAGGAAAGTCATCATCATTCCAGCAGCATCAGCCACAACCAGCAAGGTATGGACAAGGTCAAGGTTTCTTAACCTTGGCCCCCAAGATGTTCTTGGACTTCAATTCCCAGAAGCCTTGATCAGCAAGTTAAATAAGTTTGAAATAGAAATAGGTTGAAAAATGTATATAAATGTATATGTTGTCCTGCTGGGTGATGGGTACACAATGTTGTTAAGATTGTGTTTTTATTAAGTGTATGTGTTTTCTTTTTTTCTTATTTCTTTATTCTATTTTTCCTTCTTTGTATTATGTAAAAATAAAATGAAAAATAGCAAAGTAAAGGTTGTTCTTGCTTAACAGGATATTCTACAATGGAAAACTCAGAGGGCGATATCCATGCCCAGGGCCCCTGGACATCACTATGTCCCCCCCCCCCCATTACCGTTTTGAAAGAAGCCACTAATATGGCTAAAAGTCACCCACCAGTTTGTCCGTCCACCCAAAGCTCCATCCATCCATCATAAGCTCCGTCCATCCATCCATCATAAGCTCCACCCATTCATCCACCCACCAGTCGTGTCTGACTCTAGGGTTCAGTGCGTATCTCCATTTATAGCCAAAGAGCCAGTGTGTCTGCATCTGCAGACTAAACACCGGAGTGAATGGAATGCTATTACCTTCCCAATGAAGCAGTACCTATTTATCTACTTGCAATTTCTTGTTTTCAGACTGCTAGGTTGCCAGGAGATGGGACAAAGACGGGAGCTAAATCTGTTGTGCAGCACTTGGGTCTTGAACTGCTGACCTGTCAACCTTCTGGTTGTCTAGTTCAGTGCGTTAACTACTAATCCACCATAGCCCAAATTAAAAATAAATAAAATTGAAAAGTCCAAAAACACCTGGAGGCCCAAGATTGATAAACCCTAGACTAGGTGTTATAAATTATCCTCATTTACAGAAGCTATATTTGGTGTTCTTTGGATGTCTCCCTGAACTTCCCAAACTTCCTAAACCAAAGACCCAGCAGAGTTTACTCAGGGCCCAAACCAGACTGAGTCATGGTGAACGAAATTTCAGACAACTTTAACCTCCAGTAGGGTTTTGAGTATGGAAGGAAATCCCTGGTTCAGATATTTTGGCACCCCATCCCTAAATTCAATAAGACCCATCGTTGACCAGCAGGATTGTCTTGAATCCATGAATATGGAAATGTATGAGAGTTTGCTCACAGGCTCCATGCTCAGTGGGGTTGGCAGAGCATGCAGACTTGTACAGGAATCCAAACCCAAAAGAAGGAAAGAAGGGGCTCTTGGAAGGCTGTGAAATTTAAAAGTTTCTTCCCTGCACATCTCTAAGCAATACAGGGGGAAATGCATCCTTTCAATGAATTACTGTCCATGGCATACCAGACAGCTGGATGACTTCTGCTTCTAGGTCACAGGTTCCCAACCTAAGGTCCATGGGCCGGATCCAGCCTGCAGTGCCATTTCATTTGCCCCCCACCCTTCCAAGGGTATTTGAGAAACAAAATGGCCACACTTTGAAGCTGTTGGGACAAAATGGCTGCCCCATCGTGCAGGCAGGGCAAAATGGCCATCCAGCTCTCAAAGCTGACTGAGAGAGTGTGACCCGCTCCCCGGCTTGAAAAAGGTTGGGAACCCCCATTCTAGGTTTTCCGTCTGGGTGGAAGAAGTAAATAAGCAAATATAAATTCCTTGATGTTTTTTTCAGACTTTGAGTCAGACTTGCACGAGAAAACAAGCTCTTCCAATGAATGACACATCCAAAGGGTAACTGGCTTCTGGTGGCCCTTCAGAGAGATGGGAAAATGGACAACCCAATAACTGAGAGCATCCTTGCTACCTTCTTATTTGCCACTTAATTTTCCATTTTGCCTCTGAAGATTCAGGGTGCTACTGAAAATTCAAGAGAATTTCTTCCTGTTCTTAAATGTTTTCCAAGTCAAGGCTTTGCCTTCTTTATGGCTCAACTCCGATAACTCCCAGATCTTTGGTGAACTGCATCTTCAAAGCTCTCTTCTCCCCCCCAATCTTTCTCTGAATTTGGGCATTATGAAAGCAGCAGCTAAAAACAACTCTCAGCAGTAAATGAGGACATCAAAGAGAGGATGATGGAAATCTGGATTTCTCTCCCTCACCTGTGCTGCCCCCTCACAAGATAAAACCTTCTCCCTTGAACTTGTTCAAAGGAAGATAATCTTATCTTCATAATGTCCACACACAGAGACACAGACACACAGACACACACACCTTAAAGGAGTCTGCTAAAACGGACTTCAGAAGCCTTCTTAAGGCTGACGAAATGCTTCTCCTGGAGAAGAGCTCAGAACTAAGAAGAAAGGAAGGCTTTTGCAGAGTGATGGGTAGGTACTCCCTTGCGGAGTAACAGATACTCTTGGGCAGAGTGATGCCATGAGATCTGAAGATGTGAGATTGCCGGGTCATTAGATACCATGCCAAGGAACTACAAAACCCACCGTCTCTTTCTTCTGGAAAACTCCCATTCTGTTCTCTTTCCCAGTTGTTGCTCTACACCAGGGATTCTCAGCCTGAGGACTCCATTTCATGTGCCCCCCCCCCTGCCTCTACCACACCAGGAAGTGCCATGTGGTGGAGGAAGGGCAAAATGGCCATCTGACCTGTGAAGCTGTCTGAGGGAACATGACTTGGACCTGGCTTTAAAAGGTTGAGAACTCCTGTTCTAAAAGACCTCCCTGAGATGTCTCTTTTGGTCTCCCTGCTTCACCTTATCCCTTAAAAAGGCCAATTTGCAGAATCTGCTCCGAATAGTTTTCTTCTTTGACTGGTGGGCAACATTCCTCTTCCCCGCCACGTACCAGATGCCCTGGATCCAAGATATTTTAGATCAACAGTGGGCAAAGTGGGCATTTATTTATTATTTTATTTTTATTTATTTAATTTGATTTATATCCCGCCCTCTTGCCCTAGGGCAACTCAGGGCGGCACAACTCCACAACCTTACTTTAATATTTTGAATACATTTTCCCTATGAGGTTTTTGAAAAATCAAATTGCAAAACCTAGACTTAAAAAGATCAATTTTCTTATTTTTTAAGTGAAATAAAATTTCATTTTATTTTTTAAAATCTCTTTCTGGTATACATTCAATATTAGAAAATAGGAATTCTGATACACTGCCTATGCATGTTGACTGAGGAGTAAATCCTACTTTATTCAATAGCATTTACTCTTAAATCAACAAGCATGTTTGCAACCTAAATTTAAATTGCCATTGTATTATTCCACTATTTGGTGCATGTTGGGACACTTAAGAGTTCAGGCCTTCACTGTGGTTCAAATCAACACAATGCAATTCATATTTAACAACATGTTTTTTAAAGAGTCATATGAACAATACAATGTTATAAGGAAGACTTCCTAACAGTGTTCCCATGATTTCTTAAATAGTTTATGCTAAAAGTCTTTGTCTCTTGTATTTTCATTTCAGGTACAGTAGACCCTCGAATAACGACGTTACTTGGTTCTCCAAGTAGCGTCGCTATTCAAATAACGTCATTATTCGAATAATGACAAAAAGTCATTATTCGAATAACGACAGGAAAAATACCGTCGTTAATCAAATAATGACATCGTTATTCGAATAACGGAGGGAAAAAGTACCTTCGTTATTCGAATAACGTTATTATTCGAACAATCATATTGGGAGCGTTGAAGCATCGTTAATCGAAAATGATGCTATTCGAACGCGTCGTTAATCGAATTTTATAATGATTTCAAAACAATCCTCATCCTCATTTAAGATCTGCCTAAACAGTTATGTATGTTGCCAAGCAATATGACCATCCCCTCCACTTAGTTCAGCTTCCAAGACAACATCTGCTACATTGGAAATATTAGGATACGAGTGACGAGTTTTATCTCCTTTTACATCCGCAAGATGTTTCCAGAACGCAGCAACCACTTTACTCTTCCACTATGAAATGTCTGGCTGTATGTTTCAACTGAAATGTTTTCTATTTTTAGACCAACTGAACCACACTCAAACTTCCATTGACCAATCATCATCAGGAAACCCACATACTTGATCCCCTATGGAGAGAATAGTTGGATGGATGGATGGATGGATGGAGCTTATGGATGGATGGATGGATGAATGGGTGGAGCTTATGATGGATGGATGGATGGAACTTATGATGGAGCTTATGATGGATGGATGGAGCTTTGGGTGGATGGACAGATGGGTGGGTGACTTTTAGCCATATTAGTGGCTTCTTTAAAAATGGTAATGGGGGTGGGGGGACATGTCCAGGGGCCCTGGGCATGGATATCGCCCTCTGAGTTTTCGATTGTAGAATATCCTGTTAAGTGACCACACTGCCAACCTGGCACTTGTGACAACAAAGCAGAACAGAAGAAAACACTTAAGCAGAAAAGTATGCACACAACATATATAAGAACACACACACACACACACACACACACACACACACACACACACACACACACATATATATATATATATATATATATATATATATATATATATATATATATATATATATATATATATATATATATATATATATATATATATATATATATATATATATATATATATATATATAAGAACAGCCTTGCTGGAACAGGCCACAGCCCATCCAGTCCAGCATTCTGTCTCACACAGTGGCTCACCATTTCCTTCAGGGTATTATTCCCAAGGAGATAACTTCACCTGCTTAGGATTCCCTGGAAATGGCATTGAGAGATATCCTGCCTATCTCTCCAACTCGGAGGTTGTCCTTAAGTATCCATAATTATAGCCATTGATACTCTTGTCCTCCATGAACTTGTCTAATCCTTTCTTAAAGCTGTCAAGACTGACAGCTGTCACCACTTCTTCTGGCAGGGAGTTCCATAGACCAGTAATCCTCTGGGTGAAAAAGTACTTTCTCTTATTTGTTTGAGAACTAGTACCCAAAAGTTTCATGGAGTGTCCCCTAGTTCTAGTGTTGTGCGATAGGGAAAACAGTTTTTCCTTATCTACTTTGTCCACACCGTGCATGATTTTATAAACTTCAATCAGGTCACCTCTTAGACGCCGTCGTTCAAGAGTGAAAAGGCCCAACCGTTGCAGCCTCAGATGGTAAGGAAGGTGTTCCAGTCCCCTAATCATTCTGGTTGCCCTCCTCTGTACTTTCTCCAACTCCATAATATCCTTCTGGAGGTATGGCGACCAGAACTGTACACAATATTCCAGATGGGGCCTCACCATAGATTTATAAAGAGGCAAAATGACACTTGCTGACTTATTTTCTATACCCTTCCTAATGATCCCTAACATTGAGTTTGCTTTTTTCACTGCTGAGGCACACTGGGTTGACATCTTCATTGAGCTGTCCACCAGGACACCAAGGTCCCTTTCCTGGTTTGTCGCAGAGAGTTCAGACCCCATCAGTTTATAAATGTAACTGGGGTTTTTTGCCCCAACATGCATCACTCTGCACTTACTGATGTTGAAGCTCATTTGCCACTGTTTTGCCCACTCCCCCAGTGTCAAGAGATCCCTCTGGAGCTCTTCACAATCTCTCACAGTTTTCACTACCCTGTATAATTTAGTGTCGTCAGCAAATTTGGCTACCTTGCTTTTTACTCCTACCTCCAGATCATTTATGAAGAGGTTGAAAAGCAGGGGTCCCAGTACTGAACCTTGGGGGACCCCACTCTTTACTTCCCTCCACTTGGAGAAGTGTCCATTTAGTGCTACCCTCTGTTTCCTGTCCCTTAGCCAGTTGCTGATCCAGGACAAGACCTGTCCCTTTGTTCCATGACTGGTAAGTTTATTCAAGAGCCTTTGGTGTGGGACCTTGTCAAAAGCCTTCTGAAAGTCCAGATAAACAATGTCAACTGGATCCCCCTTATCCACATGCTTGTTGACACTCTCAAAAAATTCCAACAGATTAGTGAGGCATGATTTGCCCTTGTAAAAGCCATGTTGGCTCTCCTTTAGCAGCGCCTTCTCTTCTATGTACCTATTAATTCTATCTTTTAGGATGGTTTCCATCACTTTACCTGGGACACATGTCAAACTGACAGGTCGGTAATTTCCTGGATCACCCCTGGAACCTTTTTTGAAAATTGGTGTTACATTCGCTACCTTCCAGTCATCAGGCACAAAGCCTGATTTAAGGGAAAGATTATATATTTTGGCTAGGAGATCAGCAATTTCGTCTTTAAGTTCCCCGAGAACTCGTGGATGGATGCCATCTGGTCCTGGTGATTTGTTAGTGTTTAGCTTAACAAGACATGCAAGGACCTCCTCCCTGGTTATTTCTATCTTGCTTAATTCTTCGGTTTCCCTCCCTACGAAGATAGGCTCTGTTTTAGGCATGTGGTCTCTGTCTTCTTCAGTGAATACTGATGCAAAGAATTCATTGAGTCTCTCTGCAATCTCTGTTTCCTCTTTAATAACCCCTTGCCTTCCATTGTCATCTAATGGTCCAATGGCCTTCCTAGTTGGGTTCTTACTTCTAATGTACTTAAAGAAGTCTTTGTTATTTCTCTGAGTATTTTTAGCTATACGCTCCTCAAAGTCTTGCTTTGCTTTCCTGATTGTTGCCTTGCATTTGTTCTGCCAGAATTTATGTTTCTGCCTGCTGTCCTCATTTGGACAAGCCTTCCATCTTCTAAATGAGCTTTTCTTGCTCTTGATCACTTCCCGAACAGCTCCTGTAAGCCACATCGGAGTCCTCTTGGACCTGGCAGTGCCCTTTTTCCTTTTGGGTATGCATTCCAATTGGGCCTCTGTTATTGTTTTTGTAAACAGCCTCCATGCCTCTTGGAGTGTTTGGACTCTCTCAATTTTCCCTTTCAGTTTCTTTTTTACTAGTTTCCTCATCTTTGGGAAATTTCCTTTTTGAAAATTTAAGGTCTCTGTGTTTGATTTTATCAGTGACTTGCAGTCTATGATCAAGTTAAACATAATTGAGTTGTGGTCACTGTTCCCTATTGGATCAGTCACATTAACATCTTGCACCAGATCCTGAGTATTACTCAGGATCAAGTCAAGGATTCTTGTACCTCTAGTTGGGTCTTCAACCATCTGTCCCAGGGAACAATCATTTAGCATATCTAGGAACTTTATCTCTTTATCATGTGCTGAACAACAGTTCACCCAGTCTATGTGAGGGTAATTGAAGTCCCCCATTATAACCAGGCTTCCCTTCTTGGATGCCTCCTTTACAACATTCTCCAACTGCCAGTCTCCCTCAAGAGTTTGGGTCGGAGGCCGATAGTATATGCCTACTGTTAGACCATCCTTGTGGCCTGGTACTCTTACCCACAGGGCTTCTAATGGTGACTCTAAATCACCTAGATATTCCAATTCATACGATTTTATCACTTCTTTGACATACAAGGCTACACCACCTCCCGTTTGCCCCTTCCTATCCTTCCTGTACAGTTTGTAGCCTGGGATAACTGTATCCCATTGGTTATCATCCGTCCACCAGGTTTCAGTGATACCAATAATATCAATATTCTTATCTATTGCTAAGTATTCCAGCTCCCCTATTTTGTTCCGGAGGCTTCTGGCATTTGTATACAAGCATTTATATATGCTTTCCTGATACAGTCTTTTGAATCCAGTTGCATTGTTAGACTGCCTCTTGCATCCTTCTGCTAGAGTGCTGGTGACTAGCTCCTTGCTCTGCTCAGTAATTTTTGCATCCTCCTCACTACTCAAGTACACACTTTCCCGAACCGGATGCTGCCCAGCTCCTGTCGGCTTTCCCCCAGTTATCAGTTTAAAAGCTGCTCTGCAGCCTTTTTGATGTTGAGTGCCAGCAATCTGGTCCCATCATGGTTTAAATGCAACCCATCCCTCCTGAACAGATTTGGCTTGTGACCTATGACTGCTTTCTGTGCACCGTATACCATTTGATGAGTCGGTGCAAGCTGACCTTGTTAATTTGAAACTGCTAACGCTGGAATTTATTTTGGGATGAGGCTGTTTATTTTCAAAGGATTTCCACATCTATCCAAGTAACTCCTCAGCACATTCTTTTAAATTTTGGAACCAAGCCCTGGTTGTGGCCGTAAAGCTTGTTCTTCCTTGCTTGGCTTAATGCAGAATGCAGCTTCCTTCAATGCATACATTCTGACCATCTCTCTCTTGTATTGTTCTGCAGTAATAATTACAACCAGATCCCCTGTGAGAGTAAATATTTTTTCAAAATCTCTGGGTGTGCCTGTTGGAAGAACGGTTTATGCTCAGTTTATTAACATGCTTTGCTTCATTTCATTAATCTGCTTTCCTTTCCTTTTTTTTGCTTTCATTCCATCTTCAGTTCATTCTGTTTCAGTGCTATATCAATCTGAACCATCTTTTAAATTCCAGCATGGGAATTTACATTTAAATCTGGTTTAATGTATACAAATCCATATGCTTTTTAGTCTAATGTATGCATTTTCTCTGCAGCAGCTTCCCCCTATACAATTCTTTTCACATGCCCTTCCCCACTAATATTTATATTTTTATGAGCATTCCTCTTTAAAATGTGGACATATTTAGATCTCTTTTTTTTTATTTAGAGAATTGCATTATAGAATCTGTAAAGATGCACTTCGGTGGGAAGGTAACAGCGTTCCGTGCGCGTAAAGATGCACTTCGGTGGGAAGGTAACAGCGTTCCGTCTAGTCATGCCTGCCACATGACCATGGAAATGTCTGCAGAAGCAGATAGCGCTGGCTCTTCGGCTTAGAAACAGAGATGAGCACTGCACCCTAGAGTCGGATACGACTGGCTTTCAAGCAAGGGAAACCTTTACCTTTACATAAAGATGCAAACGCTGAAAGAGAATTACCATCCAACTTGCATATTGATTTAGAAAAATGGGCTCTTAAGACAAGAAAATTCTCCCCCGTCCAATAATCCAGTAGGTCACAGGCTAAATATGAGTCAACAGTGCAATGAAAAATCCCAGGAGATGACTACTTTTTTTCATCAGTTAATCACTCTTTACCAAAAATGCAAAGCAATTGTCAAGAATGAATGATAGTGAGCACAAGAGAGTACCCTGTACACCATCTTGTCTGCTACCATTGGAGTCATCAACATTCAGGCTGCCCTTTGCTATGTAAATCCTGGGAAGTGTGAATGATAGTGAACACAAGAGAGTACCCTGTAGACCATCTTGTCTGCTACCATTGGAGTCGTCAACATTCAGGCATCCCTTTGCTATGTAAATCCTGGGAAGTGTGAATGATAGTGAACACAAGAGAGTACCCTGTAGACCATCTTGTCTGCTACCATTGGAGTCGTCAACATTCAGGCATCCCTTTGCTATGTAAATCCTGGGAAGTGTGAATGATAGTGAACACAAGAGAGTACCCTGTAGACCATCTTGTCTGCTACCATTGGAGTCCTCAACATTCAGGTTTCCCTTTGCTATGTAAATCCTGGCAATCTTTTTCTTGCTGGCAACACGAGCATGATATTGTGCCACATTTATCAGGCCATTACCTGGCATTCTGAATCCTGGATATAGAAGCACATTATCCTATAAAGCAGATGGTTTAAAAAAAAAAATTGAACTCTTTTGCAGGGGGGGAAAATTAAGGGGGTCATCAGCACAGTTTTCACCATGTTTCCTATGTTTTGCAAATATTTCTGTTTCTCAAGCTACTTCACATTTCCAGCATAAAGAAACACAAATTGTCTGCTTCAAAATCACTTAAACAACAACGAGGACTGCCTCCAACTTCTAATCGGCTTCTTAGACATCAGTATTCCAGGCTACAGTCAAGGCACTCCAGTCCAAATCCAGAAATTAAATTATATCAGTGACAGAGATACTTGATTAAAGCAGAACATAAGACTAATTAAGGGCTCTGACACTGGAATTGTCAAGATCTGTGATGTTAATTAGCTGCTTGTTAATGTTAGCTCCCTCGACTGTAGGGAAAACGAAGTCCCCCTTTCAGAGGAGGTGAAACCGCAGCCACGAGAACTTTGCTCCTAAAAAGGTTCTAGAGGGAATTGCATTGCCAAAAGATGCCATGAAGCCTCAATGATTAACTTTGTGTAAAACAAATGAGCTTGGGATGGGGAAAGGTGCAGAAGCACAGAATAACTAAGTTGCAAGGGGTCTATGAGGTGATCAGGTCCAACCCCTGTTCAATGCAGGTATTCCAACTTTCTCTTGAATGGCTCCACCACTGGGGCACTCACCACCGGCTGAGGTCATTGGGTCCATCGTCCTACTGCTCTAACAGTTAAGACGTTTTCCTTGATATTCAACCTATATCTGGCTTCCTGGGAAGATTGTGTGTCCAACCTTTCCACACTGCGGGCCAGACCATGCCCCCTCAGAGAGATGTGTAGGCCGGAGGCGTGGTTCCTCCTTCCACTTCCAATACTTCCAGTGGCAGTGGCAGGTGTCTTCATGGCATGTTTCCACCTGTTTTCCACAGCCTGCATCACTTCCCCTGGCAGTGGCGGCAGCGAGGGCAGCACACTTTTGTCCATTTCCGGTCCATTTTTGGTCCATTTCATGTGCGTTTTTCATGCCTCCAGTGCTTCTGGCACTTCCGTTGGCACTGCCAGTATCCTCACAGCGAGCCGGATTATTTGGCACTGTGGGCCGGATTAGGCCCGTGGGCTGTAGGTTGGCCACCCATGCTGGGAAGGGACCATTTCTCTTGGAATGAATCATAAAATCATGAACTACAATCGGGCAAACCTTGGTAATGGCAACCTTGCGTGGCTGGCTAATCTTTCTCACACTGGGTTGGGCAAAAAGAACTGTAGAATGAACTCACCAAAAGGTGTCTTCATTTTGGTAGCTTCACGTCTGGCCTAGACATGGATGAAGAAGAATACAATGACTGATTGGATGGGGGCCTGTGAAGCCATTCAGTCCAATCGCTTGCTTAAGGCAGGGATCTCACAACTTATTTTATTTATATATGAATCTTCTCTTTCTTTTAGGTCAGGAGTTCTCAACCTTTTTAAGTCAGGGACCTGGTCATGCTCCGTGAAACAGCTTTGTGGGACGGATGGCCATTTTGCCCTGGCTCCATCACATGGCAGAAGTGGGTGTGGTGGAGGTGGTGGTGGGCCACATGAAATGCCACCATGGGCTGCATCCAGCCCATGAGCTGCAGGTTGAGAATGCTTCTTTAAGGTGGATACAACATTTTCCCCTTACTTTTATCATGGAGGATGGCTTATGTCCATGACTATAGATGGACTGGGTGGGAGACTGAAACAACTATCCTAAGTACAGAAATACTAATTATCCATCAGGATGGTTACCTATCTATCCTAGAAATTACTAGGGAACAGAGTTGGATTTCTGTCTTCCTTCTGGGCATCTGTCGCTGCTATAGATTTTAAATTTATTCCATTCTGTAGATGTTTTTTATTCTTTCTTTTTTTAAAAAAAATAACTTCAAATTAACTTAATTTTGAAAAAGCTTTTAGTTCATTTTAAAGTATACTAGCAGAGTTTGCCCGGCGTTGCCGGGCTGTTTTAAATGGTGTTTGTATTTATTTATTTTTGTTAATGTTTGTAAAGGAGAGGCTAGTCTATATTTGAAATTTTTAATATGTTTATTTATTTATTTATTTATTTGTTTGTTTGTTTGTTTGTTTGTTTGTTTATTTGTTTATTGATTGATTGATTGATTGATTGATTGATTGATTGATTGATTGCCGGGCTGTTATAAACTGTGATTAGTTCTGTTTGGTTTTTTGCTTTTGTGGATTAAAAAAAGCACAAAGGATGATATACTTTTACAAAAAAAAATTTTACCAAATAATGTTTTAGTATGTGTTTTTTTAATAGTTGTACCATAGGTAATAATTTAAAAAATGTGAAAGTACATGTTTTTTACAATAAATGTTTTTAAACTGTGTTTAGATGTTTTGGGTTTTTATTTTAGTTAAAATTCAGCACAGGATTTTTGAAAAGTTTTTATTTTATTTTATTGTCATATGTTTGTGATTTGTGTTAAATTGTGATTTTGTGTTATTTTGTTGACTTGTTTTTACTGTTGGGGCCTTTTGTTTGGGGCTGTTGTGTCTTTGTGAATTGTTTTTACTTTTGTGGCAAGCAGATGGTGCTGGTAAGATGTTTTCTTGTATTTTGACTGTTTTTTCTCTCGTGGCCTCTGGGTGGAGCTTCTTCCGGTAAGTAGTCTGTTTCTTTATTCATTTTGTTTCCGGCCGTCGTGGAGTGAGGATGTCTGCTGGTGAGTTCCCTTGTTTTATTTATTTTGTGTGTGTGTGTGTGTTTGGATTTTGTGTTGTTTTGGTGTATTTTTTGTTGTTTTTGTGGTGTTTGGCTGGGTGCTGTTTGTGTTTTGTTATTTTTGTGTGTGTTTACTTTGTATGTTTTTGGTGTTAATTTTGGTTGTTTCTGTTTATTTTTTGGATGTTTTTGATTGTTGTTTTGTTTTAAGGGGGTGTTTCCTTCCCGCGATGTCTGGCCCGTGGAAAGGAAGGGCAGCGGCGGGGGTGTGTGTTTCCTTCCCGCGGGCTGAGCTCGATGCCTGGCCCATGGAAAGGAAGGGCAGTGGCGGGGGGTGTCTTTCCTTCCTGCAGGCTGGGCTCGATGCCTGGCCCGTGGAAAGGAAGGGCAGTGGCGGGGGGGTCTTTCCTTTCCATGGGCTTGGCTTGATGCCTGGCCTATGGAAAGGAAGGGCAGTGGCGGGGGTGGTGGTGGTCTTTATTTTATTTTTATTTTTTGTTTTCCGTTTGTGTTCCATTTTTTTCTGCGGCTCGTTTTTGATTGGCTGCGGCGTGTTTCCAAATGTTCTTTGTGCTGGCGGCTCTCAGCCTGATTGGCTGTGGCACGGCGCAGCGCAAAGAATGTTGGGAAATGAAGTTGTTTCCCCTTTTCGCATTTGTGGGGCTCTTGCCCTACTGGCGCATTTCTCAATCCTTCGTTGACCTGCAGACCCAGTTCGGGCATGTGCACGAATGGTGGGTGCAGGATTTTAGGGCCTGGCCTAGGAACCTATTCAAAGTTCCAACGGTTAACCCTCGATTTTATAGGTTTAGCGCAATTTCCTAAACTGCTGAAAAAGCTTTGGCAATGGGGGAGAGGTACAGAAATGTAATACATAAGTGAATCAGGGAACATCTCTTTAGCTGCTAACTCATTCTCATGAGCATTGCTCGAAGGAGATATTTTCAGTAAAGGTCTTCCTTGCTCAAAAGCCAGTTGTGTCCAACTCTACAGCCATGCAGCCAGCACCGTCTGCATCTGCAGACATTTCCGTGGACATGTAGCAGGCGTGAACACTGTACCTTTCCTGTCGAAGTAGAACCTATTTATCTACTTGTAATTTCTTGCTTGCAAACTGCTAGGTAGGCAGGAGCTACGATGGAGACAGGAACTCACTCTGTCATGCAGCACTTGGGTCTTGAACGGCTGTTCTGTAGGTTTATAGTGGCATTTTTAACTTTTTTTTTGGGGGGGGGGATATGTTTGCCCACAATGCGGACATGGACTGAGAGATTTGATTCGAAATCACACACATTAGCAAGCCTTCTGTCCTGGCTGTGATCCAATGTTTATCATAATTGTGCAACCCCCTTGTAATTTGTGGATCCCTTTCTGAAGTTGGCTAATTAAGGCATCATTTTAAGTTACTGATTAAGCAGTTGCAGCAAAATTGCTTGCTAAGCACCAGCAGGGCAAAACAGCCCATTGTTAACCAGATTCCTCCTCTGTTTCCCTAACACTAGCAAACAAAACATCCCAATTTTAATTCTTCTTTTACAGGAGAGGTGGCATTTTTATCATCCAGATGGCTAAAAAAAAAAAAAAGCGGGGGGACACCATCTTCCATAATTCAATTTAATTGCTGGATATGGGTACACCAGGGGTTTCCAACCTACAGCCCGTGGGCTGGCCCTGCCCTGTGGCACCATTTAATTTGTCCCATCGGCCCAGCACATGGAAGTGGACACATTTATGTCAGCCATAAAACACGCCTGCGCATGTGTGAATGTGCCCACAGCTGTCATAAATGCAGAAGTGGGCGCATTTATGGCTGTTGTTAATACACCTGCTTCTGCTTAAATCTTTATTGTCATTGTCCCCTTGCGGGGCATGGTCAGGCCCACTCAGCTGTTCAGGGGCGTGGTCAGGCCTTAGGCCACCCACCATGAGTAGGACTTAGTGCAATGGGTATGGGACAACCAGGGTCTATGGGATTACTGCTGGACTTACTGGTCGACCTAGGCAAGCTAGGAATTTTGCACAGTTTGCACGAAGCAAGGTCTGTTGTGCTTATATTAAGCAGGGAATGGTGATAGCTTACTTGAAGCGGAATTGGAACTGAAAATGTATTTGAAACGAAAGACAAGCCCCAGTAAGAGCACGGCAGACTCGTGGCCGTGGCTGAAGAAGAGTCGATACAAGCTGTCTCTGCACTAATCCTGAGTGCAGCTGGCACCCTGGCGACCGACAAGAAGTCTGAAGGCGGCTGCACTGTAGCACTATCTTGTGGCTTCGCCGAAATTGTACGCATAGAGCGAGGGACATTCTCTACCACAGACTTAGCGGTGTTTGACTCTGGGGTTGCAGAGTTGACTCAGCAGAAGGTACTCAATTTTCCCTTGTCCCCCTTTTCTCTACTGGCCTGACCTTCGGGCAATCCCCGCCACCCCCCAACTTACTCGCAACCTGACTGGGGTCTCTCTGAACCAAATCGATGCCTGAAAAGGCAATACCTAATGGCCCAAACCACTGAACTCCCAGGAGGTTACTCTTACCCTCCTTGACCACGACGAGTGGAAGCTTTCCGGCGAGGCTTTCGAACCACACATTGAACATTCCTACGCCGAGCACAGGGATAGGGCAACCCTACACATCTTGCATCTGGAACTGCAGAGCCCACAACTTGGGATGGTCGGCTGGCGGAATTCAGAAAAACATGCGCTGAGCGAGGATCATAAGAACATAAGAACAGCCTTGCTGGAAAAGGCCACAGCCCATCCAGTCCAGCATTCTGTCTCACACAGTTGCTCACCATTTCCTTCAGGGTATTCCCAAGGAGATGCCTTCACCTGCTTAGGATTCCCTGGAAATGGCATTGAGAGATATCCTGCCTATCTCTCCAACCCAGAGGTTGTCCTTAGGTATCCATAATTATAGCCATTGATAGCCTTGTCCTCCATGAACTTGTCTAATCCTTTCTTAAAGCTGTCAAGATTGACAGCTGTCACCACTTCTTCTGGCAGGGAGTTCCATAGACCAGGGATCCTCTGGGTGAAAAGTACTTTCTCTTATTCGTTTGAGAACTAGTACCCAAAGGTTTCATGGAGTGCCCCCTAGTTCTAGTGTTATGCGAGAGAGAAAACATTTTTTCCTTATCTACTTTATCCACACCGTGCATGATTTTATAAACTTCAATCAGGTCACCTCTTAGACACCATCGTTCAAGAGGGAAGAGGCCCAACTGTTGCAGCCTCAGATGGTAAGGAAGGTCTTCCAGGCCCCTAATCATTCTGGTTGCCCTCCTCTGCACTTTTTCCAGCTCCATAATATCCTTCTGGAGGTATGGCGGCCAGAACTGTACACAGTATTCCAGATGGGGCCTCACCATAGATTTATAAAGAGGCCAAATGACACTTGCTGACATATTTTCTATACCCTTACTAATGATCCCTAGCATTGAGTTTGCTTTTTTCATTGCTGAAAACATCAATTGCTGGGAAGTGGCTATAGAAAATTTCTTGGAGCTCCTAGGAGCTGAAGCCCCAAAAGACAAGATGATACACATCTGAGGACCACCATGCTAGAAGAACCATGAGTCTGTCTCAGACCATGGTTTTCTGGATGTTGCAGTAGTACTGCGGCTGGTTCTTGCTATCCACTTCCACCGGGCTGCAAAAACTGGTGTTCGGACTACATTTTCCAACCACCACCACCACCACCACCACCACCACGGACAGGTTTTATCTCCAGCATCTCTTCATAGCATTGGGGGAGTCCTTAGAGAACTGTTGTCATTAAAGCAGACCTGGATGTAACAAGACTAAATTTCATAAACAAACAAATCAGCCATGTGATCCATATACAAAACAAATGTAGAAGAAGAAGGCAATACCCTTTTTTTTAATCACTGCAAGCTTTTGCAATTCAAGATCACTTCTTCAGGCATGCAAAGGTAATCATCAATGGAAGTCCAAATGTACATGGCTGGTGGTGTAGCAGTCCATTTTATATCCCTCCCCCATTTAACAGACACAGGAAACTGGGTACAGTATCTGCCTATTGCTCCTTCCAAATGAGGCCAAAGGTCCACTCTCTGGCCAGGTCAGGCGGTATCTGTTCTTGGTCATCACAGAGTGCAGGGCACATAATAAAACTAAAGGAAGCCAGACCTAGGCTAGAGCAGTATGACAGTGGAACCAACTGCCTCAAGAGGTGGTGAGCACTCCAACACTGGAAGCATTGAAGAAAGAGTTGGACAACTATCTGTCATATCAGCTTTGATCTGGATTCCTGCATTGAGCAGGGGGTTGGACTCAATGGCCTAAAAGGCCCTTTCCAATTCAGTGTTCTGAAAAGGATATTGTTGTGATCCAGCCCTTGTCAGACTCTGAAGACGACCTGGAACAGGAGTCACCTCCTATACCCAGCCCAGTTCTGCCTCCCCAGCCTGCATTTGAACCTGGAGATGTCTTGAACCAAGAACCTCAGCCTGCTTCTGGCCCAACTCTGACTCTTCAGGCAAATGACCTGTTAGATCAGAAATCTTACTCTGACAGCAATCAGCCCTCAGCCAAGGAATGGTGCTGAAAAGATCTGCAGTTGCAATGTAAAAAAGCCTGAGCTCATTATCAGAGGAGGCTCCCAGCTGATACTAACTTGGGCTTGAAGTAGACTTCTTAAGCAAGCTTGTCTCACCAGACCAGCGTTGGTACAATTTTCCTCTGTGCAAAAATTGACACCCTGCTTGTTTTCGCATACCTCTTGTGATTGCCTGCCATGACCTTGACTTCTCTGCCAACTTTGACGATGCCCCTGGACAACCCATAGTGGTTCCCAAAGTGGGCCCCATGCCCCACAGGGGACTTCCATTCCCAGAAGCCTAAGTCAGTATATTGGCTGATCAGTGCTTTGAGGAATTGACTTAGGCTTCTGGGAAATGGAGTCCAAGAACCAAAGTTTGGGAAACACTGGACTAGACACTCACTTGAACTACCAGTAACCAGACCTTAGGCTTGCTCTTTGGACTTTGCTCTTTGGATTCTCCTTGAATAGACTGCTACCAGGACTCTGTGTGTAGCGCCGCTGTGCAGCAACCCTGCCCGCTGGGGTAGGTCAGCACAGATATCAATAGTCATTCATACCAATGTAAATTTGCCTTAATGCTGCATACAATGGGGATCATGGAAGGACGAGGAAGTGGAAAAGCAACCCCTTTTAAAAATTCTTAGTTTCTGGTTCCAGATGTTGCAAATGCTTCTGAATAGTTTCCAATGAAACTCTTGCAGACTGCTCTGAAACCAGAACAGTTGAATGTTATCTCCTTCTTCCCAGTGAAAGCCTCACAAGACCTCCATGAATTACTCTGAAACTACACAACTAGATTAGGGACTGACAATTCTGCCTATCATCTGCCTGTAATCATCACGTCCCTCTGCTCCCCACAACCTTGCCCCGACCCCTAGCTTTACAGTTTTGCAATCTTTTGAAATCTTTAAAAACAAGAAAAGAACGGAATAAGAAAGAGATTATTGTTATACAGTATTTGCAACAGCATTGAGATTTAATATTGTTAAAATTGGAAAATAGATTGGGAATTTGAACTGGATGATTGGTATAAAGAAATAAGCAATATATCTAAAAACGATATATTAGCATATGAGTTAAAGGTATAAAAGGATTGTTTATTCTTCTTGCTCATAATTTATTCTGTTTTGTTTATAGTTTATGTTTAATTTTATATTGTTATTTGTAAAAATATTTTAATTTGGTGTGGGAGAATATTCCAGATGGGTGCGATATAAATGTAATATATAAAATAAATAAATTAGTAAAAAAAAACAATTTTTTGCAAAATGTGAGGAAATTTTTTATATTATGTACACAAAATGTAGACATAGTCGTTATATGTAATTTTATTAAGATTTTTGGCTATTTAATTAAAATACAAAAATGTACAACAATAAACAAAAAAACAACTGCAAAAATAAAAAAGTGAGAAAAGTAATAAAAGAAATTAAAACATTGGATGCATTTTATGCCTATGAAAAGTTGTACATGTTTTTGTATGCAATAGGTGTTACTAAATAATGGGAAGGTTTACAATTCATTTCTCTTGATACAGAGCATTTAATATACTATTTTTCCCTTACAAAGGCATCTATTTATCAGATAACAGCAACCAAAAATTTGGAGAAATGTAAAATCAGTCAGCCAGAGAATAACAGTTAATTGCTTCCCAGTTTATACATTAATTTGAAAGATAAAGCTTGGGTTGATTTGTATTAACATTTGAATATCCGTCCCTATGCCAGAATCATTCAACCAATCAGTTTATTTCCAAATTTCTTTCCCCAGGTTTGGAGGCTCTGGAGAGCTGAAATACACTCTTACTGGATGTGCTTCTCTTAGAATATGTCCTGGCTGAACTTCCAAATGGCACTTTCCCCTAAATCCTAACAGCGATCCGCTTGTGGGATAAAATGAGGATAGCATGTGATCCATCTAGCTGTCTAGTCCAATGCTTCAAACCTTCAAATATTTTGTGGCTACATAAGGAGAGTGGCTCAAATGGTTAAGAAACTGACTGGAAGGTGGAAGGTTCAAAACCCGAGTACTGCACAATGGAATGAGCTGCCGTCTCTGTCCCAGCTCCTGCCAACCTAGCAGTTTGAAAGCAAGAAATAAAAGCAAGTAGATAAATAGGAACCACTTTGGTGGGATGGTAAACAGTGTTCCACGCACTCCAGTGTTTAGGCATGCCTACCACATGTTCACGGGAACATCTGCAAATGCAGACAGCACTGGCTCTTTAGCTCTAAAACAGAGATGATCACTGCACCCTAGAGTCTGATACGACTGGCTTTCGAGCAAGAGCGACCTTTGCCTTTAACTGTAAGAAGAGCAGAGGGAAGCTATGCAAGAATTGTGTGTTGCAAATAAATATTACATAAGAGCAACTATGGTACTGTGCAAAAGTCTTGGGCCACCACCAGCTGGCTTGGGGGGAATTCAGTGAGTGATTTTGGAGCCCCATAACTCAGACACCCTAATTCCAAAGTTCACCAAATTTGGAGAGGGTTGAGAGAGGAGACAACCGATTACTCTCTCCAATTTTAGCTTGTCTAGGTCAGGGATTCTCAACTTGCAGCCCATGGGCCAGATGCATCCCATGGCGCTATTTCATGTGGGGCCCCACCGCCTCTACCACACCTGGAAGTGCCATGTGGTGGTGGAGGGGTAAAATGGCCACCCAGCTCCTGAAGCTGTCTGAGGGAGTGTGAACTGGCCCCAGCTTTAAAAGGTTGAGAACTCCTGGTCTAGGTGGCTGGGGAGCTGATTTATACCATCCCAATCACTCATTGAACTTTTCCCAAACCAGGTGATGGTGGCCTAAGATTTTTGCTCAACACTGTACTTTATATGATCACAGCTATTGGCCTGGAAAAATGAAACTTAGGGACTAGACCTCGGAAGGACATTTCCAGGGTACCTGCTGATGGGGAACTTTCTAGTTACTTTGAACCTCATAAAGTACCTTTCTCAACTAGTCATCGTCATCAGCTGCTACTCATGCCTGAGTATACATTTTCTCTTGAAAATCATTTTCAGGGAAAATGCCACTGGCATGATTTTGTTTAAGCTTGCCATGAAGTGACCCACAGACTATGATCATGGAGCCATCTCCTGCGGCACGTATGAAATGAGACATGCAGGATTTGACACCAGGACTGCAATGGACTGCCACAGTCTTGAGGATATGGACACAGTGTGCCTTCACAGATAGTCCATCTTGCATGGCCTCTTCTGTCTCCATGGCCATTGGGAATCAGAATAGTGAAGTGGTTTCTCCTCTGCTCATTTTACCGTTAGGCCCAATAGGATGGTTTCCAGTGGCATTTCCTCCACTGAAGGGGACCATCACCCCACCTAAAGGGGCTCATCCGCCCATAGCCATTGGCTCCTTTAGGGATTCAGGTTATTTACCACCACCCAACACTCAGCTTTGAGTCACTGGCTGTACGGTCTACTCGCAAGATGTCTGGACAATTGCAGCATTTCAAACTAGTTGGCTACAACACGGTAATGGCTCACTCAGAGAAACCGACTCAGAGATCCAGAAAATCTGAATGCTTAGCATCAACTGACAAATTCATCAACACCTCATTGTCTTTTATCTAGTATGAAAACAAGTATTCACCATGTCCAAAATTTGGACATGTTAGGAAGGGTGGATTTTTTAAAGTCCGCTTCACAGCTGTTGCACTTAGTCTAGAAATCCATGACTACTTGGACTCTGTACCATCAGCTGTTTTCTGTCTAGCTAGAAATGAATTGATGTATTTCTGATTTGCTTTTTTAAAAAAAAAATGTTTTAAAAATGCAAATATGTCAAGGATGCAATAGGTAACCAAGGTGTTATGCTCCACCTAAGATAAGGAGAGAAGTAGCAGTGGACGCTGAGAGAACTAAGCAAGAGAAGGACCCTCAACATCCTCTAAATGGATAGGAGCCTCAAGTCCACCAGGTCAGATCCAGGAAGGGCATCATGACAAGAACAAACACTCTTGAGGGTACGCAAGAGCAAAATCAAATTGGAAGATGGAGGAAGGATCTCACTGGACAAGGAATAACATTACAGGAGGATATGGCTGAGGAACTCAACCTCCCCAATGTCACTTGGAGGACACTGAATAGGCTGAGGGTTGGAGTCCCTAAATGCAAGACCAACATGCTCAAGTGGTGGACAACACACAGTGTGAATGTGGAGATACAGAATCTGGCAGATTTGCTGATCTGTCGATTATTATTGGAAACATGTACTGATGAGGATTTATATTTGGCCCATGACAAAGCCAAGAAAGTGGATTCATTTTGGCAATTTAAGGTTTGGCCTGGACATGAAAGAAGAAAAACCAGGGGGTGAGGAAGACAGAAAAAATTAAGAGAAGAACTAGAGGGAAAGAAAGGGGTCTAGGCTCAGATCTGTTTTCTAAGTATGGGTAACAGGACAGCAGGTGAGGTATCCGAGCAAATCCTCCGGCTATGCCAGGAGGGCACTGAATCCAGCTGCCAAACATGGTTTCCATGGCAATGGGCTCATGTCCACAGCAGTGCTCGGATAAACCAGCTGACACTCAGAGAGTCACAAACCCACAGGAAGCAGCTTCAGGGTTGAAGGCTGGTTAGAAAGCTGTCCACAGCCAGTTTAGGAAAGGGAAGCACAGCAAATAGAAGAAGGATTTACGTTTCTACCAAAGTTGGGTAGAAAAGAGCCCACATGGAATGACCTGATCCACATCCCAACATCATGGAGCAGCATTACCTGCCAGGCTCAGCGTGTCTCTGAGTGTCAAAACACGGTCCTCACCAGTGCAGATATACGAAAATACACATTTGCATGCATATTTTAGGAGAAAAGGCACATTTAAATATGCATGTGCAGAGAATACACATTAACATGTGTACTAAAATATGCATGAGAATTGGATTTTGCAGAAATCTCCCCCTGTCCCCCCCTCCCCCGCTCTTTGCAGGAATATAGAAAGCTGCCTGTACCACTGAAAAAGCCGTTTCATCTGCACTGGAGGGAAAGCAACATAACTACTTTGGCATACGAGCCCCCTCCTCTGTGACAATTATTTATTTATTTTACTTATTACATTTTTAAACTGCCCATATGGGATATTTCCCACTCCGGTTGGACATGATGAGATTTGCAATGCAAAGCGGCTGGAGCGGACTGCATCTTGCCTATCTCTGTAGTTTGAACAGATAAAATAAATGCACTGGAAGATGCCATAAAGTCATGTCCATCGCTCACATCCCCTATATACACTTTAGACCAGACTGGCCAAACCTCAATGCTCAAGGTGCTCTTGAACTTCAATTCCCAGAAGACCTGATCAGCAAGTATGCTGACTTGGGCTTCTACGAATTGAAGTTCAAGAGCACCTGGAGTACCGAGGTTGGCCATCCATGCTTTAGACCATTCCTTAATCTGATATCTTAAGGGTGCCCTTGCTCAAAAGCCAGTTGTATCTGACTCTTGGGTTCATCTCTGTTTACAGCCAAAGAGCCACTACTGTCCACATCTGCAGACATTTCCATGGACATGTGACAGACATGACTAGACACCGGAGTGCACGGAATGCTGTTTACCTTCCCACTGAAGTGGTACATGTTGCTTCTGTCTAATGGCGATGCTAATAGAGTTAAACATGGGCTGTGTTGGCTCAGTGGCTAAGAAGCTCGCCTTGCTAGCTGGAAGTCTGGCAAGTTGGCAGTACTGCATGACGGATTGAGCACCTGTCTCTGTCCCAGCTCTTGGGGGCATGAAAGGAGCCTCATTTGTGCGTTCCATGAGTGGTGTTTCTTCCACAAAAATCTTTTCAACCCAGAATAATTTCTGACATGAAGTAATAATATTAATAGGGTTAAAGATATAATCTACCATCAAGTGAAAGGATGTGTCACTGGGGACCAAGATTAGATCATCCACTGTCTTGTATTCCTGATCACCGTGTATGGGTGTGAAAGCTGGACCATAAGGAAAGCTGACAAGGAAAAACCATTGATCTGTTTGAAATGTGGTGCTGGAGGAGAGCTTTGTGGATACTCTGGACTGGCACAAAGACAAAGATGTGGGTCATGGAGCAAGACAAGCCAGGACTGCTTCTGGAGTCCAAAATGATAAAGCTGAGGCCTTCCTACTTTGGGCATATCATGAGAAGACAAGTCTCTCTGGAAAAGACAAAAATGTTGGGGGAAATGAAAGGCAGCAAGGGAAAGAGGAAGACTGAATGTGATATCGATTGACTCCATGCATTTGCAGGCTTGAGTTTGCAAGAGCTGAGCAGAAGACAGATGATTTTGGAGATCTCTCTTTCATAGGATCACCCTGACTTAGAGAAGACTTGACGGCACAGAACAAGAACAAAATGTTTTTGAGGCATGTGAGATATTCAAGGAGTAGCCTTCCATTTAAAGGTAAAGGTCACCCTTGCTCGATAGCCAGGGAAGGTCTCCCTCCTACGCCACGTGGGATCCTGCTCATGGGCCTGCTCTACTGCTCCCACTGGGCGGGGTGTACCGCGGCCTCTACTGACTGGGACGACCCTGGCTGGGGCAGCACTGTAGACCGTGCGGCGGCAGCAAGGCTGGGTAATCGGTGGTGTGTGTGTTATTATTATTATTTATTAGATTTGTCGCACAAGTGCGACTCAAGGCGGCTTCCAACAAAAATAAATACAATATACAAACATGATATACAGTAAAAAAATTGTACATAAATTATACAATATACTTTAACAAAAATAAGTAAATACCTTTACAATTTCAAGATACAATACAATATAAGAGTAAATTCAATACAAAAATCAATAAACAATGCAAACCATAAGTAAAAAAGAAATCTAGCATATAGAGAATACCAAAAAATACAAGAGATAACAAAGTATACAGTAATGCCCAAATATTCTGTATACTGTGTTGTGCAAGTGTGTTGTGTTGTGTGTGATGTTTTTGGCTGTGGTGGGTGTGGGTTGTGTGTTGGGTGCATGTGTTTTGTGACAAGTGTGTTGTGTATGTGTGTTGTGTGTGTGGGTATATTGTGTCGGTGTGTCATGTGTGGGTGTTTATTGTGTGGGTGTGCGATGCATTGTGTGGGGTATTGTGTGGGTGTGTTTTGTGTGGGTGTGATGTGTCATGTGTCTGGGTGTCATAGGTGGGTGTTGTGTGTCGGGGTGTGTTTAGTGTTAGGTGTGTGTGATGTGTGATGCGGTGTGTGTGTATTGTGCAACTGTGATGTGTGATGTGTGTGGCTGAGGTGGGTGTGGGTTGTGTGTTCAATGCATTTGTTTCGTGTCATGCGTGGTGTGTGTGTGTGTGTGTGTGTGTGTGTGTGTGTGTGTGTGTGTGTGTGTGTGTGTGTGTGTGTGTGATGTGTCTCTGTGAAAATTTGGCCCTGGGCAAATCCGGGCACCTCTGCTAGTGACTCACTAATCCTAGAATCTATTGACAGAATGAATTAGTTGCTGGCTAAAGTTGGAGGTATCTCATTACCCTTTGCAATGCATTTTGGGATTTGAGAAGCAATGGCTTGGGCTTTTTCAGAGATGAGTCGGGTTTCCCCGAGTGGGTGGCTGTTGTGTTCTGTAAAGCTGTGCCTTTAACAATGTCCCTAGCCATGGGGTAACAATGTAACCTTTCTGTGTGCAACATTATAACCTTCAGCTGTATCACTGTAACCCTTATAAGAGGACGCGAGCTAGTGACCACTAGATGGCAATAGCGAGCGTCCAGCTCTCATGGCTCAGATTCACCCTGGATCAGCAGCGCGGGAAGATTCCCGCCACCTCCTCACCTGGACAAGAAGGGTGTGACCTTCTATGACGTCACGCAGGCAGCAACCAATAGACTGTCAACGAGCCACATTCAAATGTATAGCCAGCTGTATATATTGAGCTACCCATCCGCCATTACCACATGTTCCTCCGGATCATCATGCAATAAACCTGTGTTAAGCCAACCTTTCGGCTGTTTCATTGTCTTTGGTCCCATACACTAAATTGGCGACGAGGATGGGATATGGCTGCCCACGGGACCAAGACATGCGCCAGTTTCGAAATCAGGAAACCGGGAGACTGGGAGATCTTCGAAATGGACTTCCAGGGAGCACTGGTTGAATCCGAAGTCACGGATGAGGCAAAGAAAAGGGCCATCTTCACCAGGATGCTTGGACAAGAAACAAAAAGAACCTTGGTGGACCTGATCGCACCGAAGAGGGTGAGCGATTTCAAGGCCAAAGAGCTCCTACAGATGCTGCGCGAGTATTTCCGGCCCTCGACGGTGATGTTTCCCGCTCGGAGTGCATTCTGGAGGCGAGTCCAAGCGCCCGGGGAGACGGTCGCCGCCTTCGTGGCGGCCCTGCGACTGGCTGCCGGCCCGTGTAAATGGGAGAACGCTGAAATCACCCTCAGGGACTGCGTGCTATGCGGCCTGAACGACGCCGAGACTCAGCGCACGTTGATGAACCAAGAGCCACCCCCCACGTTGCAGGAGGTCCTGAAAGTGGCACAGGCCGCGGAAGCCACAAAGGCTGGGGTGCAAGAGCTCCAGGACTGGCGGCCGAAGACGAGCAAGGCAGAGGCATCGGTGCATGCAGCCCGGCGAACTTCGAAATCGTCCGCAGAGAGCAGCGACGACGAGGACGTCCGGAGGGTCCGGAAAGAGGGCCGGCGGTGCGACGGCTGTGGAGCGGCCCACGACCGCGCCAAATGCCCGATCAGAAAGGCCGAGTGTCACAACTGCGGCCGCCGCGGGCACATCGCCAAAGTATGCAGAAAGAGGCGCGAGGCCCGGAGGAGCTCGGCAGACTGTTCAACGGGACAAGACCGCTCGACGAGACCCAAAGACGGCGCCCAGGCCACGAGGAAGCGGGACGGCGTGGGCCGCATCTCCGACGGCAGCGAGGATGACGCCCCAGTATTCAGCGTGTCCGCGGGACACCCCCGTTACTTTGTTGAGGTACTAGTGCAAGGGGTCCCCATTAGAATGGAAATTGACTCGGGTTCCTCTTATTCAATTATTTCCCAGAGGGAGTTTTTGAGAATTGCCCCCCACATGCGACCCAAGCTCAAAGCGTTGAGGTCCACGCTACGGGACGTGCAAGGGAACAGTATTCCAGTGCTGGGGGTTGGAGAATTTCAGGTCAAATTTAAGAAGCACGCCGCGGCTCTCTCCCTAGTCGTGCTTAAAGGGGGGAATTGCAGCCTCCTCGGAACTCAATGGTTTCAGCCCCTGGGGTTGTTTATTGGGGGGGTGCACGCCGTTGGGACTGACCCGGTGCAGGACTGGGGAAATTCAAGGGGCCCCCAGTGACATTCGACCTAGACCCGGAGGTCCGTCCAATACGACTCAAACCGCGCCGGGTGCCATTTGCACTCAAGGACAAAATAGAGGTGGAACTGGACAAATTGGTGGGCCAGGGGATCCTTGTTCCTGTTGATTCTGCGGAGTGGGAAACTCCAATTGTAACAGCACTAAAGGCAAATGGGGAGGTCCGCATATGCGCTGATTACAAGTGCACCATCAATAAGGCGATCCGCCCTAATGCGTATCCGGTGCCGGTAGTCAGCCATCTGCTTGCCAGGTTGCACGGGGGAAAGTGTTTCGCTAAGCTCGACTTGGCACAGGCCTACCAGCAGCTTTCAGTGTCCCCTGCCGCAGCTGCTGCACAGACCATAGTCACTCATAAGGGGGCGTTCCAGGTGACGCGCCTTCAATTCGGCGTAAATTCGGTGCCTGGAATTTTTCAGTCACTCGTGGAATGCCTCCTGAAGGGGCTAGAGGGGGTGTTGCCTTATTTTGATGACGTGTTGATAATGGGGGGGAGTCGGGCTGAATTGGCCAAGAGACTGGGAAAGGTTCTGGCAATATTCGAAAAGGCGGGGTTGAGACTGCGAAAAGACAAATGCGTCTTCTTCGCGACCGAGGTTGAGTTCCTAGGGTTTCGTGTGACTCCTGAGGGGATAAAACCATCCAAATCTAAGGTAGCTGCCATTAAGAAGGCCCCTCGCCCCACCTCCAAGGCCGAGCTGCAGTCGTTCCTAGGGCTGCTTAACTTTTACCACTCCTTCCTCCCCCGGAAGGCAGCGGTGGCCGAACCGCTACACAAACTGCTTAAAAAGGATGAGGCATGGAAGTGGGGCGACGACCAAGAGAGGGCATTTAGTGAACTGAAACATCTCCTGGCGTCTGATGCCATACTGACCCATTTCAACCCCAAACGCCCGGTGGTCCTGATCTGTGATGCATCCCCGGTGGGGGTGGGGGCAGTGCTGTGCCACGTGCTAGAAAACGGAAGGGAGGCCCCGATAGCATTCTACTCCAGGTCCCTGTCCGAAGCAGAGAGAAATTACACACAGACAGACAGGGAAGCGCTAGCGATAATTGCGGGGACGAAAAAATTTCACGATTTTCTGTACGGCCGCCCTTTCACTATCGTGACTGACCACAAACCCCTGCTAGGCATTTTTACCGCAGATAAGCCCACGCCACAGATCCTGTCCCCGAGGATGCTTAGGTGGGCCATTTTCCTCAATGCGTATCAGCACGCGTTGGTGTACAGACCCGGGAAGGAAATTAGCCATGCGGACGCCCTGTCGAGATCCCCCCTTCCCCAGGATAGCAGCCACGTGGGCGGGGAGGAGACAGACCACCAGGTACTGATGATAGAGGTCCTAGACTCACCCCCAATATTGCCCGCCGACATCGCCAAAGCGACCGGCAAGGACAATACCTTGGCGAAGGTTAGCTCATGGGTGCAGAAAGGGTGGCCTGCATCTTCCCCGGCAGCGGAATTTGACCCGTTCTTCCGGAAAAAACTAGAGTTGTCCCTAGAGAGGGGGTGCCTTCTGTGGGGCCAGCGGGTAGTGATCCCTACATCCCTACGACCGCGGGTGCTCAAACTGCTGCACATCAGCCACCCCGGGATTGTACGCTCCAAGGCCCTGGCCCGGAGCTATTTCTGGTGGCCCCAGTTAGACGCCGACATCGAGCACATGGTCGGCACTTGTGAGAGTTGCCAATGCTCCAGACCAGAGGAGGCCCGCCTTCCCCACAGGGAGTGGGACGCGGCTAAGGGGCCGTGGTCCCGGATACACATAGATTTTGCGGGCCCGTTCCGAGGAACGCTGTTTCTCCTTGTTGTGGATGCTTTCTCCAAGTGGTTGGAGGTCATCCCAGTCACGAGCACCTCCTCGGCCGCGACGATAAAGCATTTGCGGAGAGTTTTTTCCACTTTCGGCATACCCGACACACTAATTAGCGATAACGCTAGTTGTTTCACGTCCGCTGAGTTCAGGGCATTCACGGAGATTAACGCCATCTGGCATATCACCTCCGCCCCTTTCCATCCGGCCACCAACGGCCAAGTAGAGCGCCTCGTCCGCACCACAAAGGACGCGCTGCGACGCATGGGCCCCGGGGACCTCAACCTACAAGTGTGTCAGTTTCTGCTAGGATACAGGGTGACCCCGTTGGCGTCAGGATACTCCCCCGCAGAGCTATTAATGCGCAGGAAACTGACCACCATCCTCACTAGGCTAGACCCCACGAGAGTAGAAGACAAGGGAAGGAACATCGGGCTAGAGGCCACAAAGAGTTTCAGCGTAGGCACCCCTGTGCATTGCAGGAACTACGCCAGCGCGGGCCCAGCCTGGGTACCGGGCGTTGTCGTGGAGCAAACCGGCCCCGTGTTGTACCGCGTGGAGACCAGCTCAGGTTTGCTGTGGAGGCGGCACGCGGACCAGCTCCGGCGCAGGGTCCCCGATGAGCAGGGCACAGACCAAAAGGAACAAGACTCAGCGTTAGGGTTCTCCCCCACCCGTTCAGCCCAAGGGGGAGGAGAGGGGGGCCGTGGGTCCCCACCAAGGGGGGAGGAAAGGGAGTCTGTTCTCATAGATATCCTGCGGGATCTTTCGGAGGAGGAGGAACCCGACCCCATACATATCTCGCGGGATTCCCCCACAAATACGGATACCCCAACTGAGTTAGGATTTGATTTTCAGAGCCGGGGGAGTTTTTCGGAGTGGTCCCCCACCCGTCCAAGCGAGAAGAGGGGTTTTTCGTTAGCCCCGAGCGCCCCCGGTCTGCCCACAATGGAGTTTTTCCCTTCCCCTAAAGCCGCCAAACCACGGCAAGCAGCTAACAAGTCTCCCTCTCCCGTTTCAGGACAAGGGACCAGGGAACAAAGAAGCGGTAGCACCCCCGGGGCAGGTCAGCCCACATCACGGCCCAAACGCACTTGCAATAAGCCATCTTGGCTGAGAGACTTCGTCTCATCCTAGGGGGGAGTCGGGTTTCCCCGAGTGGGTGGCTGTTGTGTTCTGTAAAGCTGTGCCTTTAACAATGTACCTAGCCATGGGGTAACAATGTAACCTTTCTGTGTGCAACATTATAACCTTCATCTGTATCACTGTAACCCTTATAAGAGGACACGAGCTAGTGACCACTAGATGGCAATAGCGAGCGTCCAGCTCTCATGGCTCAGATTCACCCTGGATCAGCAGCGCGGGAAGATTCCCGCCACCTCCTCACCTGGACAAGAAGGGCGTGACCTTCTATGACGTCACGCAGGCAGCAACCAATAGACTGTCAACGAGCCACATTCAAATGAATAGCCAGCTGTATATATTGAGCTACCCATCCGCCATTACCACATGTTCCTCCGGATCATCATGCAATAAACCTGTGTTAAGCCAACCTTTCGGCTGTTTCATTGTCTTTGGTCCCATACACTAAAAAGCATAGCAGCTTTTGACAAGGTGGTGGCTCTCCCTCTTATGGCCTCTGCCCTGTTCGTATCCAAGACAGAGGAAATATAAAACGTAACCCCAGCACTGTTGGTTTCATTCCAGAGGAGGCCTTGTGGTTTCTCCTGCTGCCCCTTTGCAGGCTCCTCCACCGTGTCTCACTCTTGGCTACTCAGTAAATTTCCACTGGATCATTTCAACTCCAATGAGACATTTACATACAGATGTAATTGAACCAAGGAAGGCATCTGTTTAAGGGCAGACATCAGGTTTGCAACACTAATGGCCAAGTTTCTTTGTGTGCATGCTGAATAGTTTCAAAAGTTGTTGAAGATACTATGCGGATAGTCTACTCCAGGAGTTCTCAATCTTTTAAAGCCGGGGGACGGGTCATGCTTTCTCAGACAGCCTGGGGGGCCGGATGGCTATTTTGCCCTTCCTCCACCACATGGCACTTCCTGGTATGGTGGAGGCATGGGGGGCACATGAAATTGTGCCATGGGCCCCAACCGGCCCACGGGCCTCAGGTTGAGAATCCCAGGTCGACTCTAAATGGAATCCAGCCTGATAAAGCCTACCATGTGTGATCACATTTTAAGAAGAATCAGATTTGATTGAAATTCACAAAATAGTATGTCAACCAGAACGCCTAAACCAGCGGTGCCCAAACTATGGCCCGTGGGCCGGATCTGGCCCCCAATGCCAATTCATCCAGCCAACGCCACCCTCACTGATCCTGGAAGCAGAATTAAAACGCACATGCGCACACGCAGAATGCTGCCGTAAATGCACCTGTCATAAATGTGTTTACAACAGCCATAGGTATAATTACAGCAGTGTTTTGAGCATGTGCGGGCTTGTTTTACTACTGCTCCAGGTGGGAGGAACCACGTGACCAGCCCGTTGAACCATGTGACTGGCCCGTGGCCTGAAAAGTTTGGGCACTCCTGGCCTAAACATTCTTAAACCCTTGTCAATATCCTTATTTCCTTGTCTTTCAATATTTTAAATCTACATTAGATTTAAGTTTTGAGAAGAAATCTGAAGGAAGGAAGAAACTCATGTATGGCCCATTAATCAGCTAGATCTACTTAATAGTCTCAAAATCTTGGATGCTTTGGTTTGAGATCCCATATATTCAAGAAAACTCTGTATAGGGTTCAGTGCTCATCTCTGTTTATAGCCAAAACGCCCAGTGCTGTCTGTATCTGCAGACGTTTCCATGGACATGTGGGAGACATGCCTCAACACCAGAGTGCACAGAACACTGTTTACCTTCCCACTGAAGTGGTCCCTATTGATCTACTTGCAATTTCTTGCTTTCAAACTGCTAGGTTGTCAGGAGCTGGGACAAAGAGGGGAGCTCACTCCATCGTGCCATACTCGGGAATCGAACTCTGACCTTCCCGTCGTCGAGTTCAGCATCTTAACCATTTGAATCACCGCAGTCCCACAGAGATACAAACTCAGAAAACAAGTGCAGGGCAAGCCAGCAGCAGCCTTGTTGCTTACCTTTCAAAGCCCTCACAGCGAGCCTGCGGCCATTTCACACACAGTTTTTGTCACTGCACTACTTCTGCAATTATTTCACCAGGACCTAACTTCTGATGTGAATTCTCATGTCAGGAAGAAAGCAGGACGAATTATTTTGAACTCCCTCTTGCATACCAAGATGAGGTCAAACAAAGAGATGCATCCTCAACCCAGGTGCTTTCCTACAGCAGATTTATTGGTCATAGCTCTCTGTTGCCGGGGGGGGGGGGGAATCCCTTCCATTCCCACCCGCCATTCTTCATGGGCATATTGGCTCCCATGCCAATAATAGAGGCGGCTCTGTAAAACCCCAGGGAATTAAAGCTGTGTATGCCTGGGGGGAACACAAAAGAACCCGCAGCTGCGTGTTTGCAAACAAGGCAGCCGAGCCTTGAAAAGGTCTGAAAGCAGTAATTGTCTTTAATTAAAGGAGCTCAGAGCAATCTCAGGCATCGACAAAAGACTGCAAAGCCACGCCATGGCTGGGGACGGCGGGTGTCTGGGCGGCATGTCAGAGAACAGGGGTCGGCTGCCCCTCTAGGAAAGGCATGGGGGGGATACAAGCCCTCCCGTAAGGGAAAGGAGGGCCTCTTCTGAGGGCAGGCCACCCCAGCTCCCATTGAACCAGGTCAAGCTTCTGCTAACCATTCCCAAAGGGCCTTTCACTCTAGCTCTTTAAGCCAGGACACCCTGAATGTCCACTTCTGCCTAGTCGAAATCTGGGAAAATCTCCATGAGCCCATGGATATACAGTGGAAGCTCATAAAACGAATAAATCATACAACGAATGAAATTTGAAAAAAATGTTGCATCGTACAACAATTTTGGTCATTATACGATGCAATGCTTCCCTATGGGATGCATCATACAATGAACTTCTCTATGGGGAAAATTGTACAAAAAATATTTTTCTTTGTACGGTTTTACCCATAGAGAAATTCGTTGTACAATGCATCCCATAGAGAAATTCGTTATATGATACATGCATCGTATAGCGATAAAATCGTACAACGACTAGACTTGTAGAATGAATTAAATTTGTTATATGGGGTTTTACTGTACTGGGATGTTGCCAGCACCGGATTTATGATCAAAGCTACGGACACTGCAGCTTCGGAGCTTAGGTTATGAAAAGAGAAAGAGAGAGAGAGAGAGATGAAAATGAGGCTGTCCTGCACGGGGCACATCATAAGAAGGAAGGAGTCTCTTAGAGAAGACAATAATGTTGGGAAAGGTGGTGGTCTGCAGGAAAAAGCGGAAGACCAAACATGAGATGGACTGATACCACAGGCTTGGATTTGCAAAAGCTGAGCTGTGGAGGACATAGTATTTTGGAGATCCATCATCCACAGTGTCTTCATGTGTCGGAGACGACCTGACAGCACATCACAACCAAGTATTTCCTAGGTAAGATAAACCTTTTAAAGACTGAATGCCCAATCAGAGGGGTGGGGTGAACTCTGTGCTGGGGGAGGGAGGAAGTGCTCCCATTGGGCTGCTGGGCAGAGGGGCGGGATAAAATCTGTGCTGGGGAGAGAGAGGAAGCACTCCCATTGGGCTGCAAGGCAGAGGGGTGGGGTGAACTCTGTGCTGGAGTGATGGCATGCATGCCAACAGAAAGGGCTTTGATTGCCCCCTTTGGCACTTGTGCCATAGGTTCGCCACCACTGATATAGAGTATTCAAAAGAGGATTTACCAGGGTGATGGGTCTCAAGGACATATTGTTGCTGTTATTTGCCATCAAGTTGGAAATGGTTTACAGTGACTCTAATAGAGATGAGCACTGAACCCTAGAGTTGGATACAACTGGCTTTTGAGTAAGGGCAACCTTTACCTTTTTAATATACAGTGTGACCTCAGTTAACAAATGGTTTAACACAAAAATCACAAAAGGAAATCCATAGAAAATAGTGGCTCAGTTTATGGATTTTTTTTGGAATGGATTAATTGGTTTTCAATGCATTCCTATGGGAATTTGCATTCAATGCATTCCTACGGGGAATTGGGTTAAAGTAATTTTCACTATAAGAAACATCCTGGATAATGCATTAATTACGTTAACCAAGGTTCCACTGTAGCTTTTAGGGTAAATGAGACATTTAAGGAATGGTTTTTCCAGTTACACTCTCCCAGTGGGTTTCTGTGGCGGCTGTACTGGGACTTATTTCTATCTCCAAATGCAAGCAATGCACTGTACATTTCATATAAAAGGTGCAGTAAAATTTCATATGACATGTTGTTTATAAAATAGCGGATACTGGCCAAACCCCTGCTGGAAAAATTGGGAGCACAAAGGAATGAAACAATGTTCCCCCCCCCCCCCCCGCCTTTTCTGGCTTTTTGTCTGTTGCACGACCGAGAGCGAACCTAGGTACACAGTCATTTCCCTGATCATATGAGGCAGAAGAGCTTAATGGTAAGCCCATAGTGCAGGTCGGCGCACTTCCATGTTGCATGAATTCTACAGGTTTCTGGAATTCTCATGCTATTGCTGTAGCCAGGATCAGAAAAGATTCTGGTTCATATCAGTGCTGTTTGCTCTGAACCACTCACGGACTTTGGTCTTGCAATGTCTTAAGGAAGAGCGTGTTTCATAAACTTTCTTCGACTACATCCCAATACAGGCAGCTATATTCAGTGGTGGGCATCAGCAGGTCCGCACCAGTACGCGCGCACCAGTAGTAAAAATGGCTGGCCCTCCCCACCTTACCGTCTTCCTAGAAGAGGCTTTGGAGGGGGCTGGTTCCATTTCCCCCCTTCATCCAAGGCTTTTCCTGGGCTCCGTTTCACCCCGAAGCACATCCCCAGCCACTTTACACTTTACTCACTGTTAAAGAAAGAAGTTTGTTAACAATTTTCCTGACAGCCTCTAGACTATTAATTGCAGGAAACTGGAAACCCAATCATGCCTATAAAATTGAGGATTGGCATAAGGAACTTTGGGAAACAGTGCTGAATGATAAGTTAACCGAGGAGCTGAAGTGTAAAAAACGAATTGATCAAAACTAATTGATTTTGGGAAGTCTGGACACCATTTATGGAATTTGTATTTACTGATAATAAGGGTAGTAAATCTCCCCAAGAATTGATGTATTTTTGGATTGCAAAGAGTTAATAAATATGGAGTATATAGTAATTAATGGAAAAATGTAGATAATCCCACAACCACGGGTGGGGGTGCACTAGTTTATTTGTATTACATCATTATGGATGAAATGATTGGATACAAACTGAGACTGACACTGTATGTTTTTTAAAATTATTATTTTCCTCACATTTTTTCATTTTTTCACGTTGTTTATTATTGTTTTTTTTAGTATTTTTTTAATTTACCAATAAAATTGTTGTGTTCTAAAGCCTGTGCCTTTAAACAATGTACCTATCCATGTGTATCCAATGTAACCTTTCTATGTGTAACATTGTAACCTTCAGCTGCATCACTGTAACCCTAATAGGACGCGAGCTAGTGACCACCAGATGGCAATAGCGAGCGTCCAAGCTCATTGGTCCAGACGCACCTAAGAACAACAGCGCGGGAAGATTCCCGCCACCACCTTCACTTGGACAAGAAGGGCGTGACCTGCAATGATGTCACGCAGACAGTAGCCAATAGACTGTCAAGGAGCCACATTCAAATGTATAGCCACTGTATATATTGAGCTGTTCGTCCGCCATTACCACATGTTCCCTCTGCCCAGCATGCAATAAAGTTGTGTTAAGCCAGCTCTTCGGCTGTCCCGGTGTCTTGGTTCCCATACACCAAATTGGCGACGAGGATGGGATATGGCTTCCCACGGGACCAAGACATACGCCGGTTTCGATATCAACAAACAGGAAGATTGGGAACTCTTCGAAATGGATTTCCAAGGTGCACTGGTGGAGTTCGAGGTCACGGACGAGGGAAAGAAGAGAGCCATCCTCACCAGAATGCTCGGGCACGCCGGCAAGAGGGTGCTGGTCGACCTCATCGCACCGAAGAAGGTGGGCGAGCTGAAGGCCAAAGAGCTCCTGAAGGCGATGCGCGACCACTTCCAGCCCTCGGTGTCGATGTTTCCAGCTCGGGACGCCTTCTGGAGGAGGGTCCAAGCGCCGGGTGAGTCGGTCGCCGCTTTCGCAGCGGCCCTGCGGCTGGCTGCCGGCCCATGCAAATGGGAGAACCTGGAGATCACCCTCAGGGACCGCATGCTGTGTGGCCTACGGGACGAAGAGGTTCAGCGAAAGCTGATGAACCAGGAGCCACCCCCGACACTGCAGGAGGTCGTGAAGGCAGCACAGGCTGCGGAAGCCACGAGGGCCGGAGTGAAAGAGCTCCAGGGCCGGCTCCCACAGGCCGACCAAGCGGCGGGCTCGGTGCACGCGTCCCGGCGAGCGTCGAAATCTTCCGCAGAGAGCAGCGATGAGGAAGACGTCCGGAAGGTCCGGAAGGGCGGCCGGCATTGCGACGGCTGTGGAGCGGCCCACGACCGCGCGAAGTGCCCGTTTAGAAAGGCCGAGTGCCACAACTGTGGCCGCCGCGGGCACATCGCCAAAGTCTGCAGACGACGGCGCGAGGACCGGAGGAGCTCGCCAGACCGTTCGGCGAAACCGGACCGCTCGACGAGACCAAAGGATGGCGCCCGGCCCACAAGGAAGCAGGACGGCGTGGGCCGCGTCTCCGATGACAGCGACGACGACGCCCCAGTTTTCAGCGTGTCCATGGGACACCCCCGTTACTTTGTTGAGGTACTGGTGCAAGGGGCCCCTGTTAGGATGGAAATTGACTCGGGCTCCTCATATTCAATCATTTCCCAGAGAGAGTTTTTGAGAATTGCCCTCCGAGTACGGCCCAAGCTCAAAGCATTGAGGTCCACGCTTCGGGACGTGCAAGGGAACAGTATCCCGGTGCTGGGGGTGGGAAAATTCCAGGTCCAATATAAACAGCACGCCGCGGAGCTTCCCCTAGTCGTCCTTAAAGGGGGAAATTGCAGCCTCCTCGGGACTCAATGGTTCCAACCCCTGGGTCTGTTCATTGGGGGGGTGCATGCCGTTGGGACTGACCCAATACAGAGGGTGTGCGACGCGCACCCCGAAGTCTTCAAAAAGGGACTTGGGAAGTTCAAGGGACCCCCAGTAGCGTTCGACCTGGACCCGGAGGTCCGCCCAATAAGACTCAAACTGCGCAGAGTGCCTTTTGCACTAAAGGACAAAATAGAGGCGGAACTGGACAAATTGGTGGGCCAGGGGATTCTTGTTCCTGTTGATTCTGCGGAGTGGGAAACTCCAATTGTCACGGCGTTGAAGGCCAATGGGGAGGTTCGCATTTGCGCCGATTATAAGTGCACCAATAATAAGGCAATTCGCCCTAATGCGTATCCGGTGCCGGTGGTCAGCCATTTGCTAGCCAGATTACATGGGGGAAAGTGTTTCGCTAAGCTCGACCTGGCGCAAGCCTATCAGCAACTCTTGGTAACCCCTGCTGCAGCTGCTGCACAGACCATAGTCACGCATAAGGGGGCGTTCCAGGTGACGCGCCTACAATTCGGCGTGAACTCGGCGCCTGGAATTTTCCAGTCGCTCGTGGAACGCCTCTTAAAAGGGTTGGACGGGGTTTTGCCATATTTTGATGACGTATTGATAACGGGGGGGAGCGAGGTCGAGTTGGCCGAAAGGCTGGACAAGGTTCTGGTGGCATTCGAACAGGCGGGGTTGAGGTTGCAAAAAGACAAATGCGTCTTCTTCGCGAATGAGGTTGAATTCTTAGGGTTCCGAGTAACACCGTCCAAATCCAAGGTGGCCGCCATCAAGAAAGCCCCTCGCCCCACCTCCAAGTCCGAGTTACAGTCATTCCTAGGGCTTTTAAATTTCTACCACTCCTTTCTTCCCCGGAAGGCGGCGGTGGCTGAACCGCTTCATAAATTGCTCAAGAAGGATGCGGTATGGAAGTGGGGCGACGACCAGGAGAGGGCATTCACGGAACTGAAACAACTCCTGGCGTCTGACGCCATTCTAACCCATTTCGACCCCAAACGGCCGGTGGTACTGATCTGTGATGCATCCCCGGTGGGGGTGGGGGTGGGGGCAGTGTTATGCCACATGCTGGAAAACGGGAGGGAGGCCCCAATAGCGTTTTACTCCAGGTCCCTGTCCCAAGCGGAGAGAAATTACGCCCAGACAGACAGGGAAGCGCTGGCGATAATTGCGGGGACCAAAAATTCCACGATTTTCTGTATGGCCACCCCTTCACCATAGTGACTGACCATAAGCCCCTACTAGGAATTTTTACCGCAGATAAGCCCACGCCGCAGATCCTGTCCCCGAGGATGCTTAGGTGGGCCACTTTTCTCAACGCCTACCAGCACGCGTTGGTGTACCGGCCCGGGAAAGAGATCAGCCATGCGGACGCCTTGTCGAGGTCCCCCCTTCCTCAGACACAGAGCCACGGGGGCGAGGAGGAGCGCGACCACCAGGTGCTCATGATAGAAGTCTTGGATTCGCCCCCCATAGTACCCGCCGACATCGCTAAAGCGACAGGCAAGGACAGGACACTGGCGGCGGTTAGCTCCTGGGTTCAGAAAGGGTGGCCAGCGTCGTCCCCAGCGGAGGAATTCGCCACATTTTTCAGGAAAAAGCTGGAACTTCTCTAGAGAGGGGGTGTCTCTTGTGGGGGCAGCGGGTGGTGATCCCTACATCCCTTCGGCCGCGGGTGCTTAAACTGCTGCACGTCAGCCACCCGGGGATCGTGCGCTCCAAGGCGCTGGCCCGGAGCTACTTCTGGTGGCCACAGTTAGACGCAGACATCGAGCACATGGTCGGCACTTGCGAGAGTTGCCAATGCTCCAGACCAGAGGAGGCCCGCCTTCCCCACAGGGAGTGGGACGCGGCTAAGGGGCCGTGGTCCCGGGTGCACATAGATTTCGCGGGCCCGTTCCGGGGAACCCTGTTTCTCCTTGTCGTGGACGCTTTCTCCAAGTGGTTGGAGGTCATTCCTGTCACGAGCACCTCCTCGGCCACGACAGTAAAGCATTTGCGGAGGGTCTTTTCTACGTTCGGCATACCCGACACCCTAATTAGCGATAAGGCTAGTTGCTTCACATCCGCTGAGCACAGGGCATTCACGGAGATTAACGCCATCCGGCACATCACCTCCGCCCCCTTTCACCTGGCCACCAATGGCCAAGTGGAGCGCCTTGTACGCACCACGAAGGACGTGCTGCGGCGAATGGGCCCCGGGGATCTCAACCTGCAAGTGTGCCAGTTTCTGCTAGGGTACAGGGTGACCCCGTTGGCATCAGGATACTCCCCCGCGGAACTTTTAATGCGCAGGAAACTGACCACCATACTCACTAGGCTAGACCCCACGAGAGTTGAGGACAAGGGGAGGAACATCGGGTTAGAAGCCACCAAGAGTTTCAGCATGGGTGCCCCGGTGCATTGCAGGAACTACGCCAGCGCGGGGCCAGCCTGGGTACCGGGGGTGGTCGTGGAGCAGACCGGTCCCGTATCGTACCGCGTGGAGACCAACACAGGTCTACTTTGGCGGCGGCACGCGGACCAGCTACGGAGCCGGGTCCCAGGAAGGCAGGGCGCCGAAAGCACAGACACGAATTCAGCGTTAGGGTTCTCCCCCACCCGTTTAGCCCAAGGGGGAGGAGAGGGGGGTCGAGGGTCCCCACCGAGGGGGGAGGAGAAGGAATTTGTCCTCATAGATATCCCGCGGGATCCCCCAGCAGAGCTTAATTTTGAGTTACAGAACCGGGGGGTTTTTTCGGAGTGGTCCCCCACCCATCCAAGCGAGAAGAGGGGTTTTACGTTAGCCCCTAGTGCCCCCGGTTTGCCCACAATGGAGTTTGTCCCTTCCCTTAAAGCTGCAAAACAGCAGCAAGCCACTAACGAATCTCCCTCTCCCGTTACAGGAAAAGGGACCAGGGAACAAGGAAGCGGTAGCGCCCCCCGGGCGAGCCAACCCACATTGCGGCCCAAACGCGGGTGCAATAAGCCATCTTGGTTAAGAGACTTCGTCTCATCCTAGGGGGGAGGGATGTTGTGTTCTAAAGCCTGTGCCTTTAAACAATGTACCTATCCATGTGTATCCAATGTAACCTTTCTATGTGTAACATTGTAACCTTCAGCTGCATCACTGTAACCCTAATAGGACGCGAGCTAGTGACCACCAGATGGCAATAGCGAGCGTCCAAGCTCATTGGTCCAGACGCACCTAAGAACAACAGCGCGGGAAGATTCCCGCCACCACCTTCACCTGGACAAGAAGGGCGTGACCTGCAATGACGTCATGCAGACAGTAGCCAATAGACTATCAAGGAGCCACATTCAAATGTATAGCCACTGTACATATTGAGCTGTTCGTCCGCCATTACCACATGTTCCCTCTGCCCAGCATGCAATAAAGTTGTGTTAAGCCAGCTCTTCGGCTGTCCCGGTGTCTTGGTTCCCATACACCAAAAAAATAATACTTAAAAAAAGAGGTTTCTGGCCCTGTGATTGGTGCCTTAAATTCTCTGCACAATGGAGGACAGTGCTGTAGGAGTTTAGCACTATAGCACTAAATGACGAGATTATATATATTAAAGGGCAATCTGCTGATTCCACAGCAGTTTTAGTTCTGACCATTGTGAGCAGAAGACAACCAAAAGGAAGAATGTTCACCCTCGGCACCATGTCCCATTCTGTACATCAGGGATTCTCAACCTGCGGCCCATGGGCTGGATGCATCGCACAGCACCATTTCATGTGGGGGGCCCCACCACCTCCACCACACCAGGAAGTGCCATGTGGTGGAAGAAGGGCAAAATGGCCATCTGGCCCCCAAAGCTGTCTGAGGGCGCATGACCCGACCCCAGGCTTTAAAAGGTTGAGAACTCCTGCTGCACATCATCAATGATTCCATTTGGACAAGGCCAGAAACTTCCCCAAAGGATCCACAGAGTCGATCGCATAAGCCAGCAGTAAGACAAAACAAGGCAGTGGAAAAACGATGTAAAAATTGACAACTTTCCCAGCCAAACAAAATATCCTGGACACCCATGTTAAAAGAATGAATCTACTCACAGTTGGTGCTAACATCGTGTCACTGACATTGAATTATAGAATCACAGAATCATTGAATTGGAAGGGTCCAACCCCCTGCTTAATGCAGGAATCTGAATCAAAGATCTGACAGAGGTCTGTCCAATTCTCTCTTGAATGCTTCCAGTGTTGAAGCGCTCACCATCTCTCGAGTCAGTTGGTTCTACCTTTCTACTGCTCTAGCCATTAAGATGTTTCCCCTAATATTCAGCCTATATCTGTCTTTCTGTCATTTCAGCCTGTTATTACACGCCCTGCATTCTGGAATGATGGGGAACAGATCATCTTTACGATTATCTGCCAGCTATTTGAAGAGGACTGCAGTGGCTCAAGTGGCTAAGACCCTGACAGGAAGGCAGGAGGTCAGTAGTTCGATTCCCATGTGCCGCTGGATGGAGTGAGTTCCCGTCTTTGTCCCAGATCCTGCCAACCTAGCAGTTCAAAAGCAAAAAAAATTGCAAGCAGATAAATGGAGACCACTTTGGTGGGAAGGTAAACAGCGCTCCATGCACTCTGGTGTCTAGTCATGCCTGCCACATGACCATGGAAACATCTGCAAAATGCAGACAGTACTGGATCTTCAGCTATGAAAAAGAGATGAGCAGTGAACTTTAGAGTCGGATACGACTGGCTTTCCAGCAAGGGAAACCTGTACATTTATCATCATATCCCCTCTTAGACTCCTTTTCTCAAGGCTAAACATCCCCACTCCATACCTGTCAACCACGGCTCCAGCCAATCCGGGACCTGCGCAGAACGGTTCTGCACAGGTCACCTACGCATGCGTAGAAAGGTTTTACGCTTGCGTATCCCCCTTCTACGCATGTGTAGCCTTCTACGCATACATAGAAGGGTTCTACGCAAGCGTAGAAGGGTTCTACACAAGCATAAAACCCTTGTGACCTGCGCAGAAGGGCTGTGCAGTACTTCCTTTCCCCCGCTGCCAAATTCCTGGGTTTCAGCAGCACGGGGTGGGAAATGGCGGAAATCAGCGCCGAAAACAAGGAAATCCTGGCCAATCCGGGAAGGTTGACAGGTATGCCCCACTTAGTCTTTTCTCATGTGAAACACACATCCAGTCAATCTCTGAAAAGCATTTAAATAGAGGTTTGGGTAATTAAATCATTGACCCTCTGTCTGCAAGACCTAAGATTTTGCTCATGCACTATCAGCAAGTCCTCAACACCGCAAGACACTTGAAAACAGCTGCTTGCTGACTTCTTATTTTTATCCCAACTAATTGACACTGTTTGGGTCTATCTGGTCTATGGCATCCGGGATCCGGGCTCTTCTTGGGGAACAAATCCACTTGGCTTCCCAGCTTGGCTTGGCCGATCTTTCTCCACTCAATGAGGTGTTGGAAACTTCTGAAACATTGGCACAGAACCCGGTCAGCCGCCGAAAGCTGCCAGCTGGACTCTGACAAGCTCTTGGCTGCTAATATTTCACGCTCAGATGGTTTTGGCTTTTGAGGCATCCACTCCACAAGTTTCTCCCTCGGTTACTTGGGAAAAGTTAGAGCTGAACAAGATTTCCTGCATAAACTCCCTTGGGTTGCTTCTAAGAAGTTATCGCTTTTATAAGTATTTAGAAGGAAGGAAGGACTCTTTAGTTCAATGCCACAGAAGCCAAGTCACTCTTCAAAATCATGCCATGCACTACAAATTATTTGCATATGTGGAAAAAAACAATTAAGATTTTGTCCATTGAAATCACATGATGGTTAAATCCTGAATCATTGACAGAAGTCTATAACTGTGGTCAAATTTCATCATGGATAACTCATAAGAATATAATCCGCATTTAAGATACAGTAGAACCTTATATAACCAATGTCCCCTATAGCGGGGGGAAATGCACAATGAAAAAGTTTTGGGACAAAATGGTGCCTAGCATAACAAAAAATGTTCACTATGTGAAAATAGCACACCTCATGGGGAAAATCATACAATGAAAATGTTCGCTATGCAATACGGCGTCCCTATGGCGACAAATCATATAACAAAGATTTCAATGGGAAATATGGCTCAGTGAATTTTTTTTGTTATATGTTTTTTTTCCATAGAAATTTTTGTTATATGATTTTTTTCTATAGGGATTTTCATTATGTTGCGGGAGGGGAGATGAAATCATATAACCAAAAAATCGCATAGCGAAAAGCCTCATAGAATGAAATATTTTCATTATACAGTGCAACCTCATACAACAATTGCCCTGTATAGCAATGAAATCACATAACAATTAGGGGGGTTTTTTGGGTGGGGGGGATGGTGTCCCACATAACAATTTTCCCTATGGAAAAATCGTACAACAGTTTTTCAATGGGAAAAACCACTTAGCAAAAAAAATCATTGTATGATGCATCCCAAAGGGGCCTGCCGCCGCCGCCGTCGGGCAACCACCCCAGCCGGGGGTGAGAAGGAGGAGGAGAGCCGGGGCGAGCGGCAAAGGGGCCTGCCGCCGCCGCCGCCGGGCAACCACCCCAGCCGGGGGTGAGAAGGAGGAGGAGAGCCGGGGCGAGCGGCAAAGGGGCCTGCCGCCGCCGCCGCCGCCGGGCAACAACCCCAGCCGGGGGTGAGAAGGAGGAGGAGAGCCGGGGCGAGCGGCAAAGGGGCCTGCCGCCGCCGCCGCCGGGCAACCACCCCAGCCGGGGGTGAGAAGGAGGCGGAGAGCCGGGGCGAGCGGCAAAGGGGCCTGCTGCCGCCGGGCAACCACCCCAGCCGGGGGTGAGAAGGAGGAGGAGAGCCGGGGCGAGCGGCAAAGGGGCCTGCCGCCGCCGCCGCCGGGCAACCACCCCAGCCGGGGGTGAGAAGGAGGAGGAGAGCCGGGGCGAGCGGCAAAGGGGCCTGCCGCCGCCGCCGCCGGGCAACCACCCCAGCCGGGGGTGAGAAGGAGGAGGAGAGCCGGGGCGAGCGGCAAAGGTGCCTGCGCCGCCGCCACCGCCGGACAGCCACCCCCAGGGGGGGTGGGGGGGTGAGGAGGAGAGCCAGAGATCCAGGCAAAGGATAAGTAGCAGATATGTAAATGTAGAAGACCTAATATAGCAACTGACATAGAGACTTTATACTGACTAAACATAGAAACTGACATAGAGACTGTGTTTTAAAGTGTGATAATATGCATGATAATATGTTGTCTTAAATGTTTTAAACTTTTTAAAAAAACTGTGATAAAATGTATGAGGAGAGAAAAATGGCGCAGACACCGGCAACCACGCCACAAATCTTGCCAAGAGAACCCTATTGACCAAAACAAAAGGCAAAACAAAAGGGCAGGCTAGGTGATACAGGATGCTTAACACCACAGAGTGGAGGAAGGGGAGGGACAGGAAGGGGGGAGGGGAAATGCAATGTTGTAAGGAGCAATACTGCATAGGGACATGGAATGTGAGATCAATGAACCAAGGTAAACTGGAAGTGGTAGAAAATGAGATGGAAAGAATAAGCATTGACATCTTGGGCATCAGTGAGCTCAAATGGACAGGGATGGGTGAATTCAGCTCTGGAAACCATCATATCTACTACTGTGGACAAGAAAACCTTAGAAGAAATGGAGTAGCCATAATTATCAATAAAAGAGTGAGAAAAGCAGTAATGGGATACAATCTCAAAAATGACAGAATGTCAGTTAGATTTCAAGGCAAACCTTTCAATGTCACTGTGATCCAAATATACGCACCAACCACTGGCGCAGATGAAGCCACAATGGACCAGTTCTATGAGGACTTACAACACCTCATAGAACAGACACCAAGAAATGATGTTCAAATTATATTAGGAGACTGGAATGCCAAAGTTGGAAATCAAAAAGTGGAGGGAATAACAGGCAAATTTGGTTTGGGAGTACAGAATGAAGCAGGGCAAAGATTGATAGAGTTCTGCCAAGAGAACGCACTGGTCATAGCAAACACCCTCTTCCAGCAACACAAGAGGCGACTCTACACATGGACATCACCAGATGGCCAACACCGAAACCAGATTGACTACATACTCTGCAGCCAAAGATGGAGAACCTCCATACAGTCAGCAAAAACAAGACCTGGAGCAGACTGTGGCTCAGATCACAACCTATTGATCGCAAAATTCAGGCTTAGACTAAAGAAAATGGGGAAAACAATTAGACCAGACAGATATGACCTATACAACATCCCTAAAGAATACACGGTGGAGGTGATGAACAGATTCAATGGCTTAGACTCAATAGATAGAGTGCCAGAAGAATTATGGACAGAGATGAGGGACATCATGCAGGAAGCAGCAAAGAAAACCATACCAAAAGAAAGGAAGAGTAAGAAAGCAAAGTGGTTGTCTGATGAGGCTCTTAAAATAGCAGAGGAAAGAAGGAACGCAAAAGTCAAAGGAGAAAGGAAAAACTACAACCATTTGAACACAGAATTTCAAAGTAAAGCAAGGAGAGATAAGGAAAACTACCTAAAAGAACAGTGCAGAGAAATGGAGGAAAACAACAAAAGAGGCAGAACCAGAGATCTTTTCAAAAAAATCGGGGAAATTAAGGGAACATTTAAAGCAAAAATGACCATGATAAGGGACAAAGAAGGAAAGGAGCTAGCTGATGCAGAAGAGATTAAGAAAAGATGGAAAGAGTACACAGAGGAACTCTACAAAAAGGACCTCAACACTCCTGACAATCACAATGATGAAGAAGTAGAACTTGAGCCAGACATCCTGGAGAGCGAAGTCATAAAGGCCCTAAAGAGCACTGCAAACAACAAAGCTAGTGGAGATGATGGTATCCCAGTTGAATTTTTCAAAGCGCTAAAAGACGACGGCGTCAAATTACTGCATTCAATATGCCATTAGATTTGGAAAACAAAACAATGGCCACAGGATTGGAAAAGATCAGTATACGTCCCAATCCCAAAGAAGGGGAATGCCAAAGAATGTTCAAATTATCGAACAATCGCGCTCATCCCACACGCCAGTAAAGTGATGCTCAAGATAATACAGGATAGACTTCAGCAGCATGTGGAAAGAGAATTACCAGAGGTGCAGGCAGGTTTCAGAAGAGGCAGGGGGACTAGAGACCACATTGCCAACATACGCTGGATCATGGAGAAAACAAAGGAATACCAGAAACAAGTTTACTTTTGTTTTATTGACTACACTAAGGCATTTGACTGTGTGGACCACAACAAGATGTGGCAAGTAATTAAAGAGATGGGAATACCAGAGCACCTCATATGCCTCCTGAGAAATCTGTACATGAACCAAGAAGCAACAGTTAGGACAGAACATGGAATGACAGAGTGGTTTGGAATAGGAAAAGGAGTAAGACAAGGCTGCATTTTGTCACCATGCCTATTCAACCTATACACAGAGCACATAATGCGCAGTGCAGGGATGGAGGAATCACAATATGGGATCAAAATCGCTGGGAGAAACATCAACAATCTGAGATATGCAGACGATACCACACTAATGGCAGAAAGTGAGGAAGACCTAAAGAATCTCTCGATTGGGCTGAAGGAGGAGAGTGCAAAAGCTGGCTTGAGACTAAATATCAAGAAAATCAAGATAATGGCAACAGGCCCAATCAGTTCCTGGAAGATAGATGGGGAAGAAGTAGAAGCAGTGACAGATTTTACTTTCTTAGGATCAAAGATCACTGCAGATGGGGATTGTAGCCATGAAATAAAAAGGCGACTGATTCTTGGGAGACAAGCGATGAGAAACCTGGGGAACATAGTGAAAAGCAGAGACATCACACTGAAAACAAAAATTAGAATAGTCAAAGCAATGGTTTTCCCAGTGGTAATGTATGGATGTGAGAGCTGGACAATTAGGAAGGCTGAACGCAGAAGAATAGATGCCTTTGAAATGTGGTGTTGGAGGAGGGTTTTGAGAGTGCCCTGGACAGCGAGGAGAACAAATAGGTCAATCTTAGAAGAAATTAACCCGGATTGCTCACTGGAAGGTCAAATAGTAAAGATGAAGCTAAAATACTTTGGACATCAAATGAGAAGGGAGGATTCACTTGAGAAGGCATTGATGTTGGGAAAGGTGGAGGGCAAAAGAAGAAGGGGGAGGCCAAGGATGAGATGGCTAGATGGCATTGTAGACACAATGGGCACAGAGCTGGGAGGGCTGAGGGGGATGGTGGAGGACAGAGGTGCCTGGAGAACAATGGTCCATAGGGTCGCAAAGGGTCGGAATCGACTGTGCGACTGAACAACAACAATAGGGAAAATCGCTATACGATGCATGCATCATATAGCAATTGTTTCATACAACAACGAGCCCCATGGAACGGATTAAAATCACTGTATGAGGTACCACTGTTAGAGTTTTTACTATATTTTAAATATACACTATAATTTAGATATATTTTTCATGCATACAAAATTCTGTGTATTTTCACGAATGAACCAGTTGTGAACTTTCTAAAAACTCTTTTATCTCACAGATCCTAAAAAAAATATTATTAGTTCCGAAGTTATAATTAGGAATGCCCCTATCATTTATTTACTCAATTATGCCATTTATATACGACCTTTCTTCCCACTGGAGGTGCAAAAGAGCTCACAAACCATTACAATTAAACCAGGGGTTCCCAACCTAAGGCCTATGGGCAAGATCTGGCCCATGGCAACATTTCATGGGAGCCCCCCTCCAAGGGCATTCAAGATACAAAACGGCCACCCCTTTGAAGCTATTGGGACAAAATGGCCACCCCCAACGTGCAGGCAGTGCAAAGTGGCCATCTGACCCTTGAAGCTGATTGAGAGAGCATGACCCGGCCCCCAGCTTGAAAAGGTTGGGAACCCCTGAATTAAACAATAATTACTATAAGAAAACATACTAAAAATATCCCAAACATTTATCAGTATTAACCACCATTCATTTAAAAACATACTATCAAACTTAATTTTCAACTTTAATATTTTTATCAGTGTTTTTTTCTCCTTCATTTTTCATGTTGGTTTTTGCGACAGCTGTTCAAAAAGGTTGCAAATAATGTTTTTATTCTTTCCTGGTTCTTTGTAATAATAATTAATTTCTTTCTCATAATCGGAAGACAAACTCAGGGGTTCTCAATCTTTTCAAGCCGAGGGCTGGGTCACACTCCTTCAGACAGCCTTGAGGGCCAGATAGCCATTTTGCCCTGCCTGCTATACAAGGCACATGCCTGCTACACGGTGCCCGCCCCACACATGAAATGGTGTCAAGGGCTGCATCTGGCCTCCGGGCCATAGGTTGAGAACCCCTGGTTTAACTTCTGGAGGTGAATTGCCCTAAGTTAAGAAATCTCCACTGTCATTGGCTGCTACATGAATCCGAGTATACATTTTTTCCTGGAAATCAGGGGGAAAAAACTGGTATGAATTTATTTAAGGTGGATCTCAGCTTGCCATAAAGAAACCTCCATAAGCATGATGTGAAGTCACAGGGCTCAAGCAGGTGACAGGAAATGTCTGTAGACATTTCTTAATTTGAGGTAATTTGCCGCCAAAGGTTATGCCTTTGGCATAATAGCACAACAGGGTTTCAGTCATCGTTCAAGGGGAAAGAGATATTTTAGCTTTATCTTTAGTTTTTTGTGAATTGGTGCATCAAATGTTTCTGTCATGGCTATTTGCCACAACTCCATATAACGAGAATTCAACTGCTTTGCACTTTTCCAGCTTTTAGCTGTTCCCCCTGTGACTGCTGTCAGCACAAATGCTACTAATTCCTTTGATGTTACTATTACATTTGTCTCTTTCCAAATCACTGACATGCCAGTTTGACACAAAAGAGTTTGATGTATTGCATCTGATGCAGAGAGACAGAAATACAGCAGCAAACTGCAACTAGAGTAAACCCATTAGATCAGGGGTGACCAAACTAAGGCCCACAGCACCATTTCATGTGGCCCACCCTCGCCGGTACTGGAAGCGGAAGCAGGTGCATTTACATCAGCTGTAAAATGTGCATGCATAAACACCTGCTGTAAGTGCTCCCATAAATGCACCTCTGGCTGTCGTAAATGCATTTACGGTAGCCACGGATGCATTTTACGGGTGGAAGAACCACGTGACCGGCCTGCTCAACTACATGACCAGCCCACCACGTGAAAGGTTTGTGAACTCCTGCATTAGATCAATGGGGGTCTTGTGAGTCAATTCTTCCATAAGTTACAATGACTTAATAGGTCTTACTCTAGTGGTGACTTAACAGCCAATATTTCATAATTTCTGATAAAATTATCTCTACACCCAATTTGATGCAGGCTTGCTTGCCTGATTTATTCATTTATTTATTTATTATTTGCCTTTATATTCCGCCCATCTGGGATAGTCTCTGGGTGGTTTACAACCCATTAAAATCTATACAATACAATACAATAAACATAAAGAATGAACAAACTACATAAAATGATATATTTGGAGAATTATATGCTGCAAAGATGCTTACCAGTGGCATAAGGCCGGCGTTTCCCCGTCGCTCTCACCGCACGGGGAAGGAATTGGCGGCACCAGCAGAGCCCCCCCCCTCCCCCTGGCCCTGCCTGGCCAGATGATAAAGAGGGACACCCACAGTGCTGGAGGACAATCGCCACGTCCAGGACCCTCGCCTCGTTATCACCCAAGCTCCTTCCCCGGCCTGGCATTGGCCATGGGGAAGTGGGAGCATTGGGTGGCACCGCTGGAAGGGTCTCTGTATGGGGCTTGTATTTTGTATTTAATATTGTATTTTTTGCTGACTTGTAATCTTGTAACCTGGTGGTGTGGTTTTGTATTTTCATGTATTTATTGATCATTTGATTCTGGGTTCATTATTGCATTATTATTGTATTATTGATTGTATTGATTTATATTTACTTGTATTACTGCATTATTTTATTGTGACTGTTTATACAAAAATAAAATTAAATGATGGATATTATACCGCTCTATCCTTTGAAAAAAGAATAAACAATTGCCAAAATCCTGTTGAACAAATTATACCTATGTAAGGCTGATTATGTCAACCCTTGGGGTGGGGGGGAGTCTGTTAGTAATTATTTCCTGCTTCAATCCTAAGGTTGACCCTACACATCTGCAACACCACAGTTCCCTTCCACCAGCAACTCATCCCAATTGCTCAGCACATCCAGATGGAATCTGAAGGGGGTGAAGGTCACTTACCTCGGCAGATGGTCCCGTTCTCCACTGACTCGTATCCCGGTTTGCACATGCAGCGCCCGATAGGTACTAGCCATTCCCCATCTCCATTGCAGTACAATTTGATCGGTACATCCACCTCTTCAGCGTAGGAGATGCAGGTACCCCGGGCTGCTACCAATGACGTGCTCTCTGCCCCAGAGAGTGTCTCCTGGAAAATGGCTCCGTTCTGGATGACACGTGGGCACTTGCGGTAGAAGACCCGGACAGCGATCAGAGACATGCAACCGCCGTAATCCTGGAAGGCCAGATAGAAGCCATTTTTGGAGACTGGTCCAAAGCTGCGCACTTCCGTGTTAATTTTCATCACCCGGCCTCCCAGGTCTACCTGAGAGAAGCTCTCATCTGCAGCAATGGTATCCACTTTCACCCATGGATTCTCCATCCAAGTAGGAAAAGTCTTGGTGGCAGCATCATAGTCGGACTCATAGTAGTAGAGGTTGAAGGTCTCCTTGCAAGATCCAGGAACATTGGGGATACTGCTGCAGTCTCTTACTGAAAACTTCATCTCCACATGGATGCGGTGGGCCCCCCGCCTCCGGATGTACTTTGTCCTCAGCCAGTTGTTCTGGCTGGATTCAAACACATTGCACACCTGGTAGGTCCGGATTGTGTTCATGTTCTCATCGTAGCCGCTCACTTCTTCCCACTGTAGAGGAGAGAGGAGAGTCATTGCTCGGTATGCCCAATCTAGGAGAGGCCTGTCAAACGGCCACTCCATCGCAGCTTTGGAACTGTGCCTGAGTCAATGGTTCATTTGGACAACATCTCCCAGGAACTATGTTGAGTGGGTGATTCTGAGATATGTAGTTCAAAATGAACTATAAGTTATTTCTCCTCTTGGAGCACCTCTTCCAGCACTGCTACACCCTCTTCACAAACTCCTTGCCAAAGAGCTACAATACTAAATAGAGCACCTGAAAGTATGCCAATAACACATTTGCTAGTTGAAGAAACATCTTTTCCCAGGCATCTTTTCTACATTAGCTTCTATAAGACAGGAGTTCTCACCCATCTCTTCTGGGCAGATACAGGTAATCTTGGCTGCATCCTGCTTAGGTTGCTCTTCTTACCTGGGAAACACTTTCTTGCTTTGCTCCGCTGGGCCATTTCTCTTCAGGTGAGTTTCCCTAAAGCCGTGATGGTGAACCTTGGCACTCCAGGTGTTCTTGGACTTCAATTCCCACAAGCTCAAGTCAACACTCCTGCTAATTAGGACTATTGGGAATTGAAGTTCAAGAACACCTGGAGTGTCAAGTTTCCCCATCACTGCCCTAAAGCAATGACCACCTTAGGCTACTGGTTGAAAAGCCCCAGTGGGCTTAATGGCACCTGAGGCCTTATGCCACTGGTAAGCAGCTTTGCAGCAGAGAAATCTGCTCCAGATTGTGTTGGTTGAACGACAGCAAGGAGGTCCACCTGGATCAGAGCTTCAGCTTGAATGGAGAGGCTGTTCTCAAAGACTGACAGGAGTGGGCCAAGTAATGTTTGAAGACCACAAGTATGTCACATGTATGGCTCCCCTAGTCCCATACTCACGTGTCATGTCCATAAACTATTATTTGACCAGAGGGGTTGTGGAAGATGAAAGGGCGAAGCCATGCTCTGTAGAACAGGGCTTCATCTACATGACTTAGGTGACTAGATCTAGGGGGCTTTTTGTCCCACAACATGGCTACTATCCTTATCATTCAAGGCCCAAACTGAGCAGAAGACCTCCTCTTTTAAACCACTTCAAGCGCTTTCCTTCAGGGTCTAAGACAGTGGTTCCCAATCTTCAGGCAACAGATGTTCTTGGACTACAGTTCCCAAAAAAACCTTCACCATTGGTTGTGCTGGTCAAGATTTCTTGGAGATGTAGTCCAAGAACATCTGGGGGTTGAAGGTTGGGAATCACTGGTCTAAGAGGTCTCTTTCTCCAAATTGTTTTCACAAGCCTTCCTTATCTTGCCTCACCAGACCTAAGTCTTTCCCCCTTTTTATCAGCCCCATATTCTTCTTTCTCTGCCACCTGGCTCATTATCCCAACCCATGTCAACATCATACTCTGACCCTTTGAACTGGCTGCCCAGAAAACGTCTTGGTATGGTCATATTCAGCTGGTTGGATGATCCACTGGTTTAGGCAACTGGTAGAGGTTGGGTGTTCGATTCCCCTCTAGCAAGACAATCCAGGTAGGGTACATTTGGCCAAACTGCATAGTCTCAAAAACTCCCCCTAGAGGAAGGGAAAGGGAAATCCACATTTGTGTATTCTCTGTCTAGGAAATTGACAGCATGGAATTGCTATGGTCATGTTCAGCCCTTGTTTCTTAAAGTGCAGAAAACCCAAAGACCAGAACCTGGACTGAATGAAAAGCAGCTGAGTAAGATGGTTGCTGAAAATGTAGGAAAGTACAGCCTCTAAACATTCTGATAATAATAATATCCATTGGAAACTTTGCCAGACATTTGGATTTGAATGCAGTAAAAATCATTGGGAACATCAAGTAGAGAAAGTTTTAGGAAATGAAAGTCAAGATCCTGTGTGTTGTGATCCAGTCCTCATCAGACGCTGAGGATAGCCTGAATCAGGGGGCACTCCCTATGCCCAGTCCAGTTCTGCCTGCACCCGAGCAACAACAACAACAACAACCAACTTTACTAGGGACTACCTAGTAAAGTTAGATGTTACCTTAACAGCTCTTAGCTCCTTGGTTAGGTCTTGAAATGTTAATTTTATACCAGTCTTCAACTGTGAATCTAATGGTAGATTATTATTATTATTATTATTATTATTATTATTATTATTATTATTATTATTATTATTATTATTATTATTATTATTATTATTATTATTATTATTATTATTATTATTATTATTATAACAATACCCTGTTTTCACAACAATGATGGCCACATTACTAGCAGGCACACACAGAAATAGGGTCAACTCATCATTTTACTCTATTATTACACAGCCGCTCCTTTTGTTTCACAAGGCACAACATACTCTTCACTAAAATGACCAATTGGGGGTACTGTTGTTGTTTTCCTATATAGCAACAGTGGACTCTGAAGCCAATGGAAAAGTGTTGCTGTACCTTGCATGATCCTTTCTAAACAAAAAACTAAAACTAGAAGAACTGGATGGGTTGTTGGCATCTTTTTGATGAACTAATGATATTTTGCATCAATTTGGAAGTCTTGTAATCCCCTTTGACATGGAATTTGTTTGACATGTAGATCCAACCTCAGTTACACAACACTGGGTAAAAGCTTGGTTACAGATGTGAATATTTAATCTAACATTTAATTTCACAGTACAACATCCCACGATTGAGCGTGGTTCCTCCTCCTCCAACCCCCTCTCTTTCTCCTCCTCCTTCTTCTTTTGCTGAACTATGGTCTCTGATCGAACAGGATCTGCAGCATGGAATTATAGATTCTTTCTTTATGCATGTAAATACACTACCAGCATATAATAAATGTACAAAGCTAAAATTAACATATCTAAAAACAAAATAGAATTAAAAAGGACTAGATGACATCTGCCTAATATCAGGCCACATCAGCAGCATTTCCTCTTGCCAACATAAGGTCCTCCTCAGTGTACGTTGTGGGGCATTGTGTGCATTGTATCCTATGGGAGATAGTTTGTTCTTCTCCACATTCACACAGGCTGTCATCTACAGGGAAACCCCACTTTCTCAGATTAGCCCTTGATCTTCCTACTCCTGTGCAAGTCTATTTAAAGCTTTATACACAGGCCATGGTTGTTCTTGGCTGGGTGGTACAGAGTCCTGTGGTTCTGCCCAGTTATCTGGTAGCTCCTTGCTTGCCTTCCATAGTTCTAAGGCGGTCCCACAGACCATAGGTTGCCTTCCCTTGGACTAAAGGGATTAAACATAGAACCATAATCAGAAGAGGCCCTTGAGGCCACGAAGCCCAAGCCCTGGATCAAGGCATGAATCCAAATCAAAGTAGATCTGACAGGTATGGTTGTCCAATTTTTTTCTTCAATGCTTCCAGTGTTGGAGCGCTCCAAAGAACATTGGCTCCACTGTTGTCTTTCTATAACCGTTCATAGGTTTTTCCTGATATTCAACTGAAATCTGGCTTCCTAATGACTTGAGCCCATTATGACGTGTCCTGCACTCTGGGATGAGTGAGAACAGATCCTGCCTCTCCTCTTTAGGACTTGAAGATAGGTTGTGTCAAAAGAACATGCTGATTTATCCAAAAGATGTCAATAACCCATCCAATGCTTCTGATGATATTTTTTAAAAAGAACCATGCAGGTTATCAGCAGTTGCTTTAGCCGGGGAAAACTGGCATGAAAGCATTCCTGTGCATGGGAAATCTCTTGCTGAAACAAACAGAAAGCAACCTGCTATCTTGGAAGGTGATGAACGATTTCACATTTCTTGTACACAAAAAGATGAGCATGGTTTTATACCCCTGTATCCAATGGTTTTACCCTGATTTTTATGTGCTTTTGAAAGAAAAATCACATTTATTATTTCATGGTTTATACATCTCAGTCCATACTAGAGAATCCCACTTTGACCAGAAAGTATAATAAATTCTGTGGAAACTCTTTCTTTCTTTCAATAATTACCCAATGTAATACATTATTATTTTTCTTCTTATCCAAAATAAAACATACCCTATGTTATATACAATATCCAAAGAATTCACCATATGTATATTATCTTAATCTCTTTATTTCTTCCAAAAACTCATCAATTCAGGTGCTGGTTTATCACCTTTTTTACTCTTCAATGTATACTCCAAAAAAGGCTTCCAAATATCCCAAAATTCATTCTCTTTCAATATACCCCTTTTTTATTTAATTCCCATGTCAACTTATCATTCAGAGCCATTTCTCATAATTCCAGTTATCCATTTCTAGTTTTATATTACTTTTCATTATTTTTTTTGGCAATTTGTTGCCTCACTAATGTTAAGAAAATGGATAACAAGTCTTTGTTATTTACAGCCAAATTAAATTTTTCAAATGAGACTCCTTTTATATCTCCAAGAGCTGGGACGGAGACAGGTGCTCAATCCGTCATGCAGTACCTGGGTCTCGGACTGCCGAGTTGCCAGCCTTCTAGCTAACAAGCCGGGTTTCTTAACCATTGAGCATCATTGAGTCCAGCCCTGGTCAAGGAGGCAGAGTGTAGAATCAAACTCCCAACCTTTGGCTCGACAGCCACATAGTTAAGCCTGTGTATAAACAAAGGTGATCTGGTGCCCTTTGTGTTTGAAGAGACCTCTTCCCTACCTGCTTTCCCAGTTCCACCAACCCTGTCTGCTTTGCATGTTCATGTTTCCTGTAGCTTCTGTGATTGACTGTGATTGAAGGCAGGAGGGCAGCCGTTTGAGACCCGAGTACTGCAGGACGGAATGAGCTCCCATCTTTGTCCCAGCTCCTGCCAACCTAGCAGTTCGAAAGCAAGAAACTGCAAGTAGATCAATAGGGACCATTTTGGTGGGAAGGTAAACAGCGTTCTGTGTGCTCTGGTGTCTAGTCATAATTGTCACATGACCATGGAAACGTCTGCAGATGTAGACAGCACTGGCTCTTTGGCTATAAACAGAGATGGGCATTGAAACCTAGAGTTGGATATGACGGACTTTTGAGCAAGGGTGACCTTTACCTTTACCTAAACACCTTGCTATATTTAGCAAGACAACAAACAAACCATCATCCTACATAGAATGTGCCACACAAGAAATTGTTCTGTTTAACCATAGAAACAGCAGCCAATGCCCCTGACCCAGTTCTCTCTCTCTCTCTCTCTTTCTCTCTCTCTCACACACACACACCTCGTTAATAGCCATATTTTTAATCTGCTGTGAAGTTATTTAATCAACTAATTGCATTCATTAGTGCTGTCAGCCTTATCGGGATTATTATATGAGTTTACGGCATTTAAACGACCGAGGGGCACTCTCGATGTTAATTCACAAATGAGCAATGCGGATTGCCTCCTTCTCCCTGTACGTTTTAGAGGAATGGTTTTTTAAATTGCTTTTGGGAGGGGGGGAGCTGTTTGCCAAAACATGAGAAATAATATGTCTTTATCCAATATATTCATATCTTCTCTGGGTTTCCCTGCCTGCCGTGCCATCCCTCCCGTATTAAGGGTGAAGATACTAGAGCTCAGATGTACAGGTCATCACAGAATAACTGAGTTGCAAGGGGCAACTTTTCTTTTCCTTTCTTATTTGGTAGTGGTTGCCTCTCATTCTGGTCTGGAGCCTTCGTCACACTATGTTGGCTATTAGTGATCTTTCACATGTAGTATAACAAGGACTTACCAAGTGGCACCTAGATAGAAGGGAAAACCTTTTCTAGTCAAATGTGAAAGTTACCTTAAGGCATGTTAGATGCTTTTTAGCCTCTACAACAATAATATAATAGAATCATAGAACCACTGAGTTGGAAGGGTTCTTTGAGGCCATCGAGTCAAACCCCCTGATCACTGCAGGAATCCAAGTCAAAGCACATCTGACAGATGGTTGTCCAATTTTCTCTTGAATGCTTCCAGTGTTGGAGCACTCAATACCTCTTGAGACAGTTGGTTCTACTGTTGTACTGCTCTAACTGTTAAGAAGGTTTTCCTGATATTCATCCTATATCTGATTTCCTGTAGTTTGAGCCTGTTATTACGCTTTCTGAACTCTGAGATGATGGAGAACAAATCCTTCCCTTTCTCTTTAGGATTACCTTTCAGGTATTTGAAGAGTTCTTGCAAGTAGATAAATAGGGACGACTTTGGTGGGAAGGTAAACAGCATTCTGTGCACTCCGGTGCCTAGTCATGCCTGCAACATGACCATGGAAACATCTGCAGAAGCAGACAGAGCTGGCTCTTTGGCTATGAAACAGAGATGAGCACTGAACCCTATAAGAACATATATATAAGAACATAAGAACAGCCTTGCTGGAACAGCCCATCCAGTCCAGCATTCTGTCTCACACAGTGGCTCACCATTTGCTTCTGGGTATTCCCAAGCAGATGCCTTCACCTGCTGAAGATTCCCTGGAAATGGCATTGAGAGATATCCTGCCTATCTCTCCAACCCGGAGGTTGTCCTTAGGTATCCGTAATAATTATAGCCATGGATACCCTTGTCCTCCATGAACTTGTCTAATCCTTTCTTAAAGCTGTCAAGACTGACAGCTGTCACCACTTCTTCTGGCAGGGAGTTCCATAGACCAGTGATCCACTGGGTGAACCCTAGAGTTGGATACGACTGGCTTTCAATCAAGGGTGACCTTTACCTTTATCATCATCTCCCCTCAAAGTCTCCTTTTCTCAAGGCTAAACATGACCAGTTCCTTTAGTCTTTCCTACATATGTCTTGGTTTCCAGTTTCCATGTTCATCCTTGTTGCCCTTCTCTGTACCTGCTCTAATTTGTTTGCATCTTTCTTAAAGTGGGGTGCCCAGAATTGGACACAGGACTCTAGATGTGGTCTAACTAGTGCTGAATAGATGGGGACCAGTAGTTCCTCATGAAAAGCTAATGTTTTCCATGCAGAAAAATCTCAGATCCAATTCTCTACTGTGTCAGAGTATGGCTCAGCTGAAGTCTCTTGCCTAAAACCCTACGGAGTTGTTGCCAGTCAGAGTGGCCAATTTCAGTCTAAATCGGGAGTTCCCAACCTTTTCAAGCTGGGGGCCGGGTCACACTCTCTCTGTCAGGTTTGAGGGCCGGACAGCTATTTTGCCCTGCCTACATGATGGGGTGGCCATTTTGTCCCAACAGCTTCAAAGGGACAGCCATTTTGTTTATCAAATGCCCTTGGTGGGGGCCACACGAAATAGCACCATAGGCCAGACCATGGGCCTAAGGTTGAGAAACCCTGGTCTAAATGGACAACTCGATATCACATGGCTCCACTATCTCCCTACATTATCTGGGGTGGAATCGTGTCATCTGAAGGAGAATCTGGGCTTAGCCTCTTGCTAGAAGAATCAGGAATAGTCTCCCTCAGCTGCTGCCGGTATGTCCCAGAAAAAGTTTGGGAGGCTCTTTCAGTCCATGGGCAAGATTGGCTTTGTTGTTTGAGTGACTGTTTCTTTTATTTTACACCTCTCAATTTAGGGTCTCAGGTAGCTTGGCAAATGACAGCTCAATAGTTGCAGTAGCTGCTATACAAATTGAAATACTAAAAATGTAATTGAGCATAATAATATTGACATATCAATGTGAGAGAAGCATGGGCTGTAGGTACAGGCCTGTGCTGGGTACCTTGAGAAGGCATGGCAGAGGGAGCGATGAGGATGCTGTTTTTTTTCTTCAATCCAAGGGCACCATTTTATGTTATCAGTAGGGGCACACCAGGACATGTCCCGGTGTCCCACCAGGCCAGCATGGGCCTACTGTAGAAGATAGAGCATAGCTGCCCAAAGTCCATGGCCACAGCTGCGGGCCCTGTCCTCCTCTCCCATCCCTTGCGGGAGGGATAAAGGGCGATGGGCTGCCGGCCCAAGGCTGAAGACTGCCACCCAAAGTCCGTGGCCACAGCTGCGGGGGGGGGCTCCGCCCTCCTCTCCCATCCCTTGCGGGAGGGATAAAGGGCCATGGGCCATTGGGCCAGAGCCGAAGACCACCGCCCGAAGTTTGTGGCCACAGCTGGGGGTGCGCCCTCCTCTCCCATCCCTTGCGGGAGGGATAAAGGGACGAAGACTGCCGCTGCCTGAAGACTTAGAACATGGACTCAGCTTCGGCAGAGGTGAAGACGCCACCGGCTGGGAGCGCGTGGACTTGCGCACCTGCTGGCATTCTTGCCCCCCTCCCCTCAGGTTTGGAAGGATGGGAAGGGACTGTCTTGGGGTATCAATAAGCACAAGGAAAGCAATCTCAAAAACAACAGAATGATTTGAGAGTTGGAGTCCAAGGCAACCAAGTCTGTGCCCCAACCGCTGATGCAGAAGAGACCGAAGTAAATCAGCTCTGTGAAGACTTACAACACATCTAGAACTGACACCTCCCCAAATTTGTCCTCCTCATCATAGGAGATTGGAATGCCAAAGTAGGAAGCCAAAGGGTAACCGGAATAATGGGCATATTTGACCTTGGGGTACAAAATGAGGCAGGGCAAAGGCTAACAGAGATTTGTCAAGAGAATGTGTTGGGTCATAGCAAACACTCTTTCCAAAAACCCAAGATGCAACTTTTCACATCTACATCACCAGACGGCCAACACTGAAATTAGATTGATTTCATACTTTGCAGTCAAAGATGGAAACGGCCTATACATTTAGTAAAATCTAGACCTGGAGCTGATTCTGGCTCACCATGAGATGCTGATGATAAAATTCATGGTTAGAAAACAGTAGGGAAAACCATTAGGCCATTCAGGTATCCCCTAGATGACATCACTTGTGAATATACAGTGGAGGTGAAGAATAGATTTAGGGAAATAGACTGGACAGACAGAGTGTCTGAAGAACTATGGACGGAGGTTCATGACATTGTGAAGGAGGCAGCAATTAGAATCATCCCAAAGAAAAAGAAATGCAAGAAAGCGAAGTGGCCATCTTAAGGCTTTACAAATAGATGAGGAAAAAAGGAAAGTGGAAAGCAAAGGTGAAAGGAAGAAATGACCACGATAAGGGACAAAGACGGGAAGAAGTTAGCTGATGCAGAAGAGATTAAGAAAAGATGGCAAGAGTACACAGAGGAACTCTACAAAAAGGACCTCAACACTCCGGATAATAACAATGATGAGGAAATTGAACTTGAGCCAGACATCCTAGAGAGTGAAGTCAGAAAGGCCCTAAAGAGCACTGCAAACAACAAAGCTAGTGGAGATGATGGTATCCCAGTTGAATTTTTCAAAGCTCTAAAAGATGATGGAGTCAAATTACTGCATTCAATATGCCAGCAGATTTGGAAAACAAAACAATGGCCACAGGATTGGAAAAGATCAGTATACGTCCCAATCCCAAAAAAGGGCAATGCGAAAGAATGTTCAAATTATCGAACAATTGCGCTCATCCCACACGCCAGCAAGGTGATGCTCAAGATAATACAGGATAGACTTCAACATCATGTGGGGAGAGAACTACCAGAGGTGCAGGCTGGGTTCAGAAGAGGCAGGGGGACCAGAGACTACATTGCCAACATATGATGGCTCATGGAGAAAACAAAGGAATACCAGAAACAAGTTTACTTTTGTTTTATTGACTGTGTGGACCACAACAAGATGTGGCAAGTAATTAAAGAGATGGGAATACCAGAACACCTCATATGCCTCCTGAGAAATCTGTACATGAACCAAGAAGCAACAGTTAGGACAGAACACGGAATGACAGAGTGGTTTGGAATAGAAAAAGGAGTAAGACAAGGCTGCATTTTGTCACCCTGCTTATTCAACTTATATACACAGTTTTCCTGGCAAATAAGGGATACTTGACAGCTTTGTCTAGGACTTCAATTCCCAGAAGCCCTGATCAGCAGGTGTGTTGACTTGGGCTTCTGGGAATTGAGGTCCAGGAACACCTGGAGAGCCAAGTTTGAGGACCTTTGGTCTAAAACAGTGGTCAGCAAGTCTGGCTCTCCAGGTGTTCTTGGACTTCAATTCCCTGAAGCCCTGATCAGCAGGTGTTCTGACTTGGGCTTCTGGGAATTGAAGTCTAAGAACACCTGGAGAGATAATCATTGGGTTTTTTCCCAGGGTGCCTTGTGCTTGGGCAGTATAAAAGGCAGGATGCTTGCATGCATTGCTCATGCAGCATTCTTCAGGTTCTTGCACCATTCTTTGGCACAGCGAAAAGGTAGGTGAATGATATTTTCTATTTCCAATTGGCTTGGGGTGGGCAGTTGGATGGGGGAGGGCAATTTTATTGTGGGGTGGGCAATTGTTTGGTGTTTGCTGCTGTGGTTTTTAAAAACAGATTGTGTGCTCTGTAATTGTTCTTATGTTGGTCTTCTTTGGGGGAGCACTGTTTGGTGGGGTGGGCAATTGTTAGGGGTTTGCTGCTGTGGTGTTTAAAAATAGATTGTGTGCTCTGTAATTGTTCTTATGTTGGTCTTCTTTGGGGGAGCACTGTTTGGTGGGGTGGGCAATTGTTTGGGGTTGCTGCTGTTTGGATGATTAATGCTGTGCTGCATGATGGGACATGTTGGCATTTGTCTCCTAAAATCAGGGTTGTTTGACACATTTTTAGATAGATAGATCTTTATTGTTATTGTCCTGCACAGAACAACAAGACTGGGGGGGGGGGGGACACTTATCAACACAACAAAACCTAAACAAAATACAACTATACAAAATTATCAACTTACTCCCACCCCACATATACACATTTAACCCCTAAAAAGCTCTAAAAACTCAAACTCTAAAACTAAAAACTCAGACTCTAAACGCAAACTCTAAACTCTATACAGAAGCTCCCTCATAGATTGGGGACATCAGTAGCCGAGGGACTGGGTAATTAAATGTCTATTGTATAATTCATTGTGTAATTTACTGTATTGTATTATTATTTTCCTATTGTATTTTCATGCTGTTATATTGTGTCTATATTTGATTTGTTATGATTATATTGTATTTTTGGATCCATATCTTGTATTATTGATTATTTGTATTATTATACTGTTATAATTGTATGTTTATTAATTGTATGTATATTAATTTTTTGTTGCAATTGTACTTATATTATTGTGTTGTAAGCCGCTCTGAGTTGGCCTTTTGGGCTGAGTGGAGTGGGGTATAAATCCAATAAAAATAAACATATGCTATTTTGGTAATCTATATGCATTGTAGTGTTATATAACATGTTTGATATGTCTCTGCTACTGTACTGTATTGTGTGGGGATTGAACATTGTAATTCTGGGACCTTTGTTACTTTTATTGTCATATTGATATTGATTGTATAGATTATCTTGTAACTATTATATTGCTATTGCTGCTGCTGCTTTTTAGATTTTGTATCATGTATATTATTGCTGTAAACCGCCTTGAGTTGCCCGCTGGGTAAGAAAGGCGGTATAGAAATAAAACTTCAATCAATCTAGTTTGAAATCCTAAATTGAACATTTGGGTGGGTGAGAGATTTGCGATTTGCTGCTTCGTTACTCCAGTGCTCTCCTCTCAACTACAGCAAAGAGTTCTTAACTACAAATCTCATGGTTCTGCAGATGTGAAGCCAAATCGGTTAAAAAGCTAACCAAACTACGATAATTATACGTAGTTTAGAGGTAGTGGGAGATGTGTAAGTGTTGCATACCTGTCAACCTTCCCGGACTGGCCGGGATTTCCTGATTTTTGGCGCCGATTTGCGTCATTTCCCACCCGCAGCTGCCAAAACCCCGGAATTGGCAGCGGGGGGAAAAAAGAGGTACAGCACATCCCTTCTGCGCAGATCGCCTTCTATGCATGCGTAGAAGGATTTTACACTTGCGTAGAACCCTTCTATGCATGCGTAGAAGGCAATCTGTTCAGAAGGGGATAGTAGAAGCCTTCTATGCATGCGTAAGCGTTCTACATAAGCGTAGAAGGGTATTACGCAAGCGTAAAAGCCATCTACACATGCGTAGAAGGCGACCTGCACAGAACCATTCTGTGCAGGTCCTGTATTTTCCGGAGCCGCGGTTGACAGGTATGGTGTTGTGATCCTGGAGAAACCATACTCACCCCCGAAGGTGGATGTACTGTCCAGCCTAGCTCCGCCGTTGCTGTGGTTGAATCCATCAGGGTTTCTGCAGGACAATGAGAATATAAGGAAACGGAGATCAGTTAATACTATTCATTCAGAAAGTCTCAGATCCAACCTCTATTGTCTCTAAGGATGTGCTAAGGAGAAGTCTCTTGTTTGCAGCCTTAGGTAATTGCTGCCAGTCAGAGTGTGTGTCATTATAGCCTAAATGGACATACAGTCCAGTTTGATACCACATGGGTCAAGCTCTCTACATTGTGGCTTGTAGATCCAGGCACTTTTGGTCCGAGGGTGGTTCATGGACCAAAGGGGTACATGACCCTCAAAATCTTCCCTGATTGTAACCTGGCTGCCTCTGCTTCTAAGCATTTTTCAGAGGAAAGAAACAGGCAATGCTTTCCCCACTTAGCTGGATTGAATGTAACAGAAACAAAACAGAGACCAGAATCCCACTGGTACACATGCAAGATTTGCTCAATCTACACAGGCAGTGCTCATTTCCATTTATAGCCAAAGAGCCAGCACATTCTGCGTCTGCAGACATCTCTGTGGGCGTGTGGCAGGCATGACTAGTTTGCAGAAGCACTGTTACCTTCCCACCAAAGCAGTACCTATTTATCTACTTGCAATTTCTTGCTTTCAAACTGCTAGGTTGGGCAGGAGATGGGAAAGAGACAGGCGCTCACTCCGTCATGCAGCACTCGGGTCTTGAACTGCTGATCTGTCAACCTTCCAATCATCAAGCTCAGCATCTTAACCACTAAGCCACCATGGCTCCTGCCTACAGTAATAATAATTTCATGTCAGAAAGGATTTTTGCTGGAGAAACTCCGCTCAGGGGATACCCGAATGAGGCTCCTTTCATGTCCCCAAGAGCTAGGACAGAGAAGGGCACTCAATCTGTCATGCAGTACCCAGGTCTCAAACTGCTGACTTGCTGACCTTCCAGCTAACCACTTCTTAACCACTGAGACACCACAGCCCCTCTACAGTAATCCATCTATACCTATAAATCCAAGTGTTAACTGTTGGAACTTGACAAAGGATCCCACACCCGGCCATACTAGCCCATACCAATCATTCGTGCACTTGCCCAAAATGTCTCCTTTTTCTCCTGGCTTGCAAATCAACAAATATTGTAGAAATGTGTCAGTGGGGCAGGAGACCCACAAACTCAAACATAGAAAAAGAACCTCAATTCCCAACATTCCTTGCACCGCACCGCGCCACAACCAATCAGGCTGAGAGGCACAAGCAAAAAGAACGTTGGGAAATGTGCCGCAGCCAATCAAAATCGAGCCGCAGAAACAAAAACACTGCACAAACGCAAACCACAAACACAAAACTACACGTCCCAGTGTCCCGTGCGCCGTGAGCACACAGAACGTTGAGAAAGCCGGCACGCAAAAAATAAACCTACAAAAAGCAATGGGAGCGCAAGTCCCCAGCATGTAGACTCAGTGCCTCACAGCCACGCAAAAACAAACAAGCCACAAAACGCCACTGCAATACACCCACCGTCCTTCTTTCCTGGAGCAATGGGGAGAAGAGGGACTCCCTCTCCTCCACGCTACCCCAACAAAGACATGGCGAGACCACCGCTGGCCTCAAGAAATATTGAGCTGGGGTGGAAACAAACCCCTAAACAGCCAGCACTTCATCAGGGGAAGCACCCTCCCTGGCGGATGACTGGCTGATGCCTTTGTATTTCAGAATACAAAAACAACAGGCAGCAATCCACAAGGAAGAGCACCACCCCTTACGGATCGCTGCCTGTTGATCTCCGGTTAGGTAAGCCAGGAGAAAAAGGAGACAGATTTGTGATGCACATGATAACTGTATGGTGACTTGCCTGCCAGGTGCAAAAGTTGCAGACATCACAAGAAATCTAGATAGATTGTTAGAGAGAACTGGGAACAAGCCAGTTGTCATGGTACACGTTGGTACCAATCATGTTGGGAAGGCCAAGCGGTCTGTCCTGGAAGCCAAATTCAGGTTGTTAGGAAGAAGATTGAAGTCCCGGACATCCAAGGTAGCATTTTCAGAAGTGCTGTCTGTCCCTCGCGCAGGACCTACCAGGCAGGCAGAGCTCAGAAGCCTCAATGCGTGGATGAGGCGGTGGTGTCGAGAGGAGGGCTTCAGATTTGTCAGGAACTGGAGAACATTTTGGGACAAGCCAAATCTGTTCAGGAGGGATGGGTTGCATTTAAACCATGATGGGACCAGATTGCTGGCACTCAACATCAAAAAGGTTGCAGAGCAGCTTTTAAACTGATAACTGGGGGAAACACGCCAGGAGCTGGGCAGCATCCGGTTCGCGAAAGTGTGTACTTGAGTAGTGAGGAGGATGCAAAAATTACTGAGCAGAGCAAGGAGCTAGTCACCAGCACTCTAGCAGAAGGATGCAAGAGGCAGTCTAACAATGCAACTGGACTCAAAAGACTGTATCAGGAAAGCATATATAAATGCTTGTATGCAAATGCCAGAAGCCTCCGGAACAAAATAGGGGAGCTGGAATACTTAGCAATAGATAAGAATATTGATATTATTGATATCACTGAAACCTGGTGGACGGATGATAACCAATGGGATACAATTATCCCAGGCTACAAACTGTACAGGAAGGATAGGAAGGGGCAAACGGGAGGTGGTGTAGCCTTGTATGTCAAAGAAGTGATAAAATCGTATGAATTGGGATATCTAGGTGATTTAGAGTCACCATTAGAAGCTCTGTGGGTAAGAGTACCAGGCCACAAGGATGGTCTAACAGTAGGCATATACTATCGGCCTCCATCCCAAACTCTTGAGGGAGACTGGCGGTTGGAGAATGTTGTAAAGGAGGCATCCAAGAAAGGAAGCCTGGTTATAATGGGGGACTTCAATTACCCTCACATAGACTGGGTGAACTGTTGTTCAGCACATGATAAAGAGATAAAGTTCCTAGATATGCTAAATGATTGTTCCCTGGGACAGATGGTTGAAGACCCAACTAGAGGTACAAGAATCCTTGACTTGATCCTGAGTAATACTCAGGATCTGGTGCAAGATGTTAATGTGACTGATCCAATAGGGAACAGTAACCACAACTCAATTATGTTTAACTTGATCATAGACCGCAAGTCACTGATAAAATCTAATACAGAGACCTTAAATTTTCAAAAAGGAAATTTCCCAAAGATGAGGAAACTAGTAAAAAAGAAGCTGAAAGAAAAAATTGAGAGAGTCCAAACACTCCAAGAGGCATGGAGGCTGTTTACAAAAACAATAACAGAGGCCCAATTGGAATGCATACCCAAAAGTAAAAGGCACTGCCAGGTCCAAGAGGATCCCGATGTGGCTTACAGGAGCTGTTCGGGAAGTGATCAAGAGCAAGGAAAGCTCATTTAGAAGATGGAAGGCTTGTCCAAATGAGGACAGCAGGCAGAAACATAAATTCTGGCAGAACAAATGCAAGGCAACAATCAGGAAAGCAAAGCAAGACTTGGAGGAGCGTATAGCTAAAAATACTCAGAGAAATAACAAAGACTTCTTTAAGTACATTAGAAGTAAGAACCCAACTAGGAAGGCCATTGGACCATTAGATGACAATGGAAGGCAAGGGGTTATTAAAGAGGAAACAGATTGCAGAGAGACTCAATGAATTCTTTGCTTCAGTATTCACTGAAGAAGACAGAGACCACATGCCCAAAACAGAGCCTATCTTCATAGGGAGGGAAACTGAAGAATTAAGCCAGATAGAAATAACCAGGGAGGAGGTCCTTGCATGTCTTGTTAAACTAAACACTAACAAATCACCAGGACCAGATGGCATCCATCCACGAGTTTTCAGGGAACTTAAAGATGAAATTGCTGATCTCCTAGCCAAAATATATAATCTTTCCCTCAAATCAGGGTTTGTGCCTGATGACTGGAAGGTAGCGAATGTAACACCAATTTTCAAAAAAGGATCCAGGGATGATCCAGGAAATTACCGACCTGTCAGTTTGACATGTGTCCCAGGTAAAGTGATGGAAACCATCCTAAAAGATAGAATTAATAGGCACATAGAAGAGAAGGCGGTGCTAAAGGAGAGCCAACATGGCTTTTGCAAGGGCAAATCATGCCTCACTAATCTGTTGGAATTTTTTGAGAGTGTCAACAAGCATGTGGATAAGGGGGATCCAGTTGACATTGTTTATCTGGACTTTCAGAAGGCTTTTGACAAGGTCCCACACCAAAGGCTCTTGAATAAACTTACCAGTCATGGAATAAAGGGACAGGTCTTGTCCTGGATCAGCAACTGGCTAAGGGACAGGAAACAGAGGGTAGCACTAAATGGACACTTCTCCAAGTGGAGGGAAGTAAAGAGTGGGGTCCCCCAAGGTTCAGTACTGGGACCCGTGCTTTTCAACCTCTTCATAAATGATCTAGAGGTAGGAGTAAAAAGCAAGGTAGCCAAATTTGCTGACGACACTAAATTATACAGGGTAGTGAAAACTGTGAGAGATTGTGAGGAGCTCCAGAGGGATCTCTTGACACTGGGGGAGTGGGCAAAACAGTGGCAAATGAGCTTCAACATTAGTAAGTACAAAGTGATGCATGTTGGGGCAAAGAACCCCAATTACATTTATAAACTGATGGGGTCTGAACTCTCTGCAACAAACCAGGAAAGGGACCTTGGTGTCCTGGTGGACAACTCAATGAAGGTGTCAACCCAGTGTGCCTCAGCAGTGAAAAAAGCAAACTCAATGCTAGGGATCATTAGGAAGGGTATAGAAAATAAGTCAGCAAGTGTCATTTTGCCTCTTTATAAATCTATGGTGAGGCCCCATCTGGAATACTATGTACAGTTCTGGTCGCCATACCTCCAGAAGGATATTATGGAGCTGGAAAAAGTGCAGAGGAGGGCAACCAGAATGATTAGGGGACTGGAACACCTTCCTTACCATCTGAGGCTGCAACGGTTGGGCCTCTTCACTCTTGAACGACGACGTCTAAGAGGTGACCTGATTGAAGTTTATAAAATCATGCACGGTGTGGACAAAGTAGATAAGGAAAAACTGTTTTCCCTATCGCATAACACTAGAACTAGGGGACACTCCATGAAACTTTTGGGTACTAGTTCTCAAACAAATAAGAGAAAGTACTTTTTCACCCAGAGGATTACTGGTCTATGGAACTCCCTGCCAGAAGAAGTGGTGACAGCTGTCAGTCTTGACAGCTTTAAGAAAGGATTAGACAACTTCATGGAGGACAAGGGTATCAATGGCTATAATTATGGATACTTAAGGACAACCTCCGGGTTGGAGAGATAGGCAGGATATCTCTCAATGCCATTTCCAGGGAATCCTAAGCAGGTGAAGGCATCTCCTTGGGAATACCCTGAAGGAAATGGTGAGCCACTGTGTGAGACAGAATGCTGGACTGGATAGGCTGTTCTTATTTTCTTATGTAAGAGAGAACCATCGTTAGGCACAGAAAGCTCTTCTCTGCCTCCTCCCTCTCCCCCAACCTACCTAAGCAACCTTCCCGGGAGAAGATCAGCCTGACTGCCTCCAGAGAAACCCACAGGCAGCCTGTTCTTCAACCTAAAGTAACCACCAAAAACAAACACCAAAATTATTTAAAAATAATAAATCAAAAATAAATCAATAATTTAAAAAAACAATTTAATTTAATAAACAAAAAGAAATAAACCACAAAATACACAAACAAAAACTTCAACAATACTACAAAACCACAAACAAAACACCTAACTACAACACAAAAACCTACAAAGTACACAAACAACTAATTACATAAATAAACAACAACCAAATAAGAAAAATTTTACTAAACCAGAAATAATCAAACCAATTACACAAACCTAAAACCCAGCCAAGACAAAAAAGAACAATAAGAAACACCTCCTAGCCCACCACCACAAAAACAAAACAAAGAAAAACCCCAGAAAAAAACAGACAACTTACCAACATGACCTCCCTCCAGAACAGAAATGAAGAAACAATGAGACTACTTACCGGAAGAAGCCCCACCCAGAGGCCAGGAGAGAAAAAACACGTGAAATGAAAGCAAAACCCCTAGCAGCCCCACCTGCAGGGCAGAATAGTAAAAACAAGTCAAAAACATAACAATAAATCACAATTTTACACAAATCACAAACATGTCAAAAAAATAAAAAAAAGGTTTCTAAAATCCTGTGCTGAGTTTAAACACAAATAAAAACCCAAAACATCTAATCACAGTTTAAAAACATTGAATGTAAAAAACATGTACTTTCACATTTTTAAAATTATTAACTATGGTACAATTATTTAAAAAACACTCACAAACTAAAACATCATTTGGTTAAATAAAACAATTTGAAAAAATTATATCATCCTTTGTTCTTTTTTTAATCCACAAAAATACCCCCAAAAAAGCTAATCACAGTTTATAACAGCCCAGCAATGCACACAAATTGTGCATAAATAAATAAAAAAATACAGAATAACCTCTTTTTTACATACATTACCCAAAAAAATCCAAAAAACCTTACCGCACAATTTAAAACAGCCCGGCAACGCAGGACAAACTATGCTAGTAGTTAATAAACGGGGATCATAGGAGATACAGGAGTTTGAGCGCCAGACTTCTGCAGTGGAGCTAGTAAAAATGGGAGAAAATGTACTTGTCCCTTTCAAATAAAGACTCAGGCAAACTCAAATGAGAAAAACAGCCATTTTGGTTTTGATGCATCAGGCTGTTTCGCCCCGTGTTTGTGTTCTTCTGCAACAGCTATGGCAATAAAAATTCCACCGGTACCTTAGAGCACACTTCCTGTAATATATGCCCTTTCTATGCTATCTCTCCTAATATATGCAATGTTTGTGAGATAATTTCCATAATATATGCCATACAGATGCAATTTCCCTTCTGTGCACATTCATCTTCTGGGCATCCCCTCTCCCTACTCCCTGCAACCAAGAAACCTGGGAGAAGGCACGTACAAAAGTGAATGGGCCAGAAATAAATGTATGAAGCCTTTGGAAGTGCAGAGGAAAAGCTGGATATTTATTTATTTATTAGTTCAAATTTATATTGCTGTCCACTCGTCGTAGTGACTCAGGGTGGCTTACAATCAATATATTACATTAAAATACAATAAGTTGATGGGGACTCCGTGGGAGTGGCAGCGAAGTCCTCAACCTGCCCTGGCTGCTTCTTCCCCCGGCCGTTGGTGTGGGCTTTGTCCTGTGGGCTGGGGCACTTGGACACTTTGAAGCCCAAAAGGTAACTTTTGCAAACTCAGTGCTGAGTGAACATGGTAACGGGAAATGTCTCCCTTGCTAGAAAGGAAGTCATATCCAACTCTAGGGGTCCGAAATCATCTCCATTTACAGAAGGGGTTCCCAACCTATGGCTCCTGGGCCAGATCTGGCGCCTGATGCCAATTCATCCAAAAGAGGAGGTAAAACACATGCACAGAACACGGCCATCAATGACAGATGGCTGTCGTAAATATTCTTCGCATTTACTTCTGCTTCTGGGTGGGAGGAACCATGTCACCAGCCCGCTCAACCATGTGACCGGCCCGGGGCCCGAAAAGTTTGGGAACCACTAAGAGCCAGGAGCTGTCTCAATCTGCAGAAATGTCCATGGTCATGTGGCAGGCATGATTAGACACAGAACTACACAGAACGCTATTACGGTTCCCACCAAAGTGGTACCTATTTATCTTCTTGTAATATTTTGCTTTCAAACTGCTAGGTTGGCAGGAGCTGAGACAGACGACAAGAAAGTAGACCAAGAGTTCTCAACCTTTTAAAGCCAAGGGCTGGGTCATGCTCCCTCTGACAGCTTTGGGGGCCGGACAGACATTTTGCCCTTCCTCCAGCACATGGCACTTCCTGGTGTGGTGGAGGCAGTGGGGGGGCCACATGAAATGGTGCCAAGGGCCACATTTGACCCACAGACCGAAGGTTGAGAATCCCTGGCATAGACCATGGCACTGAACGTGAACTGCTGACCTGTCAACCTTCCAGTGATCAAGCTCAGCATTGTAACCACTAAGCCTGCGTTGCCTTGAGTGAACATGAGGGGACTTTGTGTAGAAGTAGGTGTAGAAATGTTTAAAGGCAAATTTGGAGAATTTATTTTATTTACTCACGTCACAATCTTCGCAATTGAAATCTTAATATATAAAGCAAAGATGTTTGTTTTTATGTCCTGCATGCCCTCCCCCCTCGCGATGCACTCCCTGGACAATCATCCCAGACCTACCTGCCATGTCCCAGAGGTCAAAGAGGGTGCCACAGGCGCAAGCATGGGGGCGTCACGACTCCGCATCAGACACCCAATGTCACAAGTGACGCCTAACAATGGCGCCCACGCATGGTAAAATGGCACCCGTACAACAAGCAGAGAGCAAAGCAACAAGGAGGACAGGTTGGACGGCACCCATGGGTGACCGTGTGGCCCCCTTCCCAGCCATGACAGGAAGGTGTGCATGTGCACGGGAGCACCACCACCATGTGCCTGGTAACACCAAAAGCTTGTGCCCACCGCTGGCCGCCAGCCACCTCTTCACGGTTTCTTCTGTAAAAATCCTTTCAACCCAGAATAATTTCAGACACAAAATTATTACCTGGTATCTCCATTTATTCAGAGTATCTCTAGATCTTGCTGTGCCTGTGCACAATATATTTTAACCATTTCCAGACATCGCAATTTTCACCAAAATTGAAAGGGATTTGGGGAATTGAACTCCAGGGATTACAACAGAAGCTCTCAACATACCTGTCAAGTATCCCAGATTGGCCGGGATTTCCCGTATTTCTGCGCCGATTTTCTCTATTTCCCGCCTGGAGCTGCCGCTACCCCATAATTTGGCAGTGGAGGAAAAGGAGTTACTGTGCATCCCGTCTGCGCAGATCCTTTCTACGCATGCGTAGAACCCTTCTACGCATGCGTAGAAAGCATCTGTGCAGAAGGAGATGCATAGAAGCCTTCTACGCATGCGTAGAAGTGACCTGCGGTTCTGTGCAGGTCCAGTCTATGCATGCGTAGAAGGCTTCTACGCATGCGTAAAAGCCTTCTATACATGCGTAGAAGGCTTTTACTCATGGGTAGAATGGACCTGTGCAGAAACATTCTGCGCAGGTCCCGTAATCTCCGGAGCTGCGTTTGACAGGTATGGTTCTCAACCTTTTAAAGATGGGGGTCGGGTCACATTCCCTTTGGGGGCCAGAGGGCCATATTGCCCTTCCTCCACCACATGGCACTTCTTGGTGTAGCGGAGGCAGTGGGAGCCCACATGAAATTGTGCTGCAGGCCGTATCCAACCCACGGGCCACAGGTTGAGAATCCCTGGATTACAATTACAACATTCAGAAAGCCCAAAATTAAGCATTGAGAAATTTTAAATCAAATGTTGTGGGAACAAACTCAGGCTCTTCTCGAGAAGTCAACTGGTTCTTAGCCCAGCTCAGCTTCCAGACCATCAAAACGGCTCTCCAGATGAGAGTTAAAAATGCCTGGCACAGCCAAGACATCGCAAGCTGTCCCTGTGCCACAACTCCAATCTCCTTCCCAGCCCAGCAGCAAAACAGCAAGGGGGTGGTTTCTGACGGGCAACCCAGAGAAAGCCCTCAACTGTCTGCCCCTTCCCTGGCAGGCTGGAGAGCTGACGTTCCCGAGAGTCGCTTCTTTGTGCTTCCACTGCCATTTATCAGCCGAGCCGGACACTGCGCCTGGCATTCGAACCGTAAATCTGCAGCTGATGGGAATGCGCAGATTTTTAGCCTGGCTGCCTTCCCAACAGGATTCTGTGCCACTTCCCCATGGCCTCGAATAAGTGGATCCACTGGCGTGCCTGTCCTTCTCACATCAAGGGTTGTTCCCCCCACCCCCTGCCTTCTCCCATTTGTGCCAAACACTGGACTCACTCCAGGCCACAAGGAGATGCCAGGACTGAACCAGGACACCGCCCCAGAGGGACCGATGCCTCGCTAGGCAAAGTGCATCTTTTGGTGCCCAAAGTGGTGGGCAGAGGAGGAGAGTGGGGGGCTTGGCGAGCCACGCTTGAGCGCAGGGGAACGTCCCTTAAGACTCAAAGGTTGTGGGCAATATTCCCGGAGTTGGGCCTGGAGGAAGCCAAGGATGAGAGGAATTCTGTACGCTTTTGTGCCTCAATGAAAAGCAACCGCTCTCTTTCCTCCATAAATGCTTTGGGGGCTGTGTTCAGCCTCATTCAGGTGGATCCTTCCGCCTCCTTCTCTTAGGCTGAAGAATTCATCGAGTGGGGTGGGGGGTTTGCTCCCTATCCTTGGGTCATCATTGCCTCATTAAATAAATGTCCCCATTGACATGGGGTCTACCCCCCTCCCCGCCCGCTATGCTGAGTGGAATTAATTGCCCAGATAATTAAAGGTTTCTTTATTCCCCACTTTTCGCTCTCTTTTTAAAAACCACCTTCTGGAGGTGGGCGAGGAGACGAGAGCAGAGTCTCCCCCAGTGGCACATGACCCGCGGTGTCTTGCCACACTAAGGCATAAGGCACTGGACCACACAATAGGGAGGACCTCTCCCTGGCCAGGCTGCATTGGGTTCTCCATGATGCCTCTCCTGCAGAGCTCCAACGACCAAAATACCAGGGCCAAGATGAAAAAGGACTGAACATCGTCCAAAGCCAAAGGATTCTCATCTTTTTTCAGAGCAAAAGATATCCCTCCATACTTGGGAATGGAGGAGCTACTGAGGCCTCAGCTAAGAGCTGGGGCTTCCTAAGGGATTTTGCTGCCCGAGGTGAGAATAAGATGTCACACATCTCTTTCATGCCATATCAAACCATCTATAACTTCTCTTTAATATAATATTAGCAGTGTGCCGTCAAGTCACTTCTGGTTTATGTTGACCCATTCCAGGATTTTCTAGATAGGTCAAGGTCAAGGTCACCCATGCTTAAAAGCCAGTTGTATCAGACTCTAGAGGTCGATGCTCATCTCCATTTACAACCAAAGACCAAGTGCTGTGTGAGTCTGCATACGTTTCCATGATCATGTGGCAAGCATGACTCGATGCTGGAGTGCATGGAATGCTGTTACATTTCCCGTCGAAACAGTACCTATTTAGGTAAAGGTAAAGGTTGGCCTTGCTCAAAAACCAGTTGCCGACGACGACGACGACGACAGAGGAATAGGTGAAAGTCACTTCAACACAGGGGAGGAGGCAAGATTATCCACGGAATTGAAAAAGTTACTTTTCTAGACTATACTCCTCATCCAAATTCATTATTCTCATTGATTTAAGGTGCCTCAATACTATGAGATATGTTGGTGGCATGTTACTGCAGGACTTGTAAGGATAAGCTATCTTCTCCACAATGACAGTAAGGAATTCTTCCTCTCCTCCAATATCCAGGTGTACACAATGTGTACAAAATACTACTATGCAAAACTAGTTGATACAGGTACAGAAAAGCAACTTGGATTACAAGTCCCTGGGACAGTGGTAGTGTGGAGATATAGTCCAGAAAGTTACCTTTCTGAGCATTAGACCACACCAGCGCACAGCAAGCCATCTTAAGAGGATAGGGTTGAGTGGCTTAATGGTTAAGAAGCTCGCCTTGTTAGCTGGAAGGCTGGCAAGTTGGCAGTTCAAGACCTGGGTACTGCATGATGGATTGAGCACCTGTCTCTGTCCCAGCTCTTGGGGACATGAAAGGAGCCTCATTTGGGTGTCCCCTGAGTGAAGTTTCTTCTGCAAAAATCCTTTCAAACCAGAATAATTTCTGACACGAAGTTGTTGTTGTTGTTATGGCACATGATGTAAATATTCTGTTAGAATAATAAAATGATGGAGTTGGAAGCAGCCTATGAGGCCCTCGATTTCAAACCTCTTGCTCAATGCTCAAATCCAAATCAAGGCAAATCTAACAGATGGTTGTCCAGTTTTCTCTTGAATGCCTCCAGCGTTGGAGTGCTCACGAATGGATGATTGGTTTCATTGTCATACTGCTATAATACTCAAGAAGTTTTTCTTGGCCTTCAACCAAAATCTGGTTTCCTCTAACTGGAGACTCAGGAGATTTGGGTTCAAATCTCCATGCAGTCATAAATTCACTGGGTACTCTCGAGATGACCAAATGCTCTCAACTTGAAATACCCCACAAGATTATTGTGAGTGTAACATGGAAAGAAAATCATGTATATCAGCTTTGAACTCACCAAAACAAAGGTGGAATATAGATGTAAGAAATAGGGTACACAAAAAGAGCCTCCTCATTGTGGTATTTTTGAACCACAATGGGGCGTACCCTGGTCATGCCAACCTTGTGTTGCCAGCCAATCTTTCTCACACTAGGTCAGGCGAAAGGAACTGCAGAATGGACTCACCAAAAGGCGCCTTCATTTTGGTAGTTCCACATCTGGCCTAGACACAAAAGAAGATGGACGACAGGGATTCCCAACCAAAGGCCTGTGGGCCGAATCCAGCCCATGGCACCATTTCCAGTGCTCCCAACCCTCCAAGGGCATATGAGAAACAAAATGTATGCCCCTTTGAAGCTGTTGGGACAAAATTGCCATCCCATCATACAGGCAGAGCAAAATGGCCCACGAAGCTGACTGAGAGAGCGTGACCTGGCCCCTGGCTTTAAAAGGTTGGGAACCCCTGATGTAAGAAATAAACACAGGCTTCCTCCAACATTTCCCCAACCTTCTGCACTCATTGTTGCCTGGGAGGGTGGCCTTGTTCTGTCCAAGAACAGTTCTGGCAGTTTGGTAGTTAACTGGCCTGATGTTCTTCCCATGTCACATTAAGAACTGCATCCATCCAAGGGTTTTCTGAGAGCCAACCGGAAATTGTGCAGTGCATACCTGGGATTGCCATGCTAGCCTTTGTGGTGGACAGATCCGACTTCCTGCTGGAAGCTGCACAAGGACAAAAACTCACAACAACAACCCAGGTCATGGACACGGTCCCTCCTGCCCCTCAACCTAATTTTTGTTTTTGGCTGTACACACTTCTGTAACAGCCAAAAGTTTCCGCACATTTTTGCCACCATTACTGATGGACTCCAGAACAGGCTCTGGCTGCCAATTCTACAGGGGCAAATGGGCAGGTAAATTAACTCGCTCTGGTCTCCGTCAGTCGCTCGCAAAATTGTGCAGCTCTTCTTGTGGAGAGTGGAAGCAAAGTTAAAGTTAACATTGTATGCAAATGGTGAAAAGGACGTTGGCTTTTAGACAACTCAGCTGCCTGGTTCAAAAGGATTCTTCTTGCATTCTGATATTTCTAATGGGAGTATGAATATTGCTCTCTAAATTCCTCATCTTCATTGATTTTGGATGCCTTAGCACAGATGAGGACATCACTATGATATATTTTTTAAAAACTTCAATCATGTTAAAAAGGCTGAGGGGGGCCTTTCCCCTCTATCAACTTCTATACCAGGGGTTCTCAACCTATGGCCCATGGGCTGGATCTGGCCTGCAGCACCAAATAATCTGGCCCCTGCCCATGCTCCAGTCACTGCCACTGCTGCCGGCAGAATCAGCCATGGACTCATTTATGGCCATCATAAACATGTTTATGACAGCCGCTGACTCATTTACGGCTATTGTAAACACATTTATGACAGCTGTGGACTCATTTACAGCTGATGTAAACACATTAACAACAGCCATAAATGAGTCCACAGCCGATTCGGGCAGTGGTGGCAACTGGACCACCAGTCTGGCCCGCCAATTTTTTGAGGGAGCATGACCCAGCCCTCGACTTGAAAAAGTTGAGAACTCCTGTTCTACACAATTTGTGTAAAATGCCAGAAGATACAAGCAGAAGTTGATGGTTCAGTGTATTAATCCAAACATTTTGCCCAGAAAATTACTCTTCCCAGACAGCTTGGAGGACAAACATATGTAGTGCCAACTTGGGGTCATCGTTAGAGTAGACTTAGGAGATCTGAGTTCAAATCCCCACTCAGTCATGACATGGGATAGAGATATTCCACCTTGGTCTAGGAGATGAAATGGAAGCGCGGCGCCAAAATTTTGGGTGGTACCTTACCAGTGTTACTTCGGCCTGCTTGCCTTAAGAATTATGATTGGTCGTTTTACCAATAGAAATTTATAATTCGGACTAGGGCTTGAATCAATAAATGTGGCCCATGCCGTTATCCACTTTCATTTGTGTCTGAGTCCATCATTGGGGGGGTGCGCCTGCAATGGAAGCGCGGCGCCAAAATGGCCGCCGCACTCTTTGCGGGCCCCCCCCCCACCAGACGAAACCATCCGGGTAGTTAGGGGTGTGGCCAGCACCCTAATAAAAGGGCTGGCCACGAGGCAGCCGTGCTGCCATTTTGGCGAACCGACGGAGCGGAGAAGTTTTTCCTCCTTACCTCCGTCGCTCGTGTCTCTTGAGGGAAGCCTTTTCGGGCAGCTTTCTCTTGTTTTAGGCTTCCTAGCTACTTTTAGCCATGCCCTCGAAGAAGAAGGCAGCCGCGAACGTGGCTCGATCGGCGCGGAGGCGTCAGCCGGGTCGGAGGACCGCGACTGCGCCCGTTCCGCAGCCACCTTTAGCGGACCCCACCGGGAACGGTGGGATGGGATCGGTGGCTCCTTGGCCTGATGCGCGGAGCATACCCGCTGCCCCGGACGGGGCCTCGGCCCTTGGCCCGCAAACAACGACCACGGCCCCTGCCGTGGTTCGTGCGGCGGGGCCGTCTTGCCCGGGTGCGCAGTTCCCTATGGGGGGTGCGAGCCACGGAGGGTGGTTGGGTTCCCTGCCTTTACAGGGCGTTCCTACGGCTTCCCAGGGGCTGAGCATGGGCTCTTGGCCTTATCTGGCCCCTGGGGCTCAGGGACCTGGACAGGTACCCGTGGATTATGGGCCGGTTGCCCAATTGCCCCCTGTCGGGGCAGGGCCCTATGTCGACGTGGGGGCCCTCCTGGCCCGGGTGGCGGCCCTTGAAGCGTCCTTGGCAAGGGCCAACCAAACAGGGGTGTCTCTAGGTTTTCAGGTACCCCCTTTGGCCGCCGAACAGCGGCCGGCGATGGGTCGGGTTGAGCCGCCTGAGGCGTGCGGGCCAGTGGTGGCCACTGCCTCGCAGCTCCCCACCCCACAGGTGTAGCAGTCTGGTGCTGGTTTGGCTCCGCCGACGAGCTCAGCTTCGGTCGTGAGCTCCGACGCCCCCAGCGGGCCAGAACCCCCGGTGGGGGCGGCCCGCGGGGGTGCAGCGGGTGAGTATGCAGTCCAAGCTAATGCACCCACACAACTGACTTCATTGGGGGGGCTGTTCAATGGCCTTGGCCTCGCTCGGGTGGCATGGCGGCCCAATGGCCCACGGCCCACCCAGCGACTTTGCCCGTTACACAGGGCTTGGGTCGGGGTGGTGCCCCCAATGTCCTGGGAAATGTGTTCGGAATCCCCGGGCTGGCTCAGGCTCATTTTCCTTTGCCCGCAGTTCCCTCAGTGCCGGTGTTGGCTTTGCCAACAGTAGGGTATTCCTTGCCCTTGGGGGACCATTTGGCCCAGTCTACCAAGGAAAAGATTTGGAGGGGCGAGTATGTAGATATCTTCTCACTTCTAAATAGGGAGCCGACCAAGGAAGAGAGGGAAGGGCTGGACGAGAAGGACAAGGAGCAGGCACGTCGTCGTAAGCCGCCACGCACGTGGGCAAATTGGTTGCCAGCATACCTGATTTACATGGCCGTTTACCTCAGGGCTAGGCCGGATTTGGCTATCTCTATGGTCCAATATCTGGACAATATTTACCGGGCTATGGTTGACTTCCCGGGTCCGTCATGGCTGGCTTACGACGAAGAATTCCGCATGAGGATTCCGCTGCACCCAGAGATGAGGTGGGATGAGCCCTGCCAGAAGCTGTGGCTTCTGTATATGACCCCCACGCGCCCGGCGCCTGGGGAGAGATACCATTGTGGACATGCGGTCCAACAAGCGGCCCCAGTACAGGCACCCCGCCAAGTGGCGGGGCAGGGGGTTCCAGCCCGCCTGCTGTGCTGGACCTTCTTGTCCAATGGTTCTTGCAACAGAAAAAATTGCAAGTACAAGCATGAGTGCCCCTCTTGTTCTGGCCCCCACGCTGCCTCCGCCTGCCCCAGGCCAGGAGGATACAGGGGCAGGGGTAGGGGCGGACAAGGGACAGGCAAGACTGCCGTGGAAGGAGCAGGTTCACCAAAAGGCCCCCTCCCCAATTAATGTCGACATGCTGGAGCGTTGGCTCGCATTGTACCCGAGGAGAGCAGACGCTGTGTACCTCCTTCGGGGTTTTCAACTGGGTTTTCGTATTCCTTTCACGGGGGATAGGTCACCGCAGGATGCACCTAACCTTTTGTCACTTAGGGGAAGGGAGGAGGTGGCTGCCGCCAGCATTAATAAGGAGATTGCTGCGGGCAGGGTCGCCGGCCCTTTCCCCGCACCCCTGTTCCCCAACCTTAAAGTGTCTCCGCTAGGACTAGTGCCCAAGAAGTCCCCGGGCGAGTTCCGCCTGATTCACCATTTATCCTACCCAGCCGGCCACTCGGTCAATGATGCTATCCCTGATGACCTTTGTTCTGTCAGGTATACATCCTTTGACCAGGCATTGCGCATGGTGCGCTCATATGGCCCGGGTGCACTGTTGGCTAAGTGCGACATTAAGTCGGCGTTTCGCCTCTTGCCCGTGAACCCGGGTGACTTCGAGTTGCTGGGTTTCAAATTCCGGGGTGAATATTATTTTGACAAAGCCATGCCATTCGGCTTTCGAGCGTTTCAGTACCTTCCTGCAGTGGGCATTTGTCCGTAGGTCAGGGTCTCGGTCTGTAGCCCATTACCTGGATGACTTTTTATTCGGGGGTGAACGGGGCTGGGACACGTGCACACGTCTCCTCAACACATTTCAGACGCTAATGGAGGAACTCGGTGTCCCTTTAGCGCCCGAAAAGACCGAAGGCCCGTCTAATAAGTTAATATTCCTGGGGGTGGAAATTGACACGGTAGCGCAGGCTTCTAGGTTGCCTGCAGACAAGGTGGCAAGGATAGTGGCCCTTATATCGGACTTGCTGGCTAAGCGCAAGGCATCCCTTCGGGAATTGCAGGTGCTACATGGCCACCTCAATTTCGCTTGCAGGGTGGTTGCACCTGGCAGGGCATTTGCTCGGCGCTTGTGCGACCCCATGGCAGGCTTATCCAGGCCCCATCATAGGGTGAGACTGACACGGGGCATCAGGGCAGATCTGCACGTATGGCTCCAGTTCCTGAGGGAGTTCAATGGGGTCTCATTTTGGAGGTCTGACCTCCTGGTCTCGCCCCAGTTTCAAGTTCAGTCTGATGCCTCGGGATCCCTTGGTTATGGGATGTACTTCAATGGGAAGTGGGCATATGGTGGATGGTCACCAGCCTGGTCAGGCACGGGTCGCCTGAGGGATCTCACATATTTGGAATTTTTTCCCGTACTGGGGGCCTTGATGCTATGGGGTGAGGAGTGGGCCAACTCTGTGGTGCATTTCTGGTGTGACAATGCGGCTGTTGTCCACATTGTCAACTCACAGACCTCAAAATCTCCCAGGGTCATGGATCTTGTGCGCCAGTTTGTATTGCGCAGCCTGCGCCTCAATGTACTGTTCAGAGCCAGGCATATCCCGGGGGTGAATAATGATATTGCTGACGCTTTGTCCCGCCTGCAGATCTCCCGGTTCCGTGCCTTGGCTCCGGATGCGGAGGAATTTCCCTCGCCACTGCCGCAGGAGATATGGACCATTGGCAAGGAGAGGTGAACCGGGCGATAGGCATGTCACTGGCACCACGCACGCGTAAGGCGTATCACCACGCGTTGGTTTCATTTCGGACCTTTTGTTCCCAATCTCGCCTGCCAGATACCTGGCCGATCCCAGTGGCCCACATCCTCCGTTTTATGGTTTACCTGCACGCCCAGGGCCTGGCACCACGCACCATAGCATCTAGGCTATCAGCGCTGGCTTTTATGGCCAAGGTGGGAGGTCACGCGGACAGTACCGCTGATTTCCGTGTGAGACATGTTTTGGAGGGGTGGGTGCGGGAACGTGGGCGTTGCCTGGACGACCGTCACCCAATTTCCCCTGGGGTACTTACCCAACTGGCACTAGGCTGGCATGACCTATGTTTCGATAGGTATGAGGCAGCCCTGTTTCGTGCGGCTACAACGGTGCCCTTTTTTGGAGCACTCCGCATCAGTGAACTTGTGATGCTGTCTAAGGCGGATGCAAGTCGTAGGGCACTGGAACTCGAAGATGTCTATGTTTGCAATGATTGGGCTCAGTTGAGGATACGCTCCTCTAAAACAGATCAGCATGGCGTAGGCAGTGGAGTAAGACTGCTACGATGTTCATTGGCAGACATCTGTCCGGTTGGTGCCCTACAGGAGTTCCTTGCACTGCGTGGCACGCACCATGGCCCGTTTTTCTGTCACCAAGATGGGTCTCCCCTCACTAAATTTCAGTTTTGGAAGGTGACAGGGAAGGCACTGGCTAGAGTCGGCCTCCCTGGGGCCCGTTACGGCACCCATTCATTTAGAATTGGGGCGGCCTCTACTGCGGCTGCTTATGGGTACTCCGGGGCTGACATACGCAGCATGGGGAGGTGGGGCTCACAGTGTTTCCAGTTTTATGTTCGCCCACTCCCACCGTGAGCACCTTCTGAGTCACCATGTATTTCTCCTTCCCTGTTTTTTCCCTTGCCAGACCCTGGGTGTCGTATCACACCGGTGACAGTATGGCTGGTGGGCCATAGCTACGTGCACAGGGCAGCGCGTTACGCTGCGGCGACAGATTGGGGACCCCGACTGGGACTGGGTGCATACGCACATTTCACATGGCACGGTAAGCCCGGTATGTTGTGGCGGGAGCTTTTGCCATTCCTCTTTTCGTCGAGGAGTGCCGACCCGCCCGACATTCTGATCATACACCTTGGGGGTAATGACTTGGGTCAGGTCACTGGCTTATCGCTGAAGCATGCGATTTGCGCAGACCTCGCCTACTTACATTACGTACGGCCCGCCACAACCCTTGTTTGGTCAGATATGGTCCCACGGCACGCTTATCGGGGAGGCTTCGACCTCCAGGTCCTGGACCGCGCTCGGCGCATGGTGAACAGGGCGGTGGCCCAATTCCTTTCAACCAAGAGCTGGGGGCGTGTCAGTCATCATCCTGCCATTAGTTTGCAAAATTATGGGCTTTATTCAGGGGATGGGGTCCATCTGTCGCGAGGAGGTATGGACCTCCTGCTGGGTGATTGGCGAGCAGGCCTGTCGACTGAGCTGACGGTCTTGGGGGGGGGCATCGAGCCTTTATTGAAGCCTCTCCGGGTGGCGGGTAGCACTGGTAAGGTAAACATTTATGATCCACAGGTATCCGGCAGGTTCGCAATTGACTGGACAACACTAGATAGGCATAAGTTGTTTAAACGTTGTCCGGTCAACGACGAACCAGGCGAGGGGGTGATGGTTACCACTAGACAGCTGGAATCACCCCCTGATTTTACGGATACACGTCAGAGGGTGGGGTCATTAGTTAGATATTGACTACGGTCAACAATTTGTTTGTTGTCAACAAACAAATTGATACAAATAGATACATTGTAACAATTGCCGTTGGCAATTTTGGGTGGTACCTTACCAGTGTTACTTCGGCCTGCTTGCCTTAAGAATTATGATTGGTCGTTTTACCAATAGAAATTTATAATTCGGACTAGGGCTTGAATCAATAAATGTGGCCCATGCCGTTATCCACTTTCATTTGTGTCTGAGTCCATCATTGGGGGGGTGCGCCTGCAATGAGTATTCCCAAAACATTTCATTCACTACTATTTTCTAATCTTCAACAAGTTGTGATTATCTGACCATTCTCAACCTGCAGCCCATGGGCAGGATGCGGCCCGTGGCACCATTTCTTGTGTCCCCCCACTGCATACATCACACCAGGAAGTGCCATGTGGTAGAGGAAGAGCAAAATGGCCATCCGGCCCACAAAGCTTTCTGAGGGAGTGTGTCCCAGCCCCAGGCTTTTAAAAGGATGAGAACTCCTGTCTTACTGCATTAGTGTGTACCCAAGATCACCCTAAAATCATATATTATATTATTTAATATAAAGGAACCCAGCTCGCTGGGGCAGAGAGAGATTATCTCTGAGGAGTTTTAATGGTATGCCCTTAACTCAAAACAGTTCTCCAGGCGGGGGAATCACAGTGGGCTAGAATTCTTAACTAATTAAACAGGGTAAACAGACCAGTCTTCTTGTTTGGCTAGGTATGAAACTCTGACTTGGGTTCAGAGTAATCCCCATTGTTTCACGTGTATGCTCTAAAGATTAACCAACCAGTTCTGTGACTTTTCCGGGAACCTTTGGTCAGGAAATCTTCCTGTCAACACTGGCTACGCAATTATAGCCTGTTAATTATTAAGGCACGTAAACAACTAGTCCCTCAATTAATCAGTAGAATAGCCACGATGCTGTTTTTTCTATTATAAAAATGCTGTTGAAAATAAAGTCTTTTAGCCATAACCCTTTACCCATGAAGTCCGCCTGCCAGTCATTTCTATCCACTGAGAAGACTTCATAGCAACAGGATCTCAAATCCCAATTTTGTTTTTTCTAGAACACTTGTTTGGCCACAGGGAATTGAAAAATTTCTGGACAACTTAGTGTCCTTTCTAGCACATCCTGCACAAGAAAGATGCCATCCTATACAAGAAAGTTTTCATCTTGCACAGGTTTTGTAACATAAGAACATAAGAACAGCCTTGCTGAAACAGGCCACAACCCATCCAGTCCAGCATTCTGTCTCACACAGTGGCTCACCATTTCCTTCAGGGTATTCCCAAGCAGATGCCTTCACCTGTTTAGGATTCCCTGGAAATGGCATTGAGAGATATCCTGCCTATCTCTCCAACCCGGAGGTTGTCCTTAAGTATCCATAATTATAGCCATTGATACCCTTGTCCTCCATGAACTTGTCTAATCCTTTCTTGAAGTGGATGGGCTGTGGCCTGTTCCAGCAAGGCTGTTCTTATGTTCATTAGCAGCTTGGCTTTTCTTTGGTGGGGTGGGTGGTGGGTGGGTGGATACCACAACACTTCAGAAAGATTTCTATGAAATTTCCTATGAGACTGGAGTACAAGATGGGGATCTCATTCACAGAAATCTGAGACGCAGACACCTAAGTGTAGTTCAACTTGGAGAAAGACCTCAAATGGGAAGCTTTGGGAGTCAGCTTGTTGTAGCTCCACCTAAGATTCATGTTCAGAAAGAAAGCTCCCGGCAAGTACTGGGCAGAAGGTGAAAGCTTACGTAAAGCTAGGCCTAGCTAAGCCTTAAGGCAGGAGTTCTCAACCTTTTTAAGCTGGGGGCCGGACCACGCCCCCTCAGACAGCCGAGCAGGCTGGACTGGTGTTTCCCCCATCGTAAATGCTGCCGTGAAATGCGTTCACACCTGTCATAAACATGTTTACTACAGTCGCTGGCCCATTTATGGCTGTTATAAACATGTCCACTTCCGGTGGCAGAAGTGGCAATGTGGGCCACATGAAATGGTACAGTAGGCTGGGTCCGGCCCATGGGCCATAGGTTGAGAACCCCTGCTTAAGGCTTTACAATTTAGGCCTTTCTCCCAAGTGACCCACACTGAGGTGTATGAAAGGTGCCCACAAGATAGACAGAACTCATGGGATACAGAATTGGGGTATTAGTAAACAGCATTCCGTGCGCTATGGCATACCTGTCAAGTATCCCGGATTGGCCAGGATGTCCCGTACTTCTCCGCTCATTCCTTCCCTTTCCCACCATTGTCCTGTATTTAAACGGCCGGGAAAGGGGTTACTGAGCACGCGCGCCCATCACAAATGGGCTCTGCACATGCGCAGAGAGGTTCTGTGCATGCATAGATGAGTTCTTGTGGCACATGCGCACCCAGGTGGAGCAGTTCCCGTATTGACGGGTATCTAGTCATGCCTGCCACATGACCACGGAAACGTCTGCAGAAGCAGACAGCACTGCCTCTTCAGCTATGAAACAGAGATGAGCACTGAACCCTAGGGTCAGATATGACTGGCTTTCGAGCAAGGGTGACCTTTACCTTTACCTAGTCCAGAAAATCCAAAAATCCTATCCCTATCCAGGTCTCCCAAATTCTAGTCCAACACTTAAATCAACAAGATGTAATGTGATTTTCATGCCACCAATGAGTTTATTCAAATATTGCCTCCAAATACACAAAAGGTTTTTTTAATGGCAATTTCTAATGTGTACCCAGTTCTGTTTCAGTTCTTTCCAGCCCTTCAAAAATTAATTCCCCATCTTAAAACAGATGTGCACAGTTTCCGTAATAGGCCGGGCGGGTGGAGTTTCTTTTTATATCCTACCGTTCAAAGCCAAGGGGATCTATTAGAGACCTGTAAGAAAGGGAATAACAAAGAGTCTTGTGACACTTTTCAGGCTAACAAGCATAATTTGGCATTGGCTTTTATGGAAAGCAGCCTACATCTTCATGTCCAGTCCAGGAAAACGTATGCCAACTAATGTTTATGCCAAATAAGATGCCGCATGCCACTTCTTTCTTGCTTTTGCTGAAACAGGGCTAACAGCCATTTCTTAAAAGTGGAAATAAAGGGGAGTATCAGGAAAAGAGTGTTGTGTGGTGGAAAAAAAGGACACATTAACAGTGGCTCAAGTGGCTAAGACACTGACTGGAAGGCAGCAGATCAGCAGTTCGATATCCGAATACAGCAGGATGGAATGAGCTCCTGTCTTTGTCCCAGCTCCTGCCTAGCTAGTAGTTTGAAAGCAAGAAATTGCAATGAGATAAATAGGGACCACTTCAGTGGGGAGGTAAACAGCGTTCTGTGCACTCCGGTGTCTAGTCATGCCTGCCACATGTCCACAGAAACGTCTGCAGAGGCAAACAGCGCTGGCTCTTTGGCTGTGAAACAGAGATGAGCACTGAACCCTAGAGTCGGATACGACTGGCTTTCAAGCAAGGGTAATCTTTACCTTTACCTTTACTAACAGAAGTATAGTCTCCAAAACTCATGGGGTACTACTAGTCCCCGTCTATTCAGAATTAGTTAGGCCACATCTAGAGTATGCCGGTGTCCAATTCTGGGCAACACACTTTAAGAAAGATGCAAATAAATTAGAGCAAGTATGGAGAAAGGCAACAAGGATGATCAGAGGACTGAAAACCAAGAAATGTGAGGAAAGATTGAAGGAACTGGGCATGTTTAGCCTTGAGAAAAGGAGACTGTGATATAAACCAAAGCTGTCTAAAGGCGCATGACCCGGCCCCCAGCTTTAAAAGGTTGAGAACTCCTACCCAAGGGTCTACTTGGGAGCAATGGGTCCGTTATAGTGGTTGTCTAATCCCATACATTTTCTCTGACCAATTCCAGATGGAGACTGTAGCCAAGAAGTCAGAAGAAGACTGAGATCTGGAAGAAAGGTTTTTGGAGGAATTAAGAAAGATAATGAAGTATAAAGACGTATCGCTGCAAGGTCAAGATCATCCTCTCCATTGTATTCCTCATTACAGTACTATGATGGCCATGAAACTTGGTCAATGGTGAAAAGGAGAGAATTGATTCATGCAAAACAGGTTGCTGGAGGGTTGTGGAGACCCTGGACTGCTTGAAAGACGTATACCGTGCTAGATCAAGTCAGGTCTGAACAATCTCTGAGAGACAAATGATGAAACCGAGGCTATTATATATTTATTTATTCTTGCTTTTAATCTTTTTATTTTACAAAAATAAAACAAAATACATCTTTAAAAGCAAAAAAAAACCCAAAACCAACTAGTTCTCAAACAAATAAGAAAAAGTACTTTTTCACCCAGAGGATCCCTGGTCTATGGAACTCCCTGCTAGAAGAAGTGGCGACAGCTGTCAGTTTTGACAGCTTTAAGAAAGGATTAGACAAGTTCATGGAGGACGAGGGTATAAATGGCTATAATTATGGATACCTAAAGACAACCTCCAGGTTGGAGAGATAGGCAGGAGGATATCTCTCAATGCCATTTCCAGGGACTCCTAAGCAGGTGAAGGCATCTGCTTGGGAATAATACCCTGAAGCCAATGGTGAGCCACTGTGTGAGACAGAATGTGGACTAGATGGGCTGTGACCTATTCCAGCAAGGCTGTTCTTATCTAACAACAACAAATGTACATTTTTTTTTTAAAAAAAAGGAAAATAACTTACATTGAGTACATTCACCCTCACCCAACCCTTCACCTCCCACAACCCACAAATAACATATAACGTATAAGACATACCTATAACATATGAAAACATATTCAGACTTCTCCAATCACTCTTACCCAACCCTTCACCTTCTTCTATCTTCTTCACTCCCCTTATCCTTCCCATTGAAGGACCACCGGAGGAGGGGAGGGAGACCAGGGCTCGAGCAGGTTATTGCTGATATCTAAGGACATTGAGTAAATACTATTATTCATAATAATGCAGCTGTTTCTCTTTCTCCTTTCCTCCTGATGGTGGTTGTCTTACCATTGCTCATTTTATTACTTTTCCTTTAAATTATTTCTATTTAGATTTTCAGTCCTAAACTTTGTTGTGATGATGTATTGATTTGTGTAGTAATGATTTATTAGTTAGACTCCATTATCGCCTTAAATTTATAATCATGGTTATTTAGCACTAACAAGTTCCCAAAGGTGGGGGCAGTAATGTCATTTGGCATTGCTGGAAACTCCTGGAAAACTGGGAGTAAGTAACAATACTTTCAAGGACACTGCCTAGCTGAACTTGATTCATTACAATGGGTCTTTGACCATTGTATGAAAGAATTTCAGCCCCGCCTCACTAAAGCTTTCTCCCCAGAACTCATACCCTGAACATATGTACTGTATCTCTTTTTTGTACCTTCTGTACTAACTCCCTTGCTATCCAATGCCAGGCATTTTTTATCTGAATTTTTTATCAGTGCAATATGACAGAGATTGGTCATGTAACTGCAGTTCAATGTAGGATGCTGCAGGGCTTGGTACTCATGCTCCTCCTGTTCAACATCTACATGAAGCCACTGGGTGAGATCATCCATTCCCATGTGGTGAAGTATCATCAGTATGCGGATGATACTCAATTATATATCTCAGGCTGTGGTGATCCAAGCAATGCCATCAAAGTCCTATCCAGGTGCCTGGAAGCTGAGAGGGTCTGGATGGGGGACAATGGGCTACAACTAAATCCCAGCAAGACTGAGTGGCTGTAGATTAGGTCACAGATCTAAGACAATGAAATTGCTGTTTCCTAAACTGCTCTTAGAAAAAAAGGTTTGTAAGCCAAGGATGGTACCTCTACTCTTCTTTTATGCATATGGCTCCTGCGAAGCTCGTGATATGGCCTTCATGTATGTGTAAAAATGGATTTTTATACAGCAAATTTCCAATCCATCAATCGTGAGACTAGATTTTTATGATGTGTTGATGGGTTCTCTTGAAGGCCACAATACTTTTGGACAGTTGGAGAAATTACAACCCCATAGAAGATCTGAGTCATCTGTCTGTGTTCCCCTGTCACCTTTTAACAATGAATAAAAGCAGACCCATGCATAGGAAGTGTCTACTAAGTGGGGTAAATATCTTAGTAAAAGTAAAGGTCACCCTTGCTCGAATGCCAGTCGTATCCAACTCTAGGTCTCAGTGCTCATCTCTGTTTCAAAGCCAAAGAGCCAGCGCTGTCTGATTCTGCAGACGTTTCCGTGGTCATGTGGCAGGCATGACTAGACACCAGAGCGCACGGAATGCTGTTTACCTTCCCACTAAACTGGTCCCTATTGATCTACTTGCAATTTCTCGCTTTTGAACTGCTGGGACAAAGATGGGAGCTCATTCCATCTTGCAATATTTGGGTATCGAACTGCCGACCTGCCGCCTTTCAGTCAGCATCTTGGCCACTTGAGCCACTGTAGTCCCTCTTTTTTAAAAAAGCAAAGCAATCACACTTATATACCACCCCACATTACTTAGTGCACCTAATGGATTTACTGTGCGTGGCTGCCCATGTAAAGTTCAGGCTCAAATGCTGCCTACCCTCTCAGGACAAGAGGATGATAGATGTGGTTTTCCCAGTTTGATTCATCCTTGGTTGATTCTTTCTTATTGATTGATTGATATCCCGCCCTCCTGGTGGGAACACCACTCAGGGTGGCTAACAACATGTAATATAATACAAAACACAGTAACACAAATTAAAACAAAATTGGCTAAAATATTCTTCTCATATCTTACTCTGGAATGGAGACCAACTGCAGTGTGCAGTGCTCCTTTGGCTCACCTCTTCCTTTCCAATGTGATTCCAACCCAAAGACCATACCACCAGTGACTCAATGCAGAGTGTCAGGCAGCAGTTAACTAACCTGACAACCCTGAGGACTAGCGGCCTTGGCGAAGTCCACAGGGAAGGGTGATGGTCCCCAAGTGGATTAAATCCCACTTGAATCCATCTTGATGGAAGGAAGCAGCTTCATCCACCCTGGCCTGGGGCTGAGGAGGACTTTGGGTGCCAAAAGAGCTCAGTGGCATGGGGGTTATACACTGCGATGTGGAAAGCAGATGAAAGGTGACTGCATTATATTTGCACGACAGTCTTCATGGTTGATCACCACAATTCAAAGGGCTTTGCCAGTGATGATGTGCCATGATGGCATTCTGAGAAAGGTGTGGACAAGGGACAGAGGGACATTTTATGTGAGTCCTAAAATTTGCCCAGTGCATGGAGAAGCCATCATGGTGACACAGAGGAGAGCCATCCTGGGCTGGGAAAGTTTCAAATTTAGTACTGGCTTAGTAGCCCTTGAGCTAGCCCTCGATCATCTTGTCTGCTTAGAGGTGCCTTCGTCCTTTCTAGCTTATTTGATTCCTGTCTCTCACCTCGATAGGATGGCTATATAGTCTAACTATAAGAATATCAAGGAAAAAGATCCTATTGTATTACTAGAAGACATCCATGAGGAAGTTGTCACAAAGCCTGAATGGTTACATTTTCTTAAAAAAAGAAATAACTGTTGCAGGAACTCAAAGGGAGATTGTTAGCAATATAATCACTGTCTTAGCATCTCACATTGACAAAACTGTTGCTTTTTAGTTTTAAAACAAAGAGATTATTTATTTACTTTTATTTATTTATTTATTTACAGCTTAGAGCAGGGGCATACCTGTCAACCGCGGCTCCGGACAATCCGGGACCTGCGCACAACGGTTCTGCGCAAGTCGGCTTCTACGCATGCGTAGAAGGCTTTTGTGCTTGCGTAGAACCCTTTTGTTCTTGTGTAGCCTTCTACGCAAGCGTAAAAGGGTTCTATGCAAGCACAAAAGTCTTCTATGCATGCATAGAACGCGACTTGCACAGAAGGGATGCATAGTACCTCTTTCCCCCTGCTGCCAATTCCGGGGTTTTGGCAGCTGCGGGCGGGAAATGGCGCAAATCAGCGCCGAAAATTGGGAAATCCGGCCAATCCAGGAAGGTTGACAGGTATGAGCAGGGGTTCCCAAACTATGGGCCATGAGCCGAATCCAGCCCATGAGCCATAGTTCGGGCACCCCGGTTTAAGGAGAGAAAATGGCAGCCTAAAAATCTATCTCATCTGTTGCAAAACAGATTGCAAGGTACATTTCACTTCCACTTCCGGTGGGAGGAACCACATGACCGGCCCACTGAACCACATGACCGGCCTGCCGAACCATGTCCCTGGACCGTGGCCCAAAAAGTTTAGCCATCCCTGGTTTAGAGATTGTAATTAGCTATCCTCACCTGATGCACAAAACATAGTGATGCTATACAATTGGGTGCGCAACAACTTAACAGGTTGTTATATGCTGCAATTTAACTGGGTTACTCAAACCATTGTCCGTTGATGCTAACTCATTGGCAAATGTGTAATGCCACTGTTGTGTTCTCAAACACTGTACCTTTATACAATGTACCTATTCATGTGTAACCAATGTATCCTTTCTACTAGTAACATGATAACCCTCAGCTGCATCACTGTAACCCTAATAGGACGCGAGCTAGTGACCACTAGATGGCAGTAGCGAGCGTCCGGCTCATTAGCCCAGACTCACCTAAGAACAACAGCGCGGGAAGATTCCCGCCACCACCTTCACCTGGACAAGAAGGGCGTGACCCACAATGATGTCACGCGGGCAGTAACCAATGGACTGTCAAGGAGCCACATTCAAATGTATAGCCACTGTATATATTGAGCTGTTCGTCCGCCATTACCACATGTTCCCTCTGACCAGCATGTAATAAAGTTGTGTTAAGCCAGCTCTTCGGCTGTCTGGGTGTCTTGGTTCCCATACACTAAATTGGCGACGAGGATGGGATTATGGCTTCCCACGGGACCAAGACATACGCCGGTTTCGACATCAACAAACCGGAAGATTGGGAACTCTTCGAAATGGATTTCCAAAGTGCGCTGGTGGAGTTCGAGGTCACGGACGAGGGAAAGAAGAGAGCCATCCTCATCAGAATGCTCGGGCACGCCAGCAAGAGAGTGCTGGTCGACCTCATCGCACCGAAGAAGGTGGGCGAGCTGAAGGCAAAGGAGCTCCTGAAGGCGATGCGTGACCATTTCCAGCCCTCGGTGTTGATGTTTCCAGCCCGGGACGCGTTCTGGAGGCGAGTCCAAGCGCCGGGCGAGTCGGTCGCCGCATTCGCAGCGAACCTGGAAATCATTTCCAGGGAACCTGGAAATCACCCTCAGGGACCGCATGCTGTGTGGCCTGAGGGACGAGGAAGTTCAGCGGAAGCTGATGAACCAGGAGCCACCCCCGACACTGCAGGAGGTCGTGAAGGCAGCACAGGCCGCGGAAGCCACGAGGGCCGGAGTGAAAGAGCTCCAGGGCAGGCTCCCACAGGCCGACCAAGCAGCAGGCTCGGTGCACGCGGCCCGGCGAGTGTCGAAATCCTCCGCGGAGAGCAGCGACGAGGAAGACGTCCGGAAGGCCGGCCGACGCTGTGATGGCTGCGGAGCGGCCCACGACCGCGCTAAGTGCCCGTTTAGGAAGGCTGAGTGCCACAACTGTGGGCGCCGCGGGCACATCGCCAAAGTCTGCAGACGACGGCGCGAGGACCGGAGGAGCTCGCCAGACCGTTCGACGAAACCAGACCGCTCGACGAGACCAAAGGATGGTGCCCGGCCCACGAGGAAGCAGGACAGCATGGGCCACATCTCCGACGACAGCGACGACGACGCTCCAGTTTTCAGCGTGTCCCTGGGACACCCCCGTTACTTTGTTGAGGTACTGGTGCAAGGGGCCCCTGATAGGATGGAGATTGACTCGGGCTCCTCATATTCCATCATTTCCCAGAGGGAGTTTTTGAGAATTGCCCCCCGCGTACGGCCCAAGCTCAAAGCGTTGAGGTCCACGCTTCGGGACGTGCAAGGGAACAGTATTGGGGGTTGGGAAATTCCAGGTCCAGTACAAGCGGCACGCCGCGGAACTCCCCCTAGTCGTTCTTAAAGGAGGAAATTGCAGCCTCCTCGGGACTCAATGGTTTCAGCCCCTGGGTTTATTCATTGGGGGGGGGGTGCACGCCGTGGGGACTGACCCGATACAGAGGGTGTGCGACACACACACTGAAGTCTTCAAAAAGGGACTTGGGAAATTCAATGGACCCCCAGTAACTTTCGACCTGGACCCGGAGGTCCGCCCAATAAGACTCAAACCGCGCAGAGTGCCTTTTGCACTAAAGGACAAAATAGAGGCGGAACTGGACAAATTAGTGGGCCAGGGGATTCTTGCTCCTGTTGATTCTGCGGAGTGGGAAACTCCAATTGTCACGGCACTGAAGGCCAATGGGGAGGTTCGCATTTGCGCCGATTATAAGTGCACCATTAATAAGGCAATCCGCCCTAATGCATATCCGGTGCCGGTGGTCAGCCATTTGCTAGCCAGGTTACATGGGGGAAAGTGTTTCGCTAAGCTCGACCTGGCACAAGCCTATCAGCAACTCCTGGTACCCCTGCTGCAGCTGCTGCACAGACCATAGTCACGCATAAGGGGGCGTTCCAGGTGACGCGCCTCAAATTCGGCGTGAACTCGGTGCCTGGAATTTTCCAGTCGCTCGTGGAACGCCTCCTCAAAGGGCTGGACGGCGTTTTGCCATATTTTGATGATGTCTTGATAACGGGGGGGAGTGAGGTTGAGTTGGCTGAAAGGCTAGACAAGGTCCTGGCGGCATTCGAACAGGCGGGGTTGAGGTTGCGAAAATACAAATGTGTCTTCTTCGCGAAGGAGGTTGAGTTCTTAGGGTTCCGAGTAACACCCGAGGGGATCAAACCGTCCAAATCCAAGGTGGCCGCCATCAAGAAAGCCCCTCGCCCCACCTCCAAGCCCGAGTTGCAGTCGTTCCTAGGGCTCTTAAATTTCTACCACTCCTTCCTTCCATGGAAGGCTGCGGTGGCTGAACCGCTTCATAAGTTGCTCAAGAAAGATGCGGCATGGAAGTGGGGCGATGACCAGGAGAGGGCATTCACGGAACTGAAACAACTCCTGGCGTCTGACGCCATTCTGACCCATTTCGACCCCAAACGGCCGGTGGTACTGATCTGTGATGCATCCCCGGTGGGGGTGGGGGCAGTGTTATGCCACGTGTTGGAAAACAGGAGGGAGGCCCCAATAGCGTTTTACTCCAGGTCCCTGTCCCAAGCGGAGAGAAATTACGCCCAGACAGACAGGGAAGCGCTGGCGATAATTGCAGGGACCAAAAAATTCCACGATTTTCTGTATGGCCGCCCCTTCACCATCGTGACCGACCACAAGCCCCTATTAGGCATCTTTACCGCAGATAAGCCCACGCCACAGATCCTGTCCCCGAGGATGCTCAGGTGGGCCATTTTTCTCAACGCCTACCAGCACGCGTTGGTGTACCGGCCCGGGAAAGAGATCAGCCATGCGGACGCCCTGTCCAGGTCCCCCCTTCCCCAGACGCACAGCCACGTGGGCGAGGAGGACCCGGACCGCCAGGTGCTCATGATAGAAGTCTTAGATTCGCCCCCCATAGTACCTGCCGACATCGCTAAAGCGACAAGCAGAGATAGGACATTGGGGGCGGTTAGCTCCTGGGTACAGAAAGGGTGGCTGGCGTCTTCCCCAGCGGAAGAATTTGCCCCATTTTCCAGGAAAAAGTTGGAGCTGTCCCTAGAGAGGGGGTGTCTCTTGTGGGGGCAGCGGGTGGTGATTCCCACATCCCTTCGGCCGCGGGTGCTTAAGTTGCTGCACGTCAGCCACCCCGGAATTGTGCGCTCCAAAGCACTGGCCCGGAGCTACTTCTGGTGGCCCCAGTTAGATGCCGACATCGAGCACATGGTCGGCACTTGCGAGAGTTGCCAATGCTCCAGACCAGAGGAGGCCCGTCTTCCCCACAGGGAGTGGGACGCAGCTAAGGGGCCGTGGTCCTGGATACACATTGATTTCGCGGGCCCGTTCCAAGGAACTCTGTTTCTCCTCGTTGTGGACGCTTTCTCCAAGTGGTTGGAGGTCATTCCAGTCACGAGCACCTCCTCGGCCGCGACAATAAAGCATTTGCGGAGGGTTTTTTCTACGTTCGGCATACCCGACACTTTAATTAGCGATAACGCTAGTTGCTTCACGTCCGCTGAGTTCAGGGCATTCACAGAGATTAACGCCATCCGGCACATCACCTCCGCCCCTTTCCATCCGGCCACCAATGGCCAAGTGGAGCGCCTCGTACGCACCACGAAGGACGCACTGCGGCGCATGGGCCCCGGGGATCTCAACCTGCAAGTGTGTCAGTTTCTGCTAGGGTACAGGGTGACCCCGTTGGCGTCAGGATACTCCCCCGCGGAGCTTTTAATGCGCAGGAAACTGACCACCATTCTCACGAGGCTAGACCCCACGAGAGTAGAAGACAAGGGGAGGAACATCGGGCTAGAGGCCACAAAAAGTTTCAGCGTAGGCGCCCCCGTGCATTGCAGGAACTATGCCAGCGCAGGGCCAGCCTGGGTGCCGGGGGTTGTCGTGGAGCAGACCGGTCCCGTATCATACCGCGTGGAGACCAGCACGGGTCTACTTTGGCGGCGGCATGCGGACCAGCTCCGGAGCCGGGTCCCAGGAAGGCAAGGCGCAGAAAGCATAAACAGGGATTCAGCGTTAGGGTTCTCCTCCACCCGTTTAGCCCAAGGGGGAGGAGAGGGGGGCCATGGGTCCCCACCAAGGGGGGAGGAGAAGGAATTTGTCCTCATAGATACCCCGCGGGATCACCCAGCAGAGTTTGATTTTGAGTTTCAGAACCGGGGGGGTTTTTTGGAGTGGTTTCCCACCCATCCAAGCGAGAAGAGGGGTTTTACGTTAGCCCCTAGTGCCCCCGGTCTGCCCACAATGGAGTTTTTCCGTTCCCCTAAAGCTGCAAAACCGCAGCAAGCCACTAACGAGTCTCCCTCTCCCATTACAGGACAAGGGACCAGGGAACAAGGAAGCGGTAGCGCCCCCAGGGCGGGCCAGCCCACATCGCGGCCCAAACGCAATTGCAATAAGCCATCTTGGCTGAGAGACTTCGTCTCATCCTAGGGGGGAGGGATGTTGTGTTCTCAAACACTGTACCTTTATACAATGTACCTATTCATGTGTAACCAATGTATCCTTTCTACTAGTAACATGATAACCCTCAGCTGCATCACTGTAACCCTAATAGGACGCGAGCTAGTGACCACTAGATGGCAGTAGAGAGCGTCCGGCTCATTAGCCCAGACTCACCTAAGAACAACAGCGCGGGAAGATTCCCGCCACCACCTTCACCTGGACAAGAAGGGCGTGACCCACAATGACGTCACGTGGGCAGTAACCAATGGACTGTCAAGGAGCCACATTCAAATGTATAGCCACTGTATATATTGAGCTGTTCGTCCGCCATTACCACATGTTCCCTCTGACCAGCATGTAATAAAGTTGTGTTAAGCCAGCTCTTCGGCTGTCCGGGTGTCTTGGTTCCCATACACTAAAGCCACAGTGTTTGGACGTGATGCATCAGCTTGCAAGGGAAGTTTGTTTTGCAACCCTTTCCAATAGGGCCAGGATTTGCAGCAAGTTTGAATAACAACCGGGGATTTTACATTACTGTCAGTTGTGAAAAGCTACAATTTTACCTTTCTGTTTGGCTGGCCATAGTGTGCCTGTGTACCTGATGTGTATAAATTTAAGACGGTTACAGTTACCTTGCTAAGGGATTACCATTTAGAGCAGGGGTTTTCAACCTTTTAAAGCCATGGGCCAGACCACACACCCTCAGACAGCAGAGAGGGGGCCAGACTGATGTTTTCCCCCCCACCATAAACACTGCCATAAAACGTCTTCGTGGCTGTTGCAAATGCATTCATGACAGCCACAGGCACATTTACAGCTGTCATAAACATGTCTGCTTCTGGTGGCAGTGGTGACAGGGGCCACATGAAGTGGTGCCATAGGCAGTGCCAGATCAGCCATATAGCAAGAGTAGCAAATGCTATGGACGCTGGGGCCCCCAGCCCACACACTCGGTTAGAATGAAAATCCAAATTTAAATATCCCATGCATTTGCACAGATATTTTTAAAATGTTCACTTGGAGAGATGCACCAATGCCTCATTGGTACATTTGTTTTTACTAGTGGTGGTTTATTTTATAGGTATCCTAAATCTAAGCAAGGGGCCTCTTGCTACTGGTCTCACACTGGCTTAATCCGGGTCCGGCCCATGGGCCGTAGGTTTAGAACCCCTGATTTAGAGGCTGGATGTTCCCTTGTTGGACTATAGCACCCAGATACCCATACATCAGTCAACACCGCTAAAGAATCTATTGGTTGGGGCATTGGTGACTTATGACCCACTGAAGTAATTTTCAAGCATTGGTAAAGTGATCCCTTCTTATATGCCAATCATGATGTAACATACCTGTCAAGTATCCCAGATTGGCCGGGATTTCCCGTATTTTCACGCCGATTTTGCCATTTCCCGCCCGGAACTACCACTACCCCATAATTTGGCAGCGGGGTGAAAGGAGTTACTGCGCATCCCTTCTGCGCAGGTCCTTTCTACGCATGCATAAAAGCCTTCTACACATGCCTAAAAGCCTTCTACGCATGCATAGAAGTGAGCTGCGCAGAACGGTTCTGTGCAGGTCCTTTCTATGCATGCGTAAAAGCCTTGTACGCATGCGTAGAATGGACCTGCACAGAAATGTTCTGCGCAGGTCCCGTAATCTCCGGAGCTGCGCTTGACAGGTATGTGATGTAACTCAGTTATGCATTAGTTACTTGAAGCAATGCTTTATTTGTAATGCACTACTTCCAGGAAGTTTGCAGGCAAACTTTGCACTCCCAGGTTCACAGGTTTGGCAAGGTAAACAGTTTTTGCTGTCACTTCCCACAGGCAGGGAGAGTTTAAGAACATAAGAACATAAGAACAGCCTTGCTGGAACAGGCAACAGGAGCCCATCCAGTCCAGCATTCTGTCTCACACAGTGGCTCACCACTGTTTAGAGATGTCTGTGCTAGCAGTTCAGGCAGACATGATGACCTAAATCTCTGCAGGATCAGAGATGCCTCAGAAGCATCACAGAAAGTGAAAGAAGCACTTTAGAAAGTGTCCAAGCATCTGTGACTCACATCTGTTTTTTCCCCCCAGGTAAGATCAAAGGGAGAACCCCATGAGGCGAGAAGGTACCATTTCTCTCGGAACTAATCATACAACCATAAGAATGACTGTGCTGGAAGGGGCCTTTTAGTTCAAAAATGTAATGGAAGGATACAAAAATAGCCCTTAAGCCTGGATGACTTCCATTACAGCAGGGATTCTCAATCTCTGGCCCGTGGGCCGGATGCAGGCTGTGACACCATTTCATGTGGCCCCCACTGCCTCCACCACACCAGGAAGTGTCATGTGGGCAAAAATGGCCGTCTGGCCCCCGAAGCTGTGGGCTGGGCTGGGTGAATTGGTGTCAGAGGCCGGATCCAGCCCACAGGCCGTAGTTTGGGCACCCCTGTTTTAGGCAATCGAGTCCAACCCCTTGCTCAATGCTCAACCCCTTGCTCAACCCAAGTTGAACAGATCTGACAGATGGGCTTCTAATTCTCTCTTGAATGCCTCCAGCATTGAAGCACTCCCCCCCCCCCAAGATGATGGTTTCCATTGTCCTACTGCTTGAGCATGTATGAAGTTTTTCCTAATATTCAACCTATAACTCAAGTCTCTGATTACATGTTCTGCATTGTGGGATGGTTGCAAACGGATCCTTCCCCTCCTCTTTAGGACTTGATTTCAAGGATTTGAAATGACCGGTACTATCATATAGATCAGTGGTGGCAAACCTATGGCATGTGTGCCATAGGTGGCACTCAGAGCCCTCTCTGTGGGATACTATGTGGTTACCCCAGCACAGAGTTTGTCCCACTCCTCTGTCCAGCAGCCCAGTGGGAACACTTACTCCGTCCCCCAGCACAGAATTTGCTCTGCCCAATGGGAGAGTTTCCTCCATGCCTTGTTGGCACTTTGGGCACTTGGCCTCTAAAAGGTTTGCCATCACTGATACAGAATCATAGAATCAATGAGTTGGAAGGAGCCAATGAATCCAACCTCCTGCTCAATGCAAGAATCCCTTCTCAGTTTCCTTTCCTCACAGGGCTTGGTTTCTAGTCCCCAGCTTGTCCCTGTTGCCATTCTTTGAAACTGTTCCACTTTGGTGCCATCCTTCTAAAAGTCTGGACTCCATAACTCATAGCTTTCAAGTATCCCTTATTGGCCGGGAAAACCCCTTATTTTACCCTCTTTCCCGCCGTCATCCCTTATTAATTAGACTGCAATGCCCTATTGCCACCATTGGAGGGCAACACAGGATAAGCATAGCTGTCAAGTATCCCGTATTTGCCAGGAAATTTCCCTTATTTCCAAATCCAAAACTTGACTGGTATGCCATAAGTGGACATCATACTCTAGATGTGGTCTGACTAGTGCCGAATAGCAGGGGACTACTATTTAATGTTATTCGATAGAATGATATACTGGACTCCAATGTGAGACTAATATACTTATTTCAAGGCACAAACAAATATGCAATTACACTGCAAAACAAGGATTTTGTTACTGGGAATAACACATGCAATTTACACGATATCGAGTGTTGATTCCAAATCTGAACTCTGAATTTGCCTATCATGTACAGATTTTAAGTTATAGGTGTGCTATAGCTGTTCAAATGGTACTGGGTAATGTATTTTTACACGGGGACATTATAACAGTTGCAGCTACCACTATGCATACCTGTCAAGTTTTGGATTTGGAAATAAAGGAAATTTCCTGGCAAATATGGGATACTTGACAGCTATGCTTATCCTGTGCTGCCCTCCAATGGTGGCAATAGGGCACTGCAGTCTAATTTTGCACTAGAGATAAGCCCTTGGTCCATCTCACCTTATAGACCTATTTCTCTCCCCCCCCCCTTTTTAAATTTAATTATCAAATAACAGTGTACATAAAACAAATAAACTATTTTGAAACAAGATATCACATAACAAACAAACAGAAATAAAAAGCAATACAAAACATAATAAACTTGATACAAAATACAACTCTCTTTATATACCTATTTCTTATGTCAGCTCACTGACTTGGCCAGACATGCCCGGCTGCTGGTGGAACATGCATGCCACTGGGGAACATGATTCAGCTGAAGCGGCAGCAGGCATAGTGGCATAGCTGTCAAGTATCCCGTATTGGCCAGGAAAACCCCTTATTTTACCCTCTTTGGGAAAGATTTTCTTTGGGAAAGAGGGTAAAATAAGGGGTTTTCCTGGCCAATACGGGATACTTGACAGCTATGCCACTATGCCTGCTGCCGCTTCAGCTGAATCATGTTCCCCAGTGGCATGCATGTTCCACCAGCAGCCGGGCATGTCTGGCCAAGTCAGTGAGCTGACATAAGAAATAGGTATATAAAGAGAGTTGTATTTTGTATCAAGTTTATTATGTTTTGTATTGCTTTTTATTTCTGTTTGTTTGTTATGTGATATCTTGTTTCAAAATAGTTTATTTGTTTTATGTACACTGTTATTTGATAATTAAATTTAAAAAGGGGGGGGGAGAGAAATAGGTCTATAAGGTGAGATGGACCAAGGGCTTATCTCTAGTGCAAAATCATCTTATTGGATAGTACAGCTAGGCCATAGTGAGTGTGTTTTGAGCTAAAGATGAGTAGGCTCAGCTGTGTTAAATAACCGGACAAATTTTGCTACATTTGGGGCAAATATACCCCATGTGATCAATGCAAGGACCTAAGCAAGAGGGTGAGATTTGCTAACTTAAGACCCTGATGTCCTAGGCAGAATCAGACTTCAGATTTGGATTCAGCGCACTTGATTTAGTATAGGACACATGGGTTAGACCAAATAGCAGACCATATTTATTTTTTGGTGATGCATTGTTCTCAGAACTGTCAGATTTATCGTCGTGGCTATTCAATTGAGAATACATTTTACTGCTCAACTAGGGGTTGCATGCAAAAGTGATGAATTTAATTTAATACTTCTGTATTTTAAACGATTGTTTTATCATATAATTTCTCTTCTGCGTTTCATTTTATTGATATTATCTCAACCCCGCATTTAATCCATTTTGCGTAATTGTATTTTATTCAATCCAACTTATTACCTTTTATGTAATATTGTCAGCTGACTAATCAACTAATAAAGAATTGATTTGAACTGAATAGTACTTAATGAGTTTTTGAGACTATATCTTTGTTAATGCAGCCTAAAATAGCATTGGCATTATTATTTTTATGCAGTTACAGCATTTTCCGTTTGCGATCTACAACAGTTCCAAAAAACCTTCTCTCACACACAAAATTCAAAAGTATTCTCTCTGCCAGGCAAAATTATGAATAATATAAATTAAACTGATTGATTGATTGATTGGTTGATAATTTTGTGTTGCTGCCAATATTGATGTGAACATTTTCCCCCTGAAATTTGACAGAGGTGAGGGTTAATTTAAAAAAAATCACCTTGGGTTTTGCAAAGAAAAGAAAGCCTTATGTTTTCTCATAGGTAAAGGTAAAGGTTCCCCTTGCTCGAAAGCCAGTCGTATCTGACTCTAGGGTTCAGTGCTCATCTCTGTTTCAAAGCCAAAGAGCCAGCGCCGTCTGCTTCTGCAGACGTTTCTGTGGTCATGTGGCAGGCATGACTAGACACCAGAGCACACGGAACGCTGTTACCTTCCCACCGAAGTGGTCCCTATTGATCTACTTGCAATTTCTTGCTCTCGAACTGCTAGGTTGGCAGGAGATGTTTTTCTGAATACACACATTTTTTTTGCCACAATGCTGAATTTCTGTTATTAAAGGCTCCATCATTCCAAGGCTCTCAAAAAATGATATCTAGGGAGTCTCAGAACCTGATGGGGACAGTAAAGGTAAGGGTCGCTCTTGCTCAAAAGCCAGCCGTATCTGACTCTAGAGTTCAGTGCTCCCTGCATCTGCAGATGTTTCCATGGACATGTGTCAGGGATGACTAGACACTGGAGTACACAGAACACTGCTGCCTTTTCCACCGAAGTGGTACATACTTATCTACCTGCAATTTCTTGCTTTCAAACTGCTAGATCGGCAGGAACTGGGACAGAGACAGGAGCTCACTAGGTTGTGCAGCATTCAGGTCTCAAACTGTTGACCTACTGGCCTTCCAGTCATCAAGTTCAGCATCTTAACCACTAAGCTACCACAGTCCCTGATGGGGACAGTAGGAAGGTTTAAATTCAATTCGAGCAGGGGTTCTCAACCAGCCCATGGCACCATTTCATGTGGCGCCCCACCACCTCCACCAAAGCAGGAAGTGCCATGTGGTAGAGGAAGGACAAAATGGCCATCCGGCCCCCAAAGCTCTCCAAGGGATCATGACCTGGCCCCTGGCTTTAAAAGGTTGAGAACTGAATTAGAGATATACATTGGTGGATGATGGTTGTGCAACATCAATTTATACCAATAGGATCTCAGGCAACATTTTATCAAAGCAGAAAATATGCATTTTGTCTTTTCTGATTTTTGTCCGTGGCCTGTTGTGGCCTATTGTGAAAAATCCAGCTGGGGAAAGGGTCATTGTGTTGTGACAGAGCCACCCGCATTGTGGCATCACACAGTGAAGGGACCATAGCCCAAGAGCACAAGATCTCCAGTGCAGATAATCCAGGATCAATGCTCCATGTCTCTAGGATGAGATGGGAAAGACTTCTGTCAGAAACACTGGGAGTAACGCCAAACTAGGCAGGCTTAGACAGCTTCCGAAGTCCCTAAAGGAAAATTATCACGCTGTTGTGTTGTTTTGGTTTTTTTTTTTACTGAGAATGGCCATAACATATTAGCTTTAATGCTGCAATGTTGAATGTTGTTAAAAATAATAAATATGCGCCATCCAGTCTGTTCTGACTTATGACAAACCCTTTCAGAATGTTCAAGGTAGAGAGAACTCAGAAGTAGGTTTCCCATTCCCTTCCGTTTGTGCAGTGATTCTCATCCTGCGGTCCATGGGCCGGAAGTAGTCCGCAGTACCATTTCATGTGGCCCCCCACTGCCCCCACCACACCAGGAAGGGCCAAGTGGTGGAGGAAGGGCAAAATGGCCATCCGGCCCCCAAAGCTGTCTGAGGGAGCATGACCCGGGCCCCGGCCTTAAAAGGTTGAGAACACCTGCTCTAGCGGGAGCGCATAGGACTGTGCAGCTTCCCAAAGGATTCAACGGGCAGGCAGTTCTCCTGGGAGGCATAGTGGGGAATCAAACTCCCAACCTTTGGCTATGCAGCCAGATAACTAAACCACTGAGTTATCCAACCAGCTTTGGGAAATGATTGGGGCCAGGGCTCATCTTCGTTTACAGCCATAGAGCCGACATTGTCTGCATCTGCAGACATTTCCATGGTCACTTAGCAGGCAGGACTAGACCTTGGAGTGCACGGAATGCTGTTACCTTTCCTGCCAAGGTGGCACCTATTTATCTACTTGCAATTTCTTGCTTTCAAATTGCTTGTTTGGCAGGACTGGGGAAGACAACAGGCACTCACTCCATCGTGCAGTACTTGCTGACCTTCTGACTTTTTTTAGGTAAAGGTCACTGTTATGTATGTACAATGTTGCTTTAAGAAATGTATGAGGGGGCGTGGCCGAGTAACATCTAGATTCGGACGCTCGCGCTTAACAAAGTGGTAACTAATGCACCGGAGGGAAATGGAGAAGTTTTAAAGTGGTAAACTTTAAAGATAAGAACCTTGCCTGTCGTTATGGAAAATTCTGGGATCTTTTGAAGCTGGATGGTCGAAGTTCGGGAGGCTTTTCTGGGCGGTTGAAGCTGTGACGGTAGTCGCGGCTTTTCTGCCTGGGAACCGAGAATGGGACCAGTGAGACTGCTGAGCAGGCTTTGGAACTGGCAAGAAGTTGTTTGGCACGACAACAGCTTGCATGTAAGTGCATGAATGGAACTTTAAACTTTAAAACTGGCTGGGTTTTTTTTCTTAAATGAGCTCGGACTCTGAAATGGCAGCGGGTGGAAGTGGTTGAAAGCAAGCGGAGGTTTTGTTAATGGCGGCAGTCCTGGAAAACGAAAGTGAGCGTGTTTGGGCTATGTTTTTTCTTACACACCAGAAGATCGCGCCACGTTTTGATGACAACAAAGAGGATTAATTATCTTTGTCTGGGCTACAACATTGGAAGGCGATTGGGAGTTCCCCATCTTAAACTGCTTGGAGAAAGTTTTCTGTTCCTTAGAAAAAGAAGGGGGGGGTTTTACCCAAAAGTTAAGGCAGCCGCTGGAAAATGGCGTTTTGATTGTCCGCTTCAAGAGAAGGATTGGGTGGCTTTTGTCTTTTGGTTCCCTCACCGTGTGGATTATAAACATCTGTTTTTTTACTGTGGAATATACTGCTCCTCACCCCTTCTCTTCGCTGGTTGGATTTTGGGCTTTTTCTCCCTCTGGTCTCCCCCCCTCTTTTTTTTCTCTGGCGGCTTGGTTTTTTTTAAAGGAGAAGCTTGGGCTGACTGTTCCCCTGAAGCCATTTTACTGCAGTTGGAAGACGATTGATTGGATTATTTGCTTTGGGGAAACGGACCTGCTGTGGATTAACATCTTTTGCTCTTCTTTTTTTTTCTGAGCTGCTTGTTGGGAGAACTGTTTCCTTCTGTTTTACCTCTGTGGATTACAGTAATTTTTTTGATCTTCTGCCTGCATATAAATTTCCCTTTTGGATCTGTGGAACCAGCGGTTGCAGTGTTACAAGCTTTATTTCAGTGACTAACATTTACAACGAACTGCAGCATTGGGCTTCTTATATATTACATTACTATGGATAAAGGTACAAGAGCGAAAACAAAGGAAGAAGAACCAGTTGTAAAGCCAAAAAAGAAAAAAGAAAAAGCACCAATGGAGGAATCCACTCAGTCTTCATCCCCGCCCACAGTGCCATATGATCAGACTCAAATTATGGTGGAAATTGGCAAATTGTTTCAAAAATTGGAGAAAAATGAGGATTCAAGGGTGAAAGACAGAAATGAAATGATGAAAAAACAAGATAAGATGATGTCATCGGTTGCAGATTTTGCAAAAAAAAGTGGACCTAAGTTTGAAAAAAATTGAGGGAAATGTAAAATTGGTTCAAACTGAGGTAAATGTCATAAAGAAGGAGGTAAAAGGGACTCAGGAGGTGGTGCGGGAGAACAAGCTGAAATTGGAGGAACAAGAGAGAAGGATAGATGCTGTGGAAGATATGATGAGAAAGCAGAACATTGTGATCCGTCAGGTGGTGGAACGCACTCCGGATTTTTTAAGAGAAAGTGTGGTTCAGTGGTTAAATGGTTTGAATATGGGGAAAGAATTTGTTCAGAAAGATCTTGTAAGCGTTGGGCCCAAGAAGAGGGAGGGTGGTTCAAAGAAATGTGTTGGTTAAATTTGCAAATTGGGCAGATAAGTTAAAAGTAATGGCCCATCTGAAACGAGTCGGTTCTGATGCATTGAAATTTGATGGCTCAGATGTGGAAGTTTATAATGATATCTCGTTAAAAGAAAGAACATAGAGGTATAAGATGAGGCCTATCACTAAATTATTGATGAGTAAAAATATAAGGTATAATTGGAGATTTCCGCAACAATTGCGTTTTTTTTATGACAAAAGAATGCAGGTTATTGATGAAGGCACTAATCCATTGGAATATTTGAGTTCGTTAGAACTGGTAAAGGTAGACTCGGAAGAATGGAAAAATCTTAAGAAGGAATTGATGGATTCTGGAGCTTTGGGGAGGGAATATGAGAGGGAGGAGACCGGTGGGGCTACAGCTGGAACACCACAGCGGGGAGAGGAGGAGGAGGAGCCGTCTTTGATCATGGTGGAGGAGGAGATAGGTAAGGAGTAATGAACATTAGACTTTAGTAATTTTAAGCAGCTAATAGAGGTAGAATGGGTAAATAGCGCGTAGCGCCGGTAGTAAGGCGCATCTTGCATGTCCCCCTTCTCCCCTCTTTGGTCGACAGAGGCGGCTTTTCGTGGGAAAGTGGGGAGAGTGAAAGTGTGTGTTTTATGTTCTTGGTATGGTGGTAGGGTTGTTGGTGGCACGTCCGATGAAGAGTTTAAAGCTGGGAAAAGAATTTGGTTATGGGAAGTATTAAAATAATATCGTGGAATGTGAAAGGTACAGGTTCTGTTCTCAAGAGACGGAGATTGGAATTGGCGTTGAAAATAGATCGACCAGATATATTGTTCTTACAGGAAACACATCAGAAGTCAAAAGATACGAATAAACTTTATTTGGGATGGATGCAACATTATAAGATGGCGTTTGGTACTTCGAAAGCAAGAGGGGTGGCAATCATGATTTCTAGGAAGCTGGGATTTGAAATTACAAAAAAGATTGCTGATCAAGAGGGTAGATATCTGTTGTTAAGAGGAAAATTAGAGGATGAATAAATTATGTTGGTAAATATTTATGCTCCGAACGACCACCAAGCAGAGTTTCTTGAAAAAATTCAGAAAATAGTGGAGTTGGAAAATGTTGCAAAAACTATTGTGGCTGGTGATTTCAATTTGATAAGGTCAGGATTAGATTGCACAAATATAGCAAGAAGTGGAATTGGTTTGAAAGGGAAGGTGTTGGATAATTGGATGGATGTTATGGGCTTGAAGGATTCGTGGAGAGAGTTTAAGGGCTCGGAAAGGGCATATTCCTTTTTTTCACACGTCCATGGGACCTATTCAAGAATAGATTATGTTTTGCTTTCGGAAAATTTAATTGGGGATATAGAAGGTACTGAAATTGGGATTATTAAGGAATTGGACCATGCTAAAGTATATTTGGAACTGAAAGCACAAAAAAATATTCGAAGAGTAAGAAATTGGAGGTTGTTGTTGTTCAGTCGCACAGTGAAATTGGAGGTACGATCCTAATTTGTTTAAAGATCAGAAAATTAAAGAGGCAATTATGGAAAGTTGGAAAGAAAGTTGGCAGTGGAACGATAATAATGAGGTTAATTTTAACGTTGTATGGGATACCATGAGGTCAGTTTTTAGGGGGGAAAGTATAAGATTGGCAAGCTTCAAATATAAAAAATATAAAGCAGAACAGGTAGAAAAAGAAAGAGAAATAAAACAATTACAGGAGGAGCATGCAAAAAACAAAGATAAAAAATTTTTTATGAAATTACAAGGACTTAAGGCAGAAGTAATGGGTAAGGATATTGATAAAGTTAAAAGAGATTTGATTTACCTAAATAGAGAATATTTTGAATTTAGTAATAAGAACTCAAAATTATTAGCAAGAGCAGCCAAGATTAAAAGGGAAAAAAGAGAAATTGGGGTATTGGTTGATAGTCAAGGTGCAAGGTGTAACAAGAATAAGGATAAATGTAAAATTGTTAGGGAATTTTACCAAGTATTATATGCAAAAAAGGAAGTAGATGTGGAGAAGCTTAAAAAGATACTGGAGAGGCAGTTAGGGAATGGAATAAAACAAGAGCATAGGGAGAAAATGGAGGAAAGAATAACTGATAAAGAGGTTAAGGAGGTAATAAGCGGATTGAAAATAGGGAAAGCTCCGGGGGATGATGGATTATCGACAGAGTTTTATAAAGAATTTAAAGAGGTGGTGGCCCCGAAACTGGTGAAGTTATATAATCACATACTAGATGGAGGACCAATTCCGACTTCATGGTATAACACTACAATCGTTCTTTTGCCAAAGCCTGGTAAGAATTTGGAAAGAGTGGATTCGTACAGACCAATTTCACTTATAAATCAAGATGCGAAGATCTTCACAGCAATATTGGCTAACCATTTAAATAGTTTCATGGGGGAATATATAAATGTTGATCAAGTTGGGTTTTTAAAAGGACGACATATGGCGGATCTGACTAGAAGGGTATTAGATTTAATAGACAGCGTTAATCAAACAAAGGAAAAGGTGGGATTATTATCATTGGATATTTTTAAGGCTTTTGATTCATTGCAGTGGTCTTCAATTAAGGAAATAGTTAAGAAATATGGATTTGGGGATAAATTCAATAGGGTTATAGATTTACTATATCCATAAGGAAATGCTAGGGTTAGAGTAAATGAGGAGCTCACGGATGTGGTAAAGCTAGAAGCTGGCACTAGGCAGGGCTGTCCATTATCTCCTATTCTGTTTATTATGGCAATGGAGATTTTAGCCAAAAGCATAAGGGAAGATTTAAACATAGAAGGGATTATGGGTAATAAAGTGAGTATGTATGCAGACGACACACTGCTTATGGTGAAGTGCCCGGAGTTGGTAATGGACAGGATTAAAGATCATTTACAGATATTTCAAGCTATAACTGGATTAAAGATAAATTGGGATAAATCAGAACTGATGTTATGTAATTTGAAACCAAGTGAGATGGGTAAGATAGTGTCGACACTTAATATACAAATTAAAGACAAACTGAAATATTTGGGGATAATTATTTCAAACAAATTAGAAGAACTTAAACGATTGAACTATGACAGCTTGAAAATGGAATTTAAGAACAAAATACAAGAACTTCAGAAGTTAAAGCTGTCATGGTTCGGAAGGATTGCTATGTGTAAAATGATATTGTTACCAAAGATTAACTTTTTATTTGATACAATAGCGATCCATCTGAAAGAGAAAGAAATTAATGAGTTTCAAAAGATGTTCAATGGCTTTTGTAATGGAGGCAAAAAATCTAGGCTCCCAAAGAAGCTATGGTACCTGTCTCAAAAGAAAGGGGGTTTGGGTATGCCAAATTTGCTAGCATATTATTGAGCTTTTCAAGTTAAGAATGTTGTGAAGATTTTGGCAAGAGAAAAGACAATCTGGGAGCGATTGGAGATGAAAAAATATAGAAATATTGGAAATATGATTTTTTTGGGAATAAAGGATAGGGTGAAAAGGTCAAATAATACTATGATGAGAGGTCTCATGGAGGTGTGGAAGAAGATAAAAAAGGATATGGTCCCAAATCTTTCTCCAATTGTGGAATTGACCGACATGATGTGTTTCCCAATAAAGTTAGATAAGGAAAAAATGGAAATATTGAATAAAAATGGGATACTTTTGTTGAAGGATTGGTTAAAAACTTGTGATTCTGATGTGGAGCGGAAAAAAATATTTGAGATATTAAATCTGAATTGGTTTCAGAAGTTGAAGGTGGACAATTGGAATAAAAATATAAAAAAGAAGTAGGGTTAGATAGAATACACACAGAATTTGAGGAGTTGGTAAGGAAGATTAGAAAAGGGGAAAGTAGTATTAAAGGTCTTGTAAGTAAGCTTTACAACATACTGAATAGAGGTGCAGATCCACAGGAGGATTTGAAACGGAGGTGGGAACAAAATTTGAATATAACAATTGGGGAGATTGAGTGGAAAAACAAATGGAAAAAGAGGATTATGAGAACAATGTCCGTAAGAATTAAAGAACATAATTTCAAAATGTTGTGGCAATGGTACTTGACGCCATTAAGACTTTACCAGATGGATAATATAAGAGATAAGTTATGCTGGAAATGTAAAGAATCCGATGGAACATATGAACATATGTGGTGGAGCTGTAAAAAAATAAGGGATTTTTTGGGAAGAATAGAAGGTGAGCTTGGTGAAATACTGGGTAAAAGTGTTAAGCTGGTGTCAAGTACCATTCTTTTAACGAATGTGGAAGGTTTGGGTTTAAACAAGGAGGAAAAAGAATTATTGGAAATTGTATTGACAACGGGTAGACAATGTATAGCTAGAAATTGGAAAAATGATATTGATATACAGTTTGGAGAGTGGTATAAAGAAATGTGGAGTTTAGCACTGAATGATAAATTGACATGGGAGATTAAAGTGAAAAGAGATAACTTAAAAGAGGATAGATTTTGGAATATATGGAAACCATTTGTGGACCATTCGTGTATGGCAAATGATAGTTCAGGACCAGTACCATCGCAAAGAAGTTTCTGGAGATGAACAGAAAATAAACTCTCCGGGCAATGTATATATTCACAGGGTGATTATTATCCAAAGATTAGTAGTAGCACAGAAAGTCCTTATTATTTTGGATCTGGAAATAATGGTTTTTAATATTTGGTGGTCATATAGTAATTGATGAGTTTAGATATTGTTATGTGCTAATATTTAGTAATGTTTGTTAAGATGATACTATGGATTTGTTTGTGTATTGTATTGTTAGTCATTGTTATTTTTTCTTTTTTCTGTATGTCTTAAAAAATTCAATAAAAATTATTATATAAAAAAAGAAATGTATGAATGTAACCTGACCACTATTACAATGTAGCACAGCTGTTAAAGGAACGCGAGTTAGCTGCCCATAGAGGGCAGCTGCGAGCGTTCAACTCACATGGTTCTCATTCCTCAAATCACCAGCAGCCGCGGGAACTTCCCCGCACTATCAAACAACTACAGAAGATGGGCGTGACTTGGACGACGTCACGCCGGTAGCAACCAATGAGCTACCGTGCAGCAAGATTCAAATGCATTGTACTACTGTATATAATGTGATGTACCTCCGCCATTACCACATGTTCATCCTGATCATCAATGAATAAACCTGTGTTAGTCCTTCCTGCGACTCCTTCTTTGTCTTCCGTGCAAGACACCAAATTGGCGACGAAGGTGGGATTGATGGTGAATCCCAAGGTCAAGCCTTACCAGTTCGATGTCAGCGAGCCCGAACAATGGGAGCTCTACGAGTGCCAGTTTCGGCACGCGATGGAAGCCGTGGGCGTCGACGACGACGACGCGAAGATGCGCTCCCACTTCCTGGCCCAGGTGGGGCCGGCCACGCTGCGTATCCTGATGACCCTGGTGGCCCCCTGGAAGGTGGACGTATCCTGGAGAGGCTGGGCGAGCATTTCCAGCCGCCCGTCTCGATCTTCCCAGCCCGGGTCGCGTTTCACAGGCGAGACCAGCGACCGGGCGAATCCGTGTCCGCCTATGCGGCGGCCCTCAGGCTTGCAGCGGTGCACTGCCAGTGGGATGACCTGGACCAGGCCCTCCGAGACCGCATGTTGTGTGGTTTGAGGGACGAGGAGCTTCAGAGGAGGCTGATGACCCGCGACCACCGCCTCACGTTCAACGAGGTACTGCGGGAGGCCCAAGCAGCCAAGGAGGCCAGGAGTGGGGTCAGACTGTTCAAGTCCCGAGGGGCCACGTCCGAGAGGGCCAAGTCACCAGTACAGGCGGCCCGGCGGACACCAGCGAAGATGGCCTAGCGGGCCCCCAAGCCGCCCGCCGGCACACCAACGTCGTCCAAGGAGTTGTCCACGACAGCGGACCCCTACTCCAGCGAGGACGACGACGTCCAGAGGATCAAGAAGCGAGGTGAGAAGCGGCAGACCCGCGAACGGCAGGACCGCCGCGGGGCATCCCACGACCGCACGAGGTGCCCGTTCCGAAAGGCCGAGTGTCACAACTGCGGCCGAAAAGGACACATCGCCTGAGTATGCAGGCACGGGTGAGTCGAGGACAAGGGCAGTTCCAGCCATTCCCAGACGCACCAACAAAAGGCGGCCAGCACCAGGAAGGTCTCAGCCAGCTACAGCGAGGAAGGCGTGAACCGCGTGGGCCTGGAGCACCGGCGGTTTTTCATAGAGGTACTGTTGCAGGGGATCCCAGTGAGGATGGAGATAGACTCAGGGTCATCTTATTCCATCCTGTCCCAAAAAGAGTTTATGCGTATTCCCCCAGAGAAGCGGCCCAAACTGCGGGCCATGAGATCTCACCTACGGGACATGCAGGGAAATGGGATCCCGGTGTTGGGGGTGGGGAACTTCAAGGTGAAGTTCAAGAACTACTCCGAGAAACTGCCCCTAGTGGTCCTCAAAGGGGGGAGGTGCTGCCTTTTGGGAACGCAGTGGTTTGCTCCCCTGGGGATCGAACTGTCCGGCATTAACGCCATCGAGACTGACCCAATGCGGGACGTGTGCAACGCACACCCGGACGTTTTCAAGAAGGGGCTCGGGAAATACAAGGGGCCCCCGGTTTCCTTTGAGCTGGACCCAGAAATCCGGCCCATCTGCCTCAAGCCAAGGAGAGTGCCCTTCGCCCTCAAGGACAAGATCGAGGCTGAACTGGACAAATTGGTAGGGCAGGGGATTTTGGTTCCAGTTGACTCGGCGGAGTGGGAAACGCCGATTGTTACAGCCCTCAAGTCAAACGGGGAGGTCAGGATTTGTGCGGACTATAAATGTACGATAAATAAGGCCATTCGGCCAAATGCATACCCGGTGCCCGTGGTCAGCCATTTGCTGGCCACGTTACATGGGGGGAGGTGTTTTGCCAAGCTAGATCTGGCCCAGGCATATCAGCACCTCTCTGTAACCCCGGCTGCTGCCGCCGCGCAAACGATCGTGACGCACAAGGGACGTTTAAGGTAACGTGCCTTCAGTTTGGCGTGAATTCGGCCCCCGGAATTTTCCAGTCCCTCGTGGAACGCCTTTTAAAGGGGCTTCCAGGCGTCCTCCCATACTTCGACGACGTGTTCATAACAGCGGGGAGCGAATTAGAGTTAGCAAAGAGGCTAGATGGGGTCCTCTCAGTGTTCGAGAGGGCAGGACTTCGATTGAGGAGGGACAAGTGTGTATTCTTTGCGAGGGAGGTTGAGTTTCTAGGTTTTAAGGTAACCCCGGATGGAATCAAACCCTCCGAGTCCAAGGTTGCGGCCGTGAGAGACGCCCCTCGCCCCACCGCGGAACCGGAGCTGCAGTCATTTCTAGGGCTCCTAAATTTCTATCATTCCTTCCTGCCTCGGAAGGCATCGATTGCGGAGCCACTGCACATGTTACTTAAGAAGGATGCGGCTTGGCGGTGGGGGGACAGGCAGGAGAAAGCATTCAAGGAGCTTAAGTCACTCCTATCCTCGGATGCTGTCCTGACCCACTTCGATCCGAAAAAACCAGTGGTTTTAGTCTGTGATACGTCCCGAGTGGGGGTGGGGGCGGTTCTGTGCCACGTGTTGGAGAGCGGGAGGGAAGCCCCGGTGGCGTACTACTCAAGGTCCCTCTCGAAGGCCGAGCGCAATTACGCGCAAACAGATAGGGAGGCCCTAGCCATAATCGCGGGAACGAAGAAGTTCCACGATTTCCTATACGGCCGCGAGTTTACGGTAGTGACGGATCACAAGCCGCTTCTGGGGATCTTCACTACCGGCAAACCCACCCTGCAAATTCTATCCCCCAGGATGCTGCGTTGGCCCATTTTCCTCAACGCCTACCAGTATGAGCTGGTCTATCGCCCAGAGAAGGAGATCTCCCATGCGGACGCCCTGTCCCGATCCCCTCTCCCTAGTTTAGGGGACCCCACATGCGAGGTAGAGCAAGAACACCAAGTCCTGCTGATTGAGTCTCTCGACTCACACCCCCCCCCCATCGTCCCGGCCGACCTCACCAAGGCCACGGCGGCTGACAAGATACTGGCCCTAGTTAGTTCCTGGGTTAGGAAAGGGTGGCCCACTACTCCCCCCGAGGAACATTTCAAGCCATTTTTCAGGCGCAGAGTGGAACTTTCCCTGGAAAGGGGCTGTCTACTCTGGGGCCAATGGGTAGTCATCCCAGAGAAGCTGAGGGCTAAGGTACTGAAGCTACTGCATACCAGTCACCCCGGAATCGTGCGCTCCAAGGCTCTGGCCAGGAGTTTCTTTTGGTGGCCCCAGATAGATGGGGATATAGAACGTTTGGTGGGCACATGTGAGAGCTGCCAGAGCTCTCGGCCCGAGGAGTCCTGATTGCCCCATAGGGAATGGGACACGGCCCGCGGGCCGTGGTCCCGGATTCATGTCGACTTCGCTGGCCCTTTCCGCGGGTCCATGTTTCTGCTGGTAGTTGACTCCTACTCCAAGTGGTTGGAGGTAATCCCCATGAACAGCACTTCTTCTGCGGCAACCATTAAAAAGTTGCGCACGCTTTTTGCCTGTTTCGGCCTGCCAGACGTCCTCGTTAGCGATGACACTAGTAACTTCACGTCTGCAGAGTTCAAGACTTTTATTGAGAGAAACGCCATCAGGCACATTACCGCTGCCCCGTTTCACCCCGCCACAAATGGTCAGGTAGAGCGCCAAGTGCGCACTACGAAAGACGCACTGTGGCGCATGGGTCCCGGTGAGTTGAACCTGCATCTGTGTCAGTTCCTCATCTGCTACAGGACAACCCCCCTAGCTTCAGGTTTTTCCCCAGCCGAACTCCTCATGAGGAGGCGTCCGGTAACACTTTTTGACCGGATGGATCCATCCAGGGTGGAGGATGAAGGGAGAAATATAAACATAGGGGGAGAGAGCTCCAAAAGTTTTTCGATAGGGGACCTGGTTCACTGCAGGAACTACACGGCCTCGGGGCCAGCGTGGGTACCTGGGACGATTGTTGAGCAAACAGGGCCGGTATCCTACAGGGTCGAGACTAGCTCAGGTCTACTCTGGAGAAGGCACGCTGACCAACTCAGAAGGCGAGTCACCGGTGAGGGGGAATCAGCGTTAGGGTCCTCCCCCACCCGCATTACCCAAGGTGGAGACACGGCGGCACCCGCGGATACAAGTGCATATCCTCGGTTCTCAGCTGCAGAGGAGGATACCTTGGAGGAGAGGGACGAATTTGATTATGAGTTGCAGTACCAGGGGGGTGTCGCGGAGTGGTCCCCCACCCGTCCTAGCGAGAAGAGGGGTTTCAGTTCAGCCCCTGGTACTTCCAGTCCCCCCAGCCCTTTTGCTTTAGAATATACCATAGCCCCAGCTCCCCGGAGACAAACACCCCCAAGACAGGCAACAGGGGGGAGTCCGCCCACTACAGTCTCTAGAACTCCCGGGCAGGTAACGGGGGTGGCGGGACCACGAGGGCCTCTTCGTCGGTCCCGAGATTCGTACTGGGGGGGGGGACCCCAAACTCCGCAAACGGTAGACAGGGATTCACGTCCCAACTGTTCATTCCATTCCCGTCCCCCAATGCAAGGTTACCGCAGACTCCACACCGAGCCACTAATGAGTCCCCCCCTTCTGTTGCAGGACAGGACTCCGCGGAACCAGGAGCCTCCGGCTCCCCTGTGTTAAGTCAAGCGGCCGCACGCCCCAGGTGCACGTGCGGCAAGCCACAATGGTTGAGGGACTTCGTCCCATCCTAGGGGGGAGGGATGTTATGTATGTACAATGTTGCTTTAAGAAATGTATGAATGTAACCTGACCACAATTACAATGTAGCACAGCTGTTAAAGGAACGCGAGTTAGCTGCCCATAGAGGGCAGCTGCGAGCGTTCAACTCACATGGTTCTCATTCCTCAAATCACCGGCAGCCGCGGGAACTTCCCCGCACTATCAAACAACTACAGAAGATGGGCGTGACTTGGACGATGTCACACCGGTAGCAAACAATGAGCTACCATGCAGCAAGATTCAAATGCATTTTACTACTGTATATAATGTGATGTACCTCCGCCATTACCACATGTTCATCCTGATCATCAATGAATAAACCTGTGTTAGTCCTTCCTGCGACTCCTTCTTTGTCTTCCGTGCAAGACACCAAAGTCACCCATGCTCGAAAGCCAGTTGTATCCAACTCTAGGGGTCAGTGCTCATCTCTGCTTATAGCCAAAGAGCTAGTGCTGTCTGTGTCTGCAGACATTTTGGTGGACATGTGGCTGGCATGCTGTGACACCTGAGTGCATGGAATGCTGTTTACCTTCCCAAAGAAATGGTCCCTAGTTATCTACTTGCAAATTTCTTGCTTTCAAACTGCTAGGTTGGCAGGAGCTTGGACAGAGACTCACTCCGTCATGCAGTACCTAGGAATCGAACTCTTACCTTCCAGTAAGTGAGTTCAGTCTTTAAAGGAGGTACCCAAGACAGACAGGCTGACTCTCCCCCAGGAGGCACAGTGGAGGAATCAAGCTTCCAGCCTCTGGTTCTGCAGAGGTTATCTAGTTTCTCATTAAGCAAAACAGTAAACAAATGTCACATTCAAATGTTTCATTCTGAAGACTAGAAACATCCGTTTGCTTGTCGGCAACACAATAGCAACAATTTGAACTTGAATGCCTTAATGCAGGCATTCACAACCTACAGCCCATGGGCCGGACACGCACCCTGATGACAATTCATCTGGCCCACACCGCCCTTGTTGCTCCTGAAAGTGGAAGCAAAATGCACCCATGCATGTGCAGAATGCTGTCGTAAATGCATTCTGTGCATGTGCAGGGTGCGTTTTAGGCATGCTTCCAGTATAAGGAACCACATGTCTGGGGGTCGGGGTCAGGTCTGCAACGTGAAAACATTGACACACACACACACACACACACACACACACACACACACACACACACACACACACACACACACACACACACACACACACACACACTGCGCAAAATGTTCTCGCTTCCATTCCTTACATCTTTGGGCAGGACTGGAGTTAGGATTGCAAAACTTCCCTCTACTCTATGAAGACCTATGCTTCCCCATTTGTGCCCACTACATGTGTTGAAGAACATCTGTCAACATCTTGGATGGGTGGGTGGGATATGGGTCTTTTAAAGTGTTTTTATGTGTTTTTAGAACTTGTTGTAATGCCGCCCTGAGTCGGGTTCTGCCTGAGTGGGCGGCATATATAAATATGACTATTAAATTAAATCCCCAGCAGCCACAGTGGCTCGAGAACAATGGCAGTCGTAACTAAAAACGTTAGATAAAGGTAAAGGTCGCCCTTGCTCGAAAGCCAGTCGTATCCGACTCTAGTGTTCAGTGCTCATCTCTGTTTCATAGCCCATAGTCTGCTTCTGCAGACGTTTCCGTGGTCATGTGGCAGGTATGGCTAGACTCCGGAGCACACGGAATGCTGTTTACCTTCCCACCATTCTACTTGCAATTTCTTGCTTTCAACCTGCTAGGTGGGCAGGAGCTGGGACAGAGGCGGGAGCTCACTCCATCCTGTAGTACTCGGGGATCGAACTCCTGAGCCACTGCAGTCCCTAGCTAAAAACATTGGGAGACCACAAAATTGAAGATTGCAGACTTAAAGGTATTGTCCCAGCCCTTCAACTCCCCAAAGACCTTCCCTGGGGGTGGGGGGAAGCGGGGACTAAAGTTTTACCCCCTCCACTTTGTTTTCAAACAAAGTGTAGAACAACTGTGCATCTTGTTTTCTCCTCTCCATACATCCATTTCTTTCAAAGTGAAGCATGGTCTTTCACCCACACTGGAGCTGTAGTGGCTCAGTGGTTAGGAAGCTTGCCTTGTTAGCTGGAAGGCTGGCAAGTCGTCAGTTCGAGACCCGGGTACTGCATGACGGATTGAGCGCCCATCTGTGTCCCAGCTCCTGGGGACATGAAAGGAGCCTCATTCGGGTGTCCCCTGAGCAGAGTTTATCCAGCAAAAATCCTTTCAACCCAGAATATCTTCTGACATGAAATTATTTAAGTTTCTTTTTTGGGAAGGTCCTGGGGGCCGAAACCCTGACCTCTGAACCCCCAGATTCTGCCTAACTCGGGTATAGACAATGCTGAATAGCTGGAGCATGAAAGCACGCTCGTGACTCACCCGCGCTGACAGGCCTCTTATCTTCCAGGAATGTTTCCAATCTCCACTTTAAAAGTCATTTTAAGCCACTGACCATCGCAGCCACTTGAAGCAGCAAATTCCATGTATGAATCATGTGTTCCACCAGAAGACTTCCTTTTGTTCCTGCTAAATCTATTTGCCCGTAAGTTTCACTTTTAATCCTTGGAAATTTGGTATCGTCAGAGCAAGCGATAGCCTTTTCGTGTCTGTTCTCCCCTGCAGATCGGGCCACGTATATCTGTGGAGAGCTTTGGGCCTCTGGTTCCCTCCATAGGCTTTGTGGGACCTCAAAATGCCAGTCTGCCACCATTTGGTTGGGTGTGAGTCCCATCCTTTCCTCCATAGCTTCCCCCAAATCTTGTCCAGTTTCCCCTCTCCCCAAGGAATTTGTAATGAATTAAAATGGGATTTTGCTTGTAGTGAGTTAAAGTACTTCTTTGAGTTCTTGAGGGTATGCAAGAGCAAAATCAAATTAGAAGTTGGAAGAAGGAGCTCACTGAACAAGGAAGCACATTAAAGGAGGATGTTGCTGAGGAACTCAACCTCCCCTATGCCACTTGAAGAACCTTGAATAGGCTGAGGGTCGGAGTCCCTAAATGCAAGACCAACAGGCTCAAGTGGGGGCTGGTAGCAGGCAACAACACACGGTGTAAATGTGGAGAGACACAGAATCCAGCTCATTTGCTCTTCTGCCAATTACTACTGGAGATGTGTACCAGGATATCTCTCCATGCCATTTCCAGGGAATCCTAAGCAGGTGAAGGCATCTGCTTGGGAATACCCTGAAGCAAATGGTGAGCCACTGTGTGAGACACAATGCTGGACTGGATGGGCTCCTGTGGCCTGTTCCAGCAAGGCTCTTCTTATGTTCTTATGTATCAATGAAGACTTGAGCTTGGCCAACAACAAAGTCAAGAAGTTGGCTTCATTATGGCATCTTAAAGTTTGACCTGGACATGAAAGAAGAAGAATGGGTCCCTTGAGGCCTCCAACTTTGGGGGGCTCTTTTCCCTCTTCCCAGAGGTCCACTTGGCCTACACAAGGACCAAGAAGAGGAGACCCCAGCAGCTACTGCTCACAAGAGGCTGCTGCCCCCCATGTTGACTTCATTGATGAGTGGCCACCAACGAAGAACACTAGTTTCACATTCTGGGACTCTGGGACTTTGGAGAGTCTTGCTCTCATATTCACACCCACTTCTCCACCCAACCCATCAAAGCAAGCTACAGGCTCAAAACCAGAGTCGAAAGCCAAATTCTTGGGCTTAACAGGCTGTTTATAGAGTCTGCTCTTGAGGGAAGGAGAAGAAACCTAATCCTAGCTTCCACTGCTCTGCCAGGTTTCAGCTGCGATCCAAGTGTGGCCAGGATCCCATATAGACCATATCCTGTTACAAAGTGCCCGGGCGACCCACCCCAATGAAGGCTTATAACTTTCCACCAATTAGAAGTTTCTTTTTCTCAGTCCCAAAACTCCACATTGTCTACGGAAAACATCTGAACCAGATGTTGTTCTGGAAGAGAAGTGAGTTTTTTTGTTTTTTTTTAAAGAAGAGATGTGGAAATTGCAGACAAATTCCCAAAGCCGTCCCCACCATCTCTGCTGCCTGAGGCCCTAGAAAGTGTAGTCCCTTCTCATGAGTTTCAGTTTTGGAACTGGGAGTTGTAACCTTCACCCAGGGCCTAAAATAGTCCAAGGGGCAGAAAGTATAGCTTAATTGTTTCCAAGATTTCTAAACCGGGGGTTCCTAACCTTTTCAAGCCGGGGGCCAGGTTACTCAGTCAAAGAAACTCAGGAGATTACTGGGTTCGAATGACTCTTCCAGCTCACAAGGCTAAAAGAATATAAAATGGAAGGAAGATCAGGCGCGTGCTGGTATATCGAGCAATCGGGCTTTGTCCCAATCCGCCCTTGCCTCTGGTGCCCTGGGCCGCCAATAGCAATGTATGGGATTTCCTCCCAGCCCCCTCAACATAGCTGTCAAGTATTCCTTATTGGCCGGGAAAACCTCTTATTTTACCCTCTTCCTTGCCGTCATCCCATATTAATTAGACTGCAATACCCTATTGCCACCATTGGAGGGCAGCACAGGATAAGCTGTCAAGTATCCCGTATTTTCTGGGAAATTTCCCTTATTTCCAAATCCAAAACTTGACAGGTATGCCCCTCCATAGGTGCCCACACCATTCCCTGTCCAGCACCTTCCCATGGTGCCCAGCACACCCCTGTGGAAGATGGAAACTACATGCTTCTCTTAGCAGCTTGCAGGGAAAGTGGGTTAGTAATATAATCATCCCTTTTTTTAAAAAAGAGATGATGCAATTTTTGGATTTATTTATTTTAAAAAAAATAACAGACTGCCACTTAACCACCAATATAAAACCTTTGCTGAAGCCACATTTAAAATGAAGCTTTGTTCACTTCAAGGCTGAAGTGGCTCAAGTGGTTAAGATGCTGACTGGAAGATGACAGGTCAGCAGTTCGATTGCCGAGTACCGCAGGATGGAATGAGCTCCCGTCTTTGTCCCAGCTCCTGCCAACCTAGCAGTTCAAAAGCAAGAAAGTGCAAGTAGAATGGTGGGAAGGTAAACAGCATTCCGTGTGCTCCGGAGTCTAGCCATGCCTACCACATGACCAGGGAAATGTCTGCAGAAGCAGACAGCGCTGGCTCTTTGGCTATGAAACAGAGATGAGCACTGAACCCTAGAGTAGGGACCACGTTTGGTGGGAAGGTAAACAGTGTTCCGTGCGTTTCAATGTCTACTCATGCCTGCCATGTGGCCACGGAAATGTCTGCTAACGCAGACAGTGCTGGCTCTTTGGCTATGAAATGGAGATGAGCACTGAACCCTAGAGTCGGATACGACTGACTTTTGAGCAAGTGTGGCTTTTACTGTTCACTTCTTTCTGAAATTGACATATCAGGACTTATGAACATCAGGTGAAGGTCAGCCTTTCCTTAAAATGTAAGAAATTGGAACACTCTTCTCATAAAGAGAAATAAACCTGGGTTGGGTTTATTTACGTATCTTTGTGGGAAGAGTGCATACCTGCCAACCATCCCGATTTGGCTGGGATTACCCCGTAATTTGACGTCGATTGATGTCATAACCCGCCCCGTGCTGCCAAAACCCCATAATTTGGCAGCAGGGGAAAACGCAAGCGGTGTAGCGCTTCCACACATGCATGGAAGGGGTAAAACCGTCATTGTCGTTGTCATTGTTGTCGTTGTCGGCGGCAGCAATGTTGTGGTTGTGAGGAGTTCCATCAGTTAATCAGCTGCACATTTATTTTGTCTGAGATAAATCAATTGCTGTCAACCCTACTGGCTGGTCCATATTGTTATATTCTGTCAGATGTATGTGGTGTGAGAGATTAGCCATACCTGTCAACCTTCCCAGATTGGCCGGGATTTCATGGTTTTCGGCGCTGATTTGCGCCATTTGCCACCCCGTGCTGCTGAAACCCTGGAATTTGGCAGCGGGGAAAGGAGGTACTGCGCAGCCCTTCTGCGCAAGTCGCCTTCTACGCATGCATAGAACCCTTTTACACTTGCATAGAAGGCTACGCCGCTTGCGTAGAAGGGTTCTATGCAACCGTAAAAGCCTTCTACGCATGCGTAGAATGCGACTTGCTCAGAACCGTTGTGCGCAGGTCCCGGATTGTCCGGAGCCGCGGTTGACAGGTATGGAGATTGGCCCATGGGGAAAAAAACTGCTTCCTCCACCACATGGCACTTCCTGGTGTGGGGCACATGAAATGGTGCCACGGGCCACAGTTTGAGAATCCCTGATTTAGTGCAACAAAAGCTCTGGGACACAAGATTATTGGATGGCACTGGAGATGTTTTGCAAATATCTGGATATCAGATTTGGAATTTCCCTAAGAATGTTGTTCTGCCCTCACTATTCTTCTCTCACTTCATTTCTTCTTCTGATGAATTCCAGTGTGTGCGGGGGGCTTCTGCCATTCCCCCAGCATGTATGGTCAGCAGTTATTACTTTTTCTTTTAAAAAGGAACTTTTTCAAAGTTCTCCTTGATACAAGCCCTACAAGAAGCCTTGGCTGATTAACAATGCATGGCCAGACTGCACTGCATTTCCAGCCTTTAACCTCAAAAGTCAGGTTTTGCCCCCTGCTTCGTGTTCTCGTTTCACGGAAATTGAGACTCGCAACCTCCGCGTCCCAGATTTGGGCTTTAAAACAAATTTTCTCCCCACCTTAAGGCTATTGCTTAATATGGGCGTTAGACAGATCCCCAAGTATGAAGTTCAGATTTAAAGTTTCCAATCAAGCTATTATTTTTGAGAGAGAAAGAGAGACTCTAATTGATTTTCTTAATTTAAAAAATCCCATTTACGTTTTAAACAAATCCTTCCTGTAATTATTGCTGGGAGCATTCGAAGCCTTTTCGACACTGAATTAAGGTTTGTTAGTGTCCTCCTTTGCTGGTGCGTTCAAGGTCATCATAAATCTCTATACAGTGTTTCCTCATACAATGATTTTAATCCGTTCCACGGGGCTTGTTGTTGTACGAAACAATTGCTATATGATACATGCATCGTACAGTAAAACCCCTACTTACGAAAAAGTCCGTTCCGTAGCCTTTGGCTTAAATTGATTTTTTTTAACTTGAAGCAAGCCCATAAGAAACATTTTTTACATATCTCGAAGCAAACCCATAGGAAAAAGAATCTTTATGTAACTCGAAGCAAACCGATAAAAAATTGTGTAAATCAGGACATGGTTTTAGCATAAAAACATTATCTAAGTCAAATTTTATGTAACTCGAGGCATTTGTAAGTCTGGGTTTTACTGTATAGCGATTTTTCCTATGCATCGTACAATTTTATTTTATTTTATTTTATTTTATTTTATTTTATTGCTAAGTGATTCTGCCCATTGAAAATTTGCTGTACGATTTTTCCCTTAGGGAAAGTTGTTATGCAGAATGCCATTTCCCCCCAAAAAAACTAATTGTTATGCAATTTCTTTGTTATACGTGATGATTGTTGTATTCACTGTATACTTGTACACATTTATATATATAGTAAAGATAAAGGTCTCCCTTGCTTGAAAGCCAGTCGTATCTGTCTCTAGGGTTCAGTGCTCATCTCTGTTTCAAAGCTGAAGAGCCAGCGCTGTCCGCTTCTGCGGACGTTTCCGTGGTCATGTGGTAGGCATGACTAGACACCGGTGTGCACGAAACGCTGTACACACACACACACACACACACACACACACACACACTTAAGTGTGGAGATAGCTATCTATCTATCTATCTATCTATCTATCTATCTATCTATTGATCCATGAAAGACAGTCAGACACACAGATAGAAAGAGAAAATATTATATACACATATGTGTCTCTGCACACACATGTATAAATATACTGTATACAAATTTGTGTACATATCTGTATGGATACATCTACATACATAACATAACATAGGTCTCCCTTACTCGACAGCCAATCATGACTGACTCTAGGGGTCAATGCTCTTTGTTTACAGCAAAAGAACCAGAGCTGTCTGCATCTGCAGATGTTTCTGTGGTCATGTGGAAGGCATGCCTAAATGCAGAGTGCATGGAACACTGTTACCTTTCCTGCCAAAGCAGTGCCTTTTTATCTACTTGCAATTTCTTGCTTTCAAACTGCTAGGTTGGCAGGATCTAGGACAGAGACAGGGGCTCAAACCGTCATGCAGTACCCGGGTCTCGAACTGCTGACCTGTAAGCCACCACAATCCTTATACCTACATAGTATATGTATTTATGAATATATTCAGGACTGGGGGAGCTCATTTAAACTAACAAAGTCCCTAACTTGCTGAAATAGTCCCTCTCAATTAGACATGGAAAGAGAAAGCCAGTCATATCAGACCCTAGGGATCAGTGCTCATCTCTGTTTATAGCCAAAGAGCCAGCATTGTCTGCATTTGCAGACACATCTGAGGACATGTGGCAGGCATGATTAGACACTGGAGTACACGGAACACTATTTACCTTCCCACCGAAGTGGTCCCTACTATATTTATCTACAGTACAGTACTTGCAATTTCTTGCTTTCGAGCTGCTAGGTTGGCAGGAGGAGGGGCAGTCGACGTGCACTCACTCCGTCGTGCAGCACTTGGGTCTCAAACTGCTGACCTGCCGACCTTCCAGTCGCCAAGTTCAGCATCTTAACCACTAAGCCACCAGAGTCCCCTTTCCTTGCCCAATGGCTAATGGTCACACTGTATGGAGGCAATCGATGCACACCAGGATGGATGTGGGTTTGGAGACAGTTTATGGTGCCCAAACGACAGCCCTTGCCTACCACGATGTTCAGCTTCTTCTCGAATACTTCCAGCGGAATTAAATCAGACATTTCCCCTACTATGTATATGACTTCTGGCTCAGAACAGTCTGCCAAGGTTTAGCCTAGATCTGTCATCTTTGTCCTCCCTTTGTGTGTGTGTTTGTGTGTGTGTGTGTGTGTGTGTGTTTGTGTGTGTGTGTGTGTGTGTGTGTGTGTGTGTATTTCTCCTCTCTGACATGGTTTAAATCAGGAGTTCTCAACCTTTTTAAGTCAGGGGCAAGGTCATGCTCCATCAGACAACTTTGGGGGCTGGATAGCCATTTCGCCCTTCCTACACCACATGGCACTTCCTGGTGTGGTGGAGGCAGTGGTGAACCACATGAAATGGTGCCATGGACCACATCCGGCCCACGGGCTGCAGGTTGAGAATCTCTGGTTTAAATCGTGATGCGGGGGGGGGGGGAGGGGAGGAGGAATGTCAAGAGGGCTTTTAATATTTTTTTGGTTTAGGTTCAACAGCCCCTGAACTGTCTGCTTTCTCTCCTAAACCTGGTCGCTTTCAGAGTATTCGTCACAGCTAGGAAAGTCACATGGTTGACAGGCTGACAGGTCAAGTTTACTGAGCATCACGGGCGTAAGACAGGCCTTCTGCCAGCATTCAATTCGAGTTGTGCCAAAACAGCTCTCCATTTTGAATCCTGATGAGCTACACTTCGAAGGTGGCATAGAAAGGACTGGATATTTTGGGAACACTTTTTAATGAAGATGAAAAAATATAGGGAAAGACGCATTAAGTGTCTCTCCAAGCACGAACCTGTTCCGTGCCTTCGCGTTCTAATTCCTAGGCTGGTCTCAAGAAAGGGAATGTCTTTGAAGGGCCAAATTCAATTAAAGATAAGGTCCAGCTGCTACATTTGAGAAGTAGTAAAAGGTAAAGGTCACCCTTGCTCGAAAGCCAGTCGTATCCGACTCTAGGCTTCAGTGCTCATCTCTGTTTCAAAGCCAAAGAGCCAGCGGCGTCTGCTTTTGCAGACGTTTCCGTGGTCATGTGGCAGGCATGGACTAGACACCGGAGTGCACGGAATGCTGTTTACCTTCCCACCAAAGTGGTCCCTATTGATCTACTTGCAATGTCTTGCTTTTGAACTACTAGGTTGGTAGGAGCTGGGGAAAAGACGGGAGCTCATTCCATCCTGCAGTATTCGGGTATCGAACTGCTGACCTGCCGCCTTCCAGTCAGCGTCTTAGCCACTTGAGCCAAGAGGCGAGGCCCTAATCGAAAGGGTGGGACTGAGCATGCCAGCATATTTTAGTTTCAACCTCTTATTTCCAGTAACCAAGCTTAGTAGTTAAGATGCTGAGCTTGACAACTGGAAGGTCATCAGATCATTAGTTCGAGACACGAGTGCCATGTGATGGAGTGAGTTCACATTGTCTGTCCCAGCTCCTGCCAACCTAGCAGTTCGAAATCAAGAAATTGTAAGTAGATAAATAGGTACCGCTTTGGCAGGAAAGTGACAGCGTTCCGTGCACTAGTCATGCATGCCGCAGAAATACTAATGATCCAGTAACGTCTACAGAAATGTCTGCAGGTGCAGACAGCACTGGCTGTAAATGGAGATGAGCACTGTCCCCTAGAGTCAGACATGACGGGCTTTCAAACAAGGGAGACTGTTATCTTTACCTAAGCTTCATGCAGCTCCCCCGGTGGCTTAGTGGTTAAGACACAAACCATGGAGACTGGAAGGTTGGGTTTTGATACCGGAGGGCTGCGCAAGGACATGAAAGAAGCCTCATTCTGGCATTGCCTGAGTGGAGTTTCTCCAGCCAAAATCCTTTCAACCGAGAGTAATCTCTGACACGAAATGATTATTACCTATGCTTCAGAAGTGATAGCTTGTGTGTGTGTGTTTGGGCATACCTGTCAAGCACGGCTCCGTACAATACGGGACCTGCGTAGAACCATTCTGCGCAGGTCCCTTCTATGCATGTGTTAGAAACATTCTACGCATACCCTTCCGCGCAGAACCCTTCTACGCATACGTAGATGGCTTCTATGCATGCATAGAAGGGACCTGCGCAGAAGGGGATGCACAGTAGCCACTTTCCCCCGCCACCAAATTATGGGATGGTGGTGGCTCTGGGTGAGAAAGGAAGAAAAGCAACGCAAAATTACAGGAAATCCCGGGCAATACGGAATACTTGACAGGTGGGGGGAATCACTCAAAACCTGAGGAACCATATAGTTTCTTCATCCTTCCCCCAGAGAAGAAGATATACAACGATTTTCCTCTGTAGAGGAAGTTCTCTTGAAGTTCATCAGACTGCAGACACCAGGAAGTAGAACTTGAAATGTTCTGTGTCCAAAGCAGGTTCTCATCCACTCTTGCCTTTGTTCCATGTCCGTCTGAATCACCTCCTGTTATGCACCAATTCGATGTGCAACTTGTCAGTCACAACCCAATTCACCAACTAAGCCATGCATCAACTCAATGGGCCTACTGGAGATCCTGAACCTGGTTCAGAAGCAAAAGAGATGGACAGTCTTTCCCTGCAGAGCTTGAAGCAAAGTTACTTTTTTTTTGAATGGCAAGATGCCTGGAAGATTCTAGGATGTCTTGTTTTAAAGTAACTTTTCTAAGAACTGCTCCTACTCTCTAAGACTATTCCATGATTTCTACCAATTTTCTGAGCCTGAAGATCATTTACTGATATTATTTTGCTACAATTATGGCATATATTTTCTAAACAAACACGGTCCTCTACCCTGTTTTAGCCTTCAGAACAACCTTGTCAGGTAAGTTTGAATGATAAACTGCATCACGAAAAAAATAAATATTGGCTGCAACTTGTTCTAATCCATACGTCCTATATTAAATCAAGTGCACTGAATCCAAATCTGAAGTACAATTCTGCCTAGGATGTTAGAATCATAGCTGTCAAGTATCCCTTATTGGCCGGGAAAACCCTTTATTTTACCCTCTTTCCTGCCGTCATCCCTTATTAATTAGACTGCAATGCCCTATTGCCACCATTGGAGGACAGCACAAGATAAGCATAGCTGTTAAGTACCCTGTATTTGCCGGGAAATTTCCCTTATTTCCAAATCCAAAACTTGACAGGTATGGTCAGAATCTTAAGTTAATTACATACATAGATGTGATTGTCCGGTTTATTAAAACAGCCACACCTACTCATCTTTAGCTCAAAACAGACTCACTATTGCCTAGCTCAGAGATGGGCAGTCAGCCCTCCAGCTGTTCTTGGACTTCAATTCCCAGAAGCCCAAGTCAACACACCAGCTGGTCAGGGTTTCTGGGAATTGAAGTTCAAGAACAGCTGGAGGGCCAAGACTGCCCATCACTGGCCTAGCTGTACTATCCAATAAGATGGTTTTTGCACTAGAGACAAGCCCTTGGTCCATCTCGCCTTATAGACCTATTTCTGATGTCAGCTCACTGACTTGCCCAGACATGCTTGGCCACTGCTGGAACATGCATGCCAACAGGGGACATGATTCAGCTAAGGCAGCGGCAAGCATAGTGGTAGCTGCAACTGTTATAATGTGCCCATGTAAAAATACATTATGCAATTACCAACCATTTGAACCACGATAGCACACCATACAATCCGTACGTGCTAGGCAAATTCTGAGTTCAGATTTGGAACCGGCACACTCAACAGCATGTAAATCACATGTGTTATTCCTAGTAGCAAAATCGTTGTTGTGCAGGGTAATAGTTGCCCCCAAGATCACCCGGTTAGCTTCATGAAAGTGCAGATTTGAACTCTGGCCTTCTGTGTCCTAGTAAGACACCCTAACCACTATGTGAAGCTGCCACATCCACTTCTTTTTCTCTACCCGCTTAACATCCAACCTGCCAGTAAACCCTTGAAAAAACTTGCTAGCTCTGTTTTTACATTTTGTCTGGCCCTAACGAAAGCACATTCCTCCTGTCGCTATTTATAAACTGTATTATTCAAATTGTAGCAAATGGATAAATGCAAATATTTATAATCATTATAAACTGAATACAGTGTACATGTGCAGTGTTCATTGAGTATGCATTTGCTCTTGTTTTAAAACTTATTTCCACCATGCAGATAACTTATTTAAAATCTCATTTCAGGAGAATGTTTTGCTTACTTTACTTTCCACCATAAAGTTTGAGGGAAACGGATACTGTACTTGCTCGCTTGTTCTTCTAATGGGTTTTTAAGACACATACTGCTTTTTGTAACTTGCCACGGCAATTAAGACAATCACGATTGCGCATAACTGTGCAATCTAGACACGCAAAAAGAATTCTTCCCGATCCAAGAGGTATTTTGAAAGCAGCAGGGAAGGCTCCAGCTTGGAAACTAGAAAGCTGCTGTCTTTCCATACAAACCATACCTGTCAAGTTTTGGATTTGGAAATAAGGGAAATTTCCCAGCAAATACAGGATACTTGACAGCTATGCTTATCCTGTACTGCCCTCCAATAGCAGCAATAGGGCATTGCAGTCTAATTAATACAGGATGATGGCAGGAAAGAGGGTAAAATAAGGGGTTTTCCTGGCCAATACGGGATACTTGACATCTATGATACAAACCATACTAAGCTAGAAAGACTAATGATCCTGTAACGGTATGAGAGGGACTGCAGTTGGCTCAAGTGGCTAAGAAGCTGACTGGAAGGCAGCAGGGCAGCAGTTCGCTACCCGAATACTGCAGGACGAAATGAGCTCCAGTCTCCGTCCCAGCTCCTGCCAACCTAGCAGTTCAAAAGCAAGAAATTCCAAGTAGATAAACAGGGACCACTTTGGTGGGAAGGTAAACAGCGTTCCATGCACTCCGGTGTCTAGTCATGCCTGCCACATGACCATGGAAATGTCTGCAGAAGCAGACAACACTGGCTCTTCGGGTGTGAAACAGAGATAAGCACTGAACCATAGTCGGATACGACTGGCTTTCGAGCAAGGGTGACATTTACCTTTACCTAATGGTATGAGAAAGTGCCTCATTTCTGGAGAATTCTATAGTAAAGCATCTGAATTTCCAAATAACGGTACCCAAGTTCAACTTTGAGTATCAAAAGGACTTTTTTTTTTTGAAAAATCTGTCTGAAAGTCTAAGCACACACTACAAATCAGTGCAATGTTATAATAATTTCATTATTCTGGGCTGAGAGGATTTTTGCTGGAGAAACTCCACTCAGGAGATGCCCGAATGAGGCTCCTTTCATGTTCCCAAGACCATTTCCCCACCAAAGTGGTCCTTATTTATCTACTTGCAATTTCTCGCTTTCGATTTGCTAGGTTGGCAGGAGCTGGGACAGACGGCAGGCACCCATTCCATCATGCAATACGGGGGTCTCGAACTGCCAAATTGCCGGCCTTCCAGCTAACAAGGCGAGCTTCTTAACCGCTGACCACCGCAGACCCAGTTGCAGAGTTGAACACACTTTTGAGTTGCAAGTAAATAAATAAAAAATATCCTTTTCATTCCTTCATCTCATCCATTTCAGCTAGGTCTGCAGAAGGAGTTTTCAAACCTGGCAAGATTGCTTGCTTTCAGCATAAGAGTGAAAGGCTTTTATAAAAAGATATATTGCAAATTCTGCAAAAATACACTTGGGTCAGTAATACTCCAAGTAACAAGCTTGGAATCAGTGACCGGAAGCTGAATGCGGAGCCGACAGTGTGATGTGGCGGCAAAAAAGACAATGCTATTTTAGGCTGCATTAACAGAAATATAGTCTCCAAAATTGGTGAAGTATATATGATGCCTTAGCTTGAACTGAAGAATGGGAAATGGTGATCAGCCCAGACCGGTTTCATATTCAAATACAAGGAGAAAGCTGCACACATGAAAAACTATTTCTTTCTTTTGAGATTAACATTTCACCATTTTGACTTCATAAAAGGGAGATCTACTATGCGGTAGCCTTCCTGTTTTTTCTACCGGATTCTGCTTGGCTCTACAGAAATGTTAATTTAAACTCCCCGCAAGCCAGACTAGTTTTAGCATAGCTGTCAAGTATCCCTTATTGGCCGGGAAAACCCCTTATTTTACCCTCTTTCCTGCCGTCATCCCTTATTAATTAGACTGCAATGCACTATTGCCGCCATTGGAGGGCAGCAGAGGATAAGCATAGCTGTCAAGTATCCCTTATTTGCCTGGAAATTTCCCTTATTTCCAAATCCAAAACTTGACAGGTATGAATTTTAGTTTGTTATCAACTAAAGATCACTCCTTAAAGTTTTAATTGTTTAATTGTTATATGATGGGGATGTTTGTATTTTGAACTTTTGATACTGTTGTGAACCGCCTGGAGTCGCTTCGGCAAGGGAGGCGGCAATACAAATACTGTAAGTAAATAAATAAATGGTTTTTCGAGGGCTTCTGTCAATAAGAGCCTCATATAGGAGAGATCTCTGAATCAACAGGATTCTTTTCTAGTTGAACCAAAGAACAGAACAGAAATGAGAACTAGAACTCACAACTTTCCCCTGAAGAACAGCAACAAAAATAACCCGAGAAGTCAAGTAAAAAGTTTCCAACATGAAGTAAAATGTGTGTGTTCTGATAGTAAAGGTAAAAGTTTCCCTTGCTCAAAAGCCAGTTGTATCTGACTCTAGGGTTCAGTGCTCATCTCTGTTTCAAAGCCGAAGAGCCAGCACTGTCTGCTTCTGCAGACATTTCTGTTGTCATGTGGCAGGCATGACTAGACACCAGAGCGCACAGAACGCTGTTTACCTTTCCACCGAAGTGGTTCCTATTTATCTACCTCCAATTTCTTGCTTTCTAACTGCTAGGTTGGCAGGAGCTTGGACAAAGACGGGAGCTCATTCCGTCCTGCAGTACTCGGGAATCGAACTGCTGACCTTCTGCCTTCCAGTCAGCATCTTAACCACTTGAGCCACTGCAGTCCTTTTGTGTTCTGCTACTATAGTCTTTTCCCTCAAGGCACACAGTTACTTCAAACCTCCATGCCAGACCGGACCAGATTTCCTAGCAAAAGGTCTCACCCACCTCCCCATGGCCAATCACACAAGAAAAGCAAACTAATTTCCATCATATGGAGTGATATGATCTTGAATCAATAGATGTCTTTTACTTCCCAAGGTAGTTCCACTTCTAATAATGTCCTAATAGTATCATCTGGTTTGAACATAACAAGCAAAAAAAAAAGGTGTCCAAGTATTTAGGGGAGGACAGATCAATATTACAAACTCTGACAACATCCCTAAATGGTCTTGAATGGTCCTTTATTCCAAATGTCAACCATTTTGCCCAGTGCAAAACATCTGATTGATATCTCTTCCCAGGTGTGCGCTGCATAAATTGCCTACACTGCCAAATGTACAGAAACAATGTGCAATTCGATGCAAAAAGGATAGGTAAAGGTCTCCCTTGCTCTAAAGCCAGTCGTATCCGACTCTAGGGTTCAGTGCTCATCTCTGTTTCAAAACCAAAGAGCCAGGGCTGTCTGCTTCTGCAGACATTTCTGTGGTCATGTGGCAGGCATGTGGAGCGCACGGAGCACTGTTTACCTTCCCACTGAAGTGGTCCCTATTTATCTACTTGCAATGTCTTGCTTTCGAAACTGCTAGGTTGGCAGGAGGTGGGACAAAGACGGGAGCTCATTCCATCCTGCAGTACTCGGGAATCGAACTGCTTACCTTCTGCCTTCCTGTCTGCATCTTAGCCACTTGATAGCAGCCAGCAAACTCTTTCTCCTGTTCACACCGAACCAGCAAGTTTTCCAGACCACCCGTTGTTGGCATCGAAAGCCAGGCCAGAAAAAGCCTTTGATGTTATCCACAGAGGAAATCCTATTTTTATGATAATCTTATCAAACGCCACTCAAGGCAAAACTCTGTCTTGTACTGATTATCAAGTACTGCCCGAAAAAAATAAGTGAACTATCCCATTGCCTGCACTATCAAAGGCCGTCAATGATTACACTGGATGCATGCCAATTATGGAGCACAATCAAGTCTTCAACAATGTCCTCCACTTGTTAGAAATCCGCCTTCCTACTTCTGCGGCAGTGGCTCAAGTGGTTAAGATGCTGAACTAGCAGTCGGCAGGCCAGCATTTCGAGACCTGAGTACTGCATGACAGAGTAAGATCCCATCTCTTCCCCAGCTCCTGCCAACCTAGCAGTTCAAAAGCAAGAAATTGCAAGTAGATCAATAGGGACCACTTTGGTGGGAAGGTAAAGGGCGTTCCATGCGCTCTGGTGTCATGTCATGCCTGCCACGTGTCCATGGAGACTATAAACCAGAAGTTCTCAAATTTTTAAAGCTGGGAACCAGGTCATGCTCCCTCAGACTGCTTCGGGGGCCAGACGACCATTTTGCCCTTTGTCCATCACATGGCATGTCCGGGTGTGGTGGAGGTGGTGGTGAGCCACATGAAATGGCATTGTGGGCCGCATCCAGCCTGCGGGCTGCAGGTTGCGAATCCCTGCTACAAACAGAGATGAGCAGTGAATCCTAGAGTTGGATACAACTGGCTTTTGAGCAAGGGCAACCTTTACCCTTGCGGTTGTTATTGCTCTTCTTGTCCTACCCTAATTCTTCTATGCCATGCTGATCTTTCTTCTTCCACCCCTGAGATCCAGAACCTAACTGATTTCTATCGAGACCCAAGAGGAAAACCATGTTAGAAGATGGAGGAAAGAATAACATTAAAGAAGGAGACGGCTGAGAAACATAAATGGAAGTTGGTCACTACGGAATTGAGATGTCTGAGAAAGGCTGCTGGAGTGATTAGAAAGGATAAAATCAGGAATGAGATTATAAGGGAAAAGAATTGGGATAGAGCCAATCTTAAACTATATGCAGAGACTACAAATGAAGTGTTTTTGCCCATTTGGAGAGAATGTCTTAGAAGTCCATACCATACAAGGCATATGTGGAAACAGGAGAAGGACGAAGATCATGATGCCGACGCAGAGGAAGGTGGAGTTATTATTTATTTGATGTCCTATCGATCATTGCTCCTTCTTGGAGGACCCTGAATAGGCTGAGGGCCAGAATGCCTAAATGTCAGACCAACATGCTCAAGTGGCGGCGGCTGGCCGACAACAACACGCTGTGTGAATGTGGAGTGATACAGAATCCGGCTCATTTGCTGGTCTGCCAATTGCTACCGGAAATGCGTACCAATGAGGATTTAAGTTTGGCCAAAAGAAGGAAGCAGCAATGACCGATAATCACACTCCACTGAATTTCAGTGGCCAACCAGGGGTTTTGAACTCCACTCTCCTGAGCCATAGTCCAACAACAACCCACTACACCAGGCTATTCCCGCACGCAAAAGTAGTTCTCAGGGAGATTAATTCCACAATTACCTCCACACAGTTCTTAGGGTTCAAAATCACAACGGCCAGAAACTTATTGGAAACCAGTGTGGTATAGTGGAAAATAATAATAATAATAATAATTTAGTGTCAGAAATTATTTTGGGTTGAAAGTATTTTTGCTGGAGAAATTCCGCTCCGGAGATGCCCGAATGAGGCTCCTTTCATCTTTTCCCCACCCACGTGGTCCCTATTTATCTACTTGCAATTTCTTGCTAGGTTGGCAGGAGGTGGGACAGAGACAGGCACTCAATCTTCCATGCAGTACCCCGGGTCTCAAACTGTCGCCTTGCCGGCCTTCCAGCTAACAAGGCGAGCTTCTTAACCACTGAGCCACCGCAGCCCTGGTGTAGTGGACCGAGTGACAAGACTCAAGCAGCCTAGGTTTGAATCCCCAGTCTGTCATAGAAACTCACCGGAGGTGGTGTGGAACTGGTAAAGCAGAAAGAGAAAACCGCTTGAAGTCAGCAATAGTTAATAAAGTTCATTTAATCTAAAATTCAAAGGTAGTCATTCCAAGGTAATAATCCAACATAACAGATCCGAATTGCTTTCGATAAGTGGAATTTTCAAAATCACAATGGCCAGAAACTTATTGGCAACCAGTGTGGTATAGTGGATAATAATAATAATAATTTAGTGTCAGAAATTATTCTGGGTTGAAAGGATTTTTGCTGGAGAAATTCTGCTCTGGGGATATCTTTTGAAAATTCCACTTATCGAAAGGAATTCGGATGACTACCTTTGAATTTTAGATTAAATGAACTTTATTAACTATTGCCATCTTCAAGCGGTTTTCTCTTTCTGCATTGCTATTCACAGTTTGGTCCCCTTGTCCTCTTGCTGGTGGAACTGGTAAAACCACGCCTTAAATATCTCATTTACCTGGAAAGCCCTACCAAGATTGCTCTAAGCCAGTTACCAGTGGATGGCACAGAACTAACTAGAATCTTACCGATGTTTGCGTAAGGTTTATATAACATGTTGCCGCTACTTCTGGCCTCTTGACAAGGTGCTGGGATACATCTCGGTTCTGTCTGCGGTTGTGTACCTAATTGCACAACAGAGAGCTGCCCCGGTGCCTTGTCAATTTGCGGTGGCCACTTCTGCAAACTTACGCAAACATGGATTGCTTTCCTCCAGTTCATTTGCTGCCATTTGTTTTTCTGCAGATCGCCACTCCAGCCAATTTTCCCCTTTGCAAATAGTAATTACAAGGCCCATTTCTGAATGAACAGCATAAAGGAAAGAGAGTTGGCAGAAACCTAATGGAAAACGGATGTTTGTAGCCAAAAGGAAAAGATCCCTTAGCTGCAGTTTTTCATGACCTGGTTAATGCAAATGTCTACCAAAAGCTAAAAAATAATAATTCCCAGTTATCAGCAGATCCAAGCGGGAATCTCCATGTACCAAATTTAGCCATAATCAATCGAGACATGTAAGTTGGAAAATCAGTAAAAAAATTAAATGCTTCTAACTGTTACCTTCTGGAGAGTTTGCAAACTAGGAAAGTTTCTAAAACATGTATTAGAACGCCTTCGTTTGGAGCCAGGAGAAAAAGATCTCACACTTGATGCTTATCTGATACACTTCACGGAGGAATCCAAAATGTGTGCGGCCCCAACGCAGCTTGGGAGAAACTGATTTCACAATGTAAACTGCCCTAGTTTGTTGATCCGGGAAATCAGCAGGATTAATGTAGAACTTCACGTTCCTAGCTTATATTGTTTCGAAAACCTTTCCAGTTGGGAAAAGAAATATTTCCAGCATGGCTAAGCAAAATCTATTAAATAAACTGTTCTGATTCCCCCCCATCCAAAGATCGCTGAATGGCAAAAATAAAAAATTAATAAAAAAATCTCAACTGGTTGGTTAACAAAGTACAATGTTAATTTCGAGGTCCAGGAATAATGCAACGGAGATAAGAATGGTACTCAGTGTTTCAATTCTATTGAAAAGCGGAACCAGGATCACCAAATTCCCTTTGGAGCTTCTCTGTCTTTGACTGTATACATAAGACATACGGAAAAGGAGGAAAATGATAACTAGCAGAAGTCTTAATGCTCCAAGCTTCCTGCTCCGGAAAAATTGACAGGCGACTCACGGCTTTTCGATAAAGAATAACGATTCAAAAATAGAAAATATGAGCTAGGCGAAATCTCCCCCCCCCCAACAATGTTCGAATTGGTGCTTAGAAATTTTGGATTGATCTGTACGCAGGGACACTGCTGAACACCCGGAAACATTTTGAGAGCAAGATAAGAAAGGAAACAAATATGACCCAAAAACCTCCTCTGCCAGATTCATGAAGCTTTCAAGAAATGGTGCCTGCTTTCCAGCCCATTTTCTTCGCTAAGACGGCCACCCTCTTGGAAAGCTTCTAGGGCAGGTGGCTGTGTGTCCGTCCATTCCTATTCTTCTCCACCACAGCGGATCTTCTCTTTGCTTCCCTGTTACACATCTCTTTCCCAAACCTTCAACTAGGATCCAGCTGGAGATCTTGTGTAAAGAAAGACAATCCCACACAACAACTCTCAACACACTCAGTTGGTGTTTTCTCCACCACATGCAAGAGAGATTCCAGTTTTCCGAGGGGGGGGGGGAGACTTCCTTCGCATTTGGCTCATACACCACAACTAACCAACCACACATGGGCCCCTTTCACTACCAAGACCGCTGGGCATCCACAGGCACCGCAGGTTGGGGGAAAATAATAATAATTGGAGTCCTTTTTGGGGTACAGCATGTATTTCTGTGCAACATATTTAAAACCATGAAGTGTCATAACCCTTGATCCCTGCTATGTGCCAGAACACTCTCTCTCTCTCTCTCTCTCTCTCTCTCTCTCTCTCTCACACACACACACACACACACACACACACACACACACACAAAGATCCAATGGTTGCCATTTAGCCACAAGTAATAAAAAATAGCCCAGATATAATTGGTAAAATAGCATGCGAGGAGAGTTTGAACTCTTTCATTAAAAGCAGAGCTTCTCAACATATATTTTAACCCAAAAGCGAACAAATTACAAAATTAATTACATTAATTCCAGCAGCATCCTTCAGCGTGATTCCCTCTCCCCCTGAAATGTCGAGGAAATCATAGGCGAGGAAGATAAAACCATGGGCTACTTCTTGGTTTTAAATTCTGGGGAAATTAATCCAAGCTCTTTTAATCCTCTGACACACACACACATACACACACATCCCTCTGATTTCCTGATATTGCTAAACCCCCAAACTGTGATTAAAAAGAATTCTGGTCACAAACCAGGCACCCCTGGGGAGAGAGTGTGTAGAATGAATGAGAAATTGCTGATGGCTGCAGTTGCTGGTACCAGTTCACTACAAGACACCGGTGACTGGAAAAGAATGAGCATGTTCACGAAGGCCAAGGGAAGGTGAGCAGGAACCCAAACTGGTGTCCAAAGTCTGGCCCACCCTTAGTGTTTGGCGATCGCCCACCATGGCCAGAATCACGCATGTATCAGACCAAAGCTCCTCCAAATCTTTCACCCAGAAGGAGGCCTGGGATTCAAAGTGGCCCACCAGTTCCTGTTGACCTGGCCAAGATTTGGGTCTCCTGCTTGAATACAACATCCACATGATGTGTTGTCCTTTCTGTATTGATTGGCCCTACACAATAAAGGTCATCCAACATACTTGTGCGTGCGTGCACACACACACACACACATGCACACACACAAAATCCCCCCACTTCCAGGCTTCCATGTTACTCGCTTGGGTCTATCCAGTGATGGCGGTGGTCAACCACCTATCAGGGCCATTTGGAGAAGCCACTCCTCACAACGGTGCCCGACCACAGTGTGTGCCTCTACAGATGCAAAGCGACAGTCCCCAAGAAGGTCAGCTGGGGCCACCCATTTTCCGTCCAGCTGTCCAGGCCAGAAGAAAGCCATCTGTACTAGGACAGCGTAGGGGAAGCTTGGTTCTCCTCTGCCCTCTTCTCCCAGACCAAGTGGTCAACAGCTTTCATGAGGTTGGAGGGAGGCCCACCTGTGGCCAACTCTTGGTCAAGGAGAGCGGCTTCTCCATCATAGCTGTCACTCTTCAAGCCATGAACAAATACACACACACACACACACACACACACACACACACACACACACACACACACACACACACACACACACACACACACACACACACACACACAAAGAGAGCAAGTTCAAGGCACAGTGGAGGAGGCAACCCATCGCCCTTGATTCAGGGGTCCCACCTGCAGCCCCCCAAACCTTCATGGCAGTCCATGATCCAGCTGTGCCAGGCAAATGGTGCTCCCCAACAGGGCCCCAGATCTGTCCATCTAGGGCAGGGCTGGGGCTCTCCACATCTGGGCACCCCCGACTCTCTTTGAAGGGGGGAGGCCTGGTTTTCTCCCCCTCCCTTTCTCTTCAGCATCCTCATCATCCTCTCCCTTCCCCCTTTAGGGGATCCCCCTCTCCCGTCTCCAAAGCAGCCTCCCCTCCCCGTCCGAGGCGCCCTGGTCAAAGGCTCAGCATCCTCATCCTCTTCATCCTTCCTCCGTTCCCCCCCACCGCCAGCCTCCCCCCCCCCCCATCCCCGGGGACTCACCTTCCACGGCTCCGGTGGCCCGGAGTAGCAGGAGGAGCCAAGCCAGCGGCAGCAGCGAGCCAAGCCGGAGCGCGCCGGGCCCCACCGTTGGCCCCATGGCGCGGCGCTCTCGGCGGCTCTACGCGGCGTCCATGGGAGAGGCAGGCCGGGCGCAGGAGGAGGAGGAGGAGGAGGAGGAGGGCGGAGGACCCGCGAAGGGGAGACGCGGGAGGCGCTTTTGCCTAGCTAGAGATGCTGCTGCAACCGTGGAGGCAGAAGCAGGGAGGGAGGGGAGGGAGGGAGGGGAGAGGCCGTCCAGGAGGAGGAGGAGACTGGAGAGGAGGAGGGGAGGGAAGGAGGGGCTGCCTCTCGGGTCCGCCGAATCCGATCAACGCCAAGCCAGCAGCCAGCCAGCCAGCCAGCCAGGGAAATTGGGCTCGGCACGGCGGACCCCTGGGCGCGCTCCTCTTCCTCGTCTTCCTTCTCGCCTCTCCTTCTCTCCCTCCCTCCCTCCCTCCCTCCCCTCCTCTTCGGCTCGCTCTCCCTCTCCTTCCTTTGTGCCCTCCTTCGCTCTTCTTTCTCTCCGTCTCGGCTCGGCGCCGAGCAAAGAAAGCATCCTGGCTCGCCTTGGCGCGCCCACGGGGGAGCGCAGCCACCAGGGCGGCCTTTGCGCGCGTCCCCGTGTGTCTCCTCTCTCTCTCTCTCTCTCTTTCGCCGTCCTTCCTTTGGTGCGCTTTTCTCCTTCCTTCCTTTCCTCCCTTTGGTGGCGTTCCCTTCTTTCTCTGCGCCGAGCGACCAGCTTGGCTCGAAAAAAAGGGTGGCCTTTGCGCGCGTTCCCTTGGCCTCTCAATCTCTCTCTGGGTGTGTTTCTTTCTTTCTCTTTCTCTCTCTCTCTTTGCTTTCCTTCCTACCCACCTTCTCTCTCTCTCTCTCTGTTTCTTGGCTGTCATTGCGCGCTATCCAGTTTTGCGCTGTTTTCTTTGCGCCCAGGGCGCCCTTTGCGCGTATTCCCTTGGCCTCTCAATTTCTCTTTCTCTCTGTTTCTTTCTTTCTCTCTCTGCTTTCCTTCCTACCCACCTCCCCCCCTCTCTGTGTGTGTTTCTTGGCTGTCATTGCGGGCTATCCAGTTTTGCGCTGCTTTCTTTGCGCGCAGGGCGCCCTTTGCGCTTATTCCCTTGGCCACTCAATCTCTCTCTGTGTCTCTGTGCTTCTCTCTCTCTCTCTCTCTCTCTCTCTCTCTCTCTCTCTGTGTGTGTCGGTTGTCTCTGCGCGCTATCCTTCCTTCCGCCCTGCGCCGCCCCTTTTGGCTATGTGCGCGCTTTCCCTGGCTGGTTCTCTCGATCCCGACACGTCCTCTCTTCTTGCCTTCCCTCCCATCTTCTCTCTCTCTCTTTCTTTCTCTCTCTCTCTGCTTTCCTTCCTACCCACCTTCTCTCTCTGTATGTGTGTTTCTTGGTTGTCATTGCGCGCTATCCAGCTTTGTGCTGCTTTGTTTGCGCGCATTCTCTTGGCCTCTCAATTTCTCTTTCTCTCTCCCCCCCCCCTCTTTCTTTCTTTCTCTCTCTCTCTCTCTGTCGGTTGTCTCTGCGCCCTATCCTGCCTTCCGCCCTGCGCCGCCCCTTTTGGCTTTCTGTGCGTGCTTTCCCTGGCTGGTTCTCTCCATCCCGACCCGTCCTCTCTTCCTGCCTGCCCTCCCATCTTCTCTCTCTCTCTCTCTCTCTGTCTGTGCTTTCCTTCCTACCCACCTTCTCGGCGTGTGTGTGTTTTCTTGGCTGTCATTGCCCACTATCCAGTTTTGCGCTGCTTTCTTTACGCGCAGGGCGCTCTTTGCGCATATTCCCTTGGCCCCTCAATTTCTCTCTCTCTCTCTCTCTCTCTCTTTCCTTCTCTCTCTGCCTTCCTTACTATCCACCTTCTGTGTGTGTGTGTGTGTGTTTCTGTCTCTCTCTCTCTCTCCTGTCCCTGAGCTCTCTCCAGCCCTCTGTTCTGCGCCCACGCCTTGGGCTTTCTTTGCGCGCAGGGGGCACCACCCGCAGCGTTTTTGACGGCTTCCTTCCCCGGCTCCAGGCTCCGCTGCGCGGCCTCTGCGCTGCGCCACGTCGAAGCTGTCGGTTACATTTTGCCAACGGAGTAGGACGAGAGAAAGAGGGAATCGCTTCTCGCTGTATAGACAAAAAAAGAAGGCTTTTTACACTCGCGGATGATCGTGGACGGTGGCAACTTGGGTTCCAACCTGGCCAAATGCTTAACTTTGGAAGGACCGAATCTTCCTCTGCTCATTTTTGTGGCTGTGATAACAAAAACGAGCCCCTACTACTAGGTAAAGGTAAAAAAAAAGGTTTTCCCTTGCTCGAAAGCCAGTCGTATCCGGCTCTAGGGTTCAGTGCTCAACTCTGTTTCAAAGCCGAAGAGCAAGCGCTGCCTGCTTCTGCAGACGGTTCCTTCCCACCAAAGTGGTCCCTATTGATCTACTTGCAATTTCATCCTTTCGAACTGCTAGGTTGGGCAGGAGCTGAGACAAAGACGGGAGCACATTCCGTCCTCCTTGAGCCACTGAGCCCCTACTCTCCAGGCACAATATTATCCTATTTAAAAGAGGCGCCAGGCTATATCTTGTTGGCAGTGAGGAATAGCTCCCCTCTTGGCTGCTGAAAGAAAGATGCAGGACTCAGGCATATCCGCCGGGACTTATCCTGGAGAGAGAAGCCTCACGTGATCAGAGGAGAAAGAGGGACCCTTCTTAGGACTGAAAGTCCCAGATAGATCAATCTGTCTGTCTGTCTGTCTGATGCAGTAGCCCCCTGTTGTGTTCTAAGGGTTTTACCTTCCACATGGATTACAATGTATCTGAACCAATGTAACCTTGCCTATAGCAACAATGTAACCTTCAGCTGTATCATATGAACCCTGCATGAGGACGCGAGCTGATGACCACCAGCTGGCAGCAGCGAGCGTCCAAGCTCTCTTGGTCAGAATCATCAAAGGCAACAGCGCGGGAAGCTTTCCCGCCACCACCTACACCTGGACAAGAAGGGCGTGACTAGCAATGACGTCACGCAGGCAGTAGCCAATGGGCTACTATGGCACCACGTTCAAATGTATTACTACTGTATATAAAGAGCTATCGATCCGCCATTACCTCATGTTCCCTCTGTCCACGATGCAATAAACCTGAGTTAACCCAGCCCGAGGCTGTGTCCTGTGTCTTGGTTTGCATACACCAAATTGGCGACGAAGGTGGGATCATGGATTCCCAAAGCGCCAGGACACAGAGCGGGTTCAATATTACCAAGCCGCAAGACTGGACCATCTTTAACATGGATTTCAAGGCGGCCTTGGTGGAACTCAAAGTCAAAGACGACGAGGAAAGGAAGAGGGCCATCCTCACCCGAATGCTGGGTGTAGAGACCAAGCGGACGCTGGTGGGCATGATCGAACCGAAGACGTTGGACGACTTCAAAACCGACGACATACTGAAGTTGCTGCGTGAGCGTTTCCAACCCTCGAAGGCAATGTTTCCCGCTAGGAGTGCGTTTTGGAGGCGAGTCCAAGCGCCGGATGAGTCGGTAGAGGCTTTCGTGGAGGCCCTGAGGGTAGCCGCCGTTCCCTGCAAGTGGGACAACCTGGAGATGATCATGAGGGACGTCGTGCTGTGTGGCCTGAAGGACAAGGAAGTGCAGCGCCGCCTGATGAACAGGGAGCCGCCACCCACGCTGGCCGAGGTCGTAGAGACCGCGGAATCCGCGGAGTCCACGAATGCGGGAGTGGACGAAATACACGAGTGGCGTGAGTGGCGTCCTAGGGCCAGCAAAGCGGAAAGCTCGGTGCGCGGCAAGTCAGGGCAGCCGGTGCACGCGACCCGACGAACCTCGAGATCCTCTACAGATGGCAGCGACGGCGAAGAGGTACAGAAGGTCCGGAAAGGGGGGTGCCGCTGCGATGGTTGTGGGGCGGCCCACGAGCGTGCGAAGTGCCCTTTCAGGAAAGCCGAATGTTACAGCTGTGGCCGGCGCGGGCACATCGCCAGGGCATGCAGAAATCGGAGAGAGGGCCGGAGGCAGTCGAAAGACCGTTCGGCCAGACCGGACCGTCCAGCGAGACCCCAAGATGGCGCCCGAACCACGAGGAAGCAGGACGGCGTGGGTCGCGTCTCGGACGGCAGCGAGGACGACGCCCCCGTGTTCAGCGTGTCCGCGGGACAAAACCATTACTTCATTGAGGTAATAGTACAAGGGGCCCCTGTTAGGATGGAGATTGACTCGGGGTCCTATTATTCCATAATTCCCCAGAAAGAGTTCTTGAAGATCGACCCCCAAGCGCGGCCCAAACTTAAGACTCTGAGGTCCACGCTACGGGACGTACAAGGGAACAGCATTCCAGTGCTGGGGGTCGGAAAATTTCAGGTTCGTTATAAAAGACATTCCGCAGAACTCCCTTTAGTCGTTCTCAAAGGGGGGAATTGTAGCCTCCTAGGGACGCAGTGGTTTCAGCCCTTGGGTTTGTTCATAGGGGGGGTGCATGCCGTGGGCGCGGATCCGATACAAGCGGTGTGTGACGCGCACCCCGCCGTTTTTGAAAAAGGACTTGGAAAATTCAAGGGACCCCCTGTAGCCTTCGACCTAGACCCGGAGGTCCGCCCGATAAGACTCAAACCGCGCAGGGTGCCTTTCGCACTAAAGGACAAAATAGAGGCGGAACTGGACAAATTGGTGGGCCAGGGGATTCTTATTCCTGTTGATTCCGCGGAGTGGGAAACTCCAATCGTAACAGCCCTGAAGGCTAACGGGGAGGTGCGCATTTGCGCTGATTATAAGTGTACAATTAACAAGGCGATTCGCCCTAATGCATACCCGGTGCCAGTGGTCAGCCACCTTTTGGCCAGGCTAAATGGGGGAAAGTGTTTCGCTAAGCTCGACCTGGCACAAGCCTATCAACAACTCCCCGTAACTCCCGCCACGGCCGCGGCACAAACGATAGTCACACATAAGGGAGCGTTCCAGGTGTCGCGTTTACAGTTCGGCGTGAACTCGGCACCCGGCCTCTTTCAGTCGCTTGTGGAACGCCTCCTGAAGGGGCTGGAGGGGGTGTTACCTTATTTTGATGACGTATTGATAACAGGGGGGAGTGAGGCCGAACTGGCAAAGAGATTGGATAAAGTGCTAACTGTGTTCGAGAAAGCGGGGCTGAGACTGAGGAAGGACAAATGTGTTTTTTTCGAAACCGAGGTCGAGTTTTTAGGGTTTCGGATCACACCTGAGGGTATTAAGCCGTCCAGATCCAAAGTGGAAGCCATTAAGAAGGCCCCTCGCCCCACATCCAAAACCGAACTACAGTCATTCCTGGGGCTCCTCAATTTTTACCATACATTCCTTCCGCGGAAAGCCTCCGTGGCCGAACCGCTCCATCGGTTACTTAAAAAAGAGGAGACATGGATGTGGGGTGACGAGCACGAGAAGGCGTTCAACGAACTAAAGCAGCTTTTAACATCGGACGCAATCCTTACGCACTTCGACCCCAAACGGCCGGTGGTCTTAGTCTGTGATGCATCACCGGTGGGGGTGGGGGCAGTGCTTTGCCACGTGTTGGATGATGGTCGGGAGGCCCCAGTGGCGTTTTACTCAAGGTCCCTGTCCCAAGCAGAGCGAAATTACGCACAAACCGACAGGGAGGCATTGGCAATAGTAGCGGGGACCAAAAAGTTTCACGATTTTCTGTATGGCCGCCCATTCAAAATCGTGACGGATCACAAGCCCCTGTTAGGGATTTTCACGGCAGGCAAGCCCACGCCGCAGATACTATCCCCGAGAATGTTGCGATGGGCCATTTTTCTTAACGCATACCAACACGAGTTGGAGTACCGGCCCGGAAAGGAGATCAGCCATGCTGATGCGCTTTCGAGATCTCCTTTGCCTTTGTCGGACGACCAAAAAGCCAGAATAGGAAGAGACCGCCAGGTGTTGCTAATCGAGGTTTTAGACGAACCCCCAATAGTACCGGCTGATATAGCTAGGGCGACAAGCAAGGACAGGACGCTGGAGAAAGTCAGCTCATGGGTGCAGAAAGGGTGGCCAACATCGTCCCCAGGCAAGGAATTCGACCCATTCTTTCGGAAGAAGCTAGAGTTGTCCATAGAAAGGGGGTGCCTGTTGTGGGGCCAACGGGTGGTGGTCCCGACTCCCATGCGGCCGAGGGTTCTCAAACTGCTGCACGTCAGCCACCCGGGCATCGTTCGCTCAAAAGCGCTGGCCCGCAGTTACTTTTGGTGGCCACAGCTTGACGAGGACATTGAGCACATGGTCGGCACTTGTGAGGCGTGCCAGGGGTCCCGACCAGAGGCGGCCCGCCTCCCGCATAGGGAATGGGACACAGCGAGGGGGCCATGGTCCAGAGTGCACGTAGATTTCGCTGGCCCCTTCCGAGGAACCATGTTTCTCCTGGTGGTGGATGCATTCTCAAAGTGGCTGGAGGTCATTCCGGTAAAGAGCACATCCTCCTCCACTACAATTAACCAACTACGGAGAGTCTTTTCAACGTTCGGTTTACCCGACACTTTAGTCAGCGATAACGCGAGTTGCTTCACCTCCTCAGAGTTCGGGGCATTCATGGAGGCGAATGCCATCCGGCATGTCACGTCCGCGCCGTTTCACCCGGCCACGAATGGCCAAGTGGAACGGTTGGTGCGTACAACAAAGGAGGCGCTTCGGCGCATGGGCCCCGGGGACCTGAACCATCAAGTATGTCAGTTCCTATTGGCGTATAGGGTGACCCCCTTAGCGTCCGGTTACTCGCCGGCAGAACTGTTGATGCGGCGGAAACTGACTACGCTCCTGTCCAGGCTGGACCCCACAAGAATTGAGGACAAGGGAAAAAACGTGGGGCTGGCAGTCTCGAAAGGTTTCGCCGCCGGCGACCCTGTTCATTGCAGGAACTATGCCAGCGCGGGGCCAGCCTGGGTGCCGGGGACGGTTGTAGAACAGACGGGGCCAGTGTCGTACCGGGTCGAAACCCACACCGGTCTCCTCTGGAGGAGGCACGCAGACCAACTGAGGCACCGAGTCAGTGGGCCAGTCAGTGAGGGTCTCCTACAAGATTCAGCGTTAGGGTTCTCCCCCACCCGCGTAACCCAAGGGGGAGACGGCAGCGGACAACAGTCCCAAGCAAGGGGGGAAGGAAGAAGCAGCGGCCCCGACTCATACCCTTTTGATAAGCCAGTTCCGTCAGAGGCCGGGGAAGGGGGAGAGGAGTTCGCGACCGCTGCCCCCGAATGGAATTTTGGTTTTGATTTAGCAAACCGGGGGGGCTTTCAGGAGTGTTCCCCCACCCATCCAAGAGAGAAGAGGGGTTTTTCGTTAGTCCCCAGTGCCCCCGGTTCCTCCCTAAGTAAGAGCACACCTCCCAACAACGCCGCGGAGCCGCGGCAGATCACTAACGAGTCTCCCTCTCAAATTACAGGACAGGAAACCAGGGGACAAAGAGAAGGTAGCAAACCCGGGGAGAGGCAGCCCGCATCGAGACCCCAGCGTGTTCGAAACAAGCCATCTTGGCTGAAAGATTTTGTCTCCTAGGGGGGGAGTGTCTAGAAGCATGGGCTCGAGACATTGTCTCGTCCTAGGGGGGAGGGATGTTGTGTTCTAAGGGTTTTACCTTCCACATGGATTACAATGTATCTGAACCAATGTAACCTTGCCTATAGCAACAATGTAACCTTCAGCTGTATCATATGAACCCTGCATGAGGACGCGAGCTGATGACCACCAGCTGGCAGCAGCGAGCGTCCAAGCTCTCTTGGTCAGAATCATCAAAGGCAACAGCGCGGGAAGCTTTCCCGCCACCACCTACACCTGGACAAGAAGGGCGTGACTAGCAATGACGTCACGCAGGCAGTAGCCAATGGGCTACTATGGCACCACGTTCAAATGTATTACTACTGTATATAAAGAGCTATCGATCCGCCATTACCTCATGTTCCCTCTGTCCACGATGCAATAAACCTGAGTTAACCCAGCCCGAGGCTGTGTCCTGTGTCTTGGTTTGCATACACCAAACCCCCTCCCCCCCACCCTTCATATAATGATGGCTGCTCGTATCTAGGGATAAGCTTTTTAACTAGTGGGGTTATTCTTGACAATAAATTTTAATAGCTTTTAAAGTTTTAAGTTTCTACAGATTTTAGTAATTTTATGTGTTGGGATGTCTATTTTTGTGAGCCACCCACAGTCACCCCTGCGAGCGGGCAGCTATATATAGTTGAGCAAATAAATAAATAAATAATCTGTCTGTCTAAGGGACTGCAGTGGCTCAAATAGCTAAGACACTGACTGGAAGGTGGGAGGTCAGCAGTTCAATACCCGAGTACTGCAGGACGGAATGAGCTCCCGTCTTTGTCCCAGCTCCTGTCAACCTAGCAGTTCGAAAGCAAGAAATTTCAAGTAGATCAATAAGGTCCACTTCAGTGGGAAGGTAAACAGCATTCCATGTGCTCCGGTGTCTAGTCTTGCCTGCCACCTGACCACGGAAACATCTGCAGAAGCAAACAGCACTGGCTCTTCGGCATTGAAACAGAAATGAGCACTGAACCTTAGAGTCGGATATGACTGGCTTTCGAGCAAGGGTGACCTTTACCTATCTATTTGTCTATCTGTCTATCTATCTATCTATTTTTCGCCATGCCAATGCTGACCATTGGATGGGAGATGTCCATGTTTTGGCCAAATTCACAGAGGAAGAACATTCTTCTAATTCAGGATCCTATGGTGCTGCGATGGGATCCAAAACCAGAATACTGGGCCCTGGTCAGTAATTTTCCAAAACAATAGGTTCCAGGAAGAGCTTTTTCATCTGACTACCACTTCTCTTCTACATGGATGGATTTAAACTATCATCATCATCATCATCATCATCATCATCTGCCACTTTCAGTTGAGCCTCGGGTTTGAGGGATATAGAGGGGAAAGGCACTCTAGAAGTTATCAAGACAAACTCAATGTTCAGTGCTAGATCTGCAAGGGGAGGAAATGCAGCAATAAAAGGTGAGTTCCACCTACCCACCCAACCTACCTACCTCCAGGAGGGACAGTTCAATTTTTAAATACATACAAGGCCTCCTTTCACCATTTAAATTATAAAAACTAGCAAAAGTGGATGTCTAGCTTCTTTATTACACCCTCTTCTCTTCCTTCCTTCCTTCCTTCCTTCCTTTCTTTCTTTCTTTCACCTTCCTCTTCCTTCTATTATTTCTTTCCACCTTTCTCTTCCTTTCATTCATTCATTCATTCTCTTTCTCCCCTTCCTTCCTTCCTGCCTTCTTTCTTTCACCTTCCTCTTCTTTCTATTCATTCTTTCTCTACCTCCCTCTTCCTTCCTTTCATTCTCCTCTTCCTTTCTTTCTTTCCCTCCCATCCTTTCTTTTCTTTCTTTCACCTTCCTCTTCCTTTTATTCTTTCTTTCTCTACATCTTCCTTCCTTCCTTCCTTCTTTCTTTCTTATTTTTCCACCCTATTTCTTTCTTGTCTAATTTCAGGGCATTTTGGTCATCCGGATGGCCTCTGGAGACCTCAAAGACAGCTAATGGGCCTCTCGAGTTGTCTTGTCGATGAACACCACATCAGAATAGGAGGGCCAGTTACAATAAATATCCCATGACTGAAGCCAGAGGTGCTCCCCTGTAATTTTAGGGTTTCATCCCCCTCTCAAGCTGGGCTCACAAGCTCAGGGAAAGTTTTGCACACCATGCTTTCGTTTCACAGCAGATATTTCTGAGGTCAGGCAGGCATCCTAGCTAATCTCTACAGCAGAAATTAGATCAGGTGGTGCTACTTAAACATCCAGGTAATTTGCAGGAGACCATGAAGGGCTAACTCCCCAAGGGTTGTTAGCCAGAAAGAGTCCCCCTTTGTATCTAAATTAGGCTGCTGAAATCAGGCTGCTGAAAAGCTTGTGGGAAAACAAACGGCTGATTCCTGCACAAAAAGGATTTCTGCACAAGCTCCAGTTCTGGCTGCGAAAGCTATTTTCTTAGTTGGATCTTGCGATTTCCATGCCCTTCATCTTTCTTGAGGGTTGTCTGGATTGCCAGCCACAGGATTTGGAAGTCACCTTTGCTCGAAAGCCCGTCGTATCCGACTCTAGGGCTCACTGCTCATCTCCATTTACAGCCAAAGAGCCGCACTGTCTGCGTCTGCAGACATGTTCCATGAACATGTGGCAGGCATGACTAGACACCAGAGCGCACGGAATGCTGTTCCCTTTCCAGCCGAATTGGTTGGTATCTGTGTATTTTTTACTTGCAATTTCTTGCTCTCAAACTGCTAGTTTGGCAAGAGCTGGGGCAGATGGCAGGCACTCACTCCGTTGAGCAGCACTCAGGTCTTGACCTGCTGACCTGCTGACCTTCTGGTCATCAAGATTAGCATCTTAACCACTAAGCCACCACAGCATTGGAGGGCAGGGTCACCCTATGACATCATCCTTGGGCATACCTGTCAACCACGGCTCCGGCCAATCGGGGACCTGCGCAGAACGGTTCTGTGCAGGTTGCCTTCTGCGCATGCGTAGAAGGGTTTTACACTTGCATAGCCCCCTTCTACGCATGCGTAGCCTTCTACGCAAGCGGCGTAGCCTTCTACGCATGCGTAGAAAGGTTCTATGCAAGGTTAAAACCCTTCTACGCATGCGTAGAAGGCGACCTGTGCAGAAGGGCTGCGCAGTACCTCCTTTCCCCCGCTGCCAAATTTCGGCAGCGCGCGACGGGAAATGGCGCAAATTGGCGCCGAAAACTGTGAAAGTTCAATCCGGGAAGGTTGACAGGTATGTCCTTGGGTGGCTCTCCACCTTTCATACTCCTCTCTCTTAATTTCCTTTCTAAAAGCTTGCAGTGCCTTAGTTGCTGGTGGTGTGAGCATCAGGCTAAAATATTCTCATAGTTTTTCATCCCCACCGTAGGTTCTTGGCGTCACTCACCCTTTGTTGTGTATAAAGGCACATTTGCAAGTAGTGCAGGCAGTGCCTTGTAAGAGGAAAATGGCGGCTTCCCGCTATCCAAATTAAGAGCCTAAAGTGGCACGAAAAACCCCTGCCCAGGGCGCGCTCATTATGCTAATCCAAGCCCTGTGATTGGTTACAGTTTTGGATCCTGTTCTCCATTGGTTAATTACATGTAAAATAAAGGTAAAGGTTTCCCTTGCTCGAAAGCCAGTCATATCTGACTCTAGGGTGCAGTGCTCATCTCCGTTTCTAAGCCGAAGAGCCAGCGTTGTCTGCTTCTGCAGATGTTTCTGTGGTCATGTGGCAGGCATGACTAGACACCGGAGTGCACAGAACGCTGTTAACCTCCCATCAAAGTGGTCCCTATTTATCTACTTGCAATTTCTTGCTTTCGAACTGCTAGGTTGGCAGGAGCTGGGACAAAGACGGGAGCTCATTTCCGTCCTGCATGTATAACATGTATACCCCGTTATGATTGGTTAATTATGGTTATCCGGTGGGTTGCTACTTTGTATCAAGGAGCCACCACTGAGGAGACACTATATAAGTCCCACGAGTAAACAAGGGTGGGGCCAGACCACATCTACACTTCCCACTCTGTACAGGTAGCCAGCAATGTGCTAAGCCTGGGTCTCCTCCATTATGCTGCACTTCTATGGTAGCTAGCCTTTGCCTCCTACACGGCAAGACTACAGAGGGGCGGATTCCTTTGGGATTGTATAGCCATCTCTGTGTCTGAAACACCCTGTAAGCTCATCTCTAAAAGACTGTTGAATAAAGACTTGTTGCTGTTTAGTTCCTCGTTGTCTGGAGTGGTGCTTATAACATCCTTGGAGCATGGCCCCGCTCCTAAGACCTTCTCTGAAATGTAGCTTCCGCCTATGAGATTACAAATGTTCTCCACCCAACATGGTCAGGCCTATTCCTATATGGATCGGGACCAACTCAACTCAACTCAAGTTGAATTGGTCCCGATCCATATTGGAATGTGCCTGACCCATATTGGGTGGAGAACATCTGTCATTTCCCCCTCAGATTTCTACATGTTTCTGGATTGGTTGGGACTGGGACTGGGGTGTGTGTCTATAAACTATGGCCTCATCCATCTTGGAATGATAGATAGGTAAAGTTCTTATCAGGGCCTGCTTGCCTTCTTTCCCATGAGCCATGCATGTACTCCTTGCTCAGCTCTACCAAATGGAAGGTTCTTGGCAGGAACAATGTTTTGAGGAAAATAACAGGCACAAGTTAGGGGTTCCCAACACATTTTTGCGCTAGATTTATGTTACTCTGCAGGAGAGCATGTGAAGTCCAGTGTGGTGCAGATTTAACTGGGAGAAAAGGCTACGCCCTGACATTACTTTGACCTCTTCAACCAAAGACCACACACCATCCATCCATCCATTCCATCCCACATTCCCTGACACACACCCAATCCTAAGTGTGAGCTAGATTTTTTGTTGATGCTGTCTAAAAGAAGAAAGAAAATTCTAGAAGGTGGCCAATCTAGCAAACGACGCAGCCTTCTTGCCTTTGCAAAAAGATTACTCAGTTGGGTAAAGGTAAAGGTTGCCCTTGTTTGAAAGCCAGTCCTATCTGACTCTAGGGTTCAGTGCTTATCTGTTTCATAGCTGAAGAGCCAGCACAGTCTGCGTCTGCAGATGTTCGAAAGGAAGAAATTGCAAGTGGATAAATAGGTACAACTTCAGTGGGAAGGTAAACAGCATTCTGTGCACTCTGGGGTTGAGGCACGGCTGCCACATGTCCACTTGGTTAGGCAGGTGAGGAATAAATAAGAGTCAAGTTAGGTGGATTTGAATCTTCCCCAGGGCCCAGGGACTGGATTTTCATTCATTCATTCGCATTTATTTATTTGAATTTTATACTGCCCATCTGGGATATAGGGACTGCAGTGGCCCAAGTGGCTAAGATGCTGACTGGAAGGTGGCAGGTCAGCAGTTTGATACCTGAACACTGTAGGACAGAATTTGCTCCCGTCTTTGTCCCAGCTCCTGACAACCTAGCAGTTTGAAAGCAAGAAATTGCAAGGAGATAAATAGGGACCACTTCGGTGGGAAGGTAAACAGCGTTTCAAGCACTCCAGTGTCTAGACATGCCTGCCACATGACCACAGAAATGTCTGCAGAAGCAGACAGCGCTGGCTCTTTGGCTTTGAATCAGAGATGAGCACTGAACCCTAGAGTCAGATACAACTGGCTTTCGAGCAAGGGTGACCTTTACCTATCTGGAATATTTCCCCATTCTTGGCGGTGTACATAAATTAAAACCAGAAATATACAATCAATAACAGGTAATGGTTTTAGCTGTCCATCTCCTGCAACTTGGCACTTCCTTCTGTTTTGCTCAAGCTTTTTGGTTGCTTTCCAATTCCCACCGTTTCAAAAGGCCAGAGAAGACGTCAGTGACACAAGAGTGACTTCCAACCAGATCCTAAGGTCAGAGGGATTGGGTGGGGGGAGTTATTTCTGGAACTTCCCTGTACCTGGTTAGGAAATGCCAGCATTCCAGAATCTAGGACCTTCCAAAGGTGTGGGACTACAATTACCATCATCCGAAGACAGCTGAGTAACGTTAGCTCCAAGCGAGGAGAACTGCAATGCTCACCGTTGAATTAACTCCAGGGTGGAAGGAGAAGATTGCAAAAGATATCACAGCCCCTTCCAGCCTGAACTGCCTCTCCTTAGAAAGATTCATTCATTCATTCATTCATTCATTCATTTATTTATTTATATTGCCACCCACCTTCGAAGACTCTGGGCGGCTCACAGAGAATAAAACCAATACCAGATAAGCAAAAGATGAATGCCAAAGTAGAAAGAGGCAATGAAGATGAATAGCAAATTAAAGGACTGCCACAAAGCCGGGATTAAAATGTTAGATACAAATATGAAGGTGCAAGTTCAAATCCTCGCATAACCATGTAGTCTAGGTCGCCTTTGCTCAAAAGCCAGTCATAATCAACTCTTGGGTTTGGTGTTCATCTCCATGTTTAGCTAAAGAGACAGCTGCTGTCGGCGTCTGCAGACATTTCCATGGTCATGCATGACTAGACACTGGAGCGCACGGAACGCTGTTACCTTTCCCACTGAAGTGGTCCCTATGTATCTCCTTGCAGTTTTTTGCTTTCAAACTGCTAGGTTGACAGGAGCTGAGACAAAGACGGGAGCTCATTCCATCACACAGCACTCGGGTCTCGAACTGATGACATGCTGACCTTCCGGTCATCAAGTTCAGCCTCTTAGCCACTAAGCCACCAAGTCAGTAGTTTACTGGGTGAATTTTTAGCCATTCACGATAGCAAAAGGGACTGAGCTTGATCCATAGGGTCCCTTCCACTTCTACAGTTCTAAGATGATTATTAGCCTAGTTGTGCCTTTCCTGGAGCCCGGGCTGTTTTGGGGGGCATGGGGTCTGGGCCCTGGGGACTCTTCGCTGCCCCGCCCTTGGACTCAGCCCCAGCTGGGGCAAAGAGGCCCGTCGGCTATGAGCACCTGGTATGTCACACTTGCCGGCGCACCTGGACCGGGCTTAAAAGACTGCTGTGGTGGCGGGCGGATGGATTCTTCGTCACCTCTGCCCTCAGACTTACTCCCGGTGGGGTGAAGTGGCCCACCGGCCATGAGCACCTGGATCACTTCATCTGCCGGTGCTCCCACCCTCCCCCCGCCCCGCTTCACCCGGACCGGACTGGGAAGGGTTTGTTTTGTGGAGCTTTATTGTATTATTGTATATGGTCTTGGCATAGGGTATTGACTATGTATATTGTGTAGATTATTTTGTATTGTGACATTCATACCTGTCAAGTTTTGGATTTGGAAATAAGGGAAATTAACCGGCAAATACGGGATACTTGACAGCTATGCTTATCCTGTGCTGCCCTCCAATGGTGGCAATAGGGCATTGCAGTCTAATTAATAAGGGATGACGTCGGGAAAAAGGGTAAAATAAGGGGTTTTCCCGGCCAATAAGGGATACTTGACAGCTATGGTGACATTGCTTTTTCCGGACCAGTCCACAAGGGATCCAAAGTATTTCTTCATCTAATCTGTTTCTTTGTCAGATCACCGCCAGTGTTTAGCTGCACACATTGCACATCTTTCACAGAACCAGAACTGACATCATACTTGCAGGTTTTTGTACCTGTGAAGCTCTCTGTCGAGACTGGCAGAAAAACATCCCCCAGGTCAGAAGGTGAAGATCGATATTCCTGGATCAGAAAAGATTTTGACCTTCCAAAGTTGAACAGAAAAAAAACCTATAAAGGCTCCTGCAATCAATATTTCTTCAAGGAGAGAAGGAGGAGATTTGTCTCTAACAGGATCTATGTGCCAGTTTTCCAGATCTGGCACTGAAAGTGAAATTCTGGACCAAGCATATGTTCAGAGACGGCTTTGTTCGGTACTTCCAGATCATCTCAGTCCATTAGACTCCCATTTGTTGATAGAGGTCTTAATGGAGGTTCCACCTTGAAACCAAAGTGTATCCTGTGATTTTAACAATCTTTAGTACAGGATCGGAGTTATAGGTTTGGAATGAAGTGCTAATCCCAAGTGCAGTAGACCCACTGAGTCAATGGGACTTTCATGTCAATCCATCAGTTTGTTGTGATCCACAACCAGCACATGTGTTAATTCACTTTTTGGCAAATGATTCTTAAGAGTAGCAAGCTTCATTAGAGTAGGCCCATTGAATCAATAGGGATTTGGTAAGCCAACTACCTCATGCCTTTCATTGATTCAAATGGGCCTACTCTAGCTGTGTCTTTATTTAGCATATTAAATTAGATTTAGAACAGGCTCATTTGAATCAATGGAACTTGCAAAGGAGTTGGCTCACCAAATCCCCATTGATTCAGTGGGTCCACTTGAGTGCAATGTAAATGCATGCAGGGGTGTGCAGGGCACTATGGGAAGGCACTGGACAGGGAGTGGTGGGGCACTTATTTAGGGGGTGTTGGGGGGAATCCCATACATTGCTATTGGCACCCCAAGGCGCCAGAGGCGAGGGTGGGGTGGGAAAAAGCCCGGTTGCCTGATATACCAGCATGCACCTGAATACATTGACCAACATGTTTTGGGCTAGTAGATCTATTCTGATTGGAATTAGCATTGAAACATTAGTTAGGTAAAGGGAAAGGTCACCTTTGCTCAAAAGCCAGTTGTATCTGACTCTAGGAGGTGGTGCTCATCTATGTTTACAGCCAAAGAACCAGCATTGTCTGCATCTGCAGACATTTCCTTGGTCCTGTGGCAGGTATGACTAGACACTGGAGTGCATGGAATGCTGTTGCCTTTCCCACTGAAGTGGTACCTATTTATCTAATTGCAAATGTCTTGCTTTTGAACTGTTAGGATGGCAGGAGCTGGGACAGAGGAGGAGCTCACTCTGTCATGCAGCACTCCGGTCTCAAACTGCTGACCTTCCATTCAGCATCTTAACCACTAGGCCATGACTGTCCTGAGAGATTACTTATATTTCCCTTATTTTGTATACTCTTTTTTAAATAAAATTTTTATTTATTTTCAAAAGAAAAAACAAACATACAAAAAAAATACATCAAGTATCATAATACATAAACCTCGTGAAAAATAACCACATACATGATAGTTGAACTAGTTATTTGTCATAGTACACACACTATTGAGTATCCACATTAAGGGTTAGTACTATAACCATAACCTTCATGAAAACTTTCAGTATTACAATTGTTTGTTAGCAACCATCAAACTCCTGATTTTCAAATTACAAATCACCCAGTGTATATTTACATTGCCCCGGAGAGTTTAGTCTCTGTATCATCTCCAAAATCTACTTTGAAATGGTACAGGTCTAAAACTATCCTTACCCATAAGGGAGTGATCAACAAAAGGCTTCCAAATACTCCAAAATCTATTTTCCTTCAATTTATCCCTTTTTACTTTTATCTCCCATGTCAATTTGTCATTCAATGCTAGATTCCACATTTCCTTGTACCATTCTCCTGTCTGTATAATTACATCATTTTCCCAATTTCTAGCAATACATTGTCTACCCGTAGTTAACATTATTTCTAATAACTCTTTTTCCTCCTTATTCAAACACATACCTTCCACATCTGTTAGCAAAATGGTACCTGACGCCAACTTAATTTTCTTACCCATTATTTCCCCTATCTCTCCTTCTATTCTTCTCCAAAAATCATTTATCATTTTACAACTCTAACACATATGCTCATAAGTTCCAACAGTGTCTTTGCATCTCCAACATAAATTGTCCTTTTTATTATCAATCTGATGCAACCTCAGTGGTGTCAGGTACCATTGCCACAACATGTTGTAGTTATGCTCCTTAATTCTTACTGACATTGTTCTCATTATCCTCTTTTTCCACTTATTTCTCCATTCATCATTTCCTAGCTTTATATTCAAGTCCTGTTCCCACTTCAATTTTAAATCTTCCTGTGGATCACTACCCTTGTTTATTAAAATATAAAGTTTACTTACTAGACCCTTAATGCTTTTCTCACCTTTTCGAATCTTTAAAACCAATTCCTCAAATTCGGTCTTTTCTCTATCTATACATAATTATCTTCTATATTTTTTATTCCAATTCTTAACCTTCATTATCTGAAACCAATCCAATTTTAACTGTTCAAACAATTTCTTCTTCTTAATTTCATCTTCGCAGACCCTTAGCCATTCTTTCACCAAGGAAACTTCATTTTTATCCAGTGTTTCCTTTTTTTAAATCTATTTTTATCGGAAAACACGCCATATCTGCCAATTCCAAAATTGGAGAGAGATCTGGGATCAAATCTTTCTTTAATCTTTTCCACACCCTCATGAGTCCCCTCATCATAGTGTTACTTGTGCCTATCGTTTTAACCTTAGTTCCCAGAAAAATCATTTTACCAATATTCTTATAATCTTTCATCTCCATTTCCTCCCAGATTACTTTTTCTCTTGCCAAGATCTTCACAACGTTCTTAATTTGAAATGCTCGATAATACGCTAACAAATTTGGCATTCCCAAACCCCCTTCTTTCTGAGGCAGATACCAGAGTTTCTTTGAAAGTCTAGATTTTTTACCTTCGTTGCAAAAATTGTTGAACATCTTTTGGAACTCATTAATCTCCTTTTCCTTCAATTGGATTGCAAGTGCATCAAATAGGAAATTAATCCTTGGCAACAACATCATTTTGGAAATTGCAATCCTCCCAAACCATGACAACTTCAACTTCTGGAAACTTTGTATTTTATTCTTAAATTCTGCTTTCAAGCTGTCATAGTTCAATCTTTTAAGTTCTTCCAATCTGTTTGAAATAATTATCCCCAAATATTTTAACTTTTCTTTAATTTGTATATTAGATAACCCCGCCATCTTTTCCCTCTCCTCTTCCCCCATATTACACAACATCATTTCCGATTTATCCCAATTTATCGTCAATCCAGTTATATCCTCAAAGTCCTCTATTTGTACTTTAATCCTATCCATTACCCCTCTGGGTGTTTCACCATTAGCAACGTATCATCTGCATACATACTCACTTTATTACCCATTATCCCTTCTATACTTGAGTCCTCCCTTATATTTTTAGCTAAAATTTCCATTGCCATAATAAACAAGATAAGAGATAATGGACAGCCCTGCCTAGTGCCTGCCTCAAGCTTTGCCTCATCTGTAACCTCTTCATTTACTCTAATCCTAGCACTCCCTTTTTGATATAATAAATCGATTACCCTTCTAAATCTATCCCCGAATCCGTAATTTTTAACTATTTCCTTAATCGAAGACCATTGTAACGAATCAAATGCCTTAAAAATATCCAAAGATATTAAACCCACCTTTTCCTTCGTCTGATTAACATTATCAATTAAGTCTAACACCCTCCTAGTCAAATCAGCCATATGTCTTCCTTTTAAAAAAACAACTTGATCGACATTTATATATTCCCCCATAAATCTATTTAACCGATTAGTCAATATTGTTGTGAAGATCTTGGCATCCTGATTTATAAGAGAAATTGGTCTATATGATTCCACTTTTTCCAAATTCTTTCCCATTTTTGGCAGCAGAACAATTATAGTCCTATACCATGAAGTTGGAATTTGTCCACCATCTAGAATATAATTATATAGCTTCACCAACTTTGGAACCACAACATCTTTAAATTCCTTATAAAACTCTGTCGATAATCCGTCATCTCCCGGGGCTTTCCCCAACTTCAAACCACTAATTACCTCTTTTACCTCTTTGTCAGTAACCCGTTCCTCCATTTTTTCCCGATGTTCCTGCTTTATTCCATTCCCTAACTGCCTCTCCAATATCCCTTTAAGCTTCCCAACGTCTATCTCTTTTTTTGCATATAATGCTTGATAGAAATCCTTTACAATTTTACATTTATCACTAACCTTATTGCACCTTATCCCTTGTTTATTAACTAACACCCCAATTTCCCTTTTTTCCTTTTTAGCTTTAGCCGCTCTTGCTAATAATCTTGAGTTTTTGTTGCTGAATTCAAAATACTCTCTATTTAAATATATCAAATCTCTTTTTACTTTATCTATATCCTTGCCCATTAATTCTGCCTTAAGTCTTTGTAATTTAGCAAAAAAAATTTATCCTTTTTTTAGTGTTCTTCCTGTAATTGTTTTATTTCTTTTTCTTTTTCCTCCTGATCTACCTTATATCTTCTATACTTTATACTCGCCAACTTTATACTTTCCCCTCTGAAAACCGACTTCATGGCATCCCAAACCACATTAAAATTTACCTCTTCGTTATCATTCCACTGCCAGCTTTCCATCCAACTTTCTATAATTTGTTCTTTACATTTTTGATCTTTAAATAGGTTGGGATCATATCTCCAACTTCTTCCTCTCCTGTTATCCTTTTGTAATCTCAATTCCAAAAGTACTTTAGCATGGTCTGATTCCTTGAAAATCCCTATTTCCATTCCCTCAATATTTTTGATCATGTTTTCCGTTAAAAATACATAATCTATTCTAGAGTAGGACCCATGATCATGTGAAAAATAAGACTATGCCCTTTCTGAACCCTTGATCTCTCTCCAAGAATCCTTCAATCCCATCGCGACCATCCATTTATCTAAAACATTCCCTTTCAATCCAACTCCACACCTTGCTAAATTCGTACAATCTAAATTTGACCTTATCAAATTAAAATCTCTGACCACAATCATTTTTACCACTTTTTCTAACTCCACAACTTTTCGAATTTTTTCTAAAAATTCTGCTTGATGTTCATTTGGAGCATAAATATTCACCAACATTATTTCCTCATCATCTATTTTTCCTCTTACAATCAAATATCTACCTTCCTGATCGGCAACACTTTTTGTTATCTCAAATCCTAATCTTTTAGAAATCATAATTGCCACTCCTCTTGCTTTTGAGGTGCCAAACGCCATTTCATAATGTTGCATCCATCCTAAAAAAAATTGTTTGTGTCTTTTGATTTTTGATGCGTTTCCTGTAAAAACACTATATCGGGTCTATCTTTCTTCAAAGCCAATCCCAACCTCCTCCTCTTAAGATCAGAACCTGTACCCTTTACATTCCAGGTTAATACTTTAATATTTCCCATAATCTATTACAATTTCATCTTTTCTAACTTCTAAACTCTCCATTGGGCGTGCCACCACAAACCCCTTACCACTAAAACACAAAATTGTACATAGAACACACAATATCTCTCTCCCCACTTTCTTCGAGAAAAAAGATGCCTTCGATAACCAAAGAGGGGAGAGGGGGGACATGAAAGATGTACGTATAGATTAATGCATCACGCCACCCACCTTTATACATTCTTAAGTAATATAAAAGATTTTTTCATCATAACCTAATGCTCAATGCTCCTTACTTGCCTCCTCCTCCACCATGTTCAATGACAACTCCTCTTCTTCTCTTCCCTGCAGGGTTCCACCCGCAGCACCACCGGCATCTGCCCCCTCATAATCCCTTCTTATGGCCCCCGATTCCAACAGATCTTTCCTAAGAGTTAACCACTCTTCCGAACCCGCTTTAACAAGGTCCAGCAGACTCAAATACTCCAATGGATCGGTCCCCTCATCAATAACCTGCATTCTTTTCTTATAGAAAAAACGCAATTGCTGTGGAAATCTCCAATTGTATCTTACACCTTTGCTCATCAACAGTTTAGTTATCGGTCTCATTTTATATCTCCAGATTCTTTCCTTTATTGAAATATCATTATATACTTCTACATCAGAACCATCAATTTTCAGGGCGCCAGAACCAGCTTGTTTTAAGAAGGCCATTACTCTAAGTTTGTATCCCCAATTTGTAAATTTTACCAAAACATTTCTTTGAACCGCTTTCCCTCTTCTTGGACCCACCCTATACGCACTTACAATGTCCTCCTGTACAAATTCCTTTCCCATGCTTAAATTATTTAACCACTGGACCACTCTTTCTCTCAGCTGGTCTGGCGTCCTTTCAACCACCTGACGAATCACAATATTCTGCTTTCTCATCATATCTTCCATAGCGTCAATCGTTTTCTCATGTTCATCCATTTACAGTTTATTCTCCCTCACCGCCTCCTGAGTCCCTTTTATTTCCTTTTCCATAACCTTCACCTCATTTTGGACCAATTTCACATTTCCTTCTATTTTTTGCAAACTTAATTCTACTTTTTTTGTAAAGTCCACAACAGTATTTACCACCTTATCCTGTTTTTTCATCATTTCATTCATATCCTTCACTCTTGAATCCACCATCTTCTGAAACAATTTACCAATTTCCACCATAATTTGAGTTTGATCATAAGATTCAGGTGGTGGTGATGATGACAGAGGGACCTCTTCCATTGGCGCTTTTTCTTTTCTCTTAGATTTCACCACTGGCTCCTCCTCCTTTGCTTTTCCTCTTGTGCCCTTATCCATGATAGAAACCCCTAAAAAGTTTTAATGCTGCAGCATATTGTAAATTCGCTGCACACTCCACTTAAACCTGTTCCAATGCAGCCAAAACTGGCAACAGTCCTATTAATTATGGTGGAACTTGAAGAATAGAGGAGGTCCAGCAAAGAATTTAATTATTGTAATCCATAAGGAAGCGGGAACCAAAAACACCCCAAAAATATTATAATCCACAGGAAGCTCATCCCCAAAAATAGCCGATTTAGCCCAGGTGATAACAGCTCGCAAAGTTTGCCCTTATATATATATATATATATATATATATATATATATATATATATATATATATATATATATATATATATATATATATATATATATATATATATATATATATATATATATATATATATATATATATATATATATATATATTTTTAAATCTTTCGCAGAATTCTCTTCTTGCAAGCAAATTGAATACTCCCAACAGCATAAACAGGAATTCCAAGGAGACAGATGCCCAAATATATCCACTTGTATGAGGTCCGCAGGGAAGGAAAACCAAAAATCCCAAGCACCAACTTGTAATGAGAAAAAAAAGAAGAGGAGAAGTATATATAAAAAAATTGGAAGCTATAATCCACACAGCGAAGGAGTGAAAAAAGTTGATAATCCCTCTCTTGGAGCAGACGAAACAAAGCACCCTTTTCCCAGCAGCTACGGTGGCTTCAGGGGGAACCCCCCCTTCTTCCTCTCCAAATCAGCAAACTTTTCTTTTTTAAAAAAAAACCCCCGCTCTCCCTTATTTTAACTTCGAAAAGCACTGGAGTAACCAAAAACTCGACCCAATCGGTTTCTTCTTTAACCACTTCTCAGAGCCTCCAAACCATGCCACGGCTCTCCTGGGACGCAAAAAAGCCAATGTCCAAAAAGCAACTACTTTCGTTTTCCAAGACCACCGCCATTATCGCTTCAACCACCACCAGTGTTCTATCCACTTCTGCACACACTGCCAAGTCCAGGCTCTTCAAAGCAAAATCCCCTGTTGCCTCTAACTCCTGTCAGCATAAGATTTCATTAACTCACTTTCTTGCTGATTTTCCTACTTCCTCGGATCTCCGCTGTCTCGCTGGTCCCGTTCTCGGCTCCTCGGCTGGGGAAGCCACGGCTTCCATCGCGCGCCTCTCCCACCGGGGATACCTCCTGAACTTCGACCGCCCAGCAACAACTTTCCAAGCAGGCAAGCAGGAGTCTTATCACCACAAAATATCTCTTTAAAATTATTCCATTTTACTTATTCTCATTGATTACCACTTTGATAAGCGCGAGCGCCCAAATCGAGATGTTACTCGTCGGCCATCTTAGCCACACCCCCTCTTTGTATACTCTCCAGGAATAGATTTCCATTGAACAGGGCAAGGATGATTTCAGTAAAATCACTTCTCTTTGGGGAGATGGAGTTGAAACAAACCATATAAAACTAAAAAAAAAGTGACATCGGCGTGGTAGGAAAACCAGATGCAAATATGTTCAGTCTGAGGTCATATCTTATTATTGCCTTGGTTTACAGTGCGGTCCCGACTCATGCAGTTATGTATGCTCAGGGACTGTGGAAGCCATAAATACATGTGCTCCGATTTGCAATGGGTGGGTAGGTTTTGAGCAATGATGCCAGGCTAAGAATCATTCCACACAAGATAGCGTGAAACAGCAAGCCTGCAGCAGGTTGATGTTGGGGGACGTTGGTATGGCATACCTGTATTTGAAGATGCCAAGGAGAAAAGAAGCAATTATAGATTTAATGTGGGATTTTTCCCTATCCTTGGGGAGATGGCATGTAGACCTTCTCCTCTTCCTCCTCTTCTTCAGGTGCTGTATCCGTTCTGGATATTGGCTATTATCGTGGTGATCAGGGGTGTGCTGGGCACCTTGGGAGGGCGGTGGACAAGGTGTGATGGGGTGCCTATTGAAGGGGAGAAATCCCATATATTCCCGTTTCCTCTGGCATCCCCCCCCCCCATCCTCCCAGACTGACGCGGGGACTCACCAAATAGAGTCAGTAGGGCAGAATTTAAGAACAAGTTATGGAAGCGTTACATCTTACATTTAATTAGGAACAATCCTTCCTTAATTAAACAAAAAAAATCTCATTGCCCAGGAAGAAAAGAGGCAGTTGTAACTTTTTTCAAGTTAAGATCCACAGATCCTCATCAAACAAGCAGAAATAGATCCGGCGTCCCTGGGATGATGGAAAGGCAAAGCTTCTATCTAAATCACCGAACACGCATCAAAATGATTTATTACCATTTTACCTGCCTCTGGGGGGCGCCAGTCACTGGGGCACACCAGGATGAGTCCCTGTATCCCTGTGGGCCAGCACATGCCTGGTGGCAATAGTCTTCCCTGTTCTTAACTCCTGGGAACAGTTCTTCTGAGAACTTTCCACGCCAGTTTCTCAGGTTCTTCAGCCATGAAGACCATCTAGATCCAGGGCTTCCTCTCTCCCCAGGGAACTTCCCTTGCAGAGCAAGTTGGAGTATTCTACACTTTGCATTGTTCCTCATGATATGGCCAAGGTATAGGAACTTTCTTTGCATAGTGGTCTTAAAGAGTTTTTCTTCTTTATCCACCCGGCACGATACTTCAACATTAGACGCATGCTTTTCCTCTGGCCAGGTCAAATCCTTTTTGAGCTCACCTTTATGATCCTGGATGTGGCCCCCTCCATCTGCTGTGGCAGGTGTGCTTCTGCAGAATGGAAGAAAATTCTCACCTGTCACATCACTTTGCATCATGGCACACTGTAAGGGAGGCACATGAAGGAGCTGACATTGGAAACTTGCTTTCTCTTGCCTATCTCAGGAGGACGTGAATGGCGACTTTGGGAAGGGATATCAAACACCGGATGTGGGTAAGAACTTTGTTGCTGTAAGGTGATGGTAAGTTGTTTCTGATTTACAACAATGCTGGTCATTTGAATTGAATTGAATTGTTTATTTATACCCTGCTCTTCTAGTGCATGCACCACTCAGAGCGACTTCCAACAATACATAATACATAATATACAGTGCAAACTTAATAAAAATACAGTGCAGTACATAAGAACAGCCTTGCTGGAACAGGCCACAGCCCATCCAGTCCAGCATTCTGTCTCACACAGTGGCTCACCATTTCCTTCAGGGTATTCCCAAGGAGATGCCTTCACCTGCTTTGGATTCCCTGGAAATGGCATTGAGAGATATCCTGCCTATCTCTCCAACCCGGAGGTTGTCCTTAGGTAGCCATAATTATAGCCATTGATAGCCTTGTCCTCCATGAACTTGTCTAATCCTTTCTTAAAGCTGTGAAGACTGACAGCTGTCACCACTTCTTCTGGCAGGGAGTTCCATAGACCAGTAATCCTCTGGGTGAAAAAGTACTTTCTCTTATTTGTTTGAGAACTAGTACCCAAAAGTTTCATGGAGTGTCCCCTAGTTCTAGTGTTGTGCGATAGAGAAAACAGTTTTTCCTTATCTACCTTGTCCACACCGTGCATGATTTTATAAACTTCAATCAGGTCACCTCTTAGACGCCGTCGTTCAAGAGTGAAAAGGCCCAACCGTTGCAGCCTCAGATGGTAAGGAAGGTGTTCCAGTCCCCTAATCATTCTGGTTGCCCTCCTCTGTACTTTCTCCAACTCCATAATATCCTTCTGGAGGTATGGCGACCAGAACTGTACACAATATTCCAGATGGGGCCTCACCATAGATTTATAAAGAGGCAAAATGACACTTGCTGACTTATTTTCTATACCCTTCCTAATGATCCCTAACATTGAGTTTGCTTTTTTCACTGCTGAGGCACACTGGGTTGACACCTTCATTGAGCTGTCCACCAGGACACCAAGGTCCCTTTCCTGGTTTGTCGCAGAGAGTTCAGACCCCATCAGTTTATAAATGTAATTGGGGTTTTTTGCCCCAACATGCATCACTCTGCACTTACTGATGTTGAAGCTCATTTGCCACTGTTTTGCCCACTCCCCCAGTGTCAAGAGATCCCTCTGGAGCTCTTCACAATCTCTCACAGTTTTCACTACCCTGTATAATTTAGTGTCGTCAGCAAATTTGGCTACCTTGCTTTTTACTCCTACCTCTAGATCATTTATGAAGAGGTTGAAAAGCAGGGGTCCCAGTACTGAACCTTGGGGGACCCCACTCTTTACTTCCCTCCACTTGGAGAAGTGTCCATTTAGTGCTACCCTCTGTTTCCTGTCCCTTAGCCAGTTGCTGATCCAGGACAAGACCTGTCCCTTTATTCCATGACTGGTAAGTTTATTCAAGAGCCTTTGGTGTGGGACCTTGTCAAAAGCCTTTTGAAAGTCCAGATAAACAATGTCAACTGGATCCCCCTTATCCACATGCTTGTTGACACTCTCAAAAAATTCCAACAGATTAGTGAGGCATGATTTGCCCTTGCAAAAGCCATGTTGGCTCTCCTTTAGCAGCACCTTCTCTTCTATGTAACTATTAATTCTATCTTTTAGGATGGTTTCCATCACTTTACCTGGGACACATGTCAAACTGACAGGCCGGTAATTTCCTGGATCACCCCTGGATCCTTTTTTGAAAATTGGTGTTACATTCGCTACCTTCCAGTCATCAGGCACAAAGCCTGATTTGAGGGAAAGATTATATATTTTGGCTAGGATATCAGCAATTTCATCTTTAAGTTCCCTGAGAACTCGTGGATGGATGCCATCTGGTCCTGGTGATTTGTTAGTGTTTAGCTTAACAAGACATGCAAGGACCTCCTCCCTGGTTATTTCTATCTGGCTTAATTCTTCAGTTTCCCTCCCTACGAATATAGGCTCTGTTTTGGGCATGTGGTCTCTGTCTTCTTCAGTGAATACTGAAGCAAAGAATTCATTGAGTCTCTCTGCAATCTCTGTTTCCTCTTTAATAACCCCTTGCCTTCCATTGTCATCTAATGGTCCAATGGCCTTCCTAGTTGGGTTCTTACTTCTAATGTACTTAAAGAAGTCTTTGTTATTTCTCTGAGTATTTTTAGCTATACGCTCCTCAAAGTCTTGCTTTGCTTTCCTGATTGTTGCCTTGCATTTGTTCTGCCAGAATTTATGTTTCTGCCTGCTGTCCTCATTTGGACAAGCCTTCCATCTTCTAAATGAGCTTTTCTTGCTCTTGATCACTTCCCGAACAGCTCCTGTAAGCCACATCGGAGTCCTCTTGGACCTGGCAGTGCCCTTTTTCCTTTTGGGTATGCATTCCAATTGAGCCTCTGTTATTGTTTTTGTAAACAGCCTCCATGCCTCTTGGAGTGTTTGGACTCTCTCAATTTTCCCTTTCAGTTTCTTTTTTACTAGTTTCCTCATCTTTGGGAAATTTCCTTTTTGAAAATTTAAGGTCTCTGTGTTAGATTTTATCAGTGACTTGCGGTCTATGATCAAGTTAAACATAATTGAGTTGTGGTCACTGTTCCCTATTGGATCAGTCACATTAACATCTTGCACCAGATCCTGAGTATTACTCAGAATCAAGTCAAGGATTCTTGTACCTCTAGTTGGGTCTTCAACCATCTGTCCCAGGGAACAATCATTGAGCATATCTAGGAACTTTATCTCTTTATCATGTGCTGAACAACAGTTCACCCAGTCTATGTGAGGGTAATTGAAGTCCCCCATTATAACCAGGCTTCCCTTCTTGGATGCCTCCTTTACAACATTCTCCAACTGCCAGTCTCCCTCAAGAGTTTGGGTCGGAGGCCGATAGTATATGCCTACTGTTAGACCATCCTTGTGGCCTGGTACTCTTACCCACAGAGCTTCTAATGGTGACTCCAAATCACCTAGATATTCCAATTCATACGATTTTATCACTTCTTTGACATACAAGGCCACACCACCTCCCATTTGCCCCTTCCTATCCTTCCTGTACAGTTTGTAGCCTGGGATAACTGTATCCCATTGGTTATCATCCGTCCACCAGGTTTCAGTGATACCAATAATATCAATATTTTTATCTATTGCTAAGTATTCCAGCTCCCCTATTTTGTTCCGGAGGCTTCTGGCATTTGTATACAAGCATTTATATATGCTTTCCTGATACAGTCTTTTGAGTCTAGTTGCATTGTTAGACTGCCTCTTGCATCCTTCTGCTAGAGTGCTGGTGACTAGCTCCTTGCTCTGCTCAGTAATTTTTGCATCCTCCTCACTACTCAAGTACACACTTTCCCGAACCGGATGCTGCCCAGCTCCTGTCGGCTTTCCCCCAGTTATCAGTTTAAAAGCTGCTCTGCAGCCTTTTTGATGTTGAGTCCCAGCAATCTGGTCCCATCATGGTTTAAATGCAACCCATCCCTCCTGAACAGATTTGGCTTGTCCAAAAATGTTCTCCAGTTCCTGACAAATCTGAAGCCCTCCTCTCGACACCACCACCTCATCCACGCATTGAGGCTTCTGAGCTCTGCCTGCCTGGTAGGTCCTGCGCGAGGGACAGGCAGCACTTCTGAAAATGCTACCTTGGAAGTCCGGGACTTCAATCTTCTTCCTAACAACCTAAATTTGGCTTCCAGGACAGACCGCTTGGCCTTCCCAACATCATTAGTACCAACGTGTATATAATCATATAATATCCAAATACAAAATACACAATACAGTACAATAAAAAATGTAGTTACAAGGTTAATCACAAAATACAGCAATACAAAAATTCAAATATAAGCATCACAATGCAATACAATGCAATTTGCATTGCTGACTGGACACAGAAGCACTATGTTTCATGGCAATCCCCTCAAACAAGCAGAAGAACAGAGAAATATGACCAACAAAAGAGATGTTCTTGGCAGGAAAAGGTGAATTGAAATAATTATATTATTTGGTCTAGTTTTACCTTTGTGTCTGGCCAGGTTATCCTAACTATTGTAATAGAGTAGACCAGGGATTCTCAACCTGTGGCCCATGGGCCGAATGCAGCCTGTGGTGCTATTTCATGTGCCCCCCACCTCCTCCACCACACCAGGAAGTGCCATGTGGTGGAGGAAGAGCAAAATGGTCATCTGACCCCTGAAGCTGTCTGAGGGAGCATGATCTGGCCCCCAGCTTAAAAAGGTTGAGAACTCCTGGAGTAGACCCTACTGCCAACGAGTCAGTGCAGAGTGTCAGTTGGTGGTTAACTAACCTAACAACCTTGAGGACTAGCGGCATGGTGCCAAAGTCCACAGGGAAGGGTGATGTTCCCCAAGTGGATTAAATCCCTCTTGAATCCATCTTGATGGAGGGCAGCAGCTTTATCCATCCTGGCCTGGGGATGAGGAGGACTTTGCATGCCATGACCAGAAAGTGACTTGTGGAACTGGATTGTGGTACTTTGGGAGTCACACTGTGATGAGGAAGGCAAATGTAAGGCCAATGCATTCTATTGTTCCCGGGACAATCTTCATGGGTGATTGCTATAATGAGAACCAATGTTTGGATACAGCAGAACAACAAGAAGAAGTTTTGCCTAGTTTGGAGAAAGACTTTGTGTGAATATTATTTAGCTTGGAGCAAGGCAGGTAATGCAGTAGAGGTTGGTATTCCCAGTATCAGGAGGGCAGGAATCCAGTCCAGGTTTTAGTACCAGTGTTTAAAGGAAAATTTCTCAAGGTGCTGTATTGAAGCTATTGGTTGGGGATTAGGTTCAGGACCTTGGACAGTTCTAAACAATATCAGAGTTTCCAGCATCCACTGAGGTAGAATTATCCTCTTAAATTGCAGAGAAAACAAAACAAAAAGGAAAATGATTTTTCTCATAGGATGGGATGATACCTAGCCTCTTCCTCCATGGTAAGAATGGCTTTATCTCAAGGATCAATGTCTGACTGTACATCCTGCTATGGTAATGGAGTAGATCATACAAGCCAGCAACTCAGCACTAAAGGGGCCAACAGCTATGGGTGGATAGCCTTTAGGTGGGGTGATGGCCTCCTCAGTGGAGGAAATGCCACTGGAAACCACCATATTGGGCCCAACGGCAAAATGACTGGAGGAGGAACTTTGATTCCCAACGGTCATGGAGGTGGAAGAAGCCATGCCAAATGGACTGGCTGTGAAGGCACAACTGGATAATATCCTCAAGGCTGGGGCAGCCCATTGTGGTCCCGGCATTGAATCCTGCGTTTCTCATTTCATGTGTGCCGCAGGAGATGGCTCCATGATCACAGTGTGTGAGTCACTTCATGGCAAGCTGGGATCCACCTTAAACAAATTCACCCCAATGACATTTTTCCTGCTTCAGGAAAAAATGCATTCTCGGATATGAGTTGCAGCGGCTGCCACCAATCTCAAGGATAAAGCCATTCATTTGAGGAGATTTACCCTCCTAAAATGCCTTTCCTTGCAGTTAGGCTCATCTCTTGGGGATGTACACCTAAGCTTGTGTCTTCATCTAGTGGCTTTCACATTGGATGGGTGGAAGACCAGCCTCCTTTTCACACAGGGGTTCAGCCTCCTGGATCACTGGGGATGGGGGTCTTGAGTCAACCATGGATCATCGTTATCTGGGGGAAATCCTGTGGTTTAAGGCAAGAACAAACATTCTTGAGGGCATGTAAGAGTGAAATCAAATTAGAAAATGAAGAAAGGAGCTCTCTAGACAAAGACTACACTGTATCACACACACACACACACACACAAATATATTGTCTGCTACTTGGTCTAATTCATGTGTCCTATACTAAATCAAATGTGCTGAATCCAAATCTGAAGTCTGATTATGCCTAGGACATCAGGATCTTAAATCAGCTCTTCTCATCCTCTTGGTTAGGTTCTTGCATTGATCATGCAGCGTATATTTGCCACAAATATAGCAAAAATTGTCTGGTTTATTAACACAGCTGTGCCTTCTCATCTTTAGCTCAAAACAGACTCATTATGACCTAGCTGTAATCTCTGATGAGATAGTTTCACACTAAAGACAAGCCCTTGGTCCATCTCACCTTACATACCTATTTATGACATCAGCTCACTGACTTGCCCAGACATGCCTGGCCGCTGCTGGAACATGCATGCCACCAGGGGATGTGATTCAGCTGAGGTTGCAGCAGGCACAGAGGTAGCTGCAACTGTTATAATGTTCCCATGTAAAAATACATTACCCAATTACCAACCATTTGAACAGCTATAGCACGCCTATTACTTAAATCTGTATGTAGATTTGCCATAATTCTCTCCCACAAAACTGGGACAGAAGTACTGTATACTTGACAAAAATGGGCAGGTTATCTACAAAATAGCCTTTAAAAAAAACCATAATATAATTACAGCTATAAAACACTTTTACAGTATATACTCAAGTATAAGTCTAGTTTTTTAGCTCCCAAAATGAGATCCAAAGGGTGGGGGGGACTCAACTTTTACCGTATTTTCATGTATTTTAATTATTGAAACTCACTAGCAGCTGCTGCATTTTCCATCCCCAATTTATACTTGGATCAATCTATTTCCCTAGTTTTAGAGGTCCAAATTAGGTACCTCAACTTATATTCAGGATGACCTATAGTTGAGTATATATGGTACATTAAATATATCAATACATAAATGAATTTATTTACAACAGTTAAGATGAAACACACTGGTCACACTTATCAGGTGATGGTGTGAGGCGAAGACATTAAGATTTGTCTCCAGGTAGACTCCAACTCGTTTGATGGCAAGAGTTCAATTTTATTTTAATGGTGTGTTATAATACGCAATGAGTAAGTTTTCAAAATCTGGGACTTTAACATGATTTGTATTGAACTGGCCGGGACAATTTTTCCTACCTTGAATCCGGGATAATCCTGGTTTTCTGGGATGTATGGCAACCCTATCTGTATGTGATAGACAAATTTTGAGTTCAGATTTGGAATCAGCACACTTGATGGCATGTAAATAACATAATCAATGTGTAACAATGAAGATTTAAGTTTGGCCAATGAGAAAGCCAAGAAGGTGGCTTTGGTAGTTTAAACTCTGTCCTGAACATGAAAGATGAAGACATTTGGGGGAATGTAAATGGCTTCCTGGTCCTCCAAAGCCAATTTTTCTTGCAATTCTCCCATCAGGTCAGATTTAAGGCATTCACTCCCATCCTTACTGGATATGACCACAAGGTTAGTTCTGATTACAAATTAACCCTGTTTTCAACTGCAAGGGGCTGTCATGAAATGTGGCATGCTGCAACCCTTGACACAGAGAAAGAAGAACACCTGTGTCGTGGCATGCATCTGCTAGTTGTATCATCCGTCAGATATCTGGCTCCCCAACTGTTTAGGCCCGGAGTTCTCAACCTTTTTAAGCCGGGGCCGGGTCACGCTCCCTCAGACAGCTTCAGGGGATGGATGGCCATTTTGCCCTTCCTACACCACGTGGCACTTCCTGGTGTGGAGGAGGCAGTGGGGGTCCATATGGAATGGTGCCACGAGCCGCATCTGGCCCACTGGCCACAGGTTGAGAATCCCTGGTTTAGGGAGACAAATACCTTGACTTGCATGCATGACAGACTGCCAGATGTGTTTCTTTTAATGCTGGCAGGAGATGATGCAAATCGGTAGTGCCCATCAAAATCATGTCAGCCTGCTTTTCTCTCCTAAAGCAGCCAAAGTGCTCTGAACAGTCTTCAAAGGCAGACCCAAGTATTAAAAATAATCCAAGCAGGGCTCAGGACAGTAATCCTATTAGAAGATTTCTAGGGTGTGCACAGAGCAGGGACTCTGCCACGGCACACACACCCCATTTGCGCCGGACATATGAAGCAAGGGGAAACAAGCTGCAGTTAAGTACCTGTCCTATAAGACGACCCCCGACTTTGGCACAGATTTTTCAGGTTTAAAAAGTAGTCTTATATGCCAGAAAATACATTACTTTCCCCTTATTAATCCCCCGATGTGTCATTCCTGGCATGTCGCCAATAAAGGGGGAAATATTGCAAATCTGTTTATGGAGGGTCTCAAGGCGATGGATGTTTATAATTCATTGAGAACTGCTGGATAGGTCAATGGTTTAGGCATCTATCTGTGGAGACAGGTGTTGGGAGTTCGATTCCCCACTGTTCCTCCTTGAGAGAGGCTTGACTTTATGATCTACTAGCTGATTGCCCGGCCTTGCCGGGGGTATTGATTTTGTGTTGGTGGTGGGGTGGCTTGAAACAGCGAGGCGGTGAGGGAAGCTGACCGGCCGCTTTCCATCTGGTGTGGTGCGTTCCCGGGCAGGACGCAGTCTGCCTGCCAACTCCCCTCTCCGCCTCGCTGTTTCGAAGCTGGACTCGAAACAGCGAGGCGGTGAGGGAAGCTGACAGGCCAGTTTCCGTCTGGGGTGGTGCATTTCCGGGCGGGAAGCAGCCTGCCTGCCAATTTACCTCTCCATCACGCTGTTCCTCCTCCTCCTCCGGCAATGGTGTGGGCCCATAATAGAGGTAAGGGAGGGAGGGTTTAAGGAGTTAGAGACAGAAAGGAAGGAGGGAAGAGGGAAGGGAGGAGGGACGGGGAGAAGGGAGGGAAATAAGGTGGGAGGGAAGGCAGGAATGAAGTGGGGATAGAAGAAGGGTGGGAAGGAAGGAGGGAGGGAAGGAAGGAGGCAAAGGGGGAAAAGGAAAGAAGATGGGCAAGAGGAAGGGAGGGAAAGTAGGGAAGTAAGAGAAAGAGGGTTACTTGTGCATCGCTGCCTCCGCCCAGGGTGTTGTTCTGTTCTTCAGGTTCGGCAGTAGCGGTGTTTGGGGGCGCTTGCACATTGGGACTCATGCGCTGGGCACCAGGGTGGTTGGCGTTAGCCCCACTCTCGGCCCCGGGACCCTCGTGGCACTGATCTCGGGGACGAAAGGTGTGTGCATGTGGGGCATTACAGGATAGGCTCCAGGGGTGTGGGTATGCATGCCGCACATGTACGGTCATACCCCTTCCTTATAGGTTAAGATATCAGTGGTGGTGAACTTAAGGCACGTGTGCCAGACAAGGCATGCAGAGCCTTCTCTGTTGGCACGTGTACCATCAACCCAGCACAGAGTTCAGCCCACCCCTCTGCCCAGCAGCCCAGTGGGAGCACTTCCTCCCTCCCCCAGCACAGAGTTCACCCCGTCCTTCTGTTTGGGCACTCAGTCTTTAAAAGGTTTGTCATCACTGATCTATATGATCCCTTCCAGATCAGCATATCTTAGATAAGATCAGAAAAGTGTAACAGAACTCAACCAGAAGGAGAAAAAGGAATGAACATCTTCATCTTTCTCTCTGAATACTGTCTTCTTTCTTTATTCCTTCATTCTTTTGAAAACAAGGTTATGCAGTTTGGGATATTATATTATATTATATTATATTATATTATATTATATTATATTATATTATATTATATCATATTATATTATATTATATTATATTATATTATATTATATTATAAAGGTAAAGGTTTCCCTTGCTCGAAAGCCAGTCGTATCCGACTCTAGGGTGCAGTGCTCATCTCTGTTTCTAAGCCGAAGAGCCAGCGCTGTCTGCTGCTGCAGACATTTCCGTGGTCATGTGGCAGGCATAACTAGACACCGGAGCGCACGGAACGCTGTTACCTTCCCACCGAAGTGGTCCCTATTTATCTACTTGCAATTTCTTGCTTTCGAACTGCTAGGTTGGCAGGAATATTATATTATATTATATTATATTATATTATATTATATTATATTATATTATATTATATTATATTATATTATATTATATTATATTATATTATATATACAGGTGAAAATCGGAAAATTAGAATATTGTGCAAATATTCATTCAGTTCAGTAATGCAACTAAAAATGTGAAACAAATATATCAGATAGACTCATTACATGCAAAGCGAGATAGTTCAAGCCTTGCTTTGTTATTATATTGATGCTTATGGCTTACAGTTTATGAAAACCTCAACCCCCCAATCTCATGTACCCCATAATCATCACATAATTTCATGTACACTGTATGCCATGATCATCACAATTATAACGAATTAATGCACGACATCTCTCGCTTTGCATGTAGTGAGTCTATCTCATATATTTGTCACACCTTTTAAGTGAAATGAATGAACATTTGCAGGATATTCTAATTTTCCGAGTTTCACCTGTAATATAATATAAGCTAGAAGTCATATAACACCCGTGGGGATGTAATAGAAACAGAATAACAGAATAACTGAGTCTTTAGGACCTTCTAGGCCAGGGGTGCCCAAACTACAACCCGTGGGCCAGATCTGGTTCATGATGCCAATTCATCCAGCCAACGCCACCCACGCCAATTCATCCAGCCAACGCCACCCACGCCACTCCTGTAAATGTGCCCATTTTACTTCCACTTCCAGGAGCGACGAGGGCAATGTGGGCTGGATGAATTGATGTTAGTGGCCGGATCTGGCCAATGGGCCATAGTTCGTGCACCTCTGGTTTAAGCAGAGAAAATGGCAGCTTAAAATCCATCTCATCCTGTTGCAAAACAGATTGCAAGGTGTGTTCTACTTCCGGTTCCAGTGGGAGGAACCACATGACTGACCCGCTGAACCACTTGACCCGCCCATGGCCCCAAAAGTTTGGGCACCCCTGTTCTATGCCATTGAGCCCTCAATGCAGGAATCCAACCCAAATCAGGCCTGACAGATGGTTGTCCAGTTCTCTGTTGGACCCACCAAGCTCCATTACTTAACTTGGGACTTTAGCTTGAAACTTCTGGCCATATACCTGGACTTCCATACTCACCAACCCAATTTTTTTAACCTGATGGAGAGTCCTGTGAGCTCAAAAAACTTGCACTGTTTTCTTTTTTGCATTCACGAAGTGGATGGTCATAACTGCATGGTCCATCTATGGCTTTTGGGTTGTGTGGATCAAAACAAGCTAAGGAAGGAAGGCAGGAAGTGAAGAAAGGAATACACTAGGAATTTCCTCCCAACCTTGAGCTTGTTGGGGAATGCACAGCACCAGAGCAAAGTTAGCTGGCGGATTCAGCACTTGGAAACTTGGAATGACAGCCTGGTGACGATAGGAAAAGTGATGTAAGTCTAGTTCTGATGGGCTAGGTTGAAGATGTCAGGAGTCCCAGCTGCCCTATCCATCTCTCGAGGAGAATTCTCAGATGTCTCTTCCTTCAAGGGACAAACCTCTTCCATCAAGGGACAAAGGAGTGGATGAGAAGGAAGTGACACCAGCAACCCTGTGTATTGCCCAGGCCAGTAATGATGAACCTTTTAGAGACCAAATGTCCAAACTCAACAGGCTGCCGTCCATAGCTGTCAAGTATCCCTTATTGGCCGGGAAAACCCCTTATTTTACCCTCTTTCCCGCCGTCATCCCTTATTAATTAGACTGCAAAGCCCTATTGCCGCCATTGGAGGGCAGCAAAGGATAAGACATAGCTGTCAAGTATCCCTTATTTGCCGGGAAATTTCCCTTATTTCCAAATCCAAAACTTGACAGATATGCTGCCATCCATGCTGCAGCGGGGTGGGGTGATTGAACTCTGAGCTAGGGGAGGAAGGAAGCACTCCCATTGGGTTGCTGGGCAGAGGGGTGGGGTGAACTCTGAGCTGGGGGAGGGAGGAAGCACTCCCATTGGGTTGCTGGGCAGAGGGGTGGGGCAAACTGTGAGCTGGGGGAGGGAGGAAGAGCTCCCATTGGGTTGCTGGGCAGAGGGGTGGGGCGAACTGTGAGCTGGGGGAGGGAGGAAGAGCTCCCATTGGGTTGCTGGGCAGGGGGGTGGGGCGAACTGTGAGCTGGGGGAGGGAGGAAGTGCTCCCATTGGGTTGCTGGGCAGAGGGGTGGGGCGAACTCTGTGCTGGGGTGACAGCATGCGTGCCCACAGAGAGGGCTCTGTGTGCCCCCTCAGGCATGCATGCCATAGGTTTGCCACCACTGGCCCAGGGGATGGTGTGCTTTTGTGTAAGACCTTTGTAAACTCGATGCATTAGTTGACTTTACTGTTATCTCCCTCAAAGCTGTGAATGGGGCAACATTATATGTAGAATTTGCTTGCTTACCAATTAGTGCATTTAACTAGCTTGCTCACTGTAATGAGTAGGTTCTTCCAATTAAGCCTATTGACTAGTGAGAAATAGACTGTAGAAATAGTTTTGGCACAGGACGGCAGAGGAGATTGGTTGACCCTTAACTCACCCCTGTGTTTTACCAATATGTGAACTTACACCTGGATCTCTAATTAGCAGAGGAAACTCACTGGGCAATAAGGCAGGTCTTGATGCCCCTTTTGTAGATAATGACCTGTTGTAACTCACACTTGCAAGGACAACCTGTCAGTGAGCCCAATTAGTCCATATCTCTACATCTCTTAATGAGGGGGCCCAGAGCAAAAGGGGAGGATGCAGCCCTGTAGTTGAAGATATATAAGGAGATGCATTAGCCCAGGGGTGCACAAACTACAACCCATGGGCCAAATACAGCCTCTGACACCAATTCATCTGGCCTGTACCTCCTTCATCGCTCCCAGAAGTGGAAGTAAAACATGTCCGTACGGGCGCGTCTTACTTTCTCTTCTGGGAGTGATGAGGGTGGTGTGGGCTGGATGAATTGGTGATGGGGCCAGATCTGGCACACACGCCATAGTTTGTGTACCCCTGCATTAGCCCTTGGAGCTCCAACAGATGACCAGGGGAACCCTCTACTACCTACCTGAGTTCCCAGGTGGCTGAAGAGGTGGAAGGAGATCCTAGCTTGGGTATGCATTGATTGATTACACTGCACAGCAATTCTGTTACTGGGAATAATTTATTTATAGTAGCATTTCTATACTGCTTTTTTCGCTCGAAAGTGACTCAAAGCGGTTTACAGAGTCAACATAAATAACAAGATGTGATAATACATGTGAATTACATAATATCGAGTGTGCTGATTCCAAATATGAACTCAGAATTTGCCTAGCACTTACAGATTTTAAGTTATAGGTATGCTATAGCTGTTCAAATGGTTGGTAATTGGGTAATGTGTTTTTACATGGGGACATTATTGTGGTATCCGTGAGCATAATTGGCATAACTGTCCCTGACAGAGGTTACACCGGGTGAGGCAGACCCCTGGCCACTGACCTCTGCGGGTACAGAAATTGGGGAGCGGATTAATAGTCATAAGATTGATTCACCCATATCTGACCTGGCCGGCGGTTCTGCAGGAGGAAGTTGAATGTCTAACTTGAGTTAGACATTAGGCAATTCCGCACTTGCAGATTAGCCCACGCCCCAGCACAAATAGTGGCCATGTTTACTCTTGTGCAAGCCATGAACAATGGATTTCCCCTGTCAGTATTTGCCTTAGTTAATAAACTCCCCAAGAGAAGTTCCCAATTAACCCGGGTAAATGGGTGATGTGATTTTCTGTCAGATGATGATTCTATCACACGCTGCCTTGAATTCCTATATATGATGATGATTTTCCCTCAATAAACCACTGGTCTTCGCTCCATCTTGTCTTGTGTCGTTACTTGACCAGTCTCCTCCGGGACCCCAAGGGCCGCTTCACGGCCCCAATCCAACATCTGGTGACCCCGATGTGATTCTACTCATGAGTAAGCGGTCTACGCGGTCCGGTTCTACGCTAGAACCGTGTCCGATTCATCACGGAGGGCAGCGCGGCAGCTCCGGTCAGAAAGCCATCTGGCCGGGGTGACAGCTACGCGGCGAGGCATTCCAGAGAGACATCCTACGGCTTGCATCGCGGAAACGCGTTCCGCTCAGGGGCAGGCTGTGAACCCTGATTCCAGCGCAGAGGCCGCCGAGAGCCCGTGGCAGGAGACCACGCTCTGAGCTCCATCCCAGAGATTCGTCACGCTGAGACCTATTGCCTAAAAGGACGCGTCGAAATCGTCCCGAGAAGAAGCCCTTCGAAGGACCCGGCAGGTAATATGGGGACTTGTCCTCAGCGGCAATGTCCATCCGCTAACCAGAGAATTCATATAATGGAATTCAAGGCCCTGGCCAGGGTATATAAATTACGCCTTCACAGCGGGAAGTTAGCGGAACTCTTAGCGTACCTGGAGGCCAATTGTCCGCTTTATCCAAAAGCGGGTGTGCTTGACCTCACACTTTGGGATCGGATAGGAGCCTGCATTCGGCAAGCACCAAAGGGTCCAGACAGCATAATTGGCACATGGAGCAAATGTAGGAAGCTCTTAGCAGAGGACGACCCAGTCCGGATAGAGACCTAGGAACCCCCAGCGCAGGCAGAGCCATCAGCCCCAACGGCTCTCTATCCGTCACTCCAGCTCAAGCAGGGTAGTGTGGGGAGCTTTCCCTCGGTGACAGCTGCAGACGTCACCAACGGAATGCGTGAGATGGGAAGCGCTGGTGCTTCACTGACAGTTACGGGTTCCCTAGCTACCAAGAGCGCAGTTCAGCGCATGGCTGAGGCAGAAATCAGCAAGGGGGAATTGCCAGCAGAAGATCTAGCTGATCTTAGGCAGCTATGCCCAGTTCGCATAGAGGTAGATGCCCTCACGGGCCAGCAGCAAGTAGTTCACTCGCCAGTTGCGTATAAGCTACTCATGGCCATACGGAAGGCCATCACAGAGACAGGACTCCAGAGCTGATTCACTAGGGGCACGCTTCAGCAAGTGTGCGAGACCATGATGCTCATTCCATACGACTGGAAAGCCATCATGCGAATGATGCTCAACCCCAGCCAGTATCTGCTATGGGACAGCGAGTATCGTCTCGAAGCACAGGCAAGGGCCGCCAGGATGGGTGGAGCAGTAATTCCTGACCAGCTATATGGCTCAGGTCCGTTCGAATCTGTTGACGCACAAGTCGCCCTGCCACTCGCCACGCTCCACATCGCAGCGGAGACAGCCTTTAAGGCTTATCTCAAAGTCCCGGCAGCTGGCAAAGCAGCCAAGAATTACACAGCAGTCAAGCAGGGATCCCAGGAGTCCTACATGGACTTTATCAATCAATTAGAGGAAGCGATCAGTAGACAGATCGATAATGAGCAAGCCCAACAAGAGCTCATGATGAAATTGGCCAAAGACAACGCCAATCTCGACTGCCGTAAGATCTTGCAGTCCCTGGGCAATCGTCCCGACCTGACACTCACAGATATGATTAGGGCATGCGCCGACATTGGCACAGATTCCTACAAAATGGGTCTGTTGGCAGCGGCGGTGCAAGGAGGCAGGAGACCCTGGACCAAAGGAGCATGCCACAATTGTGGCAAGATCGGTCACTTTGCTAAAGAATGCCGATCCCGAGGCAGCGGCCGGCGCGCCGGCCGTCCCAAGGGTCCAACCACCCCATGTCCAAAATGCAACAAGGGCCTTCACTGGGCCAGGAATTGTCCGAATTCGGGAAACCAGAATGCGGGCACGTCTCTGGCCCCGGTCCAAACAGAGGCCTTCCTCGCTCTGGGCGAGCCAGAGCTGGATTAGATTCCAACCACATTCCAGGCATTGCGAAGGCGCAGGCCAGCCCCAAGGGTAGTACAGGGCTAGAATTGACTTGCCAGACAGACGTCACATGCGACTTGCCAGGCACAGTCTATCTGCTGGATTCCCAGTACATGGGACCCCTACCCAAAGGCTTCATAGGCTTAGTTTTGCCTCGTAGTGTCGCAGGAGCACACGGAATTCTTGTAATTCCGGGAGTCATTGACTCCAATTTTTCGGGTGTTCTGCAAGTTCAACTCTGGATGCACCTAGCCCAGACCATTCACAAGGGAGACGCGCTAGCGCAACTGATTATGGTTCCTTGTAACTCGCCAGCAGATAGCCAGGGAAGGCTCAGGGACAGCTCAGAGCCCGGGTCGGCAGACCGCTCGAGCGCAAGTGAGGCAGTGCAAGGATACCAGGTCTTAGCGACAGTGGAGACCAACATAGAATGGAAACAGTGGCCAGTTATTGAGGTATTTTTGAATAAAAAATCATTCTCAGGGTTGTTGGACACCGGAGCTGACGTCAGCGTTATCAGCTGAAGTCAGTGGCTGAAGGAATGGGCTATTGAGCCGGCCTCCGATGTGTGGGGGGTAGGCGGCATCCAAGAAGCGTTTAGAAGCCGGGAGTGGGTGGAAGTCACGATCCCTAAGGCTGACGGCACGGCGGTCATTTGGCCGCACATTCTGGACGTGCACATCAACCTTTGGGGGCGAGACATTTTGCAGCAATACCATGCCACTCTTACCTTCGGGTAATGGCTCTGCCACTTAAATGGCTTACCAACACGCCAGTATGGGTAGAGCAATGGCCGGTAGTGGGGGAGAAATTAGTCGCCCTAAAACAACTGGTTAGAGAACAGCTAGACTCAGGGCATATAGAGCAGTCCACTAGTCCTTGGAATTCGCCCATTTTTGTCATTAAGAAAAAGTCGGGGAAGTGGCGACTCCTCCATGATCTCAGAGAGATCAATAAATGTATCCAGCCAATGGGTCCGCTTCAATGCGGCATCCCGAATCCAAATATGATTTCCGAGGGTTGGGAGATCCTGGTCGTAGACCTTAAGGATTGTTTTTATACCATTCCCCTAGATACGAGGGACCGGGAAAGGTTCACCTTTACGGTGCCGGTTGTGAACCACAGCGAGCCCACGCAGTGTTACGCGTGGAAGTATTTGCCACAGGGGATGCTCAATTCACCCACCCTGTGCCAAATTTATGTTCACAACGCACTGGCAAAGTTTTGAAACCTTCACCCCACAGCTTTGGTATGCCATTTCATGGACGATATCTTGGTCGCAGCGCCGCAACTCGGCAGCGAAATGTTTAAAGACCTCCAGGCCAGCCTGGGGGAAAAAGGGTTACTCATTGCCCCAGAGAAAGTACAGAGAACCGAGTCCTTCTCATACTTGGGTCATCGGCTTCTCCGTTCTTTCGCAGCGCCAGTTTTGCCCCAGATCAACTTAAAAGACTCAGTCACCTTGGTAGAATTTCAGCAAGTTTTGGGTAACATTAATTGGGCCAGACCGTATTTCAGATTGGATACAGATCTTCTAAGGCCGCTCTTCTCGCTGCTAACGCTAGGTAAGCAGGCGGCAGACCGGATACAAATTCCTCGAGAGGCACGTTTGACTCTCAAGAAGGTCAACCAAATTCTCAGCCAAAGGTGGGTGGACAGGATTACTCAGGGGCCGTATGCCCCGATCCTGAACTTGTACATCGTTCGGGCCGGATCCATGTTCACCGGAGCCCTAGGAGTGGACTCCGAGCGAGGAGCGAGTATCGTGGAATGGGTGTATTTGCCGAACACCTCTTCCCGAAACATCGTTCCCCCCCCCAAGAGTTGGTCTCCGCGGTGGTCTACCGCGGAAGGCTGAGAGCAAGGGATATTTCGGGACACGACTTAGCAAAAATCGTGATCCCATTCACCAAAGAGCAAGTTCAGCAGCTGATGCAGCTCGGTGACTCGCTTCCAATTGCCTTGGAAGGATTCACCGGATGCTTGGCATACCACTTGCCAAAGGACCCCAGACTTGTCTCGCTTCAAACGCAGACAATCACCTTGTATGAATTAATATCGCTGGTTCCACTTCAGGGGGCCAGAACAGTCTTTACTGATGGGGGCCGCACATATGGTGTCTTAACTTGGCAGGAGGGCCAGGCTTGGCGCACGCTGCTAACTCTTCCACAGAAGTCCGCACAGCGGGCAGAGTTGGCAGCGGTGAACCTTGCTTTGCGCACCTTCGCCAAAGAGCGCCTCAACATTATTACTGACAGCCAGTACGTTAGAAATTTGCTTCACAGTCTACCGGGAGCATACATCACTCCCGCGATAGACAAAAATTTGCTGAGTTTGTTCCTCACAGCTCAATTTCACTTGCGGAACCGCACAGAAGCACTCTATATTGCCCACATCCGAAGTCACCAGGACCTACCTGGTCCGATTTCCGCAGGCAATAGCAGAGTGGATGTGGCCGCAAAGGAAATTCAGCAACGGTCAGTGTTAGGTGTTTTCACTACTCCAATTCAGAGTCATGCATTCTTTCATCAGAATGCCAAAGCGCTCGCCAGACAGTTTAACCTGCCACTTTCTCAAGCCCAAGGCATAGTTCGCTCTTGTCAGCATTGTGCAGGGGCGCCGGGGGGGGCCTCGTGGGGGTCAACCCATGAGGGACAGAGGCTAACCAGGTGTGGCAAATGGATGTCACACATGTCCCGCAGTTTGGCAGATGGCAGGACATGCACGTTTGCATTGATACTTTTTCACAATTCGTTTGGGCAATGGCACAAAAGGGGGAGACAGCTTCCCACATGGAGCAGCACCTCCTTTCTTGCTTTGCGGTGATGGGCAAACCACGGCACGTGAAAACCGATAACGCCCCGGCCTACAGCTCTAGGCAGCTGGGCGACTTCATGGCCACCTGGGATATCAAGCATACCTTTGGCGTTCCATACAATCCGCAGGGGCAAGCGATTGTGGAACGAGTCAATCGGACACTCAAGTCCTACATTGACAAACAAACAGAAAGGGGGGAGCCACCAGCCCTCCCCAAGTCTCAGGGTCAGGCACAGCATTGTCTGAACAAGGTGTTGTTCACGTACAATCACCTCAATGTTTTTTCGGATTGCATGCCGCAGGAGAAACACTTCCGCCGCTCGGAAGTTCTCCCGCGGCCGCTGGTTCATTACCGAGTGCCACCGGATCCTTCTTGGAGGGGCCCGGCGCCACTCGTAACCTGGGGAAGAGGGTATGCTGCAGTTATGTGTCCTACAGGTGTCATCTGGATTCCAGTCAAGCCCCACTGGAACCACATGGCATGGACCCAGACCGACCCGAGTCCAATCCCGGAGATGGAGGACCTCACCCTGACCGACCGAGGGGACACGGCGGAGGAGGTGACGACAGCCGATGACAGCGCCGAAGGTCACCTGAGGGATGGTCAAGGCCCTTTGCAATGAGGCCCAGGACGTCGTCCAACGCGAGGACAGGGAACCGACACCGGAGAACTTCGTATCTGCAGTCTTTGCCCTGATCACCGCCAACACCGCGGCGGTCACCATCATCCTGACCCTCTCCCTACTGGCCAGGGGAGCGTTCAGGCAGCTTCGCTGAAGGCCAGCGACCTGATGCCGGTCGGGGACCTCTCTGCCTGGATGCACTACAACCTATAGGAAAGGTTGGCGAGTCTCGTCAACCAGTCCGATTTTTGCCTGAAGCAGAACGCAGTTCTGCCTCAATTTTGAGCACCTGTCTCATCCTGGTGTGCCACACTCCAGACGCGCACACCAGGAACGGCGACTGGCTGGTGAAGCGGATCTTCGGTCCGTTTCTCCCAACGAGTTTCTCAGCATACGCTCACTGGGGAATGCAGTTAACCATGACCTTGCCGGCTGATGCAGCCACTCTCCACACCCCTCGAGTGGCAGTCAGCCCGAACTCTACTTGTGCTCGAATGACCGGCTGCTCCGCAGTCGGCCGGACTCAGCGTCGCTGCCTCGACACCGGCAGCAGCAATTGGACTTGTGACAACCCAGAGACACTTGGTTCAATGTATGCTCATGTTACTCTGCCTTCAGGTTGGTTCTTCACATGCAATCAGTACACTTGGAATTACATCCCTGCAAATGTATCAGATTCCATATGTTGTATCAGTCGCTTGACATTGTTACTCCCCACTAGGGATATGATTGTTCCAAGCACAAATGTTTCCTTGCCCATACGGCGCACTCGCGCCACCCAGTTAGACAGCTCATGTGATAGCAACATTAGGGTTCTGAGTCAGGCTGAGTACGTCTCGTTGGCAGTCAGCATACTTGGCGTGCCAGGCTTAGCCGTCGGCAATGCTCGGAGAATTGGTCAATTGGCTTGCGGGCTAGCAAAAGCCATCAACCATACCTCCTTGGCGATAGCGCTGCTCAATCAGGAGCAGGCAGAGCTTCGCCATGCCATCCTAGACAATCGAGCAGCTATCGATTACCTTTTGTTGTTACATCATTTGGGCTGCGAGTCTGTCCACGACATGTGTTGCTTTAATCTTACAGACAACACACGCAAAGTACAGAGCCAGCTCACGGACCTCCACACCCTGGTCAAGAACATCAAGGAGGATGCTTCGTGGGGGTGGTGGGATTTGTTGTGGTCGTGGTTCCCATGGGGTTGGCTTCAGACGACACTCAAGGTGATTGTGGGGGTGGTAATACTGGGCACAACAGTGTGTTGTTTCGTGCAATGTATTCCCTCACTGCTATCGAGATGTCCCCCATGGAGGGAACCCCGAAACGTCATCCCCCCACACCAGCTGATGCCCCTCCTACGCAGGGCCGTCTGTCAGGTCCACAACAAATAAAGGGGGAGTGTGGTATCCGCGAGCATAATTGGCATAACTGTCCCTGACAGAGGTTACACCGGGTGAGGCAGACCCCTGGCCACTGACCTCTGCGGGTACAGAAATTGGGGAGCGGATTAATAGTCATAAGATTGTTGTTGTTCAGTCGCACAGTCGATTCCGACCCTTTGCGACCCTATGGACCATCGTTCTCCAGGCGCCTCTGTCCTCCACCATCCCCCTCAGTCCTCCCAGTTCTGTGCCCATTGTGTCTACAATACCATCTATCCATCTCATCCTTGGCCTCCCCCTTCTTCTTTTGCCCTCCACCTTTCCCAACATCACGGCCTTCTCAAGTGAATCCTCCCTTCTCATTTGATGCCCAAAGTACTTTAGCCTCATCTTTACTATTTGACCTTCCAATGAGCAGTCAGTGTTGATTTCTTCTAAGATTGACCTATTTGTTCTCCTCGCTGTCCAAGGTACCCTCAAAACTCTCCTCCAACACCACATTTCAAAGGCATCTATTCTTCTGCGTTCAGCTTTCCTAATTGTCCAGCTCTCACATCCGTACATTACCACTGGGAATACCATTGCTTCGACTATTCTAATTTTTGTTTTCAAGGTGATGTCTCTGCTTTTCACTATGTTCCCCAGGTTTCTCATGGCTTGTCTCCCTAGAATCAGCCGCCTCTTTATTTCATGGCTGCAATCTCCATCTGCAGTGATCTTAGATCCTAAGAAAGTAAAATCTGTCACTGCTTCTACTTCTTCCCCGTCTATTTTCCAGGAACTGATCGGGCCTGTTGCCATTATCTTGGTTTTCTTGATATTGAGTCTCAAGCCAGCTTTTGCACTCTCTTCCTTCAAACCGATCAAGAGATTCTTTAGGTCTTCCTCACTTTCTGCCATTAAGGTGGTGTCATCTGCATATCTCAGATTGTTGATGTTTCTCCCAGCAATTTTGATCCCATATTGTGATGCCTCCATCCCTGCATTGCGCATTATGTGCTCTGTGTATAAGTTGAATAAGCAGGGTGACAGAATGCAGCCTTGTCTTACTCCTTTTCCTATTCCAAACCACTCTGTCATTCCGTGTTCTGTCCTAACTGTTGCTTCTTGGTTCATGTACAGATTTCTCAGGAGGCATATGAGGTGCTCTGGTATTCCCATATCTTTAATCACTTGCCACATCTTGTTGTGATCCACACAATCAAATGCCTTAGTGTAGTCAATAAAGCAAAAATAAACTTGTTTCTGGTATTCCTTTGTTTTCTCCATGATCCAACGTATGTTGGCAATGTGGTCTCTAGTCCCCCTGCCTCTTCTGAAACCAGCCTGCACCTCTGGTAATTCTCTTTCCACATGCTGCTGAAGTCTATCCTGTATTATCTTGAGCATCACCTTGCTGGCGTGTGGGATGAGCGCAATTGTTCGATAATTTGAACATTCTTTGGCATTGCCCTTTTTTGGGATTGGAACATATACTGATCTTTTCCAGTTCTGTGGCCACTGTTTTGTTTTCCAAATCTGCTGGCATATTGAATGCAGTAATTTGATGCCATCATCTTTTAGAGCTTTGAAAAATTCAACTGGGATACCATCATCTCCACTAGCTTTGTTGTTTGCAGTGCTCTTTAGGGCCTTTCTGACTTCACTCTCCAGGATGTCTGGCTCAGGTTCAATTTCTTCATCATTGTGACTATCAGGAGTGTTGAGTTCCTTTTTGTAGAGTTCCTCTGTGTACTCTTTCCATCTTTTCTTAATCTCTTCTGCATCAGCTAGCTCCTTTCCGTCTTTGTCCCTTATCATGTTCATTTTTGCTTTAAATGTTCCCTTGATTTCCCGGATTTTTTTGAAAAGATCTCTGGTTCTGCCTCTTTTGTTGTTTTCTTCCATTTCTTTGCACTGTTCTTTTAGATAGTTTTCCTTATCTCTCCTTGCTTTTCTTTGAAATTCTGTGTTCAAATGATTGTATTTTTTCCTTTCTCCTTTGACTTTTGCGTTCCTTCTTTCCTCTGCTATTTTAAGAGCCTCATCAGACAACCACTTTGCTTTCTTACTCTTCTTTTCTTTTGGTATGGTTTTCTTTGCTGCTTCCTGCATGATGTCCCTCATCTCTGTCCATAATTCTTCTGGCACTCTATCTATTGAGTCTAAGCCATTGAATCTGTTCATCACCTCCACCGTGTATTCTTTAGGGATGCTGTCTAGGTGATATCTGTCTGGTCTCTTTGTTTTCCCTATTTTCTTTAGTCTAAGCCTGAATTTTGCAATCAGTAGGTTGTGATCTGAGCCACAATCTGCTCCAGGTCTTGTTTTTGCTGACTGTATGGAGGTTCTCCATCTTTGGCTGCAGAGTATGTAGTCAATCTGGTTTCGGTGTTGGCCATCTGGTGATGTCCATGTGTAAAGTCGCCTCTTGTGTTGCTGGAAGAGGGTGTTTGCTATGACCAGTGCGTTCTCTTGGCAGAACTCTATCAATCTTTGCCCTGCTTCATTCTGTGTTCCAAGACCGAACCTGCCTGTTATTCCCTCCACTTTTTGATTGCCTACTTTGGCATTCCAGTCTCCTAGAATAATTTGAACATCATTTTTTGGTGTTTGTTCTATGAGGTGTTGTAAGTCCTCATAGAACTGGTCCACTGTGGCTTCATCTGCACCCGTGGTTGGTGCGTATATTTGGATCACAGTAACATTGAAGGGTTTACCCTGAATTCTTACTGACATCATTCTGTCATTTTTGAGGTTGTATCCCATTACTGCTCTTCTCACTCTTTTATTGACAATTATGGCTACTCCATGTCTTCTAAGGTTTTCTTGTCCACAGTAGTAGATGTGATGGTTTCCAGAGCTGAATTCGCCCATCCCTGTCCATTTTAGCTCACTGATTCCCAAGATGTCAATGCTTATTCTTTCCATCTCATTTTTTACCACTTCCAGTTTACCTTGGTTCATTGATCTCACATTCCATGTCCCTATGCAGTATTGCTCCTTACAACATTGCATTTCCCCTCCCCCTTTCCTGTCCCTCCCCTTTCTCCCCTCTGAGGTGTTAAGCATCCTGTATCACCTAGCCTGCCCTTTTGTTTTGCCTTTTGTTTTGGTCCATAGGGTTCTCTTGGCAAGCTTTGTGGCGTGGTTTGCCGGTTTCTACGCCATTTTTTCCCTCGCATCATACATCATATCACAGTTTTAAAAGTTTAAAACAGTTTACACAACATATTATCATGCATAATTATCACACTCTAAAACACAGTCTCTATGTTAATTGCTATATTAAGTCAGTATGAAGTCTCTATGTCAGTCGCTATATTAATTCAGCTACATTTTTCACATCAGCTACTTATCCTTGTGTCCTCACTCCCCAGGTGGGGTTGTTGTCTCTGGGTCCCTTGCTCCAGGGGCATCGCAGTGGCGGGCAGTGGATGTTTTCCCTGTGTCTCAGCTGTTCCTCTTCCTCTGCCTCTGGCTGCAGTGGTGGATGGTGACCTTCTCCCTCCAAGGCCTCTGGATGGTGACTGGGCAGTTGGGGCCTGGTCTTTCTCTGCCTCTTTCTTCCTTACACCCCGGTTTTAGGATGGGGTGAAAGGGAGGGGCCAATTCTTCACTCACCTCCCACCAAGGTCTCTGGATGGCTTCTGGGCAGTTGGGGCCTGGTCTTTCTCTGTCTCTTTCTTCCTTACACCCAGGTTTTGGGATGGGGTGAAAGGGAGGGGCCGATTCTTCACTCACCTCCCTTTCAGGCCTCTGGATGGTTTCTGGGCAGTTGGGGCCTGGTCTTTCTCTGCCTCTTTCTTCCTTACACCCAGGTTTTGGGATGGGGTGAAAGGGAGGGGCCGATTCTTCACTCACCTCCCTTTCAGGCCTCTGGATGGCTTCTGGGCAGTTGGGGCCTGGTCTTTCTCTGCCTCTTTCTTCCTTACACCCAGGTTTTAGGATGGGGTGAAAGGGAGGGGCCGATTCTTCACTCACCTCCCTTTCAGGCCTCTGGATGGTTTTCCAATGCCCTGGAATTTAGCAGGTCTTTTCCATTGGTACCTGAGTCCTTCTGCTCCGGGGGAAATCGCCGATCATGCCCCCGCGGACGCCCCGTCCGATCCCGTGTCGCGAATCCCGCTTCCTGGCGTGTCCAGTCCCGCTCCCCGGTGGGTGGGAAAAAGTTTGACGATCGCCGAGGTCGTCGGAGAGATCAGGGCTGCTTCTCCCTGCAAGCCCCGCCATCTAGCGCCCTGCCTACGGGCGGAACTCGGGCAAAGGAGGAGGTTGGGCAGGGAGTACCGCCTCTCGCCCAGAGGAGAGTTCAACAACCCCCTGACGACGGGCTCCCTTCGGCTTCCCGCCGGCTCCTCGTTGGCAACGCCATGTTGCGGCTCCTGGGGGGGTGGGGGTGGGCTCGACGGCTCCTGGTCGGCGTCGCCTTACATGCTGGGGCTTCGGACCGAGTGGGGTTGATTTTCCCCCCGTCCCTCTCCCCTTCGAAGAGCCGTGTGTCCTGACTGGTGTCGGCTGCGAGAGTGAGTGCCTGGCCTGCGGAAGGGAGGGAGGGAGGGTGTGTATGTGGGGCTGGTTCGGCTGGCTCTAGTCATAAGATTGATTCACCCATATCTGACCTGGCCGGCGGTTCTGCAGGAGGAAGTTGAATGTCTAACTTGAGTTAGACATTAGGCAATTCCGCACTTGCAGATTAGCCCAAGCCCCAGCACAAATAGTGGCCATGTTTACTCTTGTGCAAGCCATGAACAATGGATTTCCCCTGTCAGTATTTGCCTTAGTTAATAAACTCCCCAAGAGAAGTTCCCAATTAACCTGGGTAAATGGGTGATGTGATTTTCTGTCAGATGACGATTCTATCACACGCTGCCTTGAATTCCTATATATGATGATGATTTTCCCTCAATAAACCACTGGTCTTCGCTCCATCTTGTCTCGTGTCGTTACTTGACCAGTCTCCTCCGGGACCCCAAGGGCCGCTTCCTGGCCCCAATCCAACCCCAAGGGCCGCTTCCTGGCCCCAATTATAACAGTTGCAGCTACCGCTGATCCTACTGCTGCCTCAGCTAAATCACATCCCCCGGTGGCATGCATGTTCCAGCAGTGGCCGGGCATGTCTGGGCAAGTCAGTGAGCTGAAGTCAGAAATAGGTATACAAGGCGAGATAGACCAATGGTTTGTCTCCAATGTGAAACCATCTTATTAGATAGTACAGCTAGGCCATAGTGAGTCTGTTTGAGCTAAAGATGAGTAGGCACAGCTGTGTTAATAAACTAGACACTTTTCTACAATTTTTCTACTTTTGTGGCAATTATACCTCATGTGATCACTGCAAGAACCTAACCAAGAGGTTAGATTTGCTAACTTAAGATCCTGACATCCTAGGCAGAATTTGACTTCAGATTCAGATTCGACACACTTGATTTAGTATAGGACATATGGATTAGACCAAGTAGTGTTGATGAAGTGTTATGTTCCACTTCCTTGTCCTTGCTTCTAAATGGACTAGACACTAGAGTGCTTAGAATGCTGTTACCTTTCCCGCCAAAGTGGCACTTATTTATCCACTTGCAATTTAACTGCGAGGTTTGCAGGAGGCTTCTAATATAGGCTGGTGTGAATTAAAATGCTGTAAGCAGTGGTGGAAAACAGTGTCCATCATCCTTAGCAGATAGGGCCATGGCACCTTTGCTCAGGCACTCGGGTTTGTGGGAATCCCGTTTTGAGACCCTGACTTGCTTGACACCTGGTTACCAAGCTAGCTGGTGTTGAGAAGGAAACATTTCCTTTCTTCAGACTGTCTCTCCATCTGTCCGGCGATGGCTTCCCTCCTCCTCCTCCTCCTCCTCTTTCCCAGCCTGGTTCTCATTACTGCAATGTTTGCTTATCTAATGCTGCGATTTAGCTGCGGCACAGGAACTCACACATCAGCCAGAGTTGCCTAGAAATTGCTTGATTGTTTCCTGACAAGCAATTCAGTGTCTCCCGGGCAGCCAAGGAGCTGAGAAAGGGGCAGAGAAGAGGGGGTTGGAATGCTTGGCTTTGACAATAGCTGGGACGACACGTCACATGAGCCTGAGTCACCCATCATGTCTAGTCTTCTGGACCATGGAGAGCCCCAGTTGTCAGCCCAGGATGGCTCTTGGCCTTCTCCCTGTCCAGGAGGTCTCTTTCTTCCAGAGAAGGAAGCCCAAGGGAAGGCCATCAATGGCTTGGGCTTTCTCTCTCTCTCTCTCCATTGAATGCCTTCCCCTGGTTAAGAGATGATGCTAAGGAGAGAACCCGATCTATTTCCAGCCAAGGGGGTTTCTGTTAGATTTCACTAGCATTTCAGTTCTGCACTGTTTCCACATCCATCTCTAAAATAAAGGGAGGGAGAGAGGAAAGGAAGGAAGAAAGGAGGGTAGAAGAAAGGAAGAAAAAGAAAGAAGAGGGAAGAAAGAAAGGAGGGTAGAAGGAAGGAAGAGGGAGGGTGTGAGGAAGACAAGAAAGAAAGGAGGGTGGAAGGAAGAGAAATAAAGAAGGGTAGAAGGAAGAGGGAAGGAGGAAAGAAAGAAAGAAAGAAAGAACAAAAGAACGAATGAAAGAAAGGAGGGTAGAAGGAAGAGGGGGGAGTGAGGAAGACAAGAAAGAAAGGAGGGTGGAAGGAAGAGAAAGAAGGAAGGAAGGAAGGAAGGAAGGTAAAAGGAAAGGTAGAAGGAAGGAAGAGGGAGAAAAGAAAGAATGAAAGGAGGGCAGAAGGAAGGAAGAGAAAGAAGGGTAGAACAAAAGGAGAGGGAGGGAGGAAGAAAAGTAAGAAAGGAGGGTGGAAAAAAGGAAGAGAAAGAAAGAAGGAAAGGCAGAAGGAAGGAAGAAGGAAGGAAGAAGAAGAAAAGAAAGAAAGGAGGGTAGAAGAAAGGAAGAGAAAGAAAGAAAGAAGGGTAGAAGGGAGAGGGAGGGAGAAAAGAAGGAAAGAAGGGTAGAAGCAAGGAAGAGGGAGGGAGGAAGAAAAGAAAGAATGGGGGGTAGATGGAAGGAAGAGAAAGAAAGAAGGTAGAAGGAAGGGAGAGGGAGGTAAGGAGAAAGAAAGAAAGAAAGAAAAGAGGAAGGTAAAAGGAAGGAGGGAGGGAGAGAAAGAAAGAAGGAGAAATGGAAGAATAAGCAAACAAACATGGGAAGCAACCTTAACATGACTGATTCCATGAAGCTCGATATCATTATCTCCAACCAGCCATTCTGGCTACCTGGATCTTCAGGCATCATCCTCTCCTTTCCCTCCCTGGCCATCCTCTTGCTATCCCCCTGCTGGCCCAGCTCTACCTGGAGACCCCCCTTGCCTTCTCCCCGGTGGTCTCCCCCACCCAGGGATCTAACAGGCCTGACCCTACTGACCTTCTGAAGTCAGACAAGATTAGGAACTTTCATCGTGGCAAAGAGGTCCTTTCTTTTCTGGGGGAAGAAATCCTTTTCAACAATGGGTCTTAGACATATATTAAACAGATTGGCTGGAATCCTGTTTGCTTTTTGACAGAAAATGGTTAGGGGAGGAGGATGGTTGGTGGGTTGGGTGGAACCCATTCTGTATCCCTCTTTTAGATGGCAATGGCTGGTCTTACTCATGAGTAATCATCCCTACAATTCCTCTAGACCAGGGGTGCCCAAACTATAGCCCACAGGCCGGATCTGGCTCCTGACACCAATTCATCTGCCCCCACCCCCCACCCCCCATTACCCTCATCACTCACAGAAGCGGAAGTAATTCACCCTCATACTTCTACTTCTGGGAGCAACAAGGGTGGTGCGGGTCGGATGAATTGGCGTTGGGGGATGGATCCGGCCATTGGGCTATAGTTTGGGCAACCCTGCTCTAGACATCTTTCCGAAGTCTACCAAACTCAGCTCACTCTGTCGAACTCCACCGTCCTTAACCACTTGAGCCACAAGACTCAAAAAAATTCTTTTTTGCTGTGGTGAATAATGTTTTCTTGCTACTTTCAAGGTCAGTTTTCAGAAAGCATTTTAAGGAATTTTGCTCTCCACAGGAAGTTTCTATAACTATAATGACAACATATTAAGAACTAACAGGGAAATAAACTGCTTGCAAAAAGTAACTTTCCATGCTCTGGGCCTGATTCTCCCACCAATCACGTTTATTAGGCCAGAGCCAGAATATGGGGGACCATGGGTGTTATAGTCAGCAAAAAAAAAGTGAACTGTCTAAGCTATGGTCTAAACCTTGGTATTGTGAAAAGTTAAAAATGTTGTTTCCTTGCTCATTTCCCCCACAAATATATATCAATTTTAACACATCCATAATTTGCTTCCTTAGTAGCTATTTTTCAAACAGGGGGAAGGTCCACATGCCGTCACCATTGAGACAACATGCACAAGGAAAAATGCAATCCCACAGGCTGCACAGTCTGTGCATACCCTAAAAAACAAACACCACAAGCAAAACCAGATGTGTGCAAGCCCCTTCTCTGGCAGGCAAGGGCGGAAAATGGAGCTCTGTTTTGCCCTTGCCTACTGGAGAAAGCAAGCCCATTCTCCGGCAGGCAATGGCCAAATGCGGAGCTCCATTTCGCCGTTGCCTGCCGGAGAAAGCAAGCCCATTCTCCGGTAGGCAAGGTCCAAATGCGGAGCTCCATTTCGCCATTGCCTGCCAGAGAAAACAGCGGAGGGTGAATGGCAGGGCGAGAGGCAGAAATCCATCAGGGGAGGTGCTTTCCCTAGCAGATCCCTGCCTGGCGCCTTTGCATTTTCCCCTCAAATGTTTTGAGGGCTATCTTTGAAACAGCAGAGGGGAAATGTCAGGGCAAGAGGCACGGATACATCAGGGGTGGAACCTCCTCTGACGGATTCCTGCCTCTTGCCCTTGCCGTGTCTTTGGCCATCACCTTCTTCCTTTGCCTTCAACCTTCCCCAGCATCAAGGCTTACTCAAGTGAATCATCTCTTCCCAAATAAGCCACCCCCCAAAGCCACCCCATCACCAACCCAAAATCAATACCTGCCTGGCAAGGCCAGGCAAAATAGCTAGTATTTAATAAAAATGCCTGAAATAGATAATATGTGCATATTTCTATGGCACAGTACCACAGCTGGCCACTAGCGGCCATTGTCTGTAATGTAAAATATATGGTTCATTATTATCCACGCTTTCAGGAATCTGCAATAGATCTTGGAATATATCTCACACAGAAATGGTGGGGGCGACCTGTATTGTGTTTTAGTAACTTGTGACATTGCTATTACTACCAGGAAAGTTCAGAGAAGATCACTTTGGGTCTGATATTTCATCTTCAAAACATTTATAAAGGTTCAAAATCCAAAGTGTGCCTCTTTGTTTTGGTTTTTAAAATAATTTTTATTGTGAACAAAAGCAATATAAAACAGTGAAAAAGGTTAAACATAGAATAACAATATCTTAGATACATCGGCTTTCACATGCAACATCAAAATATGCTTGATTATACTGTTAAACAATAGTCATTCTGAGTAGCATTTATTTATACTATCATCCTCATTAATCGAATGCTTTTTTCAACTTTTATTCATATAAACTTGAATATAATCACCTAGTGCTATTTACAATGTCCACAAATTTACTGCATACTTGTCATAATATTAAATTATTTCCCCCAAAAACTCAGTGCCTCTGGTGCTTGTATGCATACCTGCCAAGTATCCCGGATTGGCCGGGATTTCCCGTATTTCCATGCCGATTTTCTCCATTTCCCGCCCGGAGCTGCCACTAGGCCGTAATTTGGCAGCGGGGAAAGGAGTTACTGTGCATCCCTTCTGCATGTATAAAAGGCTTTTGTGCAGAAGGGGATGCGTAGAAGCCTTCTACGCATGCGTAGAAGTGACCTGCCCAGAACGTTTCTGCACAGGTCCATTCTACGCATGTGTAAAAGCCTTCTACGCATGCGTAAAAGCCTTCTACGCATGCGTAGAAGGCTTTCACGCATGGGTTAGAATGGACCTGCGCAGAAACGTTCTGCGCAGGTCCTGTAATCTCTGGAGCTGCGCTTGTCAGGTATGCTGGTATGCCACCTTTAACATATATTCCAAAAATGGCTTCCAAATATCCCAGAATTTATTTTCTTTCACTATTCCTTTTTTTAACATTTAATTACCAAGTAAACTTGTCATTTAATGCTATATCCCAAATTTCTTTATACCATATATCCATTTCTATTTTTATATCATTTTATATCCAAGCAGGTCTTTTATGTTTTTGTCTAATTTGCTGGTTATGACCTTTAAAGCTCTACATGGTAGTGGGCCAGGATACCTAAGAGACCGCATCGTCCCAAGAGTGTCTGTCCGTCCAACCAGAGCGGACCGGAGGGACTCTAATTGTTCCATCTGCCAGAGGGGCTCGCCTCTCTGGCACACGAAGGAGGGCGTTTTCCGTGTCCGCACCAACCCTGTGGAACCTCCTGCCAGTAGAGTTGCGGGAGCAGACGGTGCTGCTGCCTTTCAGAAAAGAATTAAAAACCTGGTTGGCGGGGCAGGTGTGGGACCCGGATGGAAGAGTGGCCCCCACCTGTTGGATTATAAAATGAAGCCTCCCCATCTTTTTAATGCGGGCAGTTTTAATTGCAAGTAGATAAATAGGGACCACTTTGGTGGGAAGGTAACAGCATTCTGTGCACTCCGGTGTCTAGTCATGCCTGCCACATGACCATGGAAACGTCTCCAGAAGCAGACAGCGCTGGCTCTTCGGCTTAGAAACAGAGATGAGCACTGCACCCTAGAGTCGGATACGACTGGCTTTCGAGCAAGGGAAACCTTTACCTTTACTTTAGTTTTTAATAGGTGGGTGGTTATGTTGGGGTTTTAATTGTTTTTAATATGTATGTTTTAATCCTGTTGTGAGCCGCCCTGACTCGGGTTCGCCTAATTAAGCGGCATAGAAATTTGAATTGTAAATAAATAAAAATAAAATTATTTCATTTCTTTAAAAATCTGTTAAAAAAAGTATTTTTTCCAATCAATTAAAAAATGATTTCTCATTTTTTAACTGTTAGGTTGTCATAAGCTGGGACAGACCACAGGCACTTACTCTTATCCAAGAATGCGTTTTTCTCCCTGAAGCAGGAAAAATCCCATTGGCGTGAATTTGTTTAAGGTGGATCCCAGCTTGCTATGAAGTGACCCACACTCTGTGATCTTGGAGCCATCTCCTGTGGCACGTATGAAATGAGACATGCAGGATTTAACACCGGGACTGCAATGGACTGCCACAGCCTTGAGGATATTGACAAGGCGCGCCTTCACAGCCAGTCACTCAGGCATGGCCTCTTCCACCTCTGTGACCATTGGGAATCAGAATTGTGAAGTGGTTCCTCATCCTCTCATTTTGCCATTGGGTCCAATATGATGGTTTCCAGTGGCACTTCCTCCACTGAGGGGAACCATCATCCCCACCTAAAGGGGCTCCTCCACCCATAGCCATTGACCCCTTTAGGGAGTCAGGTGAGTTAACCACTGCTTGGTACTCAGTGTTGAGTTGCTGGTTGGATCGTCTACTCCATTACCATAGTGGGATGTCCAGCCAGACAGCATAACAGCATACAAGCAATGCAAAAATACTATGTCTTGCCATGGGAGCCCTGGGATGCATGCTTTATTATTTATTTATATTTCTATCCCTTCCCTCCCTCCCATCTTCTCCCACTCTGGGCGACGTACAAGACAATCAGGAATGTCCAACACATTATGCACCAGAGGCCTCGCTCCCGCCAGCTGCTTTAGCCGCCGCGCATGTCCAGAAGGCCGAGAAAAGATTCTTTCTCTCTTCTTTCACCCTGAAATCCCCTTGCCATTCAAGAAGAGCAGAAAAATAAATAAATAGCAATTTGCACCCCTGACTTGAGCACCATCTTCCCCTCATTCCTCTCTGGCTCTCTGGATGAATACAGGGTCCCCCCCCTCCAGCCAGCCACTGTGATGGTTGTGCCCCACTGAAACCTCCCTCTTTCTCCATTCCCCTTGGAGAGGACTGTATTTATAATTTACCCCCCTCCCAGATCAAGTGGGGAGGGAACATTCTTCCCTTTTCATTCCCCACTTTGAATCCTTCAATGTGCCATGCTTGTTTTAGAGCATGGGTTGGGGTTGGAAAGGGGGGGGAGACGGTCTTCTCCCCACATCAGCAGATGGGCCAGGGCTAAGAATACATGTACAGTGAGCCCCTAAGAGGATTTTCTCTCAGTCCTTTCATTGCCTTGGACGCCTTTGTGAAGCTCTCCCGGGCTTTTGGTGCTGTGGGGCGCCTCCGAAAATGCCCGCCCGCACCCGCCGAAAAGGAGGGAAGAATGTGGCCCATGAAGGGGGTGTTTGTTCAGCTTGTTTAAGGGGAGCAGGCTCCAGCGGGGTTGGGAAAAAGACCCCGGCTCTCCTGGGGGAGCTTAGGCCGCTGTTCCAGGGCTTTGAAAGGGCTGCCCTTTCAATGCTCATTGATCTGGGAATCTTTCTCTCTCACACACACCCACACACCCACACACCATGCCTTCATACCCATGTCTCACTTATGGGGTGGCCTGGGAAGGAGACTCAGCATCCTTCAGGGCAAGATAAAGAGCCACTGGCTGGGGAAAAATTTGGTTCCTTCTCTCCTTGTACACCTTTCCTCATCGAATGATCAGCTGTAACAATCGATACTTTTTATTTTTATTTTTTATTCCTCTTCTTCGGGTGTCGTAGCAGGGACTGCACTAGCTCAAGTAGTTAAGATGATGACTGGAAGGCGGGAGGTCAGCAGTTTGATTCACGAGTACTGCAGGACAGAATGAGCTCCCGTCTTTGTCCCAGTTCCTGCCAAGCAAACAGTTTGAAAGCAAGAAATAGGGACCACTTTGGTGGGAAGGTAAACAGCTTTCCGTGCACTCCGGTGTCTTGTCATGGCTGCCATATGTCCACGGAAACATCTGCAGATGCAGACAGTGCTGACTCTTCGGTTTTGAAACAGAGATGAGCACTGAACCCTAGAGTCATGTGGCAGGCATGACTAGACACCGGAGTGCACGGAACACTGTTTATCTTCCCACAAGGTGGTCCCTGTTTATCTACTTGCAATTTCTTGCTTTCGAACTGCCAGGTTAGCAGGAGCTGTGACAGAGACAGGAGCTCACTCCACCGTGCAGTACTCAGGAATTGAACTCCGACCTTCCAGTCATCGAGTTCAGTGTCTTAACCACATGCGCTATATTTGCTAATGAGTTTACCCTTCAGGCCTAGCATCTGACAATGGTGTGAATGGTCCAGGCCAAGCACCAAGTTCTTCTTTTGTTCTGTGGGGTCCCCTGAGGCTGTGGACGAGAATTCAACTGAAGTAGGTTCTGTAAAGGTGGTGTGAGAAACAGCAGCATATAACAACCTAATAGTTGTGGTGTATCAAATTTGATAATGTCCCAGAAACCCTTGACTAAGATTTAGACCTCTGAGATGGATGTCCATTTCCACAGTAAACCCATTCGTGTGGATTCACAGAGACTTGGGCTTCTGGGAATTGAAGTTCAAGAACACCTGGAGTGCTCAAGGTTGGCCATCATGAGAGGATAGACATTCCCTTCTTCTGGGGTTGCCCTGGGGCTTTGTAGCTTGCCCAAGGGTACCCAAACATGGACCGATAAACCCCTAAATGTCTTCTCCCTGGAAAGGGTTGCTATACATTGAAATTGACTTGACAACACAGCTGCAATTGGGGCTTGGAGACACATTTAAGTGGGTCTCCCCTCCTTGTTGGGGCAAAGTCCCAACCAATCCTGCCCCATCTTGTCCTGTGGGCTGTTGGACTTCACAAGGAAGAGTGAAGGCATAATGATGGGGATGCCTTGGAAGAAACAGAGCGGAAGGACTCGGGGGCTGACGGCAAGCACCGGGAAGGGATGCCTGGAGCTGAACGTGGGCCAGGCGCACCTCTCTCCAGCCGTCCCCATGGTAACCTCTGTCCGGGGAGAGCATCTCCCCCTTCCCACAAGCCGCCTTGACAGCCATAGCAGATTCTAGGTCACAGATGCCCTTGACAATGGTGACTGGGTGGAGAGACGCCCAACTCAGAGGAAGAAGGATGTCCATGGGTGGAGCCACAAAGGAGAGCCTGGTTTCTTGGCTTTCCTTGGCTGGTGGCATGTCCATGGGGGCTCCAAGCTGGGGCTGTCCTGCAGGGTGGGACGGAGGGATGCCTCTAGTGACCTGCAACCATCATCCCCAACTTCGCCTCCTCGCCTCCTTCCAAGGGTCTCCTTTGAGGATGATTTGGGTTGAAGCCTATGCCTCTCCCTACAATTGGCAGGATTGAACCCCTCTGGGCAGGAGGTGATGTTCAGGTGCAAGATGACAGGGCAAATATTTTATGAGTACTTTAATATCTGGAGTGCACAGTCCCTGTCCTTCCCGGTGAGAGACAACCTTAAGGTGCACAAAGCTGCCTTTTCGTAAGACAGCGGCTGGGCTGGCAGGCATGTGTGTGTGTGTTTGCACACCTGTGTGTGAGAGAGAAAAGAGCTGACCCAGGAATTAACCCCTCCAAGGCTGGCTCCATACTCTGCTTATAGAGAACAGGGAAGGGTTGTGATTTGGGTCTTCCTCGGACCCCTGCACCATGGTCTGAAGCCTGAACACACACACCCAATCCACCCTTCCTCCGCAATGCACCCTCTTTCATTCAATTCAGCCCACCAGAAAGCAGTGGCTGCAGCGGCTCAGTGGTTAAGATGCTTGCCTTGTTAGCTGGAAGACCGGCAAGTTGGCAGTTCAAGACCTGGGTAATGCATGACGGTTTGAGCACCCAACTGCCAACCAAGCAGTTCGAAAGCAAGAAATTGCCAGTAGATAAATAGGGGCCACTTTGGTGGGGAAAAGATCTTCGGGAGATGAAAGGAGCCTCGTTTGGGCATCGCCTAAGCAGAGTTTCTCCAGCAAAAATCCTTTCAACTCAGAATAATTTCTGACATGAAATTATAATTACCAGAAAGCACAAGGAGCTCCCTGGGACCATGTTTGGAGCATATCTTTTTGACATTTGGAGTACATTTGGACATGCTGCCTTGGAGGTAGTCATAGAATCACAGTTGGAAAGTGGCCTGTGAGGTGGTTGGCAAGGGAGTTAACATGATTTTACCACCACCACCACCATCCCAGCATAATACCAATCTCAGAAGGAGGAAAGGCTGAGTCCATTGGAATCAAACTCAGAGTGTGAGCAAAAATTTTGGCCGCACTGCAGCATAACCCCTGGGCCACGGGGGCTCTTCATTTTATGTTGCAGGGCTGTGGGGGCTTAGTGGTTAAGATGCTGAGCTTGATGACAGGATGGTTGGTAGGTTATCAATTCAAGACCCAAGTGCTGTGCCATGAAGTAAGCTCCATTGTCTGCCCCAGCTCCTGCCAACCTAGCTGTTCAAAAGCCAGAATTGCAAGTGGCTTAATAGGTACTGCTTAGGCTGGAAAGGTAACAGCATTCTGTGCACTTTGGCATCTAGTCAAGCCTGCTACATGACCACTGAAATATCCAGATGCAGATAGCACTGGCTCTTTGGCTGTAAACGGAGATGAGCACCACACCTAGAGCAGGGTGTTCCCAACCTAAGGCCTGCAGGCTGGATATGGCCCATGGTGCCATTTCATGTGGGTCCCCAGCCATCCAAGGGCATTTGAGAAACAAAACGGCCACCACCTTTGAAGCTGTTGGGACAAAATGGCCACCCCCATCATGCAGGCAAGGCAAAATGGCCATCTGGCCTTTGAAGCTGATTGAGAGAACGTGACCCGGCCCCTGGAGTGAAAAGGTTGGGAACCCCCAGCCCTAGAGTCAGACACTCCTGGCTTTCTAGCAAGGGAGACCTTTATATTGCAAGAGCTCTCCTTTTTAGCTACCGGTATGCGCATGTGCCTGTGAAAAGAGTGTAGGATTGACAGGAAAGGATCTGTAAGTAGCTTATCTTTTGTTTATGAAAAAGAAAAGAGCAATGGCAAATCAAAGGAGGAAACAAGCCTTCACAAGTTTTCTCGAGATCATTCCCTTGCACCACCACCCCCACTGCACCCAAAACCCTCTCCATAATGCTGCTTAGATTAGGAGACAAAAGATGATGACGATCATCAGGTGGTGGTTAACTAACCTGACCACCCTGAGGACCAACAGCTTTGAGTGGCAAAGTCCACGGTGAAGGGTGATGGTCCCCAAGCGGATTAAATCCCACTTGAATCCCTCTTGATGGAGGGCAGCAGCTTCAGCCATCCTGGCCTGGGGCCGAAGTGGACTTTGTGTGCCAAAAGGGCTCAGGACCAGAAAGTGACCCATGGAACTGGATCAGTGGTATGGGGGTCACACTGCAATGCGGAAAGCGGACGAAAGACCACCACATTATATTTACAGGACAATCTTCATGGCTAATCGCTATGATGATCACCAATATTTGGAATCAGATATGGCACAAGAAGAAGAAGAAAAAGAAGGGGGGGACTGGAATTGTGGAACTGGATCAGCAGTACAGGTGTCAGGCTCCGATGTGGAAAGGAAATGGAAGTCCATGACATTATAGTGTTGCCAGGACAATCTTCATGACTGATCACCCTGATGAAAGCCAGTATTCAGATACAGTAATACCTCATACAAAGTCCACTTTGTACAACATCGAATTCATACAACATCGCCTAATTCCTTGAAAAATGTTGCCTCATACAAAGTCGCTGTGACGTTGTTTGAGGCATTGGGGTTTTCCCAGGTTGCATTGTGCCTGGTCAGTATAAAAGGCAGGACACATGTGTGCATTGCTTTTGTGGTTTTTGCATGAGGCGAAGAGTGTTTAGGAGTGGTTTTGAGCACGATTTTGGATTTTTTGAATTTTTTCGTCAGAATTTTTAGAAGCATTCCTGGGATTTTTGCAGCATTCTTCAGGTTCTTGGACAATCAGGGTTGTTTGACATGTTTTTGTAATGTTTTTAGCCTTTAGACAATGATTTCTTAAAGTTCTGTCAGTTTCCTGTCTGTTTCCTTGACTTTGCCCTGAAGTCTGTGCTGTTACAGTACAATGTATCTCTATGGAAACGACGTTGTACGAAGCATTGCGGCAAAGATTTGGACGTTGTACGAGGCATCGTGGCAAGGATTTGGACATTGTATGAGCATACCTGTCAAGTTTTGGATTTGGAAATAAGGGAAATTTCCCAGCAAATAAGGGATACTTTACAGCTATGCTTATCCTGTGCTGCCCTCCAATGGCGGCAATAGGGCATTGCAGTCTAATTAATAAGGGATGACGGCAGGAAAGAGGGTAAAATAAGGGGTTTTCCTGGCCAATAAGGGATACTTGACAGCTATGTGTATGAGGCATCATGGCTAGGATTTTGCATGCCTCATACAAAGTCCAAATCCCTATAAAGTCCAAACTTGTGGAACCAAGTTTTGACGTTGTATGAGGTATCACTTTATGACATTTGAAGCAGCGGCAGCTGGAGGAATGGACACCCAACCAAGTTGGACAAGTCTGGTCAGGAATATCTAGGTATCTGCTGCCCCCTGATGGCAATTGGCAGCATTATTTAGGGGGATCTGGGTTAGAAACTGGTTCAGCACTTTCAATAAGATCATGATTTAATCAGCGGCAGACAGCGCTGACTCTTCGACTGCGCACTGAGATGAGCACTGAACCCTAGAGTCGGATACGGCTGGCTTTTGAGCAAGGGCGACCTTTACCATTACCTAGTTTAGCCTTGCCAGATCTGAGCCGAATTGAAAACAACAGCTGTGCAGATTAAAACATAGGCAGTCATTTTATTCATTTAAAAAAACACCCACAAAGAGCTGTTTAATTGTTGTTATTATTTGCAGAATTATATAGGAAGGGGGGAAACTTCGGTGCCGGGCTTCGGTTCTTTGGAGAAAGGCAGGTGTTGTCTAGAACAGGATGGAAATGACAACCCAAGGTGGCTATTTCTGAGGTCAGCCAAGCCACAGAATTGAGCCAAAAAGGTGGCAAAATCATGTTCCAGAGGTTTTTCTTTTAATTTCTTTAATCAGGGAAGAGCAAGAAGCCGGAAAAGATGCTGTCTGCCCCTTCGATGCCCCCAATCAGAGAGTTCTTCTCTGTCGGTTCCAGCCAGACCGATTCGCCTTGGGTCAGCCGCATGACGACCCCTCCAGTGGTGACTTGGAAGATGTTGTAGACAAAGTCACAGAAAGCCACCACCCGCTCGCCCCGATCGCTGCCTCGGCCCTTTTTAAGGTGGAGGCACAGGTTTCCCCTGGAGCTGATGTGGTAGGTGAAATAGTACAGCCCAGCAATCTCACAGGTGAAGCGGCCGTGGCGGTTCTTGTAGTGGCCATTGACATTGGTGATGATGCGCTCGAAGCGGACAGGGTGTCCTTGCCGGGGGGTCATGGTAGTGCCCCGGAGGGCCGAGAAGGCTGACTTCAGTGAGGTCTTGTAGGCACCGGAATCGCCTTTGGGTCCACGGGGACCGGCTGGACCTGGGAGTCCTTTGGAACCCGCTTCTCCTCGTGGACCGACTTTCCCTGGAAAGCCTGGCTCTCCTGGTTCCCCCGGTTCTCCTAAGTCTCTGTAGTCTTCAACCGTCCCTGGAGGACCTGAAGAAGGAATGCAGCAAGGTGAAGAAACAGAATCATAGCATCATCATAGCATCATCATAGACTCATAGGAGCATAGTTGGAAGGGGTCTTTTAGGCCATCGAGTCCAAACCAGTGTAGTACTGTGGCTGGTTCTGAATGGTTCTTGTGAACCGGTAGTGGAAATTCCAGGCCATGCACACCTCTCGGCCTCCCCCTCCCAGTGCCACCAGAAACATGTCCCATTTGCCTCGCCCAGACACACTTTCATCTCCGCACTTCCCTTGTGCCTTTGGCCCTGGATGAAGCAAATGGGACATGTATCTGGTGGTGCTGGGAGGGGGAGGCCGGTGCCAGAGCACCAACCCACCCCATTCACTTCCAAGCAGCACCACCGGCAAGGCTTCCCATGCACCTAGCCCAGGGCCAAAGGCACACTTGGCAGCACTGGGAGGGGGCAGATGGCGCCAGCCCACCAACCCACCTTGCTCACCTCTCAGTAGCGCCACCAGCAATGCTTCCCATGTGCCTAGCCCAAGGCCAAAGGCATGCTTGGTGGTGCTGGGAGGGGGAGGCCGGCACCAACCTGCACCGCTCACCTCCCAGCAGAGCCACTGGTGAAAGCCAAGAGAGCAAGCCAGGGTAGGTTTCATTTCTTTCTTTCCCCCTTTTTTCATGGGGGGGGGAGGGAGATGACGCCATGCCCACAGATAGCCATGTCCACAGATAGCCATGCCCACTGAGTGGGTAGTGAACATTTTTACAGTGCATCACTGGTCCAATCCCCTGCTCAATGCAGGAATCCGAATCAAACCAGATCAATGTAGGAATCCAACCAGACCAGATCTGACAGATGGTTGTCCAATCCTCTCTTGAATGCTACCCATGTTGAAGCGCTCACCACCTTGTGAGGCAGTTGGTTCCACTGTTGTACTGCTCTAACCATAAAGACGTGTGTCCTAATATTCAGCCTATATCTGACTTCCTGTACTTTCAGCATGTTATTATGTGTCCTGCACTTTGGGATGATGGAGAACAGATTCTTCCCTTCCTCTTTACGGTCATCTGAGTGCAGTGGCTCAAATGGCTAAGACGCTGACTGGAAGGTGGCAGGTCAGCAGTTCGATTCCCGAGTACTGCAGGACGGAATGAGCTCCAGTCTTAGTCCCAGCTCCTGCCAACCTAGCAGTTTGAAAGTTTTAGATCAAGTTTCTACCAGTTCAAACAGAGCAAAAAAAAAATCCAGTGGAATTGCCCACTAGATGTCAGGAGAGGTCTTATCAAAATAAGAAAAAGGAAATCTCAAACCTTAAGGAGAAAGGGGGTGGGGGCAGAGGTGCAGGAAGGATGCCTTCATTTAAGCTGAAGCAACACAGAAACCTTGGGGGGCTGGACCTCAAAATCCATTTACTTCTGAGCCAACACAGACAGGATTGCAGAATTTGAAATATTTCTCTCCCCCCCCCCCCCCCTATTCTCCTAGTTCTCTGGAACAATGTGAGGGACTTCCAGGGTCACAGATTTTTTCCATAACCAGGTAGTGTTGAAGGGAAAAGCCTAAGATGTTCAGTAAAGGTAAAAAGGTAAAGGTCACCCTTGCTTGAAAGCCAGTCGTATCTGACTCTAGGGTTCACTGCTCATCTCTGTTTATAGCCAATGAGCCAGCACTGTCTGTGTTTGCAGACTTTCCATGGACACGTGGTAGGCATGCCTAGACACCGAAGTGCACAGAACACAGTTTACCTTCCCACTGAAGTGGTCCCTACTTGCAATTTCTTGCTTTCAAACTGCTAGGTTGGCAGGAGCTGGGACAGACGATGGCAACTCACTCCGTCCTGCAGTACTTGGGTTTTGAACTGCTGACCTTCCACCTCCCAGTCGGTGTCTTAGCCACTTGAGCCACTACACTCATTTATTTAAGTTTTAAAATTTGTTACTTTTATTTCCCAGGTTAACTAGCTGTATACTTGACTGTGTATTTTAGTCTGGCTAGGTTATCCTGCTTTGGTAATAGAGTAGACCATACTGCTAGTGACTCAATGTCAAGTGTCAGGCTGCAGTTAACTAACCTGACCACCCTGAAGACTAGTGGCCTTGGGTGCCGAAGTTCACAGGAAAGGGTGATGGTCCCCAAGTGGATTAAATCCCATTTAAGTCCATCTGGATGAAGGGCAGCAGCTTCATCCATCCTGGCCTGGGGCTGATGAGGACTTTGTGTGCCAAAAGGGCCCAGGACCAGAAAGTGACTCACGGAACTGGATCAGTGGTACTATTATTATTATTATTATATTTACATTTCTATACCGCTTTACATCCCCTAAGAGAACTCAGAGCGGTTTACAGCATGTAAAATAAAGTAAAAAATACAATCCAAAATACAGAAACAGTATACAAATCAAATTCAGACAAAATACAAAATCACAATCATAAGATAGTATATAAACATCAATTAATCGCATCAAAAGGTACACAATATAAAAAATTCAAAACATCAATGGGTGTCTCACTATGAAGCAGAAGGCAAATTGAAGGCTACTGCATTATATTCTCAGGACAGTCTTCATGGCTGATCGCCATGAGGATCACCAATATTCAGATTCAAATATGGCAGAAGAAGAAGAAGTACTTGGCTCTTGGCCCAAGGTTACCCCGTGAGTTTCATGGCTATTTGAAATTAAATATGCTTCCAAAATTATAGTATTTTGTAAACAGCTAAAAAGGTTCCTCTTCCAACTAGCATTTCCCTTATAATTAAATTGATTACAAAAGTATAGGTCTCCTCAATTAGTGAACTCTATTATTTTCAACTTAATTTTAATTCAGTTATAGTTTGTTTTTGCTGATTGAGTTATGTTTTGACTGCGAATGGAAAATGAAGATTGTTAATTAGTGTAAGATTCATCTAAATTTATTAATAAGAACAGCCTGCTGGAACAGGCCACAGCCCATCCAGTCCAGCATTCTGTCTCACACAGTGGCTCACCATTTCCTTCAGGGTATTATTCCAAAGCATATGCCTTCAGCTGCTTAGGATTCCCTGGAAATGGCCTTGAGAGATATCCTGCCTATCTCTCCAACCCGGAGGTTGTCCCTGGGTAGCCATAATTATAGCCATTGATACACTTGTCCTCCATGAACTTGTCTAATCCTTTCTTAAAGCTTTCTTAATGCCATCTAGGTAGGCAGTTTATTAATGTTTATTATTTATTATTACTAGCTGATTACCCGGCTTCGCTCAGGTTTTTCTTTTGTTTTTCTTTCTTTCTTTCTTTATTTATTTAAATTCAAATTTTGTTTAATGTAGGCCAGCCTTTCCCTCTTGGAAACCTTGTGGGGTGTATGTACGTCACTCCTGCCTCCTTTCCTCCGTCTCTCACCCATTTCCTCACCCATCCTACTTCTCTGTTGATGATCACTTACCACCCTTATCCTTCCCATACATGTGTCTGGCCACCTGGTGAGAGAGTGGCACGCAGTCATTGAGGAGCCCTTGGATCTTCCCTCCCTCCTCGGCTTTGCCCAATGTGGCCTCCATCTCTGCCACCTCTGTGGCTCCAGAGCTCGGAAGGACCACCACATGAGGCTTGTGACCCCCACAGTGCTGATCTCGCATGCACATTTGCCTTCCACCTACTGTGAAAACTACAGCTGAGTTTAGAGGGCTACAGCTGAGCTAGTCAGATGATGTCACAATCTCAAGATACCTGGGATTATGACATCAGCCAATTACATCACTGGGAAACACACACATTGTATAGATCAATTGGGATGCAATTTGAGGGGTGTCAGCCCCCCCCCATGGGGCTTGTGACCTCTGAAGTGCTGATCTCGCCAGCCCAAGGTACGTTTGTGCCAAATTTCAGCAGGATCGATCTGTGGGTGTGGGAGCCTTTGGAGCACATACAAACATAGATTTCTGTTTTATAGATATATATTTTGTTTAGATTGTTCTGTTTTATATATTACTGTTTTTGGATGTTCTTGCTTGCATCAATTGGTGTGGGATATCAAATCAAATCAAATCCATCAACTTAAGATCTTCCTTGCAAAGACCTTTCATGGGAGATTTAAAGACCCTGAAAATGACATGGGATGACTTTGAAGTACTTGCTCAAGACCAAAACTTTGCTGCCCAATATACTAGACAGCATGGGAGGATCTAAGTCTAGGTAGACTTCCATGCCCAAGTCTAGCATTTTAACCACTAGACTCGAGGACAGGAGAAACATGAGGAAACTCTGGTCCTCATATCCATTCTGAAGGCAAGAATGACCTCGTCTTCTTCTTCTTCTTTTTTTTTTTTTGGAACAATAGCAAATCACAAATCAAAGAAATCTGAGCTGGGACAAAGACAGGAGCAGTTCTCGGGTCTTGAACTGCTTACATGCCAGCCTTCCAGCTAACAAGGTGAGCTTCTTAACCACTGAGCAGCTGCTTAAAAGGAAGCTTCAAAATGAGGGCTGGAGATACCTGTAAGTCAGGGATCACAACACCTCAGATTTCACCTCTGGTGGTATGGACTAGTGTTGATTAGAGGTCATGAGCTCTCAAGGTTCCTCCTCAAACTGAGACATCCATGGATCACCTACAGCCTTGCCTCTTGTTCTTCTCCAAACTCCATGGGTGGGCTTCTCTTGGCTGTGCACAAATGGTGAGCTTCATAACTTGGGACTGAGATGGCTCAAGTAGTTAAGACATCGAACTCAATGACTGGAAGGTCAGCAATTCGATTCCCGAGTACTGCAGGACAGAATGAGCTCCTGTCTTTGTCCCAGCTCTTGCCAACCTAGCAGTTCGAAAGCAAGAAATTGCAAGTAGATAAATAGGGACCACTTCGGTGGGAAGGTAAGTAGCAGTCTGTACGTTCCGGTGTCTAGTCATGCCTGCCACATGTCCATGGAAACATCTGAAAAAACAGATAGCACTGCCTCTTTGGCTATAAACAGAGATGAGCACTGTACCCCTATGACTGGCTTTCGAGCAAGCCTTTACCTATAGCTCAGGTAGGGGTTTCTTTGAGCAAGGCACTTTAGAAAGAACCTCGATCAGCTCCCCGCCCCCCATCCATCCTTCTCCTTACCTTTTTCACCCTTTGGCCCATCCACTCCATCTTGGCCATTGGTCCCTGGAGATCCCGGTATTCCAGGGATTCCTGGGATGAGTGCCGGCCCATGGCAGGTGTTGGCAGCAACCAACCAGGCAGCAGGTAGACCCAACAGCATCACCCACATAACCGTCTTGGTGCTCGACATCCTAGTACATCAACGAAAGAGAGAAAATGCAAGAGAAGCTTGCTTGGAAGCTGAGAAAGTTTGTGCCATAGCAAGACCAACAGCAATTGCATTCTACACCCTGGGCCTAACTTGTTTATTCAACTCATTTATCTCATGCAGAACCCTGATAGTTTTATCTCCATCTCCACCGAATTGGCTTTCTTTGCTCCCAAGCAGCTCAACAGAAGCACTGTTGTTCCACTGGCAGCCATGGAAAGCTGTCCCTGGAGTCCCCAAACCCTTTACAGAAGAAGGATTTGAAAGACAATTGCAACTTTGGGTGTTCTGACTATCCTACTATCTTTGGGATTCTTGGGATTTGTAGTCCAAAAAGGGAACGATCTTCAGCTCTAGTCATTTGTTGTTATATGACGTGTCACAAGCTTGCTCTAATTTGCAAGGTGTTCAAGAGGTAGCTTGCAATGCCACCCTCCGCCAAAGTGAGCAGGGATTTGAACCTAGATCTCCCAACACTATCCACTAAACCTCTAGTTCAGTGATGGCCAACCTCCAGGTGTTCTTGAATTCCCAGAAGCCCAAGTCAACATACCTGCTGATCAGGGCTTCTGGTAATTGAAGTTTGAGAACAGCTGGAGTGCCAAGGTTGGCCATCACTGCTCTAGTTCCACTGCTATCTTGTACCATCACAGCTGCTCAATGTCAGCTGTTATCCAATAAGTTCTAATTCTTCCATCTTGAATGAGACAACATCCCTTCCTTCTGGTTTAATGATCTTCCAGTGATTTAAGCAGAAGACAAAGAGCCATAGAAAGGAGCCAAAATTTTACCCACCTTTTGATCAACTTTGATGGAATCACTAAGGCTTTGGGGTTCAATAGGGATTGTGGATCCTCACCAAACAGTCAGTTTCCTCTTTGAGCTTGGAGACAAATTGGCTTTCTCTTGGGATCCCTCTCTATAGAACTGCTGTACCATGATTTCCTCCCAAGGTCCAGTACAATTCCTTTCTTGGCTTTTTCTGGGAATCCCTCTCTACCAAAACAGCCACTTTTCGAAGCAGAAATCTGGATCCTGTTGTAAGGGTAGGTGCGGGAACTTATGTTTTGGTGCCTTATGCATCACAGGTCAGGTATGGCTGTGATGGCATCTAAGTTGCAGGAGGAAGAAGAGATGATGACGGGTAGAAGAAAACCAGGTGTTTTGAACAGTTAGAAATGGACATGGAGCCTGGTGGATCTGGGCTCAAGTCCTCAAGAAGTTATGACATTCCTTCTCCATCCTTCACCTTAACTTCCTCTGCATTGTTTCATTAACAGCAACGTCAGCTTGCATGGAGCACGTCTGCACATGTGAAAACAAGTTGGCATGGCTGTTAATGGAACAATGCATGTAGTGACAGGATGCCTCAAACCTACACCAGGTGAGAAAATATATCCTCTTGTTGGTATCACTCCACCCAAGATAAGGAGAGGAGTAGCAGCAGATGCTGAGAGAAGTAAGCAAAAGATCGGCCCTCGACACCCTCCAAATGGATATGGGTTTCAAGTCCATTGACTCAGATCCAGGAAGAGCTTTATGGCAAGAACAAAAGATGGAGGAAAGGAGCTCACTGGACAAGGAACGACATGAAAGGAGGAAATAGCTGAGGAACTCAACCTTCCCAATGTCACTTGGAGGACCCTGAAAAAGCTGAGGGTCAGAGTCCCTAAATGCAAGACCAACAGGCTCAAGCGGGGGGCTGCTGGAAGACAACAACACACTGTGTGAGTGTGGAGAGATACAGAATCCATTGGCTCATTTGCTGCTCTGTCAATTGCTATTGGAAACCTGCATCGGTGTAGATTTAAGTTTGGCCCACAACAAAGCCAAGAAGGTGGCTTCGTCTTGGCAGTTTAAAGTTTGACCTGGACATGAAAGAGGAAAAACGAAGAAGAGAGGACGACAGAAAAATTAAGACAAGAACTAGGGGAGAATAAGGGGTCTAGGATCAGATCTGTTTCCTGTGTTTTTCTACCAATTACTACTGGAAATGTGTAAACTATGAGGATTTAAGTTTGGCCAATGCCAAAGCCAAGAAGGTGGCTTCATTTTGGCTGTTTAAAACTTGACCCTAGAAATGAAAGAAGAAGAACCTCCTCTGCAGAGTTATGACAACAACGTCAAGAGGTGGTGACCTCTTGAATGAGTGTCCCCCAGAACCTTTTTGCCATGCTCTGATTTCTCTCCAAAATGCAAAAACACATGCAATCATCCCTTTTTTAAAAAAAGGGGTTCTAGTGGGCCTCATTCCCTTACCTTTAAGCTGTCGGAAGATCCCCCAAAATCAGTAGAGCAGGACCCACTTGGGGCCTTGACAGAAGCACTGCGGAGAAAGGATGATGCTTGCTCAATAGGGAGAAGCCGGGCCTCTCAGCTGTCCCCCCTCCCCTCTCCCTGCAAAAGCCACAAGAGTTAGCCAATGTCCATTCCCTCCATATTTTGCTTTTCCGTGGTCAATTGTGAGCAGAGTCCTGCTTCCTCTTTTCTTTCACCTACCGTCCCTCTAGGCTGAGCCAGCAGTTTCATATCCTAAAAGCAAGCACACTCACATACCGCCCCCATAGCACTCAGTGCACTCTCTGGTCAGTTCACAAGTTAAAGAGCATCCCCCCTCCCCCGACATACTGGGGACTCATTTTACTGATCTTGGAAGGATGGAAGGCTGAATCAACCTTGATCCCTGGTCATGATAGAACCCACAACCTTTCAGTCTCAGGACAGCAGTTTAACAATGGGTCCAGAATGCAACGTGTCCAGAATGCAGCAGCCAAGCTGGTGACAGGTATAAAGAAATTTGTTCATATTTCCCCAGCCTTGGCAGGCCTGCACTGGTTACCTGTTGCCTACCATGTCAGATACAAGGTGTTAATGTTATCATACAAGGCCCTATACGGTTTGGAACCTTGTTATCTGTTGGAGGGTCTGTCCCTCAGAGCAACTCCCCTCATCACCTGGTCATCACAGTTGGCACAGCTCCAGGTGCCAACCCCAAGGATGGCTCAAAAGCAGTGGTGGGCTCCAAAAAATTTACTACCACACTGTGGGCATGGTATGGTGGCTGTGGCCAGGGGGGAAAGCCCTGCATTACACCAGAATCAGGACTACTTTATTTCAAAACTTGGATGGGCAGGGCCAGCCAGAATTTCTGCTACCGGTTCTGGCGAACTGGTGCAAACCTGCTGATGCCCACCACTGCTCAAAAGTATTTAACCAGAAATTGAGCCTTCTCAGTGGTGGCACCAACACTGGAAAGTAAAGGTAAAGTCACCCTTGCTCGAAAGCCAGTCTACGGTTCAGTGCTCACAAAGCTAAAATTAGCATATATAAAACAAACAGGAATTAGATGACAACTGCCCAATATCAGGCCACATCAACAGCATTTCCTCTTGCCAACATAAGGTCCTCCTCAGTGCATGTTGAAAGGCACTGCGTGCATTGTATCCTATGGGCGATTGTTTGTACTTCTCCACATTCAAACAGGCTACCATCTACAGGGAAACCCCACTTTCTCAGATTAGCCCTTGATCATGCTTTGACGCCTTCTCTTTAAAGCTTTCCACACAGGCCATGGTTGATATTGGCCAGGCGGTTGAGAATGGTGTGGTTCTGCACAGTTGTCTGGTAGCTCCTTGCTTACCTTGCATAGGTTTAGGATGGCCTGTGGGGGCTAGTTGTTCGGAGGCTCAGACGTTGTGAGGAAGCCATGCCTTGATTTCAGTCTCTGCTTTGGTGGTTGGTGATCAAATAGCAGGTGTGTTTCCAAGGAACTTGCTTTGACCCACTCTTTCAACCTAGCACCACCAGGACTCCTACACCTTTGCTGCAGCAAAGAGGAAGTGGAATTGACACTTGAGATTCTGTTTGATTTCCCGGACGGGTGTTTGAGCAAACTTGGCGAGAACATTTTACGGAACCATCCTTTTCAGCCTGTTCTTCTCTGTGGTCAAGCCAAACTCTGATTTCTTTGGAACAGAGGGTGTTCCCCCTCTGTGTGGCAAACATCCAATCTTGCACAAAACTTGATTTTACTTTCATGAGGAAGTCCAACCCAGGTGTTCCGACACCCTGGGGTTCGAAAAGTCACTTACTGCAAAGGAAAACCATGCTAGCTAAGAGATCTTACATGTTCTACGACAAATTAAATACAAGGTCGCCTCTGCTCGAAAACCAGTCATATCCGATGCTAGGGTTTGGTGCTCATCTACGTTCATAGCCAAAGACCCAGACATTTCCACGGACATGCAGCAGGCATGACTAGACACCGGAGTGCATGGAATGCTGTTACCAAAGTATTATCTATTTATCTATTTGCAATTTCTTGCTTTTGTACTGCTAGGTTGGCAGGAGCTGTGACAGAGATGAGAGCTCACTCTGTCGTGCAGCACTTGGGTCTTGAACTGAAGATCACTGACCTTCTGGTCTTCAAGTGTCACTGCAGTTCCCAAAAGCATGTCAGGGTGGTTCTCAACCTTGGGTCCCCAGATGTTCTTGGACTACAGCTCCCAAAAGTACTGGCCAGCACAGCCAATGGTGTCTTCTGGTAGTTGCAGTCCAAGAACATCTTGATCTGAAATGTTGGTTCTCAATCTTGAGTCTCCAGATGTTATTGGACTACTGCTCCCAGAAATTTTGGTCAACAGGGCCACCAGTTAAGGCTTCTGGGATTTGTCATCCAATAACATCTTGGACTGAAACAGAAGTTCTCAACTTTGGGTCTCCAAATATTCTTGGGCTGCATCTCCCAAATGTCTTGGCCCAACTCAGCCAATGCTGAAAGTTTCTGGGAGTTGTAGTCTCAGAACATTTGGAGACTCAAGATTGGGAATCACTGCTCTAGGTGGTAAACAATATAATTTTCTCAGTAAGGTCTACAGTCTATACAGGATTTGCTGTATCTTTGAAGGACAAGTAATAGGGCAACTGCCATTGATTTTATTTGATTCATATTTGTGGAACTGATATTTACGTTTATTTATATTTTAGTCCCTTTGGCTTTTCAGGTGGTCTAAAGGGAGTGAGGAAGCTGTTTTAAATGAATAAATATTTGCTTTCTAGCAAAAGTAAACCTTTAGATGCTGTTTTAATACTGCTGACTATTTTATACTTTTTAATATACTTTTGAAGGACTGTGGAGGCTTAGTGGTTAAGATTAGAGGTCAATGGTTAGAGCTCAGAAGCCTCAATGAGTGGATGAGGCGGTGGTGTCGAGAGGAGGGCTTCAGATTTGTTAGGAACTGGAAAACATTTTGGGACAAGCTACATCTGTTCGTGATGGGTTGCACTTGAACAACGATGGGACCAGATTGCTGGCACTCAACATCAAAAAGGCTGCAGACCATACCTGTCAACCCGCAGCTCTGGAAAAACGGGACCTGCGCACATCGCTTGTGCACAGGTCCTTTCCACGCATGCGTGGAAGGGTTTTACCCCTTCCACACATGTGCGGAAGGCATTTTCCCCCGCTGCCAAATTATAGGGTTTTGGCAGCACGGGGCAGGTTATGACGTCAATCGACATCAAATTACGGGGTTTTCCCAGCCAAATCGGGATGGTTGACAGGTATGCTGCAGAGCAGCTTTTAAACTGATAACTGGGGGAAAGCTGACAGGAGCTGGGCAGCATCCAGTTCGGGAAAGTGTGTACTTGAGTAGTGAGGAGGATGCAAAAATTACTGAGCAGAGCAAGGAGCTAGTCACCAGCACTCTAGCAGAAGGATGCAAGAGGCAGTCTAACAATGCAACTGGGCTCAAAAGACTGTATCAGGAAAGCATATATAAATGCTTGTATGCATTAGATAAAAATATTGATATTATTGGCATCACTGAAAGCTGGTGGACGGATCGAATGTAACTCCGGAGAAGAATTTCAAATCATCTTAGGATCCTGGCCACATAGGAAGTCACATGCAGGCATTTGTCACTCAGATAGAACAAATGAAGATGTATTTAGAAGCCCAAATTGACCTTCCATTTGGATTTTAAAAAATCATTTTCACACACTCCTAATTTTAATCCTTTTATTCTGTTTTCTCATATTTGTTCGACAAGGCTGTAAAAATTGCCATAATAAATGAACAAGGAGGGAGAGCAAAGCATTTTTATTATACACATTTTCATTCTTCTTTTATAACCAAGAGTGTAACAGCGATGTAGCAGCACAAGACCGAATAAGAGTAACTTGAGTACTTGCAGAGAAGTGATGTTTGATGTTCTGGAGAACTTTGGAAAAGGTACCTAATCTGGGAAAAGCAGGAAACCTGAGAAGACACTGTCAGAACCGCTGATTCCGATCATGCCATTGTAGTCGTTGGCCACTAGCCATATCTGTTGGCTCGTTGCTACCTGGAGGAGGACGCCACCTGAGCTGACCTGCTTGGTGTTGGACATGTGGTCACAAAAACTGGCCTTCTTCTCCCCATTCAGCAACAGGTTGAGGCAGAGGTTGGCTGTCTGGGATGCATGGTAAGTGAAGTAGTAGAGGCCGGGGACACGGCATGTGAATTTGCCCGTCCTGATGTCGTAGTCTTGGTTAGTATTGGCAATGGCTTTGCTGAAGATCACCGGGCGATCCTTGGCCGGATATTCTGTCGTCTGCCGCATCACTGTAAAGGCTGATTGATGATTCTGCTTATAGCCCCCTGGTTCCCCAGGCTCTCCAACTTCTCCCTTTGGACCAGGTTCTCCTGGATTTCCTGAAGGGCCTCTTGGGCCATTCTTCCCTAGCAAACCAGGGGACCCTGTCTCGCCCTTATGACCTTGACTTCCGGAAACAGATGGGATACCTGCAAGATAGGTCAAGTCACAGAAGAAAAAGGGTGGAAATGACAAGCTGACCTTGGGAAAGGGCCTTTTTTTTGGGGGGGAGCAACTTCCAGAATCTTCCCCCCATCCCAAACAAGCTTCAGGAGAAGGGATTGCTCATAACTTTGATGGGCAGGCCATGAGTTTCACTACAAGGTTAAACTAGGGCAGTGATTCCAAACCTAAGGCCCGTGGGTCAGATCCAGCCTCCAGTGCCATTTCATATGGCTCCCCACACTTGCAAGGGCATTCAAGAAAGAAAATGGCCACCCCTTTGAAGCTGTTGGGACAAAATGGCTGCCCCCTTCATGCAGTCAGGGCAAAATGGCCACCCAGCCCTCAAAGATGACTGAGAGAGCATGACCCGGCCTCCGGCTTGAAAAGGTTGGGAACCCCTTTCTCCTACTCAACATCTAAGCTAATCAGCCTGGCTTTTACACCATGCCATGAACATTTGCCTGAAGAAGTGACCTGTGAGTTAAGAACGCTTGCATTGTTTTATTTTTTGAGTTACCCTATAAAAGGCATCACCTCCGTTCTGCAGTTGTTTGATTGTATGGATGGGTCACAGGGCTTAATTTTGCTAACTATTCATTTGTTTGTTACAGATTGCAATGGCCAATGTTCTGTATTGGGAGTATGGCCATCACTTAAGGCTTTTCAATGGAGCTAGCATCCTTGTGAGATATCACTTAGGGCAGGCATGCCGAAACTATGGCCCACGGGCTGGATCTAGCCCTCGACACAAATTCATCTAGCCCGTGACACCCTCGTCACTCCCGGAAGCGGAGGTAAAACGCGCCCAAATGGGTGCATTTTACTTCCTCTTCCAGGAGCAACAAGGGCATTGTGGGCCAGATGAATTGGTGTTGGGGGCTGGATCCGGCCCATGGCCCATAGTGACCTGAACCATATGACCGGCCTATAGCCCAAAAAGTTTGGGCACCCCTGACTTAGGGGGTAAAGAGCTACCTTGGCCATCTCAAAAGAAATGGTGGAGATGGTTTGGAGGAAATTGCTCAGCCTGCAACTTTTTCTAGGCAAAGGAAAGGGTTTGAAAACTTTAAAATCTCAAAAAAAAATTGCTCCAAGAAATGGTAGCTTCACTGCACTCAATTTAATTAGTAATCTGTTGTTGAAATCCAGTAGCATGCGACAGCTTGAGTAACCCTATCGACTTGGTAAGTCAACTTTTATGTAAATCCAGTGTATTCAGTTGGCCTACCCTTGTTGCAATTTGCTATTAGATTTCCGCCATCAATTGTTAATTAAGTTCAGTGAAGTTGGTAATAATTACTAATTATTACTATCACTGATATTTATTATTACTACTACTTCTAGTACTACTGCTACTACTGCGTTCTCAGGATGTGAAGGCTAAAAGGCCTTGGTTCTTTGCACAATAAACAACATGGTGGATCTCTGACCAAACAAAATGGCAGGGATCGGTTGTATCAGCTAAAAGGGTTCTTTTTTTTTAGGAAGGGAATTCCATTCCCATTAAGGGTTTGTTACCAGGTTCTCCTTTGGATCCTTTGTGACCATCTCTGCCATCTTTCCCCAGAGGTCCCGGTATCCCAGGGAGACCTGGTGTCCCATAGCAGTAATTTGGAGATTCGGCTCCTGAAGATAAATCAACCAGAATCAGGAAAAGGTAAACAAATCCCCAACTCAGGAACAGTCTTGAATCTAAGCCCATCTTTTTTCCTGCAGAGATAAGGAATGAGAAGAAAAGGTTGCCTATGAGGGGACATCCCATCTAGGTTTGCAAGATCTTTGCAGGTTCCACCATGGATATTGGAAACAGACGTTCAAACACTTTATTCCCAACTAGAGCAGACCAGCTGACTCTTGGCTACTCTGGCAAATCAAAATGCATATGAGTCCCATTGATTTAATGGGCCTCCTCTAGTCAAGGCTAACATGGAATTTAGCTCATAGCTTCCCCAGATGCTTCTCAAAGATGCACCTTGAGAGAAGCTGGTTAATCCATCAATCAGCAATTTTGATTGATTCCCTGACCTATGTCTTGCTTTTCTTTCTCAACTGGGAAAAGAAACTGAGGTAGGTATCTTCTTCTTTTGCCATATCCAAATATTGGTGATCATCATGGCAATCACCCATGAAGATTGTCCTGAGAATATAATGTTTCCATTTGCCTTTTGCATCGCAGTGTGACACCCATACCACTGATCCAGTTCTGTGAGTAGCTTTCTGGTCCTGAGTCCTTTTGGCAACCAGTCTTTCTCAGCCAATATTGATGGAGCTGCTGCCCTCCATCAAGAGGGATTCAAGTGGGACCATTTTATCCACTTGGGGACCCTTGCCCTTCCCTGTGGACTTTGACAACCAATGTTGTTAGTTCTCAGGGTTGTCACATTAGTTAACCGCTGCCTGACAATTGGCATTGAGCCACTGACAGTGTGGTCTACTCTATTACCATAGCAGGATAGCCTAACCCAGTGATGGGCAGTCTTGGCCCTCCAGCTGTTCTTGAACTTCAATTCCCAGAAGCCCAAGTCAACACACCAGCTGGTCAGGGTTTCTGGGAATTGAAGTTCAAGAACAGCTGGAGGGCCAAGACTGCCCATCACTGGCCTAACCAGACTGGATGGTATGAACACAAGTAAAAGCCATTCAAATCTTTTCGAGAGGTAGCCATGCAAGTCCCTTTCACAACAAATGCAAACAAACAAACCAGAACAATGGAAACAGAAGCACCATCGATGGGGAATTTAATAGTGTGCATTCATGGCTAATAATCGATTACTTGAGATGTGCGGAAATTCCTGCCAAAATAAATTGGCTAGAATTAAAGGTATCATATTTTTGGGGAGGTTGTTGGTGTTGTTTTTGTGTATGCAAAATATATCAAAGAAGGGTTGAGGAAGAACTTTCATTCCCACTTCCTCTCACAAGGTTGCCATATGACAAGGAAAGGCATGCAAACCGGAAGCCCAGCCTACTCTTCTTGTGTCTTCAATTTTGACCTTAACCATTGGGTGAGAGATGAGAACCATCTCCACATCATTGCAGGCAACCCTCTGTCCCATGTTGTAGGCCAGGGGTAGGCAACCCATGACCCGTGGGCCAGATCTGACCCGTGGCACCAAATAATCCAGCCACACCCTTGCTCCAGCCACCGCTGCCCCTTCTGCCACCACCAGCGATGGAATCAGCCACAGACTCATTTATGGCTGCTGTAAACAGCGGGGTACAACCAGCCTGGTCCCCGCAACTGTCTGAGGGTGCGTGATCCAGCCCCCAACTTAAAAAGGTTGGCAATCCCTGTTATAGGCCACGCAGTGGTTGACAACACAGTGCCATTGGCCAGTTTGAAATCTGGCAACTCTGCCCTGAGGAGGAAGGCACCAGGTGGGTCCTAGCTCTATTTCCCCTGGCAGTAAACTTGAGGTCTTGAAGACTTTGTCCCTCTGGTCTGGAGAGCTTAATCTTCAACTTCATGAGCAAACTTGGGCAAGGAATTTTTGAATAAGGTTGGCTTTTGTTTTGATGTATTTAAAAATTTAAAAAGCCAACTCAGAAAGGGGGAAAATTGAAATGTAGAAGCAGCAGAAGGAGGAGAACAGATAATTTTTTTTAGGTTCACAGCTTCTTCATCCCAAGACTCTGATCTCTAAGGTCTATTCATGAGGTCTTCTCTGTTCCATACTTTGGAGCCAGGACCTTTTGCAGTTCAAAGCTGGCGATTTGTCATGGCTCCATTATATAGAAAGATTCCTTATTTTCGCTCAGAACACAGATCTATCAAGTCTACCATTAATGTCTACCATTATTAATAATTATTTTCCCTGTGTTAACTGGAAACACTTGGTGGAACCCTAGAACTTCATGGAGAGATTGGCCCTTCCTCCTTGGTACCCCGTAAAAAAAAAATTCTTGGCCACTTCATTATAGAAAAATGCAATGCTTTGCCATTATGTGTCTTCAGCATGAAGTCTACCAATAAATAAATAAAAATAAATAACTCAGCCCTACAGCCTCTTGCCATTGCATTAGAAGCTGTCACTTCTTTGGAGGAGCTAGTGAAGAATTAGCTGACTGGGTAGCTAATTGGTTTAGGTATGGAGCCAGAGATTGGGAGTTCGATTCCCTATTCTACTTCCTTGACACAGACTGAGCTTGATCCATAGAGTCCCTTCTACTCCTACAGTTCTAAGATGATTATTATAATGTTATGAGTTATTGTGGCTCAGTAGATAAGAAGCTTGACTTTTGAGCTGGAAGGCCGGTAAGTCAGCAGTTCGAGACCTGGGCACTGCATGATGGAATGAGCACCCATTTCTGTCCCAGTTCCTGCCAACCTAGCAGATCGAAAGCAAGAAATTGCAAGTAGATAAAAAAGGACCACTTCAGTTGGAAAAGATCTTGAAAGGAGCCTCATTCAGGCATCCCCTGAGTGGAGTTCCTCCAGCAAAAATCCTTTCAACCCAGAATAATGTCTGACATGAAATTATTATTATAATGTTTGCAACAATTCAAGTCCCTTTACTGGGAAGACCAACCCATTGGGAATCAGATCATCTTTGTCTCGACCTCCCACACCTTGCTTGAATAAATGCCTTTTCTTGGGATTGCCGCTTTTTCAAACGACCGGTCTCAAACAATCCGAGTTGCAAGTGCCCCGTCCTGGGATCAGTCTTACCTCTTGAGATGTCAGGGGTACTCTTCGAGCAAGCAGACAGCTTGGAGCGGTGAGGGAGCCTCTAGGCCAGCTCAGCGTGGGGCCAAGATGAACTTGCAAAATCGTGTCTCACAACAGGAAGTTGGCGGCCAGCGAGAACCAAGGACTGGCCCTTCCCCTTTCCTGTCTTCATCCTTCAGTGTTCTACTACAACCCTCATTTTTGGTGATCAGGGTCCTGGACTTGGAAGTGGTTCAAAGATTTGCCCACCACTGCAAACTCAAGTCCTAATCCCCATCTCAAACTGCGACCCATGGGCTGGATGTGGCATGTGTCACCATTTTATATGGCCAACTGTGGTGGCTCAGTGGTTAAGAAGCTCACCTTGCTAGCTAGAAAGCCGGCAAGTCGGCAGTTGGAGACCCAAGTGATGCATGATGGAGTGAGCTCCCATCTCTGCCTCCACCACACCAGGACGTGCCATGTGGTGGAGGAAGGGCAAAATGGTCACCCGGCCCCCAAAGCTTTTTGAGGGAGTGAGACCTGGCCCCTGTCTTTAAAAGGTTGAGGACTCCTACCCCATGCAGTCATTCAGCCCAACAAGTAATTTTTAGCAACTCATGTTCTCTCATTGTGGCCTACCTCATAACACTAGTTATTTCATGGTTAATCTCATGTATCGATTACTGTAATGGTCTCTATGTGGAGCTCCTCATGTTCCTAATATGGAAACTTCAACGGGTGCAGAATGCAGCTGTCAGGCTTATTACTGGGGTGAGAAAATTCGAACATGTCTCTCCAGTCCTGGCAGAACTGCATTGGCTTGCATGTTTGGTTCTGTGTCCAGTTCAAAGTGGGTGTCTGTTGTGTCCAAATGCTTTATTACTTAATTACTTCAGTACGTGGTTAATTGCTGTAATTGCTGTAAAAGCGCGTATTTCTTCTAGGTGCGGAATTCATATTGCTGCCTTTGTAATCTGATTTGTTAACACACAGTTTCCCGCTCTTTTTAGAAGTCTGGGTAAATGTATCATTCTGTAACTGCTGATCTGCCTGTATATAAGTTGGTCTCCTTTCTGCTATTCCCCAGTCCAAAACAATTCAAGTTATGAGCTGCCAATAAATCACTTACGTTTGACCCAATCCTGCTGGTCAGAGCCTTTCCTTCGTACGGACTCAACAGTGTCTTAACATTCAAAGCCCTAAAGCACGGATTCTCAACCTGCATCCCGTGGGCCGGATGCACCCCAGGGCACCATGTCATGTGCCCCCCCCCCCCCCCGCCCCACTGCCTCCACTGTGGAATCCCCACACACAATTGACATACTGTCCCTGACAGAACTACAGCTTGGGGGAACACTCCTTGGAGCCCTGGTTCAGAAGGGACAGACATTGGGGAACGGATTAATAATCATAGTTTAATTCACCGATTGCTGACCTGGCAGGCAGTTTGGATAATAGAGGGAAAAAGATCACCTGGTGATGAACTCGATAAGCATGTAATGGGTAATCTTGTATCCGCAGAGACTCTGAGTCCAAGAGTCAACCTAGGCACATGTTTGCTCCCGATAGCAGTAGACAATGCATGTCCCCCGGTAGTAAATTAGATAGATAAGGAACTCCCCCCCCAGTGAGGTCACCCCTGATGAGCAACTTGTGTAATCTTAAAGTGCAGACCTGCAGTTTTCCTGTAACAGCCATGCACAACCTATGCACGCAGTCAAGCTAGGCAGGGTATAAAGATTAGAACCTTCTGATCAATAAACGCTGGTCTTCGCTCCATCTTGCTTCATGTGCCTTTACTTGACCAGTCTCCTCTGGGACCTTCCAGCCCGTATCGGGCCCCGATCCAACACTCCACCACATCCAGAAGTACCATGTGGTGGAGGAAGGGCAAAATGGCCATCCGCCCCCCCCCCCAAAGCTGCCTGAGGGAGCATGACCCGGCCCCTGGCTTTAAAAGGTTGAGAACTCCTGACGTAAAGGGTTTGGGACCTTCCTACTTGGTGGAGTGTCTTCCCCTCAGAAATCAGGCCCGCTTCACCCGTTCTTCTCAGACAATTCAACTCCAAATTCTGACTCCCAGGTTGACTAGAATGTCCATTACCCACTGTAGGGCTTTCTCGGTGGCAGCCCTGGCTCCTTGGAACACACTGCCGTGGGAGCTGCATCTGATTGACTCCATAGGGACCTTGAAGAAACAACTGAAAGCCTTACTGTTTGATGAGGTCTTTAGTAGTTTTTTGAAGACCAAATAGGAGACCCTTCCCATTGCCTTTCTGTCACAAGAGTTTGGGGTCCAGTTCTGCTTTTGATTAGGTGGGTGGGGGTTGTTTTGTGGGGGTCTTAATGGTGTTTGTTCTCCTTTTTTTAAAAAAAATAGTGTAAGCCACCCAGAGTGGGAGACCATCCCAGATGGGTGGGGTACAAGTCCAATAAATATAAATTAATTTTAAAAAATGCTTCACAGGGTTGGTTTAGTGTCTTGCACGGAAGACAAAAGAAGGAGTCGCAGGAAGGACTAACACAGGTTTATTCATTGATGATCAGGATGAACATGTGGTAATGGCGGAATACATCACATTATATACAGTAGCACAATACATTTGAATCTTGCTGCCCGGTAGCTCATTGGCTGCTACCAGCATGACATCGTCCCGTCACGCCTCTCTTCTATAGTTGTTTTGGGCGGTGCGGGAAAGTTCCCGCGGCTGTTGCTGATTTGGGGAATGTGAACCATGTGAGGTGAACGCTCGCAGCTGCCCTCTATGGGCAGCTTACTCGCGTTCCTTTACAGCTGGGCTACATTGTAATTGTGGTCAGGTTACATTCGTACATTTCAAGGTAACATCTCTTAAAGCAATATTGTACATACATAACAGTTGGTTTGAGAACCACATTGACGTTGTGGTGGGAACCAAGGCTGGAATCCTACTGACCCATTCCATTTGCTCATAGCTCCATTGAAGAAGTTGCTCAGAGACACCTTCTTGCACCCGCTCTTTTCCCTTCTGTAAAGAACTAAACCTGTAGCATGTAAAATTCTGAACTGGTAATGACGGAACACTCATGCTAGATGATGATCACCCTTCTTTCATGGCATAAGAGGTTCCAATCAGTTTCCGGAATGTTAGTGTTCAGCGCCATTAAGCTCTCTAAACATTTTGGTCACCATATAAATGTTCAACTACTGATCTACACCAGGACATTTTTTCACTGGCCAAGCTATTGTTCGCTAAATTGCTAAAACATTAATCAACGTCTATACTTTTTACTTTCCTATGAACCCTCCGATTCCCTGATCAACCCAACATGTGAGTTATGTCTGCCACTAAAAGCTACAATGCAAGTATCCAAAGAAGTCAGTTATAGAGCACAAAGATTTACCCTAGACCAGTGTTTCCTAACCTTTGGTTTTTGGACTTCAATTCCCAGAAGTCTAAGTCAATCCCCCAAAGCACTGATCAGACAATGTACTGACTTAGTCATCTGGGAATTGAAGTCTCCCTGTGGTGCCTGGGCCCCACATTGTGAAACACTGCTCTAATTTTTGCTCAGTGTTCTGAAAGATGGATCAATGTGTGAAGTTCAGGCATAAAGCTGAATGGAAGGAAGATATGTGTTATTTGGAAGGGCTATTGCAACTAATCAACAAGGTGTATAACTTGGCTGGGCAGTTGAAGGCACCACAAGACACTGACAGCTTATTATTTAGCTGCAGTTAGCTGCATCAGGTTACACAAAGCCTACATGAACACCGATAGGATTGTGACCACAGACTCTATGTTGTCACAGGGCTCTTTTCCTTTTGTTTCTGTCCATTGCTGCTGTTTAAGTCCCTGAGGAGGCTGCAGAGCTCAGTGGTTTAAGGATCTGGCTGTTGAGCCAGTGGTTGGGAGTTCAATTTCTGTACTGGGTCTCCAGGAAGAAAAGCTAATTTAGGTAGCCTAGGGAAAGTTACACAGTCCCAAGAGCTTCCCCTAGAAGAAGGGAATGGGAAACTAATTCTTTCTTTCTTCCTTCTTCTTCTTCTTCAGAACAAGAACGAGGGTGAGGGCGAGGGCGAGAGCGAGAACGAGAATGAGAATAATGTGTTAGAAATTATTCTGGTTTGAAAGGATTTTTGCTGGAGAAACTCCGCTCAGGGAAATGAGGCTCCTTTCATGTCCCCAAGATCTTTTCCTGCCAAAATGGTTCCTATTTACTGCATCTATTTGCAATTTCTTGCTTTCAACCTGCTAGGTTGGCAGGAGCTGAGGCAACGACAGAAGCTCACTCCATCATGCAGTACCCGGGAATCGAACTGCCGACTTGCTGAGCCACCACAGCCCCACTAATTCTGTGTATCCTGGTGAGTGAGCCCTGGTGGTGCAGTGGTTAAACTGCCAGAACGTTGTGAGTTTGAGCCTGACCAGAGCTCAAGGTTGACTCAGCCTTCCATCTTTCCAAGGTCAGTAAAGTGAGTACCCAGCATGTTGATGGCAAAAATGCATATTAACTTGTGAACTGCCCAGAGAGTGCACTAAGCGCTACGGGGTGGTAAAGGTAAAGGTTTCCCTTGCTCAAAAGCCAGTCGTATCCGACTCTAGGGTTCAGTGCTCATCTCTTTTTCAGAGCTGAAGAGCCAGGGCTGTCTGCTTCTGTAGACGTTTCCATGGTCATCTGGCAAGCATGACTAGACACCGGAGTGCACGGAACACTGTTTACGTTTCCCACCAAAGTGGTCCCTATTTATCTACTTGCAATGTCTTGCTTTCAAACTGCTAGGTTGGCAGGAACTGAGACAAAGACGGGAGCTCGTTCTATCCTGCAGCACTAGGGAATCGAGCTACTGACTTCCCGCCTTCCAGTCAGCGTCTTAGCCACTTGAGCCACTGCAGTGGTATATAAGTGTAATTGCTAATTGCTATTATCTAGCTAGAAAACCCTAAAAATGATCACCGTAAGCCTGAATTAACTTGATGGCTTTCAATTATCATTACCAATATGAAGAAAAGTAAGAATAGATGGACACAGTAAACAGTGAACAAGATAGTTTTCAAATTGTGAATGTTTATTTGGAACAACAAAGAAGGCAGGAGAGAAGTTGACATGGCAGGTAAGGAAGAGTCCATACAAGGAGTCCTTGGGGCAGAGGCAACAATAGAGAGGCAGCAGATGTTGGGAAGGAGGTCTTCTCTCCCCATCCTCCAGCTTCTCAGTCAGATGGGAAAAGCAAGAAGCCACTGAAGATGCTATCTGCTTCAGGGCCCTCATAAATGTTGTTGTTCCCAGACTTGGGGTCACTCTCCAGCCAGACTCTCTCCCCCTGGGCCAGCTTCAGGACGCTGCCGCCCGAGTTGACCTGGTAGAGGCTGTGCTGGTTCTCATCGCAGAAAGTGGCCACAGTGGTGTCCTTGTGCACCAGCTGGAGGCACAAGTTCCCGCTGGAGACCACCTGGAAGGCGAAGTAGTAGTAGCCGGGGTGCCTGCAGGTGAATTCGCCCGTCTGCGTGCTGTAGAGGTTGTCCTGGTTAGTGATTATGTTGTCGAAGACCACGACGTTGGGATTCGGGGTGGGGCCGGGGTTCTTCTGAGTGGCCGAGAAGGCAGTTCGGGGCTGGTCCATGATGTTGCCGGACAGACCCTTGACACCTTTATCTCCTGCTTGACCTACAGGGCCTGGAGGGCCATCTAGACCTCTATAGCCCTGGTTCCCTGGTTTGCCAGGAAGGCCCGAATCCCCCGGGTCACCTTTGGGTCCCCGAATGCCTGTGCTTCTTGCACCCATCCCTTAAAATGAAGTAGAAAAGAGAGCATGTTAGTTGGATCGGCTCAGAGAAAGCGGCCCACCTAGGTCCTCATGGCGTGATCCTTAGAAGTAGCTCACCATCCACAAAAGCTTATGCCAAATGAAACCGATTAGCCCGTATGGGGCCACCATGATTCTTGGTTGATGGTACCCCATAAAAGAAGCTGTCTAACCAGCATGTGAGTGTAGGGCACCGCAACAGACTGTGCAACATATTATACAACAATGTAGCCTTAGAGCAGGGGCTCTCAACCTTTTTAAGCCGTGGGCTGGACCATGCCCCCTCAGACAGCTGAGGAGGCCAGACTGGTGGTCCCTCCCTGCCATAAACACTGCCATAAAACAGGTCCGCAGCAGTCATAAATGTGTTCACTTCTGCTTCCATTGATGGTGGCAGTGGTGATGTGGTCCACATGAAATAGTGCTGTGGGTTGGGTTGAGAAGCCCTGCCTTAGAACATATGTGGGCAATAGAAAAGATTTTTTAAGGGCGGTTCCTGGTGCAATTGAATATATAAATTGTTTAGATGTTTGTTTATAAATTAAGGATGAGTTTTATATAGTTTATATATATTTTCTTTCTTGTTATATGTTGACTCAATGTGCACAATTGCCATATGTTAAAAATAAGTCTGAGTAGTTTGCAAAATGGACCATAAAACTAGAGGCCTGCAAATGGTCCAGTTAACCTAACCATTTGATGCCCACGACACCATTATATCTGGCCCAATCATCACCTCCGCAGCACCCGGAAGTGGAAAGTGGATGCATTTACAACAGCTCTAAAAGAGCCGTAAATGCACCCATGGCTGTCATAAACCCAGAAGTGGGTGTATTTACTTCCACTTCTGGGGGATGTGGTCCAGCCTGCTCAGTTGTCTGCATGTGTGTGTGTGGGGGGGGCATGGTCAGGCCCATGGCATAAAAAGGTTGGGAACCCCTGGTTTAGTGGGTCACCTCTAGTCACAACCAGCCATTGCATGCAGGTTATTGATTCAATGGCTCCACGCTGTAGGGATTAAGCCATTGATTAGTCTCAGCCAGCTTTGAGGGCTGGATGGCCATTTTGCCCTGTTTGCCTGATGAGGGTGGCTATTTTGTCCCAACAGCTTCAAAGGGGTGGCCATTTTGTTTCTTGACTGCCTTTGGAGGGGTGGGGGGCACCTGAAATGGCACCAGGGGCCAGATCTGGCCCACAGGCATTTTGGTTGGGAACCCCTGACTTAGAGGGGGATGCTATCTTGACCACCTCCAAATCCTCATTCTTTGGCAGAAAGTATCTCAGACTGGCTTTTTTAATTTATTTATTTTTGTTCTATAAGAGACAGCCTTTCCCCACTCCCGGGTTGGACAACCTGTTTCTGCTGATCCACAAAGTCAGATCTTGCCTTCTTTGATTTATCTCTGAGCTCTCCAGTACCAGAGACTTACCAGGTTCACCAATATCTCCTTTCTGTCCCGGCCTTCCATTATGACCCGGAGTCCCGGGATGTCCGTCTCTCCCATTGGGCACTTGACATGCGGTTTGTTGAGGGGCTGCTGCTTCCAGGATCAGGGCCAGCACACAAACTGCCAACCATACTCTTCCCCCCATCTTGTCTCTGTTGATATCAGAACAGGACATCATAAAAAGGCTTGGTCTGCTCTCCGAGCCTCTGCCCAGTTTCTCCTTCCTCGATCGGTGGACTTCAGCCTACCATATACATTTACTATGAAAAACTATGTCACACATTCTGTAGTAAATCATTAGAAGTGACCTGGTAACAGAGCAAGATAGTATCTGCTTGACATCTGGTCGATTCCCCAGTTGATTCCTTAGTATCTCTGTTTATAAAAAGGTTCTTACGAATACTCTGCATTCAGGGATGGGGTTTTGGAATTAAAGTGGTTAAGACGCTGAACTTGAAGACTGGCAGGTCGGAATTCAATACCTGAGTACTGCATGATGGAGTGAGCTCCTGTCTCTGTTCTAGCTCCTGCCAACCTAGCAGTTCGAAAGCAAGGAATTGCAAGTAGATAAATAGGGACCACTTTGGTGGGAAGGTGAACAGTGTTCCGTGTCTAGGTATGCCTGCTTCACGTCTATGGAAGCGTCTGCAAATGCAGAAAGCACTGGTTCTTTGGCTGTAAACAGAGATGAGCACTGAACCCTAGAGTTGGATATGGCTGGCTTTCGAGCAGGGTTTACCTTTACCTTCACCTAATTCCATAATTTGGGCAGGAAGGCTTTTGCTGAATGGGAGTAAAAGGTCATGAAAGCAAAAGAATACCTGAGACGTAAGAAGGTAGTAATGAAAGTACAGTATTGGGAACGATAATTAAATAAAAATATTTTATTGGAGACCAAAACCAAAATCATCCACACTTTTAAACTTTGGGTGATCAAGGCAAGACAGTTTTAAAAAGCTAACAGCGAAAATATTTGATTTGTTCAAAATATGTTGCTAATAATAATTTCATGTCAGAAATTATTCTGGGTTGAAAGGATTTTTGCTGGAGAAACTCTGCTCAGGGGACGCTCCTTTCATGTCCCCAAGATCTTTTCCCACCAAAGTGGTCCCTATTTATCTACAGCAATTTCTTGCTTTTGACCTACTAGGTTGGCAGGAGCTGGGACAAAGATGGAAGCTCATTCCATCATGCAGTACCCGGGTCTCAAACTGCCGGCTTGCCTGCCTTCCAGCTAATAAGGCAAGCTTCTTAACCGCTGGACCGCCGCAGCCCCACATGTGGCAGGCATGCCTAGACACCAGAGTGCACGGAACACTGTTTATCTTCCCACCAAAGTGGTACCTATTTATTTACTTGCAATTTCTTGCTTTCCAACTGCTAGGTTTGCAGGAGCTGGGGCAGAGATGGGGGCTCACTCCATCATGCAGCACTTGGGTCTCCAACTGCCGACTTGCCGGCCTTCCAGCTAGCAAGGCGAGCTTCTTAACCACTGAGCCACCACAGTTCCAATTTTGGTGCTGGGGGAGAGTTTTGCAGATACCCTGGACTGCCAGAAAGACAAACAATTGAGTCCTAGAGCAAATCAAGTCTCTAGAGGCCAAAATGATGAAACTGAGGCTGCCTTACTTTGGGCAATTCATTAGGAGGCAGGATTCCCTAGAAGAGACAGTAATGTGGGAACATTTTGGAGATCTCCCATCCATAGGGTCACCCTAAGTCAGAGATGACTTGACATCGCATAATAATAACAAAGAGATGTTCATGTCGCCATAAGCTTTGAATAGAGAATGTGCAACAAGGTGAAAATGCAGGGGTGGCCCAAGTGCCCACAGACAAGATCTAAAAACAACCATTAACCCCTTGCTGTCCCAGCCCCAGCACAAGATATGGGGTTTTTATTTTAAAGAAGAGCAGGTCAAGAATGGGTGTCAAGTCCATGTTTATACCTTTGTAGCATCCATATAGTCTGGCCAGGTTATCTTCCTATTGTAATAATGTAGACCTTACTGCCAGTGACTCAACACTGAGTGTCGGGCGGTGGTTAACTAACCTGATCAACCCTGAGATCTAGCAGCCTTGTGTGGCAAAGTCCACAGGGAGGGAAGGGCTATGGTCCCTAAAAGGATTAAATGGCCCCACTTGAATCCCTCTTGAAGGAGGGCAGCAGCTTCACCCATCCTGGCTTGGGGCTGAGGAGGACTTTGCATGCCAAAAGGACTCAGGACCAGAAAGTGACTCGTAGAACTGGATCAGTGGTACTATGGGGGGGTCACACTGCGATGCAGAAGGCAGATGGAAGGCCACTGCATTATATTCTCAAGGCAATCTTCATGGCTGATCACCATGAGGATCGCCAGTATTTGGAGTTGGATGATGATGAAGAAGAAGACTTAAGCTATTCTGTGCAAAGAAAACAAGACATGGACTTGCTATTTTAACAAAGGAAAGGTAGAAACCAATTACCTAATTGTAAGAATGAGCCCAAGCAACCTTTGCTTACCTCCTTGTAAGAGTGCTCCACCCGATTCGTGGGGAAGACTATATCTTTTCAGCCCCACATGTAAAAGAAGAAAAAGGAAGTACCGAAGAGGGCAGGGAAGTCAGGGTTTGGCTGAGTTAGAGAAAACCGAGTTTCCCTTCCTTTTTTTTTCTTTTCCCTTCTTCTGTCCACTTTCCCTCCCTCCCTTCCACCCACCCTGCAAGCTCATTTGTGCTTTAAATTACAAAACGGACGTTTGTTTGTTTGTTTTTGCCACCCGTGCCTGTCAATATATGTCTCTTCTTCCCAAGGTGCACATTTCCATGTGCTTGCTTTGAGCCGTTTTATGTACCCATGGATGCATCCATTTATTTGGACAAGTTATCTTTGGGAAAACGACGACAACCTCAAAACACTTCAAAGCAGATGACATGAAACTAATCTTGGAAAGGATAAAACAACGATGCAAACCAGGCACTGCTCAGAATACTATTAAAATGTACACTAGCATTACCAAAACACTGTAAACCACAGCATAGAACTGGAGCTGATTAGCAAATTATAACTTCTATTTCTTGTTATGAGCTAAAGTTACAGTTACTTGGCCCAGAATGTGGGTCAAGTAACTCATTTGTGTCCAACCATTCTCTGTTGTGCTTTAAGTAATTATATTTTCTTTGTTTGCTTACTTGCTTGCTTGTTTATGTAAAGAATTTATAACAATACTAACTTGGAGCCAGGCCTGCAGTGGCTCAAGTGGTTAAGACGCTGAACTCGCTGACTGGAAAGTCGGAGTTCAATTCCCAGGTACTGCACGACAAAGAGAGCACCCATCTCTGTCCCACCCTAGCAGTTTGAAAGCAAGAAATTGCAAGTAGATAAATAGGTACTGCTTTGGTGGGAAATGCAATGGTATTCCATGCACTTCAGAGTTTAGTCATGTCTGTCTTTGGGCTGTAAATGGAGATGAGCAGTGACCCCCTAGAGCAGTGTTTCCCAACGTTTGGCTTTTGGACTTTGGTTCCCAGAAGCCTAAGCCTTTTCCCCAATCAACCAATGTTGATTCTGGGAATTGAAGCCCCTCTGTGGGGCCTGTTCTCCATGTTGGGAACCTCCACGGCCCTAGACATGACTAGCTTTCAAGCGACGGAGACATTGTTCTTTACCTTTGTTGTGCAAAAGTCCTAGGCCGCTACCGTGTGGTTTGAGGGAATTTCATTTTGGGGAGCTTAACTCGGCTCCTGAGCCACCTAGACTAGAGAGAGACTTCTTCTGACTCTCCTCTTCAGGTATGGTGAAGTTTGGAGTTTGGGTGTCCCAAGTTTGGGCCTCCCAAATTGCCCATCGATATGTCCCCAAACAAGCCAGTGGTGGCCTAAGACTTGTGCACAGTACTGTCACTCCCACTCTCTAAGAGATGAAGAGCTTTTAAGTAAATAAAAGAGTCAGAGAGGTTTTGAAATGGAAAAAGAGAATTTTATCTAAGTTTTTCAAGCATAGTATAACATAACACAGTAACACAGTAACATAACGCAGTAACATAATGCAGTAACACAGTAACACATGATCATGGTACAGTGATACCTCATACAACGTCCAAACTTGGTTCCACAAGTTTGGACTTTATACGGATTTGGACTTTGTATGAGGCATGCAAAATCCTTGCCACGATGCCTCATACAACGTCCAAATCCTTGCCGCAATGCCTCGTACAACGTCATTTCCATAGAGATACATTGTACTGTAACAGCACAGACTCCAGGGCAAAGTCAAGGAAACAGACAGGAAACTGACAGAACTTTAAGAAATCATTGTCTGAAGGCTAAATACATTACAAAAACATGTCAAACAATCCTGATTGTCCAAGAACCTGAAGAATGCTGCAAAAATCCCAGGAATACTTCTAAAAATTCTGATGAAAAAATTCAAAAAAATCCCAAATCATGCTCAAAACCACTCATAAACACTCTTCACCTCATGCAAAACCCACAAGAGCAATGCACGCATGCGTCCTGCCTTTTATACTGCCCAGGCACAATGCAACCTGGGAAAAACCCAATGCCTCATACAAAGTCAAGCGACTTTGTATGAGGCAACTTTTTTCAAGAAATTAGGCAATGTTGTATGAATTCGATGTTGTATGAAGCGGACTTTGTATGAGGTATTACTGTATAATTCTTTTTGTTCAACAAGTGTACTCTTATCCACATGGAGGAAGCCTAAAAAGCCATTAACTTGGTCTAAACATTCTCAAACTCCCCCCCCCCCTTGAAAATCAAATTGCTCCAATGGGGCAAGGCATGTGCCCCATATTTGAAACTACAGCTGTAGACCATCTTGACTGCTGCCATTGGTATGGTCAATGTTCAAGCTGCCCTTTGCTATCTAAAGCAGTTCTCAACCTTTTTAAAGCTGGGGGCCGGATCACCCTCTCACAGACAGCTTCAGGGGCCGGATGGCCATTTTGCCCTTCCTCCACCACATGGCACTTCCTGGTGTGGTGGAGGCGGTAGTGGGGACACATGAAATGGTGCCGCGGGCTGCAGTTTGAAAATCCCTGATCTAAAGCATGGGATCTTTGCTCCTGCTGGCAGCACGGATGTGATATTGTGCACAATAGCGGGCCAGTTTCTGGTGTTTTTAAACATAGAAGCACGATATGCCACATCCAGAAACTGGGGATTTTTGAAGACTTCAATATATAGTTTGTATGTATGCCTCTGTGTCTGAGTGAATGCATGCAGTCAAAACAAATTTGCAAGTTAGCACAGAAGCTTGTTCTCTATTTTGCTTTCTCCCTTCCCTGATATGAATGCAATGCTCAGGATAATCTGTTTCTAACTTCCTGTAATGGTGGCAAGGGTGACAACAAGGGAAACTGGGGGTTTTGTCCTCCAAAAAAAATGGACAACCCAAGAGAAATATAAGAGTTGTATTCCCCTCTCCTTTTGCATTGGTCAGTTTCCAGTGACCGCTTCCTTGTGAAAATGAATGACACAGCTCAAGATTCTGTATACTGTGGAAGAAAAGGAAAGGAAAGGGGGAAATAAAAAAGGGGGGAATGTAGTTTGCATAATTGTTGCAACATGATTGCTTCTCTAAATTTTGCAGATGCAGCCTTGGTTCATGTGGGGGAATTTGTCCCGTGACTTAATGGATCTATACAAAAAACTTTTGTTGTTGTTCAGTCGCACAGTCGATTCCGACCCTTTGCGACCCCATGGACCATCGTTCTCCAGGCGCCTCTGTCCTCCACCATCCCCCTCAGACCTCCCAGTTCTGTGCCCACTGTGTCTACAATACCATCTAGACTTGCAAGATAGATATAGATAGATAAATAGATGATGTAATGGGAATTCAAAGGATGCCATTAATTTTCATTTATTTATGTGTGAAGTAGAGGAATGTTTAGCCAATTAGTGCTTTATAGTGTTTAATGAGGTAATGCCAATTATAAAAATTGTTGCATGACCAGGTGTTAGTAAGAATCACACTCCCATGTTCTCATCGACGCCAGTCCCAAGGACAACTTAGTCTGGGAATCTGACAGTTCCATCTATCACATAAAGATACCAAAGATGGAATCTAAGATAAGCAGCTCACGTAATGTGCAGGTGCATAACATTCAGCTGGATGTCCAAATGTTCAGGCAATTTGTCTCTTCATGTCATATTAGGGAAATTTTCACATATTTTGAGAAGGGGAGGTGTGATTGGGAAAAATGTATAAAAACTGGGAAAATTAGCTTCTCAGGAGCACACATCCCACGGCCTGGGATGATTCTGCCCATTTTCTTTTCCAATATGCTTAAATGTTAGACAGTCGGTCTAATGTTTGATGGGGGCTCATCGGGGCCCAACATTTTACCTATTTAGCTAGCTTAGCCATTTTTTATTATTTTATTATTTATGTTTCTATTTGAACTGCCTTTATCCGTATGCTATTTTACGCTATTTTTGTATCAATAAAAAGCTGCTATTTTTGAAGAATTGTAGTAGCGTATTTTTATTCTCCTCAAAGCTTAAAGAGGAGAAACCTTAGAATCCAGCAAACAGAAAAAAGCCAAGGGAGAGGGAGGACATAAATTAGGTCTTTTTTTAAGGAGGAGAGTCAAAGAGAAGAGAAGAGAAGAAGACTTCAAAGAGAAGAAGAGAGAAGAGAAGAAAGAGAATTTCTTCGAGAATTTCAAAGAGAAGAAGACTTCATTAAAAGTGCCGTTCTTGGTAAAGGAGTCTCTTCCTGGTTGAGGTATTTTTTATCTAAACCCCTGATTAGCTGGACTCTGAAAGTGTCATCGAAAGGGAGGATGCATAAAGTAGATGTTTGGGAATACTTGACATTCCTATAAGTCCCGCATCGCCATTTTAATTGCCAGATATTTCTGGAAGAAAGAGAGGTGAGCGAATCTCAAAACGCTGCCTGCAAAAAGAAAAAGCAGCTAAACCTCTAGGAATGCCTGCCTTGACACTATAATAAACGGCTCTCTGTTCGGCAGTACAGAAGAAGAGCCAAGAATACCCTTTTGACAGATGATAGATAGATAGATAGATAGATAGATAGATAGATAGATAGATAGATAGATAGATAGAGTGAAACCTCAAGTTATGAACAGTTCAAGTTACAAAAATTTTGAGTTACGAATGAAAGTCCATAGAAAATAATCACTTGAGTTACGAATCCCCTCTCCCCCCAAATGGACTAATTGGTTTTCAATGCATTCCTATGGGAAATGGCATTTTGAGTTACAAACTTTGGTTTTCAATGCATTTCTATGGGAAATTTGAGCTCCAAATGTTTCATAAAACGAATCATCCCGGGGAATGCATTAAATTGGTAACTGGAGGTACAACTATAGATAGATAGTAAATGTAAAATTTTCCTTGTTCAAAAGCTAGTAGTATCTGACTCTAGGGTTCAGTGTTCATCTCTGTTTCAAAGCCGAAGAGCCAGCGCTTGTCTGCTGCTGTTTACCTTCCCATCGAAGTGGTCCCTATTTATCTACTTGCAATGTCTTGCTTTCAAAATGCCAGGTTGGCAGGAGGTGGGACAAAGACGGGAGCTCATTCCATCCTGCAATACAGTACTCGGGAATCAAACTACTGACCTCCAGATAGAATTGTGGGATTCAACAATTTTTACAACTTACTCTGTGGGCATGGTATGGTGTGTGTGGCCAGGGGGGAAGCCCTGTGTTGCACCCGAATTAGGATTATTTTATTTCAAAACTTGGATGGGTGGGACAGCCAGAATTTCTGCAGAGCGAACCTGCTGAATCCCACTACTAGATAGATAGATAGATAGATAGATAGATAGATAGATAGATAGATAGATAGATAGATAGATAGATAGATAGATAGATAGATAGATAGAGGGTGACCTGTAAGTCCCTATTGAATCTTTCTCTACATTTGCCACTTATTGTATCCAGGGTGTCATCTTGCGCTCAGGTACCTACGTATTTGTCACAATATACACTCACAAGTGTAAATTGGCTTAAATCGTCCATATTTCTCAGGGTGGGTGGGTTATAATACATGTGGACAGGTAGGGACTTACGGTCCACCCTGTAGTGTGAGCGAGTGAGCGAGCCCTTGTGGCACAGTGGTTAAACTGCTGTATTGCAGACACAACTGCTGACATTGTGAGTTAACATAAGAACATAAGAACAGCCTTGCTGGAACAGGCCACAGCCAATCCAGTCCAGCATTCTGTCTCACACAGTGGCTCACCATTTCCTTCTGGGAATTCCCAAGGAGATGCCTTCACCTGCTTAAGATTCCCTGGAAATGGCATTGAGAGATATCCTGCCTATCTCTCCAACCCCGAGGTTGTCCTTAAGTATCCATAATTATAGCCATTGATACCCTTGTCCTCCATGAACTTGTCTAATCCTTTCTTAAAGCTGTCAAGACTGACAGCTGTCACCACTTCTTCTGGCAGGGAGTTTCGTAGACCAGTAATCCTCTGGGTGAAAAAGTACTTTCTCTTATTTGTTTGAGAACTAGTACCCAAACGTTTCATCGAGTGTCCCCTAGTTCTAGTGTTGTGCGATAGGGAAAACAGTTTTTCCTTATCTACTTTGTCCACACCGTGCATGATTTTATAAACTTCAATCAGGTCACCTCTTAGACGCCGTTGTTCAAGAGTGAAGAGGCCCAACTGTTGCAGCCTCAGATGGTAAGGAAGGTGTTCCAGTCCCCTAATCATTCTGGTTGCCCTCCTCTGTACTTTCTCCAACTCCATAATATCCTTCTGGAGGTATGGCGACCAGAACTGTACACAGTATTCCAGATGGGGCCTCACCATAGATTTATAAAGAGGCAAAATGACACTTGCTGACTTATTTTCTATACCCTTCCTAATGATCCCTAACATTGAGTTTGCTTTTTTCACTGCTGAGGCACACTGGGCTGACATCTTCATTGAGCTGTCCACCAAGACGCCAAGGTCCCTTTCCTGGTTTGTCGCAGAGAGTTCAGACCCCATCAGTTTATAAATGTAATTGGGGTTCTTTGCCCCAACATGCATCACTCTGCACTTACTAATGTTGAAGCTCATTTGCCACTGTTTTGCCCACTCCCCCAGTGTCAAGAGATCCCTCTAGAGCTCCTCACAATCTCTCACAGTTTTCACTACCCTGTATAATTTATTGTCATCAGAAAATTTGGCTACCTTGCTTTTTAATCCTACCTCTAGATCATTTATGAAGAGGTTGAAAAGCAGGGGTCCCAGTACTGAACCTTGGGGGACCCCACTCTTTACTTCCCTCCACTTGGAGAAGTGTCCATTTAGTGCTACCCTCTGTTTCCTGTCCCTTAGCCAGTTGCTGATCCAGGACAAGACCTGTCCCTTTATTCCATGACTGGTAAGTTTATTCAAGAGCCTTTGGTGTGGGACCTTGTCAAAAGCCTTCTGAAAGTCCAGATAAACAATGTCAACTGGATCCCCCTTATCCACATGCTTGTTGACACTCTCAAAAAATTCCAACAGATTAGTGAGGCATGATTTGCCCTTGTAAAAGCCATGTTGGCTCTCCTTTAGCAGCGCCTTCTCTTCTAAGGTAAAGGTAAAGGTTTCCCTTGCTCGAAAGCCAGTCGTATCTGACTCTAGGGTGCAGTGCTCATCTCTGTTTCTAAGCCGAAGAGCCAGCACTGTCTGCTTCTGCAGACATTTCCGTGGTCATGTGGCAGGCATGACTAGACACCGGAGGGCACGGAACGCTGTTTACCTTCCCACCAAAGTGGTCCCTATTTATCTACTTGCAATGTCTTGCTTTCGAACTGCTAGGTTGGCAGGAGCTGGGACGAAGACGGGAGCTCATTTCCGTCCTGCAGTACTCGGGAATCGAACTGCTGACCTTCCGCTTCCCAGTCAGCGTCTTAGCCACTTGAGCCACTGCAGTCCCTTCTCTTCTATGTGCCTTCTCTTCTATGTGCCTATTAATTCTATCTTTTAGGATGGTTTCCATCACTTTACCTGGGACACATGTCAAACTGACAGGTCGGTAATTTCCTGGATCACCCCTGGATCCTTTTTTGAAAATTGGTGTTACATTCGCTACCTTCCAGTCATCAGGCACAAAGCCTGATTTGAGGGAAAGATTATATATTTTGGCTAGGAGATCAGCAATTTCATCTTTAAGTTCCCTGAGAACTCGTGGATGGATGCCATCTGGTCCTGGTGATTTGTTAGTGTTTAGCTTAACAAGACATGCAAGGATCTCCTCCCTTGTTATTTCTATCTTGCTTAATTCTTCGGTTTCCCTCCCTACGAAGATAGGCTCTGTTTTGGGCATGTGGTCTCTGTCTTCTTCAGTGAATACTGAAGCAAAGAATTCATTGAGTCTCTCTGCAATCTCTGTTTCCTCTTTAATAACCCCTTGCCTTCCATTGTCATCTAATGATCCAATGGCCTTCCTAGTTGGGTTCTTACTTCTAATGTACTTAAAGAAGTCTTTGTTATTTCTCTGAGTATTTTTAGCTATACGGTCCTCAAAGTCTTGCTTTGCTTTCCTGATTGTTGCCTTGCATTTGTTCTGCCAGAATTTATGTTTCTGCCTGCTGTCCTCATTTGGACAAGCCTTCCATCTTCTAAATGAGCTTCTCTTGCTCTTGATCACTTCCCGAACAGCTCCTGTAAGCCACATCGGAGTCCTCTTGGAACTGGCAGTGCCCTTTTTCCTTTTGGGTATGCATTCCAATTGGGCCTCTGTTATTGTTTTTGTAAACAACCTCCATGCCTCTTGGAGTGTTTGGACTCTCGCAATTTTCCCTTTCAGCTTCTTTTTTTACTAGTTTCCTCATCTTTGGGAAATTTCCTTTTTGAAACTTTAAGGTCTCTGTGTTAGATTTTATCAGTGACTTGCAGTCTATGATCAAGTTAAACATAATTGAGTTGTGGTCACTGTTCCCTATTGGATCAGTCACATTAACATCTTGCACCAGATCCTGAGTATTACTCAGGATCAAGTCAAGGATTCTTGTACCTCTAGTTGGGTCTTCAACCATCTGTCCCAGGGAACAATCATTTAGCATATCTAGGAACTTTATCTCTTTATCATGTGCTGAACAACAGTTCACCCAGTCTATGTGAGGGTAATTGAAGTCTCCCATTATAACCAGGCTTCCCTTCTTGGATGCCTCCTTTACAACATTCTCCAACTGCCAGTCTCCCTCAAGAGTTTGGGTCAGAGGCCGATAGTATATGCCTACTGTTAGACCATCCTTGTGGCCTGGTACTCTTACCCACAGAGCTTCTAATGGTGACTCCAAATCACCTAGATATTCCAATTCATACGATTTTATCACTTCTTTGACATACAAGGCTACACCACCTCCTGTTTGCCCCTTCCTATCCTTCTTGTACAGTTTGTAGCCTGGGATAACTGTATCCCATTGGTTATCATCCGTCTACCAGGTAGTGGACGGATGATAACCAATGGGATACAGTTATCCCAGGCTACAAACTGTACAGGAAGGATAGGAAGGAGCAAACAGGAGGTGGTGTAGCCTTGTATGTCAAAGAAGTGATAAAATCGTATGAATTGGAATATCTAGGTGATTTGGAGTCACCATTAGAAGCTCTGTGGGTAAGAGTACCAGGCCACAAGGATGGTCTAACAGTAGAGTTGAATCCTGATGGAGCTCAGTAGTAATATAGTAATAGCAATTGCATGTATCTACTGCCTGATAGTGCTTAATGCACTCTCTGGGTATGTCACAAGTTAATTAGCTTCTTGCCTCTGACATGCTGTGTACTTATTTTACTGACCTTTGTAGGATGGAAGGCTGAGTCAAGCTTGATACCTCATCAGGATCAAACTCACAATGTTCTGGCTGCAATACAGTAGTTTTAACCACTGCACCACCACAGCTCAAGGTTGACTCAGTCTCCCATCCTTCCAAGGTTGGTAAAATGAGTACTCAGCATGTTGGGGACAAAATGCTAATTGACTTGTGAACCACCCAGAGAGTGCACTAAGCGCTATGGGGTGGTAAAGGTCAAAGTCTCCCTTGCTCAAAAGCCAGTGGTGTCCGACTCTAGGGGCGGTGTTCATCTCCATTTACAGTCAAAGAGCCAGCGCTGTCTATGTGTGTCTGCAGCTATTTCTGTGGTCATGTGGCGGGCATGAGTACATGCCAAAGTGCACGGAACGCTGTTACCTTTCCAGCAGAAGCGGTACCTTGCAATTTCTTTCTTTCAAACTCCTAGGTTGGCAGGAGCTGGGTCGGAGACAAGAGCTCACACAGTCATGCAGCACTCGGGTCTTGAAGGTGGCCTGCCAACCTTCCAGTCATCAAGATCAGCATCGTAACCACTAAGCCACCACAGCTCCTATGGGGCAGTATATATGTATAATTGCTATTGCTGTTTGGTGGTTGGTTGGTTGAGAGAGTGGTCAATATGCACTGAGTTGAAAGGATATTTGTGGAAGAAATTCTGTTCCGGGAACGCCCGAATGCACTGGGATAGAGACAGACACTCATTCCATCATGCAGTACCCGGGGCTCAAACTGCCGACTTGCCGGCCTTCCAGCTAACAATAGACTGCAGTGGCTCAGTGGTTAAGAAGCTCGCCTTGTTAGCTGGAAGGCTGACTATTCTGGTGCAGCGACAGAAGAAGGCTGGACACTACATGGCACTGTTGAACTAACAAAACACTCTGGATGGCATGGGAAATGGGGAATTGTTTTTCATTGCATTCCGGTACAACACCGGTTTGAATACTGTACAGCTTAACAAATCCTGTCAACCTAGCAGTTCGAAAGCAAGAAATTGCAAGTAGATAAATAGGGACCACTTCGGTGGGAAGGTAACAGCGTTCCATGCGCTCCGGTGTCTAGTCATGCCTGCCACTTGACCATGGAAATGTCTGCAGAAGCAGACAGCGCTGGCTCTTCAGCTTTGAAACAGAGATGAGCACTGAACCCTAGAGTCAGATACAACTGGCTTTCAAGCAAGGGAATCCTTTACAGCTTAACAACAGTGCTGTTCGTCGCACCTTTTCAAGTTCCCATGGATTCTCAGGGATGGCTCCCCCTGCAGACCTGGTGTACAAAGCCATTATCAATGGAATTGTCATGAGCTGCACGTGCTGGGGACTGATTCACCCTCCTTGTTCCCAGTTCGCTTCTAATGTCTCAACACTCATCTTGGCTGGCAAGCCAGCAGTTCGAGACCCGGGTACTGCAGGACAGATTGAGTGCCTGTCTCTGTCCCAGCTCATTCAGGCATTTCCGAAGCAGAATTTCTTCCACAAATATCCTTTCAACCCAGAATAATTTCTGACACAAAATTATTATTATTATTACCACTACTTAACTTTATCACATGATTGGTACATGCTACGATCAGCAATTGGGCACGAATGTAAAACATTAATAAAGAACAGGACATATATAAGGTTGTTGTGTTCTAAGGGTTTTACCTTCCACATGGATTACAATGTATCTGAACCAATGTAACCTTGCCTATAGCAACAATGTAACCTTCAGCTGTATCATATGAACCCTGCATGAGGACGCGAGCTGATGACCACCAGCTGGCAGCAGCGAGCGTCCAAGCTCTCTTGGTCAGAATCATCAAAGGCAACAGCGCGGGAAGCTTTCCCGCCACCACCTACACCTGGACAAGAAGGGCGTGACTAGCAATGACGTCACGCAGGCAGTAGCCAATGGGCTACTATGGCACCACGTTCAAATGTATTACTACTGTATATAAAGAGCTATCGATCCGCCATTACCTCATGTTCCCTCTGTCCACGATGCAATAAACCTGAGTTAACCCAGCCCGAGGCTGTGTCCTGTGTCTTGGTTTTCATACACCAAATTGGCGACGAAGGTGGGATCATGGATTCCCAAAGCGCCAGGACACAGAGCGGGTTCAATATTATCAAGCCGCAAGACTGGACCATCTTTAACATGGATTTCAAGGCGGCCTTGGTGGAACTCAAAGTCAAAGACGACGAGGAAAGGAAGAGGGCCATCCTCACCCGGATGCTGGGTGTAGAGACCAAGCGGACGCTGGTGGGCATGATCGAACCGAAGACGTTGGATGACTTCAAAACCGACGACATACTGAAGTTGCTGCGTGAGCGTTTCCAACCCTCGAAGGCAATGTTTCCTGCGAGGAGTGCGTTTTGGAGGCGAGTCCAAGCGCCGGATGAGTCGGTAGAGGCGTTCGTGGAGGCCCTGAGGGTAGCCGCCGTTCCCTGCAAGTGGGACAACCTGGAGATGATCATGAGGGACGTCGTGCTGTGTGGCCTGAAGGACAAGGAAGTGCAGCGCCGCCTGATGAACAGGGAGCCGCCACCCACGCTGGCCGAGGTCGTAGAGACCGCGGAATCCGCGGAGTCCACGAATGCGGGAGTGGACGAAATACACGAGTGGCGTGAGTGGCGCCCTAGGGCCAGCAAAGCGGAAAGCTCGGTGCGCGGCAAGTCAGGGCAGCCGGTGCACGCGACCCGGCGAACCTCGAGATCCTCCACAGATGGCAGCGACGGCGAAGAGGTACAGAAGGTCCGGAAAGGGGGGCGCCGCTGCGATGGTTGTGGGGCGGCCCACGAGCGTGCGAAGTGCCCTTTCAGGAAAGCCGAATGTTACAGCTGTGGCCGGCGCGGGCACATCGCCAGGGCATGCAGAAATCGGAAAGAGGGCCGGAGGCAGTCGAAAGACCGTTCGGCCAGACCGGACCATCCAGCGAGACCCCAAGATGGCGCCCGAACCACGAGGAAGCAGGACGGCGTGGGTCGCGTCTCGGACGGCAGTGAGGACGACGCCCCCGTGTTCAGCGTGTCCGCGGGACAAAACCATTACTTCATTGAGGTAATAGTACAAGGGGCCCCTATTAGGATGGAGATTGACTCGGGGTCCTATTATTCCATAATTCCCCAGAAAGAGTTCTTGAAGATCGACCCCCAAGCGCGGCCCAAACTTAAGACTCTGAGGTCCACGCTACGGGACGTACAAGGGAACAGCATTCCAGTGCTGGGGGTCGGAAAATTTCGGGTTCGTTATAAAAGACATTCCGCAGAACTCCCTCTAGTCGTTCTCAAAGGGGGGAATTGTAGCCTCCTAGGGACGCAGTGGTTTCAGCCCTTGGGTTTGTTCATAGGGGGGGTGCATGCCGTGGGCGCGGATCCGATACAAGCGGTGTGTGACGCGCACCCCGCCGTTTTTGAAAAAGGACTGGGAAAATTCAAGGGACCCCCTGTAGCCTTCGACCTGGACCCGGAGGTCCGCCCGATAAGACTCAAACCGCGCAGGGTGCCTTTCGCACTAAAGGACAAGATAGAGGCGGAACTGGACAAATTGGTGGGCCAGGGGATTCTTATTCCTGTTGATTCCGCGGAGTGGGAAACTCCAATTGTAACAGCTCTGAAGGCTAACGGGGAGGTGCGCATTTGCGCTGATTATAAGTGTACCATTAACAAGGCGATTCGCCCTAATGCATATCCGGTGCCAGTGGTCAGCCATCTTTTGGCCAGGCTAAATGGGGGAAAGTGTTTCGCTAAGCTCGATTTGGCACAAGCCTATCAACAACTCCCCGTAACTCCCGCCACGGCCGCGGCACAAACGATAGTCACACATAAAGGAGCGTTCCAGGTGTCGCGTTTACAGTTCGGCGTGAACTCGGCACCCGGTCTTTTTCAGTCGCTTGTGGAACGCCTCCTGAAGGGGCTGGAGGGGGTGTTGCCTTATTTTGATGACGTATTGATAACAGGGGGGAGTGAGGCCGAACTAGCCAGGAGATTGGATAAAGTGCTAACTGTGTTCGAGAAAGCGGGGCTGAGACTGAGGAAGGACAAATGTGTTTTTTTCGAAACCGAGGTCGAGTTTTTAGGATTTCGGATCACACCCGAGGGGATTAAGCCGTCCAAGTCCAAAGTAGCAGCCATTAAGAAGGCCCCTCGCCCCACATCCAAAACCGAACTACAGTCATTCCTGGGGCTCCTCAATTTTTACCATACTTTCCTCCCGCGGAAAGCCTCCGTGGCCGAACCGCTTCATCGGTTACTGAAAAAAGAGGAGACATGGATGTGGGGTGACGAGCACGAGAAGGCGTTCAACGAACTAAAGCAACTGTTAACATCGGATGCAATCCTTACGCACTTCGACCCCAAACGGCCGGTGGTCTTAGTCTGTGATGCATCACCGGTGGGAGTGGGGGCGGTGCTGTGCCACGTGTTGGATGACGGGCGGGAGGCCCCAGTTGCGTTTTATTCAAGGTCCCTGTCCCAAGCAGAGCGAAATTACGCACAAACCGACAGGGAGGCAATAGCAATAGTAGCGGGGACCAAAAAGTTTCACGATTTTCTGTATGGCCGCCCGTTCACAATCGTGACGGATCACAAGCCCCTGTTAGGGATCTTCACGGCAGGCAAGCCAACGCCACAGATACTATCTCCGAGGATGTTGCGATGGGCCATTTTTCTTAACGCATACCAACACGAGTTGGAGTACCGGCCCGGAAAGGAGATCAGCCATGCTGATGCGCTTTCGAGATCTCCTTTGCCTTTGTCGGACGACCAAAAAGCCAGAATAGGAAGAGACCGCCAGGTGTTGCTAATCGAGGTTTTAGACGAACCCCCAATAGTACCGGCTGATATAGCTAGGGCGACAAGCAAGGACAGGACGCTGGAGAAAGTCAGCTCATGGGTGCAGAAAGGGTGGCCAACATCGTCCCCAAGCAAGGAATTCGACCCATTCTTTCGGAAGAAGCTAGAGTTGTCCATAGAAAGGGGGTGCCTGTTGTGGGGCCAACGGGTGGTGGTCCCGACACCCATGCGGCCGAGGGTTCTCAAACTGCTGCACGTCAGCCACCCGGGCATCGTTCGCTCAAAAGCGCTGGCCCGCAGTTACTTTTGGTGGCCACAGCTGGACGAGGACATTGAGCACATGGTAGGCACTTGTGAGGCGTGCCAGGGGTCCCGACCAGAGGCGGCCCGCCTCCCGCATAGGGAATGGGACACAGCGAGGGGGCCATGGTCCAGAGTGCACGTAGATTTCGCTGGCCCTTTCCGAGGAACCATGTTTCTCCTGGTGGTGGATGCATTCTCAAAGTGGCTGGAGGTCATTCCTGTAAAGAGCACGTCCTCCACCACTACAATTAACCAACTACGGAGAGTTTTTTCAACGTTCGGTTTACCCGACACTTTAGTCAGCGATAACGCGAGTTGCTTCACCTCCTCAGAGTTCGGGGCATTCATGGAGGCGAATGCCATTCGGCATGTCACGTCCGCGCCGTTTCACCCGGCCACGAATGGCCAAGTGGAACGGTTGGTGCGTACAACAAAGGAAGCGCTTCGGCGCATGGGCCCTGGGGACCTGAACCACCAAGTATGTCAGTTCTTATTAGCGTATAGGGTGACCCCCTTAGCGTCAGGTTACTCGCCGGCAGAACTATTGATGCGGCGGAAACTGACTACACTCCTGTCCAGGCTGGACCCCACAAGAATTGAGGACAAGGGAAAAAACGTGGGGCTGGCAGTCTCGAAAGGTTTCGCCGCCGGCGACCCTGTGCATTGCAGGAACTATGCCAGCGCGGGGCCAGCCTGGGTGCCGGGGACGGTTGTAGAACAGACGGGGCCAGTGTCGTACCGGGTCGAAACCCACACCGGTCTCCTCTGGAGGAGGCACGCAGACCAACTGAGGCACCGAGTCAGTGGGCCAGTCAGTGAGGATTTCCAACAAGATTCAGCGTTAGGGTTCTCCCCCACCCGCGTAACCCAAGGGGGAGACAGCAGCGGACAACAGTCCCAAGCAAGGGGGGAAGGAAGAAGCAGCGGCCCCGACTCATATCCTTTTGATAAGCCAGTTCCGTCAGAGGCCGGGGAAGGGGGAGAGGAGTTCGCGACCGCTGCCCCCGAATGGAATTTTGGTTTTGATTTAGCAAACCGGGGGGGTTTTCAGGAGTGTTCCCCCACCCATCCAAGCGAGAAGAGGGGTTTTTCGTTAGTCCCCAGTGCCCCCGGTTCCTCCCTAAGTAAGAGCACACCTCCCAACAACGCCGCGGAGCCGCGGCAGATCACTAACGAGTCTCCCTCTCAAATTACAGGACAGGAAACCAGGGGACAAAGAGAAGGTAGCAAACCCGGGGAGAGGCAGGCCGCATCGAGACCCCAGCGTGTTCGAAACAAGCCATCTTGGCTGAAAGATTTTGTCTCCTAGGGGGGGAGTGTCTAGAAGCATGGGCTCGAGACATTGTCTCGTCCTAGGGGGGAGGGATGTTGTGTTCTAAGGGTTTTACCTTCCACATGGATTACAATGTATCTGAACCAATGTAACCTTGCCTATAGCAACAATGTAACCTTCAGCTGTATCATATGAACCCTGCATGAGGACGCGAGCTGATGACCACCAGCTGGCAGCAGCGAGCGTCCAAGCTCTCTTGGTCAGAATCATCAAAGGCAACAGCGCGGGAAGCTTTCCCGCCACCACCTACACCTGGACAAGAAGGGCGTGACTAGCAATGACGTCACGCAGGCAGTAGCCAATGGGCTACTATGGCACCACGTTCAAATGTATTACTACTGTATATAAAGAGCTATCGATCCGCCATTACCTCATGTTCCCTCTGTCCACGATGCAATAAACCTGAGTTAACCCAGCCCGAGGCTGTGTCCTGTGTCTTGGTTTTCATACACCAAAAAGGTAAAAGGTAAAGTTCTCCCTTCCTCAAAAGCCAGTTGTGTCTGACTCTAGGGGTGGTGCTGTCTGGGTGTGCAGACATTTTCATTGTCATGTGGCACGCATGACTAGCCATGGGAGCACATGGAACATTGTTACCTTTCCCGTCTGATCTACTTGCAATTTCTTGCTTTTGAACTGCTAGGTTATTCAGCACTAGGGTCTTGAACTGCTGACCTGCCAACCTTCAGTCATCAAGTTCAGCATGCTAACCATGTCATCTACATAATGGTTAATAGGCAACGGTAAAGGTCGCCCTTATGCAAAAGCCAGTTGTATCCGACTTGGTTTTGGTGCTCATCTCTGTTTATAGCCAAAGAGCCAACGCTGTCTGCGATTGCAGACATTTCCATGGACACGTGGCAGACATGTCTTACCTTCCCACTGAAGTGGTCCCTATTTATCTACTTGCAATTTCTTGCTTTCAAACTGCTAGGTTGGCAGGAACTGGGACAAAGACGGGAGCTCACTCCAGCATGCTTTACTGGGGAATCCAGTCTTTGAGTTCAGTGTCTTAGTCACTATAATGGTTAATATCAATCCCCTAAACTCCAAAGAAGCTTTCCTTGTGGCTTAAAATATGTGTTAAATGACATAAGGAATGAGAGAAAGAAATGTCACAGGATCAGAATCTGAAATTGCCCCTCCAGGCATAACCGGTGTCACCACGAATCATCCTGTACCAGACAGATTTCTCAGGCATATCCCACAGTGAATACAGTACCATCAGAAGTCATTGAAAAGTTATGTCAAAATCTAGCACGTTTGTGACGTTAAACTGCACATGCACTCGTAGAAAGCGCTTCTGCTTGCTTTGTCAAGCTTTAAGATGTGCTGATTGTTGTTTATTGCTCGTGCCACGCTATGACTGTGTTCCGACTGTGATTTTAAAAATAAAATCAAATAAATTAGTGGGGGGAAGTCCTCTCTTCAGAAGATTGTAAAGTATAATTCATCTAGGTCTCCGGGTGGGCAATGTCTAGCTTCCGTCCTTGCTTCTTAATGATCCAGACAGGCAACGGTGGACGCCGTTCAACGACTGTCAACTGGCGAACAATGCGGATCAAATCATTAAGACACGGGCTATTAAAAATTTATCAGCTCTGCTGGCAGTGGCAGGGCTGATGTGAAATTTTTTGTTTTGTGCATCTTCTGCCTCTGATTAGATTACAGGATGGGGTTCCCCCCCCCTTCTTCAAAAGTCATAAACTCTCCTCTACTCTGTTTCTCCTTCAAGCCGTCTTTCCCTTCCTTTTAGTGTATGGGACCAAAGACAATGAGACAGCCGAAGGGTTGGCTTAACACAGGTTTATTGCATGATGATCCGGGGGGAACATGGGGTAATGGTGGCGGTACATCTCATTATATACTGTGGGACTATACATTTGAATCTTGCAGCACAGTAGCTCATTGGCTACTGCCAGCGTGGCCTCACCCAGGCACGCCTTACTCTCACAGTTGTATCTTCTTCCTGCTGAATGCGTGTATCTTCTTCCTGCTGAATGCGGAGACATTTCCCGCGGCTGTCCGTGATTGAGCAATGTGAACCATGTGAGACTGAACGCTCGCAGCTGCCCTAAGGGGTTGCTTGCTCGCGTTCCTTTCAGCTGAGGTACATTGTAATTGTGATGGATACATTTTTATCTTGATAGCTTTACAGTCCATTGATATGCATACATAACACCCCTCCCCCCTAGGATGGGATGAAGTCCCGCAACCATTGTGGCTTGCCGCACATACGCTTGGGGCGTGCGGGCGCCTGACCTAGTACAGGGGAGCCTGTGATCCCTGATTCCGTGGAGGCTTGTCCTGCAACGGAAAATGGGGATTCGTTAGTGGCTCCGTGGGGTGTCTGTGCCCGCTTTGCGCTGGGGGACGGGAATGGAATGAACAGCTGGGAGGTGAACCCCTGCCTGTTGCCCTCGGACCCTGGGGACCCTCCTATTGTGAACCGCGGAACCGATGAGGATGCCCTTGTGGTTCTGCTACCTTCTGCTATCCGCTCGGGGGACCTTGAGACTGTGGTGGGCGGACTCGCCGTCGCCTCCTGTCTTGGGGGTGTTGGTCTCCGGGAAATTGGCGCTATGTTGCATTCTAACTCACAGGGGCTACTGGGACTGGAAGTACCAGGGGCTGAACTGAAACCCCTCTTTTCGCTAGGACGGGTGGGGGACCACTCCGCTAACTCCCCCTGGTACTGTAAATCAAGGTCTAAACTTCTTGGGGAATCTGTGTTTTGGGGAAACTTCCGAGGGATATGTGTGAGATCGGGGCTCTTCCTTTCCGCCGCAAATTCCCGCAAAACATCTCTGAGGATCGATTCTCTTTCCTCCCCCCTTGGTGGGGACCCATGTCCCCCTTTTTCTCCCCCTTGGGCTAAGCGGGTGGGGGAGTACCCTAACGCTGATTCGTGGCTATTTTCGTCTTCGTCCTGCTCTCCGGGGATCCTGCGCCTGAGTTGATCCGCGTGCCGCCTCCACAGGAGGCCTGTGTTGGTTTCCACGCGGTACGAGACGGGGCCAGTTTGTTCTATTACAACGCCCGGCACCCAGGCTGGCCCTGCGCTGGCGTAGTTCCTGCAGTGTACGGGGGTGCCTACGCTGAAACTCTTGGTGGGCTCTATCCCTACGTTCCGCCCTTTGTCTTCTACCCTAGTGGGGTCTAGTCTGGTGATTACGGTGGCCAGCTTCCTACGCATTAATAGCTCCGCGGGGGAGTACCCTGATGCCAACGGGGTGACCCTGTACCCTAGCAGGAACTGGCACACTTGTAAGTCGAGATCTCCGGGACCCATGCGTCGCAGCGCATCCTTTGTGGTGCGCACGAGGCGCTCTACTTGGCCGTTGGTGGCCGGGTGGAAAGGGGCGGAGGTGACGTGCCGAATGGCGTTGAGACCCATGAACGTCCTGAACTCGGTGGACGTGAAGCAACTAGCGTTGTCGCTAACGAGGGTGTCGGGTAAACCGAACGTGGAAAAGACCCTCCGTAGATGCTTAATTGTTGTGGCCGAGGAGGTGCTCGAGACTGGGATTACCTCCAGCCACTTGGAGTACGCATCCACAACAAGGAGGAAGAGCGCTCCTCTGAACGGGCCAGCAAAATCTACGTGTACCCGGGACCAGGGCCCCCTTGCTGCGTCCCATTCTCTATGCGGCAAACGAGCCTCTTCTGGCCTTGAGCTCTGGCACGCTTCGCAAGTGCCGACCATGTGCTCGATGTCGGCGTCTAGCTGGGGCCACCAAAAGTAACTACGGGCCAGTGCCTTGGAACGGACGATCCCCGGGTGGCTGACGTGCAGCAGTTTAAGCACCCTCGGCCGGAGAGACGTGGGGATCACTACCCGCTGTCCCCACAAAAGGCAACCCCTCTCTAGGGACAACTCTACTTTTTTCTTGAAAAATGTGTCGAATTCTGCTGCTGGGGAAAATACCGGCCACCCTTTCTGCACCCAGGAGCTAACTGTCGCTAACGTTTTGTCCTTGCCGGTCGCTTTGGCGATGTCGGCCGGTACTACCGGGGGCGAGTCTAGGACCTCTATCATTAAGACCTGGTGGTCTCGCTCTTCCTCGCCCACGTGGTTGCAACCCTGGGGAAGGGGGGACCTCGATAGGGCGTCCGCGTGGCTGATCTCCTTCCCTGGCCGGTACACCAACGCGTGCTGATACACGTTGAGAAAAATGGCCCACCTGAGCATTCTCGGGGACAGGATTTGTGGCGTGGGCTTATCTGCGGTGAAAATGCCTAGCAAGGGCTTATGGTCGGTCACTATGGTGAAGGGACGGCCATACACAAAATCATGAAATTTTTTGGTTCCCGCAATGATCGCTAACGCTTCCCTGTCTGTCTGGGCGTTGTTTCTCTCTGCTTGTGACAGGGACCTGGAGTAGAACGCTATTGGGGCTTCCCTCCCGTTTTCTAACACGTGGCATAACACCGCCCCCACCCCCACTGGGGATGCATCGCATATCAGGACCACCGGGTGTTTGGGGTTGAAGTGGGTCAGTATGGCATCGGATGCCAGGAGTCGTTTTAGGTCGTTAAATGCCCACTCATGGTCGTCGCCCCACTTCCATGCCACGTCCTTTTTTAACAACTTATGTAGCGGTTCTGCCACGGCTGCCTTGCGCGGAAGGAAGGAGTGGTAGAAGTTGAGCAGTCCGAGGAACGACTGCAGCTCGGGCTTGGATGTGGGGCGAGGGGCCTTTTTGATGGCGTCCACCTTTGATTGGGACGGCCGTATACCCTCAGGAGTTACTCGGAACCCTAGGAACTCTACCTCGGTCGTGAAGAAGACGCATTTGTCTTTCCGCAACCTCAACCCCGCCTTTTCGAATATTGTTAGGACCTTTCCCAACCTCTTTGCCAATTCAGCCCGGCTCCCCCCCGTTATCAGTACGTCATCGAAGTAGGGTAACACCCCCTCTAATCCCTTTAGGAGGCGTTCCACGAGTGACTGGAAAATCCCGGGCGCCGAATTTACGCCGAACTGAAGGCGCGTCACCTGGAACGCCCCTTTGTGGGTGACTATGGTTTGTGCCGCAGCTGCGGCCGGGGTCACCGGGAGCTGCTGGTAGGCTTGTGCCAGGTCAAGCTTAGCGAAACACCTCCCCCCGTGTAACCTGGCCAGCAAGTGGCTGACTACCGGCACCGGATATGCATTAGGGCGAATCGCCTTATTGATGGTGCACTTGTAATCAGCGCATATGCGGACCTCCCCGTTGGCCTTCAGTGCTGTTACAATTGGAGTTTCCCACTCCGCAGAATCTACAGGCACAAGAATCCCCTGACCCACCAATTTGTCCAGTTCCGCCTCTATTTTGTCCTTTAGTGCAAAAGGCACTCTGCGCGGTTTTAGCCTGATTGGTCGTATTTCAGGGTCCAAGTCAAAAGTCACTGGGGGGGCCTTGAATTTTCCGAGCCCCTTTTTGAAGACCTCGGGGTGCGCGTCGCACACGCCCTGTATTGGATCAGTCCCGACGGCGTGTACTCCAACTGCGTGCACCCCCCCAATGAACAAACCCAGAGGCTGGAACCATTGAGTCCCGAGGAGGCTGCAGTTACCTCCCTTTAGGACGACTAGGGGGAGCGTTGCGGCATGTTTTTTAAATTGGACCTGGAACTTCCCCACCCCCAACACTGGGATGTGGTTCCCCTGCACGTCCTTCAGTGTGGACCTCAATGCTTTGAGCTTAGGCCGCACGTGGGGGGCGATTTTCAGGAACTCCCCCTGAGAAATGATAGAGTATGAAGAACCCGAGTCCACCTCCATCCTAACAGGGGCCCCTTGAATTACTACCTCAACGAAGTATCGGGGATGTTCGGCGGACACGCTGAACACCGGGGCGTCGTCCTCGCTGTTGTCGGAGATGCGCCCTACGCCGTCCTGCTTCCTCGTGGTCCGGGTGCCGTCCTTGGGCCTCGTGGTGCGGTCCTGCCTCGCCGATCGGTCTGGCGAACTCCTCCTGGTGTCGCGCCGTTTTCTGCAGACTTTGGCGATGTGCCCGCGCCGGCCGCAGTTATGGCACTCGGCCTTCCTGAAAGGGCATTTGGCGCGGGCGTGGGCGGCGCCGCAGCCATCGCAACGCCGGCCTTCCTTCTGGACCATCCGCACGTCCTCGTCGTCTCCGCTCTCCGCGGATGAGTTTGAGGCTCGCCGGGCTGCACGCACCGAGCTTTCAGCCTTGGCCGTCTTCGGCCGCCAGTCCTGGAGCTCCTGCACCCCGGCCATCGTGGCTTCCGCGGCCTGCGCCGCGTCCAGGACCTCTTGTAGTGTGGGGGGCGGCTCTTGTTTCATCAGCGTGCGCTGAGTCTCGGTGTCCCTCAGGCCGCATAGCAGGCAGTCCCGGAGGGTGACTTCTGGGTTCTCCCACTTACATGGGCCGGCGGCCAGTCGCAGGGCCACTGCGAAATCGGCGACCGACTCCCCGGGCGCTTGGACTCGCCTCCAAAACGCGCTCCGAGCGGGGAACATTCCTATCGCGGGCCGGCGGTGGGCGCGTAGCACTGCCAGGAGCTCCTTAGCTTTGAAGTCGCTCACCCTCCTCGGCGCGATCAGGTCCACCAACGTCCGCTTGGTCTCGTGCCCGAGCAGCCTGACAAAAATGGCCCTCTTTTTAGCCTCGTCCGTGACTTCGAGCTCGACGAGCGCCCCATTGAAGTCTATCTCGAACAGCTCCAAATCTCCCGGCTTCTTGATTTCGTAGCCGGCGCATGTCTTGGTCCCGTGGGCTGCCATAATCCCACCTTCGTCGCCAGTTTAGTGTATGGGACCAAAGACAATGAGACAGCCGAAGGGTTGGCTTAACACAGGTTTATTGCATGATGATCCGGGGGGAACATGGGGTAATGGTGGCGGTACATCTCATTATATACTGTGGGACTATACATTTGAATCTTGCAGCACAGTAGCTCATTGGCTACTGCCGGCGTGGCCTCACCCAGGCACGCCTTACTCTCACAGTTGTATCTTCTTCCTGCTGAATGCGTGTATCTTCTTCCTGCTGAATGCGGAGACATTTCCCGCGGCTGTCCGTGATTGAGCAATGTGAACCATGTGAGACTGAACGCTCGCAGCTGCCCTAAGGGGTTGCTTGCTCGCGTTCCTTTCAGCTGAGGTACATTGTAATTGTGATGGATACATTTTTATCTTGATAGCTTTACAGTCCATTGATATGCATACATAACATTCCTTCTTGCATGTTCTTGTGTATGTGGTGCTTCTCTCAGTTCTCGATACATTTGTCTGCCTTTGATTTCGTCTCCCCTTCATCTCTGTTTACCGGCTCTCCATGCTTGCCCACAACCCACACTCACCACCAGCTTGCCTTAAAAGCGCTACTGCCCAGCATTCGTTTCTATCATTCCTTCTCTAGCTTTGCTTCTCCTTTCTTCTCTTCCCTTGCATGGAAATGAAATAACATGGCAGTCTAAAGTTTGTTTATTTATTTATTTGCTCGATTTATAGGCCGCCTTTCTCACCTCGGTGACCCAAGACAGCTCACATCAACCAAACCCACTAAAATGATTAAAATCTATAAAACCATAACCTCTAAATTAAAACCCCAACAGGGCTAGATGAGCCAGCAGGGCTGAGATATGCTGCCAGACGCTCCCCGTGCCTGCTGACAGAGCCAGGTTTTTTAGAGCTGACACCGAGAAGGCTCTCCTCCTGGTCCCGGTGACATGTGCATCCCTGGCTGATGGGACCATCAGAGAGCCCCTCCGGTCTGCCCTCGTAGGACGGGTCAAACACCTTGGGATGATGCGGTCTTTTAGATGTCCTGGCCCATCACCATGAAGGGCTTTAAAGGTCAAAACCAGCACCTTAAATTGCACCCAGAAGCATACTGGCAGCCAGTGCAGCTCTAGACCAGTGGTTCCAACCCCCCCCTTTTTTTGCCATGACCCACCTAAGCATCTCTAAAATCATGATGCCCCCCTCCCCATGACATATAATTCTTAGTATTCAGAAATGAACTCCTATTTACATGAAGGAAGCCTAAAAGGCCATTAACTTGGTCTAGCTCAGGTAGAGTTCCCATAATTCTCTCCCACAAAACTGGGATGGAAGTGCACTTGACAAAAATGGACGGGTTATCTCAGTGTGGTACTGTGGCTAGTTCTCACCAGTTCTGGCGAACTGGTAGTAGAAATTCCAGGCCATACCCACTTGGCCGGCCACACCCACCTCTTGGCCTTCCCCTCCCAGTGCCGCTGGAAACACGTCACATTTGCCTTGCCCAGGGCCGAAGGCACGCTTTCATCTCCACACTTCCCTTGCACCTTTGGGCCTGGGCGAGGCAAATGGGACGCGTTTCTGGTGGTGCTGGGAGGGGGAGTCCAGCCAGCACCAGCCCACCAACCCGCCTGCTCACCTCCCAGCAGTGTCTCCAGCAGGGACATATTTCCGGCGGTGCTGAGAAAGGGAGCCCAGTCAGCGCCAACCCACCCGCTCACCTCCCAGCAGCGCCGCTGGCAGAGACGCATTTCCGGAAGTGCTGGGAAGGGGAGCCCAGCCAGCACCAGCCCACCAACTCACCCTGCTCACCTCCCAGCAGCACCGCTGCTCTGGGACTCCTCCGTCCTCCTCCTCATCTCCGCGGAGAAAGAGAACAAAGTAGGTTTCTTTCTTTTTTCTTGGGTGGGTGGGGTTGGGGGTTTGAAGCTATGCCCACAGATAGCCATGCCCACAGATATCCACGACTGCAGATAGCCACACCCACCGAGTGGGTAGTAAATATTTTCACAGTGCATCACTGGGTTATCTACAAAATAGTCTTTTTTTAAAAGAAAACACATAATATAATGACAGCTATAAAACACTTTCACATTAAATATATCAATACATAAATGCCATCTGCTGTACTTCTGAGAAGTCACATCGCAGTCAATGGCCGGTCACGGGGGTGGGAGCCCAGCTAAGGACCATCACGGTGGGGCCCAGAAAAGCCGCTGCCGCTGCACCCAACACCAGCGCCCGCACCTTCAGCTCCTTCCTATGGCCCGGCCGGTCACGGGGGTGGGAGTCCAGCTGAGGACCATCACAGCAGGGCCCTGAAAGGTTGCTGCTGCCACGCCTAGTGCCAGCACCTTCGGCTCCCTCCCACGGCCTGGCCAGTCATGTGTGGGTGGGAGTCCAGCTGAGGTTTGTCCTGTCGCGGCTGGAGTTGACGAATTCACTGGACCCCCGCCCTTGGTGAGATCAGGGGTGGGGAGAGAGAGACTGCCCCAGTTGTGGGGTGACTGGTATGCCTTCAAGTTCACGCTGATGTCATAACCGCCAGACTCGCCATTTTCCCGCCCTTGGTGAGAGCAGGGGCAGGGGAAGAGACAGAGGCATGGAGCTCCTCCTCCCGGTTTGGGAAACCGGGAGGAGTGGGAGCACCTGCACCGGCCTCTGCAGTGGATAAAAGAGCTCCTTCCCCGGCCTGGCTCTGGCGGCACAGACTTTAAAATCTGCCACAACCTCCTCGTCCAGCTCCTTCCCCAGCCTGGCATGGGGGAAGTTGAGCTCATCTGTATATTGTATTTTGCTATTTTGTAATCTGCACTTTGGAACTGTATCATTTACTTTTATTGTACATGTTATGCTGTGTTGTTGGATATATAGATTGTTTATTATATATATTATTTATTGTATATTGTATCCTTAATATGTTGTAATGCTGCCCTGAGTTGGCCCTGCGCTGAGTAGGGTGGGTATAAATTAAAATTGAAATGAAATGAAACTCTTAATGTCCTCAGTTCCAGGAAACACACTAGTCACACTTTTTGGGCAGTGGTGTGAGGCGAAGATGTTAAGATTTATCTCCAGGTATACACCAAATCCAATGTGGCAGGAAATTTCTCGTTTGATGGTGAGAGTTCAAATTTATTTTAATGGTGTGTTATAATACACAACCAGAAAATTTTTAAAATCTGGGACTTTAACATGATTTTTATTGAACTGGCAGGGACAATTTTTCCAATCTTGAATCTGGGACAAACCTGGTTTTCCGGGACGTATGGCAACCCTAAGCTCAGGGGTTCCCAACCTTTTCAAGTCGCATTCCAGGTCACACTCCCTCAGAAAGCTGAGGGGGCTGGATGGCCATTTTGTCCTGGCTGCATAATGGGGGTGGCCATTTTGAGGCAGCATTTTGTCCCAACAGCTTCAAAGGGGAGGTCATTTTGTTTCACCCCAGAAGGAGGGAGGGAGATGCCAACTGTCAATGGAGGCTTCAGACCCCTGCCCTCCCCAACTCAGAAGCGACTGTGTGACTGAACAACAAAAAAGGGAACTTCCCAAGCTGGGCCTTCATTTCTTCCAGTTCCATTGCCATCAGTTTCATCTTTCTGTCAACAGGGGGAAGCCTCTCCCCAATCTAGTTGAGCTATAGGCCTCCCTCCCTTTCCTTCTCAAAGTTTGTAGCCAAGAGAGATTCTTTTCCTTGCAGATTCCCTGCAGGATTCCGTAAGGAGGAATCGTTAGATTGAGAAATTAAAACATCCTCAAAGAGCGGCATTCTGTGTCAAAGGAGGGCCTCTGACCTCCCTGTGAAACACGTTGTTGCTTCATAATGAGCTGCAATCCTGTCCAGGTAATTCAGAATTTGCTGGCAAGAGGAAATGCAGTAATTTGAGAGTTGAGGAGATGGACATGCTGAAGAATAAAGACACGTCTCTTTTTGTTGGTTCTTTGTTGACTTCCACCATGTTGACAGCACCTCCCCGGCATACCTGTCAACCGCGGCTCCGTCAAATCCGGGACCTGCGCAAAACGGTTCTGTGCAGGTTGCCTTCTACGCATGTGTAGAAGGGTTTTACGCTTGCATAGCAAGCGTAGAAGGGTGCTACGCAAGCGTAAAACCCTTCTACGCATGCGTAGAAGGCGACTTGCGCAGAAGGGCCACGCAGTACCTCATTTCCCCCGCTGCCAAATTCCGGGGTTTCGGCAGCGCGGGGCGGGAAATGGCGCAAATCGGCGCCAAAAACCGGGAAATCCCAGCCAATCCAGGAAGGTTGACAGGTATGCTCCCCAGTGGCTCCGTGGGTAAAAGCACTGTGTTTGGAGACTGAAAGGATGGGGTTCGATTCCACAAGAGCTGCACGATAGGGGACATGATAGGAGCCTCATTCCGGGCATCCCCTGCAAAAATCCTTTCAACCCAGAGTAATCTCTGACCCAAAAACACAACACACACCATGTTGACAAAAGAATCGTTGAGGTTGCTCCCTCATGGAACCAGCACAGGAATAGAAAATATGGAGATCTCCCATGTTTAGAAAAGCTGATCGCTATTTTGGATGAGGATGTTCCATCCTTATTCAAATTCAAATAACTTTATTATGGTCATTCACCAGCACAGTAAAAAGGGTTTAAGTACACGAGATGCAATCAGAATGTACCACCACAAACATATCTACTTGAGCTGAAATAAAATAGAATAAAATCAGTTCTTAAAATTGGTGCTACATTTGGGCTAGGTAATGAGACGGCACCTCTTTGAATCTGAATTAAAAGAATTAAACAACACAGATTTACCATCTGGAATTCGACCCAGAGTATACTTATTAATGAGTGCAGGCATCTACACACACAACCTTTCCAGGAGGCCAACCTAAGGTCTCCCTTGCTCAAAATCAAGTTGTATCAGATTCTAGGATGTGGTGCTCATCTCAGCTTATAACCAAAGAGCCAGCAGTGTCTGCATCTGCAGATGTTTCCATGGTCATGTGGCAGGCATGACTAGACACCGGAGAGCACGGAATGCTGTTTAACTTCCCACCGAAGTGGTCCTTATTTATCTGCTTGCAATTTCTTGCTTTCGAACTGATAGTTTGGCAGGAGCTGGGACAGAGACAGGCGCTCACTCCATCTTGCAGCACTCAGGTCTTGAAATACTGTGCCAACCATCCAATCATCAAGTTCAGCATCTTAACCACTAAGCCACCGTAGCCCTAGGTAAAGGTAAAGGTTGCCCTTGCTCGAAAGCCAAACGTATCTGACTCTAGGGTTCAGTGCTCATCTCTGTTTATAGCCAAAGAGCCAGTGCTGTCTGCATCTGCAGATGTTTCCATGGTCATTTGGCAGGCATGACTAGACACCGGAGGGCACGGAATGCTGTTTAACTTCCCACCAAAGTGGTCCTTATTTATCTGCTTTCAATTTCTTGCTTTCGAACTGCTAAGTTGGCAGGAGCTGGGACAGACGAGACGGGAGCTCACTCCATCATGCAGTACCTAGGAATCAAACTCCGACCTTCCAGTCAGCGAGTTCAGCATCTTAACCACTTGAGCCACCGCAGGCCTAGCTCCGACTAAATTCTCAATTGCTAATGGCTCCCTTTTTAAATCAGCTTGTGATCCTTTTCTGCTAATCATAAACTATTCCAGAATACAGGGACGATTGCTCGAGAAAGGCCAAAAAGGGGGGGGGGATGTAAACCTCTCATTCTTTCCCTTTTTGTCCCAGTCTAATTCTGTGCCAAAATGTCATTGGCCTTCAAACCCACAGCAAATGTTGGCGGCGGTATTTTGCCTCGCTCTTTTTCTTCCCAAGCAACGATGGAAGCCGGCCATAACTGGGCCATGGGAGCAGCTGGAAGCCAGGGAGAGTTGTCAATGAGGGCCGCCTGGTTCCCAACGGGTTTGCCGCCTTCCCTCCGAGTGACCTTGGCTGCCCGATCGATGCAAAGTGGGATTTCACCTGGCACGCCGGCTTCCTAATGATCATTTAGCACAACTTGGCTTGCCTCGGAGACTGGCCACTGGGCCTTTCAAAGGCGGCCACCGATGAACTTTTTGATTCAGGCTCTAGTCCTTGGGGGGGGCAAGGGGGGCTTCAGAATAACCAGGGGTATAATTACACTTTTATTAATAATCAGTTTTGGACCAAGCAGGTGGGATTCTGAAGATGGGAAAGGCTAAGCGACAAAGATATTTCTCAGATCTAGCTCGTATGTGTGTCTGGCTTATGCTGTCTAGCACAGGGGGTTGCCTGTAAATGCCTCGAGATTGGCTTAAGAGAGATTTGGGTTATTTCTCTAGGAGGCCAGACTGTCTCTGTCAAGGGATTCATAGCATCATAGAATCACCGAGTTAGGTAAAGGTAAAGGTCACCCTTGCTCGAAAGCCAGCTGTATCTAGCTCTAGGGCTCAGTGTTCATCTCTGTTTATAGCCAAAGAGCCAGCGTCGTCTACATCTGCAGACTTTTCATGGCATACCCGTCAAGCGCCACTCCGGAAAATACGGGAACTGCTCCAGCCTGGGTGTGCATGCACAGGAAAAACTCCATTGTGCATGTGCAGAACTCCTTTGTGCATGTGCACATGGGTTCTGCACCTGCGCACATGCACAGTAACCCCTTTCCTCGCCGCTCTAAATATGGGACGGTGCCAGAAAAAGGGAGGAACGCAAGCCAAAATACGGGATTTTCCAGGCAATCCAGGATACTTGACAGGTATGTTTCATGGACATGTGGCAGACGTGCCTCGACACAGAACGCTGTTTACCTTCCCACTGAAGTGGCAATGTCTTGCTTTCAAACTGCTAGGGTAGCAGGAGCCTGGGACAGAGACAGGAGCTCACTCCATCATGCAGTACTTGGGAATTAAACTCCGACCTTCCAGTAGTCGAGTTCAGTGTCTAAACCACTTGAGTCACTGCAGCCCCTTAGAGCATTATTGCCAGTAGTTGAAAAAGCACATCTCACAACAGACTGATGCTCTTGAGTTTCCCTTGTCAACAGAATGTTACCAGAAAAATGGCTACTGGATACAGTTACAACTTCGGTTCGAGTCGCTGGTGGAGCCCTTCTCCCAAGAACGAGAAGGTGTTTAATTTAGGCAAAATTAAAATTGGTTTATTGAAAAGGGGTTTAAGCGTCACTGGCCGGGTGCCGGGAAAAGCCCTATTCTCAACCTTTTGCCTATTAAAGTCCCTTAAGTGAGCAGCTCTTTTTGGTTCCGATGTCTTGCGTGCAAATGTGCTGAGAGCGCTGATGACATTTTCTATCAGGAGATTTTTATATCCTCCACCCAAGGGAGCTCAACTAGTTCTACTGCTAGCTAACAAGTTTACAAAGTAAGAGATTTACAATGGTGAACAAAAACCCGGCACCAGACTCTTTAGTTACATTAAAAGGTCAATCATACAGAGACAAAACAGGTCAATTACATAGAACAAAAGGTAATGGGTAGAGCAATTGCCCTGGAAATGACAGAGTTCATAGTTCAGCAAATACAGGTTGTGACATCATTCAGGAGACAATCCAATGGGCGCCAGGACTGTAATTTGGCACAAATCAAAAAGTCCAGATTTGAATCCAGGATGCAAAAGGACCAAGATGGGCATCCTTCAGACTCCCCTGAGGAGGAGCATTGCTTGAGGCTCTTGGCAAAATTCCATTCCCACCCAGCAATTAATCTATCCTCAGTCAGCCCAAGCACTATCTACAATTGAATACAGAAGGGTTCCCAAAAACAATGAGCATGCCAGGTGCAAGAGTAAACAAAACAATACAACAAGTAAACAGAAAAATCAAGGTGGCTTTTCTTGGGGCAAAATGTTAAGTGATGGCTTCCTGTGGCATTGAGCCTTCCTGGATGCTTGCAGGAGGTAGGCTGAGGTGCAAGAAAAGATCCTGATTTGAGATACAAACAGAGCATGTTAAAATCAAATCAAAAATATTTTAGAGTCCTTTTTGGGGGACATAATCTATACAGAGCAAAGGAAATATGCTAGCTTGAATAGAACAGTTTCCATTTGAAAACATTTTTATTAAGTTATCTAACATCCCAGGTATAACTGCCAATGAAATAATATTTATTAGGAGTGAAAGGGGCCAAGTCTGTTGTGTCAACCCTTGCAGTATATACCTTCAAGCGTGTGTGAATGGGTGCATGGTCAGAGTGGTGCTTGTGTACACATACGCCTAATCAATCCTAAACGTGTGTGGCAGAATAAAGTGAGTGAACTAAGTTTATTTGAGAGGAATAAAACGGAATAACTTTAATAAAAGGGGATAGAAAGATAGAAATAAAAGACTGGGGGTGCATTTTCTGAAAATGGGGTTACAAGAAGATGGAGGGGAATGTGGCTTGAGTCCATTTGTGCCTATTTGGGACAGGGGTAAACGGTGGAAGATCAACTGAACCATTATAGATGATACCATTTGAAAGGAAGGCAACAAGGAGGGTAAAATTTGTTTCAAATGGTGATTGTTTCATGCATCATTCTTGGGAAGCATATCAGAGACTAAAATGTTGTGGCACAGTATTTAATATTTAAGGTTAGCCTTCGTAGATCAAGTCCACATATCTTAACAGGCATAGAGAGGGCAATTGGAGTGGGGAAATGGGATTTATCAGAGCCAAACTTTGTGCTTAATTGCAGAGGGCTGCAGATCTTTGCCCAAACAGCAAAAAAATTATCCGCTTTCTCTTACATAACAATGTCCCATAAGTTAAAAACACACACACACAAAGGGGCAGGAAGTTGTCAGAATTTGCATCCATTACAGGTAAAGGTAGAACCTGGGAATCAAACTCCGACCTGCCAGTCTTCCAGTTCAACATCTTAACCTCTTGAGCCACTCCAGTCCTCTGAGTTATAAGGGGCCTTTTAAGCCATTGAGTCCAACCCCTTGCTCAATGTAGGAATCCGAATCAAAGTAGATCTGAAAGATGGATGCCCAACTCTCTCTTGAATGTTTCCATCCAGTGTTGGAGAACTCGCCCACTTCTCGATCCAGTTGGTGCCACTGTCATAAGAAGCTATTCCGTCTATATCTGGCTTCCTTTAATTTGAGCCTGTTATTATGTGTCCTGCATTCTGAGATGATGGAGAACAGATCCTGCCCTTCGTCTTTATGACCACCTTTTAGATATTGCAAGCGCGGCGCCAAAATGGCCGCCGCGCCCTTTGCGGGGCCCCCCCACAGGACAGAGAATCCGGGTAGTTAGGGGTGTGGCCAGCTCCCTTATAAAAGGGATGGCCATGAGGCAGCCGAGCTGCCATTTTACCTCAGCGACGGAGCGGAGAAGTCTTTTCCCCTGTGTCTCCGTCGCGCTTTAGCCTACCGGGAAGCCTTTTTTGGTAGCGGTTCTGCCTTGCTGGCTTCCCTTCTTGCTTCGGTGGAGATGCCTTCGAAGAAGAAGGCAGCTTCTAGTGCAGCTCGCGCTGTTAGGAGGCGCAACCCAGGTCGGAGGACCGCGGTGCCGCCTCCTCAACAGCCGCCTTTGCCGGCCCCTGCCGGGGCCAGCGGAATGGGGTCTATTGCCCCTTGGCCCGATCAGAGTGCGGGCGCGGAAGGCGTTCCGGCCCGCGGCCCGCGAGCGGTGGACACCGCTCCTGCACCTGCCCACCCTGTTGGGCCTACTCCTCTTGGGTCGCAGCCTCTCCCTGGGCCCTCTAGCCTTGGGGGGTGGTGCGGCCCCCTGCCTTGGCAGGTTTCTCCACCGACCCTGCCGGGCTTCGGTGCTGGCCAATGGCCATATTCGGGTCCTGGGGTACAGGGACCTGTACCCACGCCTGGACCAGGCGGGCCGGCCGGCCCTTTGCCCCTGGTCAACGTGGACACCTTACTGGCCCGCATTGCAGCCCTGGAAGCGTCGTTGGCTCGGGCCAGTCAGGCGGGCGCCCCCTTCGGGGTCCCTTTTGAGGCGCTGTCGGCAGGAGGACAACAGCCGGCAGGGAGGGTCGAGCTGCTGCAGGCGCGTGGCGCGGTTTCGGCCACTGCCTCGCAGCTCCCCAGCCAGCAGCCAGGTGCGGGTCAAGCCCCGGTGATGAGCTCTACGTCGGTCGTGAGCTCCGACGCCCCCAGTGGGCCGGAACCCCCGGTGGGGGCGGCCCGCGGGGGTGCAGCATGTGAGTATACGGTGCAAGCGAGTACATCCACACACATCCCCAATATGGGGGGGGTCTTTCAATGGCCTTGGCCTCGCGCGGGTGGTGCGGGGGCCACGCTATCGGCAACCCACCCGGCGACGACGACTGCCACCTTGGGTACTGGGGTGGGTACTTGTTCTTACACTCCGGGGAATGTGCTGGGGGTGGCTGGTTTAGCTCAGGCCCCTTTTCCTAGGCCGGCGGTGCCTTTTTCGGCTTTGCCGACGGCGGGGTATTCCTTGCCACTAGGTGATCACTTGGCACAGACTACCAGAGAAAAGATATGGCGGGGGGAATACGTAGATATCTTCTCACTCCTGAACAGAGAGCCCACCAAGGAGGAAAGGGAGGGGCAGGATGAGAAGGACAAGGAGCAGGCACGCCGCCGTAAGCCGCCGCGTACCTGGGCCAATTGGCTCCCCGCTTATTTAATATACATGGCGGTGTATTTGAGGGCGCGGCCGGATTTAGCTATTCCCATGGTCCAATATTTGGACAATATATACAGGGCAATGGTTGATTTCCCGGGCCCCTCATGGCTAGCGTATGATGAGGAATTCCGTATGAGGATTCCCCTCCACCCCGAGATGAGATGGGATGAGCCGTGCCAGAGGCTTTGGCTCTTGTATATGACGCCTACACGCCCTGCCCCGGGAGATAGATACCATTGCGGACATGCGGTCCAGCGAGCGGCTCCAGCGCAGGTTACCCGCCAGGCGGCGGGGCAGGGGGTTCCAGCCCGCCTGCTGTGCTGGACTTTCTCGTCCAATGGTTCCTGCAATAGAAAGAATTGCAGGTATAAGCATGAGTGTCCCACATGTTCGGGCCCCCACGCAGCCTCTGCCTGTCCCAGACCTGGGGGGGCACGAGGCAGAGGGAGGGGTGGACAGTGGGCTGGCAAGACTGCCTCGGATGGAGCTGGTTCTCCAAAAGGCCCCCTCCCCAATTAATGTGGACATGCTGGAGCGTTGGCTCGCATCGTACCCGAAGGGGGAAGATGGGGAGTATCTCCTTCAGGGTTTTAAGCAGGGATTCCGTATTCCTTTCATGGGTGATAGGTCCCCTCAGGATGCCCCCAACCTGTTATCCCTCAGAGGGAGGGAGGATGTGGCTGCGGCCAGCATTAAGAAAGAGTTAGATGCGGGCAGGGTCGCTGGACCTTTCCCTGCACCCCCGTTTCCCAATTTTAAGGTGTCGCCACTGGGCTTGGTCCCCAAAAAGTCCCTAGGCGAGTTTCGCCTTATTCATCATTTGTCCTACCCAGCCGGCCGATCGGTCAATGATGCTATTCCTGATGACCTCTGTTCAGTCAGGTATACATCGTTTGACCATGCATTGCGCATGGTACGCTCGTGTGGCCCGGGTGCCTTGCTGGCCAAGTGTGACATTAAGTCGGCTTTTCGCCTCTTGCCAGTGCATCCGGGCGACTTTGAGTTGCTGGGTTTTAAATTTAAGGGTGAATATTATTTTGATAAGGCCATGCCTTTTGGCTGCTCCATATCATGCTCGGCATTCGAGCGCTTTAGTACCTTCCTAGAGTGGGCTTTCGTCCGCAGGTCAGGGTCCCGGTCTGTAGCCCATTACCTGGATGATTTTTTATTCGGGGGTGAACGGGGCTGGGACACGTGCACACGTCTCCTCAACACATTTCAGACGCTAATGGAGGAACTTGGTGTCCCTTTAGCGCCCGAAAAGACCGAGGGCCCATCTACCAAGCTAGTATTCCTGGGGGTTGAGATTGACACAGTAGTGCAGGCTTCTAGGTTGCCGGGTGATAAGGTGTCCAGGATAGTGGCCCTTATCTCGGAATTGCTGGCCAAGCGTAAGGCATCCCTGAGGGAACTTCAGGTGCTACATGGTCACCTCAATTTTGCCTGCAGGGTGGTCGTACCGGGCAGGGCTTTTGCCCGGCGCTTATGCGACGCCATGGCAGGGTTATCCAGGCCCCACCACAGAGTCAGGCTTACCCGGGGTATCAGGGCAGACATGTTTGTCTGGTTGCAATTCCTGAGGGAGTTCAATGGGGTCTCGTTTTGGAGGTCTGACCTCCTGGCATCCCCCAATTTCCAGATCCAGTCTGATGCCTCAGGATCCCTGGGTTATGGGATGTACTTCAATGGGAAGTGGGCCTATGGTGGGTGGCCACCGGCATGGGCAGGCACAGGTCGCCTGCGGGATCTCACATACCTGGAATTTTTCCCTATTCTGGGGGCTTTGATGCTATGGGGCGAACAGTGGGCTAATTCGGTGGTGCATTTCTGGTGCGACAATGCTGCTGTTGTCCACATCGTTGATGCACAGACTTCCAAATCGCCCAGGGTTATGGAACTAGTGCGCCATTTTGTGCTGCGCTGCCTGCGCCTCAACGTCTTGTTCAGGGCCAGGCATGTCCCTGGGATTAATAATGATATTGCTGACGCTTTGTCCCGCCTGCAGATCTCCCGGTTCCGCGCCTTGGCCCCGGATGCGGAGGAATTTCCCTCGCCACTCCCGGACGAGATCTGGACTATTGGCAAGGAGAGGTGAACCGGGCGATTGGCCTGTCACTAGCGCCACGCACGCGTAAGGCGTACCAACAAGCATTCAATTCTTACAGGGCATTTTCGGCTCAATGTCACCTGCCAGAAACCTGGCCTATCCCGGTGGACCATGTTCTGCAGTTCATGGTTCACCTGCATGCACAGGGCCTCGCACCTCGCACCATAGCATCCAAGCTCTCGGCGTTGGCTTTTATGGCCAAAGTGGGAGGTCATGTGGATACCACCTCTGACTTCCGTGTGAGACATGTTTTGGAGGGGTGGGTGCGCGAGCGCGGGCGTTGCCCGGACGACCGGCACCCTATTTCCCCAGGGGTTCTTACCCAGTTGGCCCGGGGCTGGCCAGGCCTCTGTTTTGATCATTATGAGGCAGCCCTTTTCCATGCAGCCACAACGGTGGCATTTTTTGGAGCGCTCCGCGTCAGCGAACTCGTGATGCTGTCTAAGGCGGATGCAAGTGGTAGGGCACTGGAACTCGAAGATGTCTATGTAGCCAAAGACTGGGCCCAGTTGAGGATACGCTCCTCTAAAACAGATCAGCATGGCGTAGGCAGTGGTGTAAGACTGCTACGTTGTTCTTTGGCAGACATCTGTCTGGTTGGTGCCCTACAGGAATTCCTGGCACTGCGTGGCATGCACCACGGCCCGTTTTTCTGTCACCAAGATGGGTCTCCCCTTACTAAATTTCAGTTTTGGAAGGTGACAGCCAGAGCCCTCACCAGGGTGGGCCTACCAGGTGCCCGTTATGGCACACATTCGTTCCGTATTGGTGCAGCCTCTACAGCAGCTGCTTTTGGGTACTCTGGGGCTGACATACGCAGCATGGGGAGGTGGGGCTCGCAATGTTTTCATTTTTATGTGCGCCCACTCCCGCCATGAGTACCAATCCAGTCACCTTACCGCCTTTTTCTCAATTTTCTTACAGACCCTGGGTGTCGTATTACACCGGTGACAGTATGGCTGGTGGGCCACAGCTATGTGCACAGGGCAGCGCGTTACGCTGCGGCGACAGAGTGGGGACCCCGACTGGGACTGGGTGAACACGCCAGTCTCACATGGCATGGTAAGCCTGGGATGTTATGGCGGGAGCTGCGGCCTTTCCTTTTTTCTGGCCTGGGTGCTGACCCGCCTGACATTCTCATTATCCACCTGGGGGGCAATGATTTGGGCCAGGTCACCGGCTTATCGCTCAAGCATGCGATTTGCGAGGAACTCGCCTACTTGCATTATGTCTGGCCTGCCACAACCCTGGTGTGGTCGGACATTGTTCCGCGCCATTCTTACAGAGGGGGCGTTAACCTCATGGCCCTTGACCGTGCTAGGCGCACGGTCAATAGGGCGGTGGCGCGGTTTCTTGCCGACAGGGCTTGGGGACGGGTCAGTCATCACCCCGATATTAGCCTGCAAAATTATGACTTGTACGCAGGGGATGGGGTCCATCTGTCGCGAGGAGGTATGGACCTCCTGTTGGGTGATTGGCGAGCAGGCCTGTTGACCGAGCTGACGGTCTGGGGGGGGGCGTCAGGTCTTCTTTGAAGCCCCTCCGTGTGGCGGGTAGCACTGGTAAGGTAAACAGTATGACCCACAAGTATCCGGCAGGTTCGCAATTGACTGGACAACACTAGACAGGAATAAATTAGTTAAACGTTGTCCGGTCAACGACGAACCAGGCGATGGGGTGATGACGATTGCTAACCAGCATGCATCACCCCTGTGATTTCACGGATACGCGTCAGAGGGTGGGGTCATGAGTTAGTTATTGACTACGGTCAACAATTTGTTTGTTGCCAACAAACAAATTGATACAAATTGATACATTGTAACCAATTGCCGTTGGCAATTTTGGGGTGGTACCTTACCAGTGTTACTTCGGCCTGCTTGCCTTATGAATTATGATTGGTCGTTTTACCAATACAAATTTATAATTCGGACTAGGGCATTGAATCAATAAATGTGGCCCGGTGCTGTTATCCACTTTCAATGTTGTCTGTGTCCGTTATTGGGGGGGTGCGCCTGCAATGCAAGCGCGGCGCCAAAATGGCCGCCGCGCCCTTTGCGGGCCCCCCCCCCCCACAGGACAGAGAATCCGGGTAGTTAGGGGCGTGGCCAGCTACCTTATAAAAGGGATGGCCACGAGGCAGCCGAGCTGCCATTTTACCTCAGCGACGGAGCGGAGAAGTCTTTTCCCCTCCACCCCCTCCCTAGTTAACAGTGTGATATTTTGGTCGCTTCGGGGCCGGGTGGGAATTTTTGGTTGGGACCCATATTGGCTTCCGGGTCCTAGCTTTTTTGCCCATCCCACACTGTTGCTATGGTTTGATATAGGGGTCTTCTGTGTTCATAACGTTGACTTTGGTCACATTGGCGGGTAGCACTGGTAAGGTAAACAGTATGACCCACAAGTATCCGGCAGGTTCGCAATTGACTGGACAACACTAGACAGGAATAAATTAGTTAAACGTTGTCCGGTCAACGACGAACCAGGCGATGGGGTGATGACGATTGCTAACCAGCATGCATCACCCCTGTGATTTCACGGATACGCGTCAGAGGGTGGGGTCATGAGTTAGTTATTGACTACGGTCAACAATTTGTTTGTTGCCAACAAACAAATTGATACAAATTGATACATTGTAACCAATTGCCGTTGGCAATTTTGGGGTGGTACCTTACCAGTGTTACTTCGGCCTGCTTGCCTTATGAATTATGATTGGTCGTTTTACCAATACAAATTTATAATTCGGACTAGGGCATTGAATCAATAAATGTGGCCCGGTGCTGTTATCCACTTTCAATGTTGTCTGTGTCCGTTATTGGGGGGGTGCGCCTGCAATTGAAAAGTGCTATCATGTACCCTATCAGTCTCCTTTTCTCAAAGCTAAACATGCCCAGTTCCTTCAGTCATTCCTCATATGTCTTAGTTTCCAGTCCTCAGATCATCTTTGTTGCCCTTCTCTGTACCTGTCCTGATTTGTTTGCACCTTTCTTAAAGTACAGTTGGTAAAGCATGTGGCTCCAAAAAACTGTCTTCTTAAACCCCAGCACCCACAAAGCACTGCCAGATATACCCCATCGAGATGAAGAAAGCTTGGAGCCTAGCTGAGTTTATGCTCCTACAAATTGACATAGCGGTTAATGAAGACAATTAGCAGCAGATGCCGAGATAACTAAGCAAGAGAATGACCCTCGACATGCTCTGAATGGTTATGTGCCTTGAGTCCACCAGCGAAGATCCAGGATGGGCTTTATGACAAGAACAAACATTCTTGAGAGTACGAAAGAGCTAAACCTAATTAGAAGATGGAGGAAGGAGCTCACTGGACAAGGAGTAACATGAAAGAAGGATATGGCAGAGGAACTCAACCTCCCCTATGGTCACTTGGAGGACCCAGAATAGACTGAGGGCTGGAGTCTCTCAATGCAAGACCAACAGGCTCAAGTGGAAACTGCTGGAGGACAACAACACACAGTGTGAATCTGGAGAGAGACAGAATCCGGCTCATTTACTGGTCTGAACAGGCCGAACCGTTGCAGCCTCAGATGGTAAGGAAGGTGTTCCAGCCCCCTAATCCTTCTGGTTGCCCTCCTCTGCACTTTGTCCAGCTCCATAATATCCTTCTGGAGGTATGGCGGCCAGAACTGTACACAGTATTCCAGATGGGGCCTCACCATAGATTTATAAAGAGGTAAAATGGCACTTGCTGACTTATTTTCTATACCCTTCCCAATGATCCCTAGCATTGAGTTCGCTTTTTTCACTCCTGAGGCACACTGGGTTGACACCTTCATTGAGGGGGGTCCACCAGGACACCAAGGTCCCTTTCCTGGTTTGTCACAGAGAGTTCAGACCCCAACATGCACTTACTAGTGTTGAAGCTCATTTGCCACCGTTTTGCCCACTCCCCCAGTGTCAAGAGATCCCTCTGGAGCTCCTCACAATCTCTCACAGTTTTCACTACCCTGTATAATTTAGTGTCGTCAGCAAATTTGGCTACCTTGCTTTTTACTCCTACCTCTAGATCATTTATGAAGAGGTTGAAAAGCAGGGGTCCCAGTACTGAACCTTGGGGGACCCCACTCTTGACTTCCCTCCACTTGGAGAAGTGTCCATTTAGTGCTACCCTCTGTTTCCTGTCCCTTAGCCAGTTGCTGATCCAGGACAAGACCTGTCCCTTTATTCCATGCCTGGTAAGTTTATTCAAGAACCTTTGGTGCGGGACCTTGTCAAAAGCCTTCTGAAAGTCCAGATAAACAATGTCAACTGGATCCCCCTTATCCACATGCTTGTTGACACTCTCAAAAAATTCCAACAGATTAGTGAGGCATGATTTGCCCTTGCAAAAGCCATGTTGTCTGTCCTTTAGCAGTGCCTTCTCTTCTATGCCCTTGAACTGTGTACTCTTCATTTGGACATGGACCAAGTGGGAGAGGTCTACATATCACTACTAAGTAGTTTAGGGTGGGATGGTTAAAGGATAGTGTTCCTACTAAAGGTGAATATTTTGATTTTTTGGGTGGTGGTGGTGGAGACTTCAATTCCCAGAATGCTTTATTCTGGAAGTTCCTTCTGAGAGACCCAGAGATACTGAAACCTAAATGTGGCTCACATCCTGGAGATATGCCTAGGTGCAAGACTTCATGGTGTAGCTTTGTTAACGGGGAGCCATGCCATGAAGCTTTTCAACTAAGACAGGTGAGTCTCATCTAGGTGTATGTAGGTGTATATTACCTTTCTTTGGGGACTGTGGTGGCTTAAGTGGTTAAGATGCTGAACTCAACAACTGGAAGGTCGGAGTTTGATTCCCAAGTACCGCATGACGGAGTGAGCGCCCGTCTCTGTCCCAGCTCCTGAGTCCTGTCACTGAGGGGACTTTTTTGTCCATCAAGGGTGGAGAAGTTATTTTTCCAGATTAAAAGTAAAGGACTCCCTTCCTCAAAAGCCAGTTGTGTAGTAAGGTGTATTAGTTTGAACCCATGCTCACCTAAAATCATAAATAGTTATTTAATATAAACAGATTCTGATTGTTTGGGGCAAAGAAATATGCGGGCCAGCATTTCTTTGGAGTCATGGCACACCATTAGATCTCACAACTGTCCATGTTTGTGGATCACAACCAGGAGGAATTCATAATTAATTAGGGCAGGACAAATATTCCTTTAATCCTAGCCTGGCCAAAATTCTACCTTTTGGTATGGGTCAAACTAAAACCATTGTTTAAGGTTTCCTCACCAAAGATTAACTAGCCCTGTGTATTTTCTTTCTTTGGAGCCAGAGGCTAAATAATCCCCTTCAGTCAACAACAGCCAAAGTAATTATTTCTGTTACCTATTAAGCACGTCCACAGTGCAACACTTAGGTTTTGAGTAGTTAGCTATTTTGGTTATTCACTTGAGAAGGCATTGATGTTGGGAAAGGTGGAGGGCAAAAGAAGAAGGGGGAGGCCAAGGATGAGATGGCTAGATGGTATTGTGGACACAATGGGTACAGAGCTGGGAGGGCTGAGGGGGATGGTGGAGGACAGAGGCGCCTGGAGGAAAATGGTCCATGGGGTCGCAAAGGGTCGGAGTCGACTGTGCGACTGAACAACAACAACAAATGCTATTTTTTGCTTATAAAATGCAATAGAAAATAAACTCTTGAAGTGGTAACCCTTTACCCATGAAGTCTGCCAGTCATTTCTCTCCGCTGGGAAGGCTTCATAGCAAGACAGTTGTATCTGACTCTAGGGGGATTTACTCATTTCTGTTTACAGCCCTAGAGCCAGCAATGTCTGCATCTGTTTCTATGGTCATGTGGCAGGCATGACTAGACCCCAAAGTGCAAAGGAAACTGTTACCTTTCCCACCAATTAGTACCTATTTATCTGGTCACAGTTTCTTGCTTTTGACCTGCTTAGCTTCCAGATTACAACCCAAGACCCCCAGTTTGTTGTGGTGTATTCTAGGAGCTGAGCTCCAGTTGCTTTTGAGAAGTACACAACCCTTTACTGAATATCTGCAAGGAACAGTATCTATGGGCCAAGATTCTGACCCATGTGCCTAAGGAACATGTAGTTCGTTTGGACTGCTTTAGAGCAGGGGTGCCCAAACTTTTCAGGGTGTGGGCTGGTCACGTGGTTCAGCAGGCTGATCACGTGGTTCTTCCAACCAGAAACGGAAGTAACACATGCCTTGCAATCTGTTTTGCAGCAGGGCGAGATAGATTTTCAGGCTGCCATTTTCTCTGTTTAAACCATGGGTCCCCAAACTATGGCCTGTGGGCTGGATCTGGCCCAGGCACCAATTCATCCAGCCCACGCTACCCTTGCTGCTCCTGGAAGCAGAAGTAAAATGTGCCCATATGGGCAAATTTTACTTCCACTTCCAGGAGCAGCAAGGGCGGCATGGGCTGGATGAATAGGTGTCGGGGGCCGGGTCTGGCCCATGGGCCGTAGTTTGGGCACCCTTGATTTAGAGAAGAGGAATATTGTATTTGCATGCAGGGAGCTTTCCCAGCTCTCAGCAAGCTTGTCCGGCAGAAGGACAGGAATCAAGATGATGGGAAAGGTTTATTATACCTGCCATTAGGGAAGTGTTTGACAACTGGTGTCTTTAAGCTGATCAGAGGGAAGGAACCGCTCGGTGCTCTGCATTCTGATGAGATCTCAATGGAAGCAAGCGGGCAGGGCCGTTGCAGTGGGACAGGAGAAAAGACGCCCCTTTCAACTCCTGTCTTCTGGGTTTGCTTTTTCCGTCTGCATCTTCAATGTTCACACCAGCACTCAAAACACATGCAGAGGGGGACAAAGAATGCAAGCGCGGTGCCAAAATGGCCGCCGCGCTCTTTGCGGGGCCCCCCCGGACTTGGACATCCGGGTAGTTATGGGGGTGTGGCCAGCACCCTTTAAAAGGGGTGGCCACGAGGCAGCCGTGCTGCCATTTTGCTAAGCGACGGAGAGGAGAAGTTTTTCCCCAATTGCTCCGTCGCTCTTCCCTTTAGCTGGGAAGCCTTCTTTGGGCAGCGGTTTCTTCTGCGCTTCTTTCTTCGGCTTCCCAGCGATTGGCAGCAATGCCTTCCAAGAAGAAGGCAATGGCGAACGCGGTTCGCACTTCCAGGAGGCGCCAGCTGGGTCGGAGGACCGCGACTGCGCCCCCTCAGCAGGCCCCCTTTCCGGGGGCGCCCACCAGGACCGGCGGGATGGGGTCGATTGCTCCCTGGCCTGAGGCTGGGCAGCCTCAGACCGGCCCTGCAGGGGATGCGGCCCCCGGCCCGCAATTAGCGGCCACCGGCCTGGGCCTGGCGCATAGCCAGGCTGGGCCTTTGGGCCTTGGCATGCAGCTTCCAGCGGTGGGCTTTAACCAAGGGGGTTGGCTGGGTTCCCTTCCCTGGCAGGGCATGCCCCCGGCCCCTCCGGGGCCGGTGGTTGGGGCATGGCCATATGCGGGCCCAGGGGTCCAGAGACCTGGCCCGGCGCCAGTGACCGGTGGGCCGGCCGACCCTTTGCCCCCCGTCAGCGTTGGGGGCTATGTAAACGTGGATGCCCTGCTGGCCCGCGTAGCGGTCCTCGAGGCATCTTTAAGGATAGTTAATCCATCCGGGGCACCGTTTGGTTTACAGGTCAACTCAGCGACTGCCGGTTCTCGGCAGGCGGCCGAAAGGGTCGAGCTGCCTGAGGCAAGTAGGTCGGCACCAGCCGCGGCCTCGCAGCTCCCCACCCAGCAGATGCCGTCAGCTGGCAGTGGTCAGGCCACATCTACGAGCTCGGTTGCAGTCGCGAGCTCCGACGCCCGCAGTGGGCCGGAACCCCCAGTGGGGGCGGCCCATGGGGGTGCAACTTGTGAGTATACGGTCCAAGCTAGTGCACCCACACCACAACCCACAACGGGGGGAGGTTTGCAGTGGCCGTGGCCTCACCTGGCTGGGGCGGCGGGTCAGCCGCCGCCATCCAATCAGGGTACGGCTCCAACACTCCAAGGCCCCTCTTGGGGCGGGGTACCCTGTCCTCCGGGGAACTTACTGGGGGTGGCGGGGCTGGTCCAGGCTCCTTTCATGGTGCCCAGCACTATCAATGTTCCGGTGTCGGCCTTACCGACAGCAGGTTATTCATTGCCCCTCGGGGATCACTTGGCTCAGGCCACCAAGGAAAAGATCTGGCGGGGGGAGTATGTGGACATTTTCTCCCTCTTGAATAGAGAACCCACCAAAGAGGAGCGGGAGGGGCAGGACGAGAAGGACAAGGAACAGTCTCGTCGACGTAAGCCGCCACGCACGTGGGCCAACTGGTTACCCGCGTACCTTATATACATGGCGGTGTACCTCAGGGCACGGCCTGACTTGGCGATTCCGATGGTCCAGTATTTGGACAACATATACCGGGCGATGGTTGATTTCCCTGGCCCGTCGTGGTTGGCTTACGACGAGGAATTCCATATGAGAGTGCCCCTACACCCGGAAATGAGGTGGGATGAGCCCTGCCAGAAGCTGTGGCTTCTGTACATGACCCCCACGCGCCCGGCGCCAGGGGAGAGGTACCATTGTGGACATGCGGTCCAGCAAGCTGCTCCAGCCCAGGCACCCCGCCAGGTGGCGGGGCAGGGGGTTCCAGCCCGCCTGCTGTGTTGGAGCTTCTCGGCCAATGGTGCGTGCAACAGGAAGCAGTGCCGATACAGGCATAAGTGTCCCTCTTGTGCTGGCCCCCATGCCGCCTCTGCGTGTCCTAGGGCAGGCGGACTGCGGGGCAGAGGTAGAGGTGGACAGGGAGCGGGCAGAACTGCCGCAGAGGGAGCTGGTCAGGCAAAAGGCCCCCTCCCCAATTAATGTGGACATGTTGGAGCGTTGGCTCACGATGTACCCGAGGAGGGCAGACGCAGCTTACCTGTTTGAGGGTTTTCAGCAGGGGTTTCACATTCCTTTCACAGGGGTCAGGTCCCCTCAAGATGCACCCAACCTGTTATCACTCAGGGGAAGGGAGGAGGTGGCTGCCATGAGCATTGCTAAGGAGGTTGCTGCAGGCAGGGTCGCTGGCCCTTTCCCCCTTCTGCCATTTCCCAACCTCAAGGTTTCCCCGTTGGGGTTGGTGCCCAAGAAGTCGCCGGGGGAGTTCCGTTTGATACACCACTTGTCTTACCCGGCTGGCCGTTCGGTCAACGATGCTATCCCTGACGACCTTTGTTCGGTCAGGTATACATCTTTTGACCAGGCCCTGCGCATGGTGCGCTCATGTGGCCCGGGTGCACTACTAGCTAAGTGCGACATTAAGTCCGCATTCCGTCTCCTGCCAGTGCACCCGGGTGACTTTGAGTTGCTGGGTTTCAAGTTCCGGGGTGAATTTTATTTCGACAAAGCCATGCCTTTTGGCTGCTCCATCTCATGCTCGGCATTTGAGCGCTTCAGCACCTTCCTCCAATGGGCCTTTGTTCGCAGGTCAGGGTCCCGGTCTGTAGCCCACTACCTTGATGATTTCTTATTCGGGGGTAAACGGGGCTGGGACACGTGCACACGTCTCCTGAATACATTTCAGACGCTAATGAAGGAACTCGGTGTCCCTTTAGCGCCCGAAAAGACCGAGGGTCCTTCAACCAAGCTCACATTCCTGGGGGTTGAGATTGACACGGTTGTGCAGGCATCCAGGTTACCTGCTGATAAGGTTTCACGGATCGTTGCACTCATTTTGGACTTGCTGGCGAAACGCAAGGTGTCCCTTCGGGAGCTCCAGGTGTTACATGGTCACCTCAATTTCGCTTGCAGGGTCGTTGCACCTGGCAGAGCATTTGCTCGACGTTTGTGCGACGCCATGACTGGCTTGGCCAGGCCCCACCACAGGGTCCGACTGAACAAGGGCATGAGGGACGATATGCTCATTTGGCTCCAGTTCCTGAGGGAATTCCATGGGGTGTCATTTTGGAGATCCGACCTTTTGGTTTCCCCTCGTTTTCAGGTTCAGTCGGATGCATCAGGGTCCCTGGGTTATGGGATTTACTTCGAAGGGAAGTGGGCCTACGGCAGATGGCCGCCAGCCTGGTGGGGCACGGATCGCTTGCGCGATCTCACGTACCTGGAATTTTTCCCCATTCTGGGAGCTTTGATGCTATGGGGCAAGGAGTGGGCCAATTCGGTCGTCCATTCTCTGGTGTGACAATGCGGCAGTGGTCCACATTGTCAACTCACAGACGTCTAAATCTCCAAGGGTCATGGAACTGGTTCGCCAGTTTGTGTTGCGCAGCCTACGCCTCAATGTGCTTTTTAGGGCTAGACATGTTCCAGGTATTAATAACGATATTGCTGACGCTTTGTCCCGCCTACAGATCCCCCGGTTCCGTGCCTTGGCCCCGGACGCAGAGGAATTTCCCTCGCCACTCCCGGACGAGATATGGACGCTTGGCAAGGAGAGGTGAACCGGGCGATCAGCATGTCGCTCGCCCCCCGCACGCGTAAGGCGTATAACCATGCATTCAGTTCATTCAGGGCCTTTTGTGCCCAATCAGGGCTGCCTGAAAGTTGGCCCATCCCAGTGGCTCATGTCCTCCAATTTATGGTTTACTTACATGCCCAGGGCTTAGCCCCCGCACCATAGCATCCAGGCTGTCAGCGCTGGCATTCATGGCCAAGGTGGGTGGTTTTGCTGACAGCACAAATGATTTTCGCATACGACATGTTTTGGAAGGGTGGGCGCGGGAACGTGGGCGCAGCCCGGACGACCGCCACCCTATTTCTTGCACGGGGTTGGCATGACCTGTGTTTTGACAGGTATGAGGCAACCCTGTTTCACGCGGCTACTGCGGTGGCCTTTTTTGGAGCGCTCCGCATCAGTGAGCTGGTGCTACTGTCTAAGGCGGATGCGAGTCGTAGGGCACTGGAACTCGAAGATGTCTATGTTTCCAATGATTGGGCTCAGCTGAGGATACGCTCCTCTAAGGTTGATCAGCACGGTGTAGGCAGTGGTGTAAGACTGCTACGATGTTCCATGGCAGACATCTGTCCGGTTGGTGCCCTACAGGAGTTCCTTGCACTACGTGGTACGCACCCTGGCCCGTTTTTCTGTCACCAAGATGGGTCTCCCCTTACTAAATTTCAATTTTGGAAGGTGACCGGTAAGGCACTAGCCAGTGTTGGCCTCCCTGGGGCTCGTTACGGCACCCATTCATTTAGGATAGGGGCGGCTTCCACCGCAGCGGCGTTTGGGTACTCTGGGGCTGAAATATGCAACATGGGACGGTGGGGATCACAATGTTTTCATTTGTATGTTCGCCCTCTTCAACAGTGAGTACCAGTTAAGTCACTGCCCTGTTTCCTTTTTTCCTTGACAGACCCTGGGTGTCGTCTTACACCGGTGACAGTATGGCTGGTGGGCCACAGCTATGTGCACAGGGCAGCGCAGTTTGCTGCGGCGACAGAGTGGGGACCCCGACTGGGACTAGGTGCATCCGCAAGTCTCAGGTGGTACGGTAAGCGGAGAATGTTGTGGCGGGAACTGTTGCTATTCCTTTTCTCCATCAGGGATGCTGACCCGCCTGATGTCCTGATTATACACCTCGGGGGTAATGATTTGGGACAGGTCACGGGCCTATCGCTGAAGCATGCGATTTGCGGTGACCTGGCCTACCTGCATTATGTGTGGCCCGCCACAACCCTGCTTTGGTCGGACATGATACCGCGGCACGCTTACAGGGGAGGGTTTAACCTCCGAGCCCTTGATCGGGCTCGGCGCTTGGTGAACAGGGCTATTGCCCAGTTCCTTATGGACAAGGGTTGGGGGCGTGTCATACGACACCCCACCATCAGTCTCCAAAATTATGAGCTTTACACAGGGGATGGGGTCCATCTGTCGCCGGGAGGTATGGACCTCTTGTTAGGAGATTGGCAAGCAGGCCTGTTGACCGAGCTGACGGTCTGGGGGGCTGGGCGGTGAGCCTTTATTGAAGCCTCCCCGTGTGCCAGGTAGCACTGGTAAGGTAAACATTTATGACCCACAGGTATCCGGCAGGTTCGCAATTGACTGGACAACACTAGACAGGCACAAGTTGGTTAACGTTGTCCGGTCAACGATGAACCAGGCAATGGGGTGATGGCATGAGCTGGGCAGCAGGCATCACCCCGTTATTTTACGGATACGCGTCAGAGGGTGGGGTCAGTAGTTAGATTATTGACTACGGTCAACAATTTGTTTGTTGTCAACAAACAAATTGATACAAATGGATACATTGTAACCAATTGCCGTTGGTAATTTTGGGTGGAACCTTACCAGTGTTACTTCGGCCTACTTGCCTTAAGAATTATAATTGGTTGAATACCAATAGAAATTTATAATTCGGACTAGGGCATGAATCAATAAATGTGGCCCAATGCCGTTATCCACTTTTACCAGTGTCTGAGTCCTTTATTGGGGGGTGCACCTGCAAAGAAGCTGTGTTTCAGCTAAAACACACACAAAAGCCAAAATCCTACAGCCTAGTTAGGCCAGCACCCAGTGGGCATGAAACAAAGAACTGCTAAATTGGCAGGAGCTGGGGCAGAGACGGGAGCTCACTCCGTCAGGCGGCAATTGGGTTTCAAACTGCTGACCAGTCAACCTTCCGGTCATCAAGCTTAGCATCTTAACCACTAAGCCACTGCAGTCACTTTCTACCTACCTTACATGGTTCGACCAAATACGGTCACTCGAGATACAGTTTCATATCCCCAATTTACTTGGTGCTTGTGTGTGAATGCCAGGATTGTACTAAATGGCAAACTCCACTCCAGAAAGACCCTGTTTAGTTTGATCCAACCTGGGACAACTTGGCTGTCTAGGTCAGTGGGTCCCGACCCCTTTTTTGGGCCATGCCCCACCAAAAGGTAAAGGTAATGGTTGCCCTTGCTCGAAAGTCAGCCATATCCGACTGTAGGGTTCAATGCTCATTTCTGTTTATAGCCAAAGAGCCAGCACTGTCTGCGTGTACAGACATTTTCATGGACATGTAGCAGGCATGACTAGACACCAGAATGCACAGAATGCTATTTACCTTCCCACCAAAGTGGTCCCTGTTTATCTACAGTACTTGCAATTTCTTGCTTTCAAACTGCTAGGTTAATTGTCTCTAAAATCCTGGTGCCCCCTCCCTGTGACATATAGCTCTGATAATTCAAAAAGTGAACTCCTATTCATGTGGAGGAAGCCTAAAAGGTCATTAACTTGGCCTAACTCATTCTTGAATTCCCCCCTCCTAAAAATCAAATTGCCCCCCTGTGTGTCTGTGTGTGTGCCCCATGTTGGGAACCACAAGTCTAGGTGCATCCATAGTAATTATTCTTCACATACTCTTCTCGGAGAGGACTGCAGTGGCTCAAGTGGTTAAGATGCTGAACTCGCTGACTGGAAGGTTGGAGTTTGATTACCGGTACTGCTCCCCCTTCCTGTTGCAGCTCCTACAGTTTGAAAGTAAGAAATTGCAAGTAGATAAATAGGGACCACTTCGGTGGGAAGGGAAGCAGCATTCCATGCACTCCGGTGTCTAGGCATACTGCCACATGTCCACAGAAACATCTGCAAAAACGCATACAGCACTGGCTCTTCAGCTTTGAAACAGAGATGAGCACTGAACCTTAGAGTCAGATATGACTGGCTTTGGAGCAAAGGTAACCTTTAATTTTTTTTATTATTTAGATTGGCTAAGACGCTGACTGGGAGGCGGAGGGTCAGCTGTTCGATTCCCGAGTATTGCAGGACGGAATGAGCTCCCATCTTTGTCCCAGCTCCTGGCAACCTACCAGTTCGAAAGCAAGAAATTGCAAATAGGGACCACTTTGGCGGGAAGGTAAACAGCGTTCCATGCGCTCCAGTGTCTAGTCATGCTTGCCACATGAGCACGGAAAATCTGCAGAAGCAGACAGTGCAGGCTCTTCGGCTTTGAAACAGAGATGAGCACTGCAGCCTAGAGTTGGATACGACTGGCTTTCGAGCAAGGGGAACCTTTGCCTTTACCTTTTGTATGGGCACCCAATCGCCAAAGCGACTTCGGGTGACTCACAACCCCATTGCACACAACTCTGCATAAAAAAGACCCAACATATCATTAAAAACCTTACATAAAACACATTACTCTTCTTGGATAAATCTATGCTTCCCTCCCCATGACCTGGCCCACAAGGTGTTGGGTTGCCCAGTAGACCTTTCCCTCTGCCTCAATGTCGAGGACTCTTTCTCTGTACAAAGTGTAAACTCAGCCATGTCTCCAGCTCTTTGAGGGAGGTGGTGAGAGGCGCCTGCCTTGTGCCCAATTGGTATTCCTTGCAAGTGCCTCATTTTCGCAGCTTCAGCACCGTTGTTCGGGGAGAGGCAGAATTTCCTCCTCTTTCAAACCCAGCTTCCAAGCGCCTGTGATCTGGTCCCACAAGGAAAACACAACCCCCACCACAACATACCTCCATTTCCCTCCCTGTTTTATTGTCATGGCAGCCTACCTAAGGGGAGGGGGTGTCAAGAGGTGTCCACGTTCCCCGATTCATTTCACAGGTACAGATGGAGCCTGAATGAAGACCAAACACTGCATGACAGCTGCCGCCCCATGACTCTTTCCACAAGGGCCTGCTTCATCCGTGCATAAAGCAGGGAGAGGAGACAGAGACATTTAAAATGTAAACCGAGTGCATGGGTGAAGGATGTTAAACTCTTCGGCATCTCTCCCAGGACCAGGGAGGGGGAATTTTCGTCCCACCCCCTCCACATCTGAAGGTTTTTCATCTTAAGTTCTTTATGAAGACATTTGCAAATGCTGATAAGTTCTTGTCAAACGTGTGTCGCTCTGGGGGTAACTTGGAGCATGTCTCTCTGTCACTCACAACTATTTCGCTGGCTGTTTTCTAGCACAATTCAAAGTCTCGGCCAAAGAGATGTATATCTTTGCCTCTCTTGTTCTTGCAGGCATGATAAAGTCTTCTTTTCTATTCCCTTGTCCCTTGGGAGAGTTTCCTGGTGTTTTTGATTCAAATTGAGTAAAATTGCGGTATTGTGAACTTTCGGTGACTGTTGACTTTCAAAAATCTGAAGCACTGGATGGGTTATTTGCATCTCTGGTTACCAATTAATTTGTTTTTCTTCCCCTGAGTGCTTAAAACAAGAGTTCTCAACCTTTTTAAGCCGGGTGCTGGGTCATGCTCCCTTAGACAGCTTCGGGGGCTGGCCATTTTGCCCTTCCTCCACCACATGGCACTTCTGGGTGTGGTGGAGGTGGTGGGGGCCACATGAAATGGCGCCATGGGCTGCATCCATCCCATGGGCTGCCAGTTGACAATCCCTGGCTTAAAAACTTAGAAGGAAAGGCATTTTGTTTCTAGACCAGGGGTTCTCAACCTACAGCCCATGGGGCAGATACGGCCCACAGGGCATAATCATCCAGCCTGCAGGCCAGATTGCCAACATCACCAGAAGTTTCCTGTCACCACCAGAAGTGCCGGAAATGCCACATTTTTGTGCTGGAATGCAGTGTGTGTGTGGGGAAAACAAAATATTCCACCCACACTACCTCCTCCAAGGTGGCACTTGGAGCCCTCTCTGTGGGCACCCATGCAGTCACCCCAGAACAGAGTTTGCCCCACCCCTCTGCCCACCAGCCCAATGGGAGCGCTTCCTCCCTCCCCCAGCACAGAGTTCACCATGCCCCTTTGCCTACCATTTCCTTCATCTCCAGTTGCACTTTGTGATAAATAAGTGGGTTTTGGCTTGTAGTTTGGACACTCTGTCTCTAAAAGGTTTGCCATCACTGTCTTAAGGGCTTTGTTCTGACCTTTCTCTCTCTTGTTTCTGCCTTTGGAAGTGTAGGATGTCTTTTTGAACGCCTCCATCTTTCTCATCCACACAGCTGGAAGAGAGGCCATCTTGACTTGCCTTCCTTCTTAAACTACCTATCTTGAATTTCCTACCTTCATTATTAATGCCACCTTACCAAGATTTATGAGCACATTTATCTTCTGACATTTTGTGAGTAAATGCTATTTTTCTTTCTCTCAAGCATCTGGTCTGATTGTGCTTATTAGCTGGGCAAAAAAGGGATGTGGATTCCACACACAATAATTGGCATACTGTCCCTGACAGAAGCACGGTTATGGGAGAACACTCCTTCGAGCCTCTGGTTCCGAGGGGACAGAAATTGGGGAGCAGATATAGTTTAATTCACCGATCGCTGACCTAACAGGCGGGTCAGACAATAGAGGGCAAAAGATCGCCAGATGGTTAACTCGAGAGGGACGTAATGAGTAATCTTGCATCCGCAGATGCTCTTAGCCCAAAAGTCAACCTAAGCGCATGTTTGCTCCCGATAACAATGAACAATGCATATGCCCGGTAGTTAATTAGATAGATAAGAAACTTTCCCCGAAATCATCCTTTAGTGTCTTGCACGGAAGACAAAGAAGGAGTCGCAGGAAGGACTAACACAGGTTTATTCATTGATGGTCAGTATGAACATGTGGTAATGGCGGAGATATCTCACATTATATACAGTCACACAATACATTTGAATCTTGCTGCACGGTAGCTCATTGGCTGCTACCGGCGTGACATCGTCCGGGTCACGCCTCTCTTCTGTAGTTCTTTGAGGAGGCGGGAAAGTTCCCGCGGCTGTTGGTGATTTGGGGAATGTGAACCATGTGAGATGAACGCTCGCAGCTGCCCCCTATGGACAGCTAACTCGCGTTCCTTTACAGCTGGGCTACATTGTAATTGTGGTCAGGTTACATTCATGCATTTCAAGGCAACATCTCTTAAAGCAACATTGTACATACATAACATCCCTCCCCCCTAGGATGGGACCAAGTCCCTCAACCATTGTGGCTTGCCGCACGTGCGCCTCGGGCGTGCGGCCGCTTGACTTAACACAGGGGAGCCGGCGGCTCCTGGTTCCGCGGAGTCCTGCCCTGCAATGGAAAGGGGGGACTCGTTAGTGGCTCGGCGTGGCATCTGTGGTAACCTTGCATTGGGGGACGGGAATGGAATGAATAGTTGGGAAGTGAATCCCTGCCTACCATTTGAGGAGTTTGGGGACCCCCCCAGCACGAATCTTGGGACTGACGAAAAGGCCCTCGTGACCTCGCCACCCCCCGCTGCCTGTCCGGGAGTTCTAGAGACTGTGGTGGGCAGACTCGCCCCTGTTGCCTGTCTTGGGGGTGTTGGTCTCCGGGGAGCTGGAGCTATGGTGTACTCTAAAACAAAAGGGCTAGGGGGACTGGAAGTACCAGGGGCTGAACTGAAACCCCTCTTCTCGCTAGGACGGGTGGGGGACCACTCCGCTACACCCCCCTGGTACTGCAACTCATAATCATCATCAAACTGATCCCTCTCTTTCAAAGTATCCTCCTCTGTGGTTGGGAACCCAGGATATGCATTTGTATCCGCGGGTTCCGCCGTGTCTCCCCCTTGGGTAATGCGGGTGGGGGAGGACCCTAATGCTGATTCCCCCTCGCCGGTGACTCGCCTTCGGAGTTGGTCGGCGTGCCTCCTCCAGAGTAGACCTGAACTAGTTTCAACCCTGTAGGATACCGGCCCCGTTTGCTCGACGATTGTCCCTGGCACCCATGCTGGCCCCGAGGCCGCGTAGTTTCTGCAGTGAACCGGGTCCCCTATCGAAAAACTTTTGGAGCTCTCTCCCCCTATGCTTATATTTCTCCCTTCATCCTCCACCCTGGACGGATCCATCCGGTCAAAAAGTGTTACCGGACGCCTCCTCATGAGGAGTTCGGCTGGGGAAAAACCTGACGCTAAAGGGGTTGTCCTGTAGCAGATGAGGAACTGGCACAGATGCAGGTTCAACTCACCGGGACCCATGCGCCGCAATGCGTCTTTCGTAGTGCGCACTTGGCGCTCTACCTGACCGTTTATGGCGGGGTGAAACGGGGCAGCGGTTATGTGCCTGACGGCGTTCCTCTCCATAAATGTTTTGAACTCTGCCGACGTGAAGGTACTAGCGTTGTCGCTCACAAGGACGTCGGGCAGGCCGAAGCAGGCAAACAGCTTGCGCAACTGTTTAATGGTTGCGGCAGAGGAAGTGCTGTTCATGGGGATTACCTCCAACCACTTGGAGTAGGAGTTGACGACTAGGAGAAACAAGGACCCGCAGAAAGGGCCAGCGAAGTCGACATGGATCCGGGACCATGGCCCGCGGGCCGTGTCCTATTCCCTATGGGGCAACCGGGACTCCTCGGGCCGAGAGCTCTGGCAGCTCTCGCACGTGCCCACTAGGCGTTCTATGTCCCCGTCTATCTGGGGCCACCAAAAGAAACTCCTGGCCAGAGCCTTGGAGCGCACGATCCCGGGGTGGCTGGTGTGCAGTAGCCTCAGCACCTTGGCCCTCAGCTTCTCTGGGATAACCACCCGCTGGCCCCAGAGTAAGCAGCCCCTTTCCAGAGAAAGCTCTACTCTGCGCCTGAAAAACGGCTTGAAATGTTCCTCGGGGGGAGAGGTGGGCCACCCTTTCCTAACCCAGGAACTAACTTGGGCCAGGATCTTGTCGGCCGCCGTGGCCTTGGCGAGGTCGGCCGGCACAATTGGGGGTGAGTCGAGAGACTCGATCAGCAGGACTTGGTGTTCCTGCTCTACCTCGCACGTGGGGTCCCCTAAACTGGGGAGAGGGGATCGGGACAGGGCGTCCGCATGGGAGATCTCCTTCCCTGGGCGATAGACCAGCTCATATTGGTAGGCGTTGAGAAAAATGGCCCAACGCAGCATCCTGGGGGATAGAATTTGCGGGGTTGGTTTGCCGGTAGTGAAGATCCCCAGAAGCGGCTTGTGATCCGTCACTACCGTAAACTCGCGTCCGTATAGGAAATCGTGGAACTTCTTTGTTCCCGCAATTATTGCTAGGGCCTCCCTATCTGTTTGCGCATAATTGCGCTCGGCTTTCGAGAGGGACCTTGAGTAGTATGCCACCGGGGCTTCCCTCCCGCTCTCCAACACGTGGCACAGGACCGCCCCCACCCCCACCGGGGACGCATCACAGACTAGCACCACTGGTTTTTTCGGATCAAAATGGGTCAGGACCGCATCCGAAGACAGGAGTGACTTAAGCTCTTTGAATGCCCTCTCCTGCTTGTCCCCCCACCACCAAACCGCATCCTTCTTAAGTAGCGCGTGCAGTGGCTCCGCGACCGATGCCTTTCGAGGCAGGAAGGAGTGATAGAAATTTAGGAGCCCTAGGAATGACTGCAGCTCCGGTTTCGCAGTGGGGCGAGGGGCGTCTCTCACGGCTGCTACCTTGGACTCGGAGGGTTTGATTCCGTCCGGGGTTACCTTAAACCCTAGAAACTCTACCTCCCTCGCGAAGAATACGCACTTGTCCCTCCTCAATCGAAGTCCTGCCCTCTCGAACACTGAGAGAACCCCATCTAGCCTCTTCGCTAACTCTAATTCGCTCCCCGCTGTTATGAACACGTTGTCGAAGTAGGGGAGGACGCCTGGCAGCCCCTTTAAAAGGCGTTCCACGAGGGACTGGAAAATTCCGGGGGCCGAATTCATGCCAAATTGAAGGCGCGTTACCTTAAACACCCCCTTGTGCGTTACAATCGTTTGCGCGGCGGCAGCAGCCGGGGTTACAGAGAGCTGCTGGTACGCCTGGGCCAGATCTAGCTTGGCGAAACATCTCCCCCCATGTAACGTGGCCAGCAAGTGGCTGACCACGGGCACTGGGTATGCATTTGGCCGAATGGCCTTGTTTATCGTACATTTATAGTCCGCACAAATCCTGACCTCCCCATTGGACTTGAGAGCTGTAACAATCGGCGTTTCCCACTCCGCCGAATCAACTGGAACCAAAATCCCCTGCCCCACCAATTTGTCCAGTTCCGCCTCGATCTTGTCCTTGAGGGCGAAGGGCACCCTCCTTGGCTTGAGGCGGATGGGCCGGATTTCTGGGTCCAGCTCAAAGGAAACCGGGGGCCCCTTGTATTTTCCGAGCCCCTTCTTGAAAATGTCCGGGTGTGCGTTGCACATGTCCCGCATTGGGTCAGTCTCGATGGCGTTAATGCCGGACAGTTCGATCCCTAGGGGAGCAAACCACTGCGTTCCCAAAAGGCAGCACCTCCCCCCTTTAAGGACCACTAGGGGCAGTTTCTCGGAGTAGTTCTTGAACTTCACCTTGAAATTCCCCACCCCCAACACTGGGATCCCATTTCCCTGCACGTCCCGTAAATTGGATCTCATGGCCCGCAGTTTGGGCTGCTTCTCTGGGGGAATGCGCATAAACTCTTTTTGGGACAGGATGGAATAAGAAGACCCCGAGTCTATCTCCATCCTCACTGGGACCCCTTGCAACAGTACCTCTACGAAAAACCGCCGGTGCTCCAGGCCCACGCGGTTCACGCCTTCCTCGTTGTAGCCGGCAGAGACCTTCCTGGTGCCGGCCGCCTTCCGCTGTTGCGTCTGGGGGTGACTGGAGCTGCCCTTGTCCTCGGCTCGCCCGCGCCTGCACACTTGGGCGATGTGTCCCTTTCGGCCGCAGTTGTGGCACTCGGCCTTCCGGAACGGGCACCTCGTGCGGTCGTGGGCCGCCCCACAACCGTCGCAGCGGCGGTCCTGCCGTTCACAGGCCTGCCGCTTCTCACCTCGCTTCTTGATCCTCTGGACGTCGTCGTCCTAGCTGGAGTAGGGATCCGCTGTCGTGGACGACTCCTCGGACGACGTTGGTGTGGTGGCGGGCGGCTTGGGGGCCCGCCAGGCCGTCTTCACTGGTGTCCGCCGGGCCGCCTGCACTGGTGACTTGGCCCTCTCGGACGTGGCCCCTCGAGACTTGAATAGCCGGACGCCGCTCCTGGCCTCCTCGGCTGCTTGGGCCTCCCGCAGTACCTCGTTGAACGTGAGGCGATGGTCGCGGGTCATGAGCCTCCTCTGAAGCTCCTCGTCCCTCAAACCACACAGCATGCGGTCACGGAGGGCCTGGTCCAGGTCGTCCCACTGGCAATGCACCGCTGCAAGCCTGAGGGCCGCCGCGTAGGCGGACACGGATTCGCCCAGTCGCTGGTCTCGCCTGTGGAACGCGACCCGGGCTGGGAAGATCGAGACGGGCGGCTGGAAATGCTCGTGCAGCCTCTCCAGGATACGGTCGATGGGCACCTCCTCCACCTTCCGGGGGGCCACCAGGGTCATCAGGATCCGCAGCGTGGCCGGCCCCACCTGAGCCAGGAAGTGGGAGCGCATTTTCGCGTCGTCGTCAACGCCTGTGGCTTCCATTGCATGCCGAAACTGGCACTCGTAGAGCTCCCATTGCTCGGGCTCGCTGACATCGAACTGGTACGGCTTGACCTTGGGATTCGCCATCGATCCCACCTTTGTCGCCAATTTAGTGTCTTGCACGAAAGACAAAGAAGGAGTTGCAGGAAGAACTATCACAGGTTTATTCATTGATGGTCAGTATGAACATGTGGTAATGGCGGAGATATCTCACATTATATACAGTCACACAATACATTTGAATCTTGCTGCACGGTAGCTCATTGGCTGCTACCGGCGTGACATCGTCCGGGTCACACCTCTCTTCTGTAGTTCTTTGAGGAGGCGGGAAAGTTCCCGCGGCTGTTGGTGATTTGGGGAATGTGAACCATGTGAGATGAACGCTCGCAGCTGCCCCCTATGGACAGCTAACTCGCATTCCTTTACAGCTGGGCTACATTGTAATTGTGGTCAGGTTACATTCATGCATTTCAAGGCAACATCTCTTAAAGCAACATTGTACATACATAACACATCCCTAATGGGTAATTTGTGTAATCTTGATGTGCAGACTCAGGGCTTTCCTGTAATGGCTATGCGCAATGTATGCATGCAGCCAAGCTAGGCAGAGGTATAAAGTGAAGTGCCTTTTTGCCAATAAACGCTGGTCTTCGCTCCATCTTGCCTCACGTGTCTTGCTTGTCCAGTCTCCTCCGGGACCCTCCGGCCCACATCGGGCCCTGATCCAACAAAGGGGAAGAAGTGGGGAGACTTGCACTCAAAGAAAAAGGCCTACAGCCTGCCTGACTTATTTTGTGCAGCTGCCACAAATAACTTTTTCAAGGTGTGCATGCATGGGAGAGAAAGAAGCCTGAGGTCAGTTACTATGCTATTTACCTGCAACTGAACTCTTGCATAGCTTAGGTTGCCCACAATATGGAAAACCCCATGTTTTGAATTGTGTTGCATTGCACTGACTTCCAGCTGATCCACGCTTTGTTTGAACCTGGTGGAAAAAGTTTTGTTCGCAGATGAAAATTCATCACATTTTCTTCAAACATAACCTGCAATGCAAGAAATTATTTGTACGCTATTCACAGCGTGTGCATTTTTCATTGTCACCATTTGTAGCTTTCTCTATCCATTTTTGATGCTCATGCTTTATAAATTTACACCCTTTTGCGCCTGTTTTATTTCTGGCAAACGGGAGGCAAATTTGGAAATAAACCCATTTTTGAGGGGAAATGTAATTTGTCTCACAATGTGAAGGGTGAAAGAGGCATGCGGTTTTTCACTGATTTTTTGTGGGTGCAAACAGAATTGATTATGAAAAATGGGTTTTGTTGTTGTTTAGTCGCACAGTCAATTCAGACCATATGCAACCCCATGGATGACTGCATGCCAGGCACCCCTATCCCCCACCATCCTCCTCAAACCACCCAACTCTGTGCCCATTGCATCAACAATGCCATCTAGCCATCTCATTCTCTGCTGCCCCCTTCTTCTTTTGCCCTCCACCTTTCCCAGCATCAAGACTTTCTCAAGTGCATCCTCTCTTCTCATTTTATGTCCAAGGTACTTTAGCTTCATCTTCAATATTTGACCTTCCAAGGAGCAACTGGGGTTAATTTCTTTTAAGATCAATCTATTTGTTCTCCTCGCTGTCCAGGAATCTCTCAAAATTTTCCTCCAACACCACATTTCAAAGGCGTCTATTCTAGTGCACTCAGCTTTCCTAAGAGTCCAGCTCTCACAACCATACATTACCACCGGGAATACCATTGCTTTGACTATGTGAATTTTTGTTTGCAAGGTGATGTCTCTACGTTTGACTATGTTCCCAAGGTTTCTTATAGCTTGTCTCCCCAGAATCAGTCGTCTCTTTATTTCATGGCTGCAGTCACCATCTGCAGTGATCTTGGATCCTAAAGTCTGTCACTGCTTCTACTTCTTCCCCCATCTATTTTCCAGGTGCTGATAGGGCCTGTTGCCATTATCTTGGTTTTCTTGATGTTGAGTCACAGGCCAGCTTTTGCACTCTCCTTCTTCAACCTAATCAAGAGCTTCTTTAGGTCTTCCTCACTTGCTGCCATTAAGGTGGTATCATCTGCATATCTCAAATTGTTTATGTTTCTCCCAGCAATTTTTATCCCATATTGTGATTCCTCCATCCCTGCATTACGCATTATGTGCTCTGTATATAAGTTGAATAAGCAAGGTGACAAAATGCAGCCTTGTCTTACTCCTTTTCCTATTCAAAACCACTCCATCATTCCATATCCTGTCCTGCTGCTTCTTGACTCAAGAAGAGGTTTTACGTATTTTCCTGTCATCTTGGTAAACAATCATATTGTGTGTGTATGGGGGGGCGGGGGGTTGCACCCACACAAAAAAGCACAACTTGTATTTTTTCACAAAAAAGTCATTTTTAACATAAAGAACCTTGTTTTCTGTGCTTTTCTGGGGCAGCCCACATTTCTATTTGATGGTGTGACCAGAAACACTTAATAATTGTTGTGTGGGGAAAAATTTCTCCTAACAGTTGAAAAAATTGGTTTTATCAGTCAGGAGTCTCTATGTGCTGAGACATTATTTTCTTTAATAGACAACATAATTGTGGGGGTTTCTTATATCCTTTATGTAAAATGGGACATTCCAGCAAGAATCTTGGAGTGATCCAAATTATTTCCCTTCTTTTACATTTCAAAAGCGCGGACTGATTTATGCTAAGCTAACCATGATTATTAATATTTTTGCCTAAGAACCAGAAATAAATAAAAATGAACAGGAATAGGCTTTTGCTTTATAGGAAGTGAGAAATGCCTGATAAACAAGCTGGACTCTGAAATGGAAGAGGCACCTAAGACCAAATTGCAAATATCTACTGGCTACTGAAAGGGACTGCAGTGGATCAAGTGACTAAGACGCTGACTGGAAGGCAGGAGGTCAGCAGTTCAATTCCTGAGAGCTGTAGGACGGAGTGAGCTCCCGTCTTTGTCCCAGCCCCTGACAACCTAGCAGTTCGAAAGCAAGAAATTTCAAGTAGATAAATAGGGACCACTTCGGTGGGAAGGTAAACAACATTCCGTGCAATCCAGTGTCTAGTCATGCCTGCCACATGACCACGGAATCATCTGCAGAAGCACACAGCACTGGCTCTTTGGCTTTGAAACAGAGATGAGCACTGAACCTTTGTGTCGCAAGGTCAGTATGGGGAAGTAGGATGATAATTTTCCCAGGCGAAAGATAGAAGAAAGCAGTCCTCCCTTCTCTCACCATTGCAACCTTATCTCTCCCAAGTAAGATGTCTCTTTGAGAAAGGTTAACCCTTTCTGCTCTGTAAAACTCCTTCTCCCAGATGACAAACCAGGCATTGTTGTCTTTTCCAAGATTTTATTGAAGAAGAATAGTTTAAAAATATCAATACATATTGAAGAAATAATCTATTTTACTCTAATTTAACAAACTAAGAAAATAACTAACTTCACTAAGAAAGCATTTTCTCTCTATGGGCTTGAAAGCCCCCATCAGGGTTTCTTTAGATGTCCATGGTGTGAATTCAAAATGCTGTAGGCTCACGCCCACTTCCAAAAAGGTGCTTCAAAGTAACGTAGGCTTACGCCTACCTCCAGATGATCTCTCTCGAACTCCCCAAAAGGTGCTGTTTCAATACCTTTTTCTTGGGGTTCTGCCTCCTTCCAGAATGTTAAACATGTGAGATTACCTCATTGTTTTGACTAGCTGTTGTTTACTCCAACAGGTGTTCATGATGTAACTAAAATTTCCCAGACATGATTTGACATCACCTACATTCCTAAGTGTCTGTACAGGCTTGCAGGTGTTTGTTTATCACAGATGTTAATATCCCATGATCCACTTTCTATGTAAATGTCAACTTTCCTTCTTTCAACCCTTGGGAATCCCCTTGTTGTGCAAGTGTGACTTCCCTAACAGGTGTCAGTGCCTAGCATTGCTACTTAGCAACCTAGATGCTTAGTGATGTGTTAATGTGTGGAATGTCTGGTATGTGTATTTGAATGTAACTGTTTCCAGTGTGCTTCCCTTATGAGTTAGCTATCCTTAAAGCTTACAGAGAATATATGTTATGAACCTTAATACTACATTTATTAAGTATCAAATTAAAATATGAAATCATCCCTTGTGATTATCATGACACCTTGAGTTGAATATGACTGGATTTCAAGCAAAGGGAAACCTTTACCATTACCTTTTACTGCCTGCTGATGGAACTGCAGTGGCTCAAGTGGTTAAGAAGCTGACTGGAAGGTGTTAGGTCAGCATTTCGATACCCGAGCACTGCATGTCAGAATGAGCTCCCATCTCTGTCCCAGCTCTTGCCAACCTAGCAGTTCGAAAGCAAGAAATTGCAAGTTGATAACTAGGGACCACTTCGGTGGGAAGGTAAACAGCATTCTGTGCAGCGTTCCAGTGTCTAGGCATGCCTGCTACATGTCCACAGAAACATCTGCAGATGCAGACAGCTCTGGCTCTTCAGCTATAAAGAGAGGTGAGCACTGAACCCTAGAGTCGGATATTACTGGCTTTTGAGCAAGGGTGACCTTTACCTTTACCTTTATCTTTACTGGCTACTGGAGCACACAAAAGAATTTCGGAAGAAGAACAGCCTTTCCTTTATAGACTACAGCAAATCTTTTGGCTGGGTGAATCATGAGAAACTATGGGTGGTTCTGAAACAAATGGGTTTGCCTCAACACTTCTGTGTAATGTGTATTGTGGATATGAAGCTCTAGTTTAGGATGATATAGAGAGACATAATGGTTTCCTATAGGTAAAACTGTCAGACAAGGGTGCATTTTATCTCCTTATCTGCTCAATCTGATTCAGTGGTCCTACTCTAGTGGCAACGTATTACTGGATGTCAGCCAGTATTTCTACACTTTGGATCTGTGCCATGTAGTTCTGTATGCCCAAGAAATGTGCTCAGAGTAGAGATCTGATGGTCAGACTTCAAAGCAAGTGTGGAACTTCCAAATGCATTCTGCTGTGGTCCAGAATGATTTCTGTGCCACCTAATTTGTATGCTAAAGTAATGTTTGACCCATCTGATTCCATCTGAGCTTCATACCCCAAGATTTTGTAAATTTGTTTCATTTTGGCTGTGAAACCTAACCTGCCCTTTCCAACCCCGTCTGGACCTCCATAAATATGTGCCAAATTAGAGCAGCTTGGCTGAAAATTGGTAATTTGCCAGGATCTCAGACAGAGCCATAGTAAAAAAATTACAAGCATTTTCCTGGGAGGAGCATCAACTCCACTCCAGACCTCAATATGCCAAGGAGAGCTTGCAAGATCTGTGTATTTGAGGGCAGTTTGTACAAAACTCTGGCAGAGCAAATGTTGCCCACCTCCGATCCACGTGGAGGATACGATTTGATCCGGGAGCTCATTTCTCATAAACGTTGGTCACATCTCCTCCTCTGTGGAGCTGGTTTTTCTGTAGCAACACAATTTTCTGTTTGGTTGCAGATGGCTCATTGCTGGCAAAGGAAATGAGAGGGAGGGAAAGAAGAAACTTGAAAAGCGAATGAACGTATGTTTTATGCTTTTTAACATCTCGAGTAGAGTACAAAAGTTCATCTTTAATAGGAGGGCAAAGCTGACTGCTTAGAGCTGTGGTTTGACACAGATAGGGAGCTGAGATGCCTTTGAAGTTATTTCTGATTCCTTATCCAGCCTGAAGTAACTTTCTTATTTATGCGGCCACTGGGAAATGGTCCCAGTTCTTATTTTCCATTGCTGGCTCTGAAGCCCGGTGCTTAGCTGTAGCCGCTCCACAATTTAAAAGGTAAGAGACAGTGCCTGGGTCTTTTGGGGCTCCCATCATTCCAATCAATATTTTCTTTCTTTCTTTTGTGTTTGTCTCCCTCCTACCCACTCACCATCCGACCCCTTCCCCTAAAATTATTCATGGCAAGTCCAAAGCATTACAATGAGCTACAAAGATGGAATGCCGGGATTTTTTGTTCACAGAGCCGAAAAGGTGCATCATTTTCATGCATTTGAACGATGCTTGCCACCTTCTTTGGTGGATTTCAAGGGGGACGTTTCTGAAGGAGCTCTTTAGAGAATCTTCCACACTGTCCCCTACTTTTGGAAAACAGTTTCGCTAAAGGTCCCAAAGGAGAAGCTATACTCCGTCATGTAACAATGATCGTGATGAGGAGGATTGTGGTGACAATTCAGGTGGTGAGCTGGATTCCAACAAGTCATACTTTCTGACCTAAAGTGGCCTGATTTGCTTTTGGTGGTGGGGTTGGGTTCTGGATCGAAATTGAAGGGCCAGATCAATTCCTGGATGGAGATACAATTCCATATTGATTCAGAAAGAGGACATAAATTGTTTTAGGCTACTTGTTCTTTTCTTTCTTACTTACTTCCCTCCTTCCCTTCCTTCTTTTTTCCTTCCTTCCTTCTTTTTCCCCTTCCTTCCTTCCTTTAACCAAGCAAGCAAACAAACAATGTGGCTAAGGAATCCTGTCCATCAATCTAAAGGAGATCATAAGAACATAAGAACAGCCTTGCTGGAACAGGCCACAGCCCATCCAGTCCAGCATTCTGTCTCACACAGTGGCTCACCATTTCCTTCAGGGTATTCCCAAGGAGGTGCCTTCACCTGCTTAGGATTCCCTGGAAATGGCATTGAGAGATATCCTGCCTATCTCTCCAACCCCGAGGTTGTCCTTAAGTATCCATAATTATAGCCATTGATACCCTTGTCCTCCATGAACTTGTCTAATCCTGTCTTAAAGCTGTCACCACTTCTTCTGGCAGGGAGTTCCATAGACCAGTAATCCTCTGGGTGAAAAAGTACTTTCTCTTATTTGTTTGAGAACTAGTACCCAAAAGTTTCATCGAGTGTCCCCTAGGTCTAGTGTTGTGCAATAGGGAAAACAGTTTTTCCTTATCTACTTTGTCCACACTGTGCATGATTTTATAAACTTCAATCAGGTCACCTCTTAGACGCCGTCGTTCAAGAGTGAAAAGGCCCAACCATTGCAGCCTCAGATGGTAAGGAAGCTGTTCCAGTCCCCTAATCATTCTGGTTGCCCTCCTCTGTACTTTCTCCAACTCCATAATATCCTTCTGGAGGTATGGCGACCAGAACTGAACACAGTATTCCAGATGGGGCCTCACCATAGATTTATAAAGAGGCAAAATGACACTTGCTGACTTATTTTCCATACCCTTCCTAATGATCCCTAACATTGAGTTTGCTTTTTTCACTGCTGAGGCACACTGGGTTGACATCTTCATTGAGCTGTCCACCAGGACACCAAGGTCCCTTTCCTGGTTTGTCGCAGAGAGTTCAGACCCCATCAGTTTATAAATGTAATTGGTTTTTTTTGCCCCAACATGCATCACTCTGCACTTATGTTGAAGCTCATTTGCCACTGTTTTGCCCACTCCCCCATTGTCAAGAGATCCCTCTGGAGCTCCTCACAATCTCTCACAGTTTTCACTACCCTGTATGATTTAGTGTTGTCAGCAAATTTGGCTACCTTGCTTTTTACTCCTACCTCTAGATCATTTATGAAGAGGTTGAAAAGCAGGGTCCCAGTACTGAACCTTGGGGGACCCCACTCTTTACTTCCCTCCACTTGGAGAAGTGTCCATTTAGTGCTACCCTCTGTTTCCTGTCCCTTAGCCAGTTGCTGATCCAGGACAAGACCTGTCCCTTTATTCCATGACTGGTAAGTTTATTCAAGAGCCTTTGGTGTGGGACCTTGTCAAAAGCCTTCTGAAAGTCCAGATAAACAATGTCAACTGAATCCCCCTTATCCACATGCTTGTTGACACTCTCAAAAAATTCCAACAGATTAGTGAGGCATGATTTGCCCTTGTAAAAGCCATGTTGGCTCTCCTTTAGCAGCACCTTCTCTTCTATGTGCCTATTAATTCTATCTTTTAGGATGGTTTCCATTACTTTACCTGGGACACATGTCAAACTGACAGGTCGGTAATTTCCTGGATCACCCCTGGATCCTTTTTTGAAAATTGGTGTTACATTCGCTACCTTCCAGTCATCAGGCACAAAGCCTGATTTGAGGGAAAGATTATATATTTTGGCTAGGAGATCAGCAATTTCATCTTTAAGTTCCCTGAGAACTCGTGGATGGATGCCATCTGGTCCTGGTGATTTGTTAGTGTTTAACTTAACAAGACATGCAAGGACCTCCTCCCTGGTTATTTCTATCTTGCTTAATTCTTCGGTTTCCCTCCCTACGAAGATAGGCTCTGTTTTGGGCATGTGATCTCTGTCTTCTTCAGTGAATACTGAAGCAAAGAATTCATTGAGTCTCTCTGCAATCTCTGTTTCCTCTTTAATAACCCCTTGCCTTCCATTGTCATCTAATGGTCCAATGGCCTTCCTAATTGGGTTCTTACTTCTAATGTACTTAAAGAAGTCTTTGTTATTTCTCTGAGTGTTTTTAGCTATACGCTCCTCAAAGTCTTGCTTTGCTTTCCTGATTGTTGCCTTGCATTTGTTCTGCCAGAATTTATGTTTCTGCCTGCTGTCCTCATTTGGACAAGCCTTCCATCTTCTAAATGAGCTTCTCTTGCTCTTGATCACTTCCCGAACAGCTCCTGTAAGCCACATCGGAGTCCTCTTGGGACTGGCAGTGCCCTTTTTCTTTTTGGGTATACATTCCAATTGGGCCTCTGTTATTGTTTTTGTAAACAACCTCCATGCCTCTTGGAGTGTTTGGACTCTCTCAATTTTCCCTTTCAGTTTCTTTTTTACTAGTTTCCTCATCTTTGGGAAATTTCCTTTTTGAAAATTTAAGGTCTCTGTGTTAGATTTTATCAGTGACTTGCGGTCTATGATCAAGTTAAACATAATTAAGTTGTGGTCACTGTTCCCTATTGGATCAGTCACATTAACACCTTGCACCAGATCCTGAGTATTACTCAGGATCAAGTCAAGGATTCTTGTACCTCTAGTTGGGTCTTCAACCATCTGTCCCAGGGAACAATCATTTAGCATATCTAGGAACTTTATCTCTTTATCATGTGCTGAACAACAGTTCACCCAGTCTATGTGAGGGTAATTGAAGTCCCCCATTATAACCAGGCTTCCCTTCTTGGATGCCTCCTTTACAACATTCTCCAACTGCCAGTCTCCCTCAAGAGTTTGGGTCAGAGGCCGATAGTATCTGCCTACTGTTAGACCATCCTTGTGGCCTGGTACTCTTACCCATAGAGCTTCTAATGGTGACTCTAAATCACCTAGATATTTCAATTCATACAATTTTATCACTTCTTTGACATACAAGGCTACACCACCTCCTGTTTGCCCCTTCCTATCCTTCCTGTACAGTTTGTAGCCTGGGATAACTGTATCCCATTGGTTATCATCCGTCCACCAGGTTTCAGTGATACCAATAATATCAATATTCTTATCTATTGCTAAGTATTCTAGCTCTCCTATTTTGTTCCGGAACAAGCATTTATATATGCTTTCCTGATACAGTCTTTTGAGTCCAGTTGCATTGTTAGACTGCCTCTTGCATCCTTCTGCTAGAGTGCTGGTGACTAGCTCCTTGCTCTGCTCAGTAATTTTTGTATCCTCCTCACTACTCAAGTACACACTTTCCCGAACCGGATGCTGCCCAGCTCCTGTCGGCTTTCCCCCAGTTATCAGTTTAAAAGCTGCTCTGCAGCCTTTTTGATGTTGAGTGCCAGCAATCTGGTCCCATCATGGTTCAAATGCAACCCATCCCTCCTGAACAGATTTGGCTTGTCCCAAAATGTTCTCCAGTTCCTGACAAATCTGAAGCCCTCCTCTCGACACCACCGCCTCATCCATGCATTGAGGCTTCTGAGCTCTGCCTGCCTGGTAGGTCCTGCGCGACGGACAGGCAGCACTTCTGAAAATGCTACCTTGGAAGTCCGGGACTTCAATCTTCTTCCTAACAACCTAAATTTGGCTTCCAGGACAGACCGCTTGGCCTTCCCAACATCATTGGTACCAACGTGTACCATGACAACTGGCTCATTCCCAGTTCTCTCTAACAATCTATCTAGATTTCTTGTGATGTCTGCAACTTTTGCACCTGGCAGGCAAGTCACCATACGGTTATCATGTGCATCACAAATCCATTTCTCTGTATTTCTAATTATTGAATCGCCTAGTACAAGGAGCCTCTCTCCTGCAATCTGTTCATCTACATGCACCTCATCAACCATATTAAGGGAGAGAACCTCAGTTTGTTCCTGTTGTTTATCTTCCTGGATCTCATCAAGTGTGATGAAGGAGAGATCATCAGGTGGAACCAGTTGTTCCTCTGTGTGTTCCTCATCAGGTGTGATGAGGGAAAGAGCCTCAAATTTATTATGTAATTTCAGACTCTCAGAGTGATCCCCTACTCTTCTCCTCCTTTGAGTCACATTCCTCCAAACATCTCCCTCCTGAGTTAGTGAAGGGCCTTCTCCCTCAGAACTGTGCCCTGTCTCTTCTTTGTCCAGCATAGTCTGCTCCGCTCTGTCCAAGAACAGCTCAAGCTGCTTAATTTGTTGGTGGTTAGATATGCGGGCCTCTAGCTGCTGGACCTTCTCTTCTAGTAGTGCAACCAGCTTGCACTTGCTGCAAGTGTAGTTCTCCATATGCTTTGGCAAGAACACAAACATGGCACAAGTATTGCAGGTAACTACAGCTGTTCCCTCAGAATCCATTTTAACAAGTGCAGTATTCTGGGCCTCAAAAATGTACACGTTTACTACCTTTCTACCTAGTAAGACTATATTCTTCCTTTGTTACTAGTTTGTAATCTAAAGCAGCTCTACTCCAACTGCAAAACTTACCAGTGCTCACTTCCTTTGTTTGGCTCTCCTCAGCAGCAGCTCTGCTTAAGAGCACATGCAGAGTCAAAAGGGCTGACCCTGAAACAGCTCAGAGCTTTTAAAGGCTAGTGTGGCTCCGCCCCTATGAGTCACAGTTCAGGGAAGGGCCTGGTGTGGCTCTGCCCCCCTGCTTCTGGAAGCTTCAAACTGCTTCCTCTGTTTGAACAGAGGTGGCTCTCAGCAAAGTCTTAGGTAGATATGGACATCACACAATATCAAGAAGGCAGAAGTCTGAAACATTAAATATAACATCAAAAGGACAGGCTTAGCCATGCTGTTGTTTCAAGATTGCCAACAGATGGGGTCTTCGTGCAAGAAAGATACAAGGGCTCAAGGAAAAAGTTAGCCAGATTCAAGGCATGAAGGATCATGGACAGCAACCATAGACTGTAGGAGAAGAATAGTTTCAGATGCGGACATCACGAGTCCTCTTCCACTATCTAAAAACCACTTGATCCCTCCATGCTCAGGCCTTATCGATGTCCACACCAAAGGGAGACAACAAAACATCAATGAGAAACCAGGCCTTCTCAGTGGTTGCCCCATAATTATGGAATTCACTGCAAATGGAGTTGTGCCAGGCCCCCTTCCTTGAGAGCTTCCAAAAACATCTTAAAGCTACAGATCTATTACCCCTGCTGTAAAATGGCTGCTTTTCGTGCATGCACAGAAGCATCCACACCAAACCAGGAGGTAAAATGGCCGTGCATTGGCAACATGCCCTGTTCCACTGGCCCACTCAGCAGTTCTGGGGGTGTGGTCAGACCCTCGGCCCAAAAGGTTTGGGCACCCCTGCACTAGGTAGATCAAATGGCAGAAATCTCAGCAGGAAATGTCTGTCAGTTAAGGCATCTGCCCTTGTATTCCTTGTATGTGAGGAGGAATACAAGTAGCAACATCTTGACTAGCAGCAATTTGCCACTGAGACATATTCTATGCCACTTATACCACCGTAAGCAGGCAATAGAATTGTTGTCATCAAGTTGTATTAAAAGCAGGATAGTTAGCTCAGTGGATTGGACCAGTTGGCTATAGCGTCAGGAGTTTGATTCTCTACTGTGTCTCCTGAGAGACGAACCGCATCATGTGGCCATGGGCAAGCTGCATGGTAGCCTCAGAAGGCCATCAGAAGAAAGGACTGGGAAACCATGTCTGAGCGCTCTATACCTGGAAAACCCTGGGGAGGGTCACCATAAGTCAGAACCAAACGTGATGGCTCATAATTATTAAAACGTATTAGAATCTCTTTCAAGAGAAAATTTCTGCAGGCAGTTTTCCTTTGAGCCACTAAAGGTCTTGAAATATTAATATCCAAAACATGATGGGCATTTCAATAATATATATTTCACCACAAGCTATGACATTCTACTTCATAGGTGTGTGGGGCCTATTTAGATGCTGTTTTCCACATTTGCTCCCGATCAACATCCCACTCTTATCTAGGACACTTTATGGTCAATCTAGGGAAGAGGGAACAAGTGGATCACCTGGGTGGTTGGAGCCACTACATAGCCCAGCATCCCTTCCTTGCCCTTAGATTCCAACCTTGAATGGTGCTCCCTGAGGCAAGGCCAAAGAGATCTTGGCTCCAGAGTATACAGTAAGCTGGGGAAGAGTTACCACAAGCGGACTTGTGCAAACATCCCTCCTGTAGGTCTACTTTTTGAGTTCTTCATTGGAGCAATTGTCTTCATGCCAAAGGCCATCTGGGCCCTTTGCTTCTGTTCCAGGCTGTAACAAACTGCAATGGGTCTCTTTCTCTTGACTGGCCACAATAGAAGTAGCTCATCTGGGGTGGGGAGAGGAGGAGAGAGTGGATCTTACCTCCTCTTACCCTGTAGGCTTTTGAAGGCAAAGTCAAGAGAGCTTCCTCTCTAGAGAAGTGGTTCCCAACCTTTAGTGTTCTGGAAATAATAGGCAGTCAAACACACAACTTTATTTGGAATAAGAATAGGTGGCCAGAGCTAACAACATACCCTCACATTCCTTAGCTATCTCTGATCAGAACTGACAGTTGGAAAAAAAAATGTTAGAACCGTTGACAGCTCTGTCTCGTGCACTTCTTGTTCAGAACCTTCCCGAAGTCTCGCGAGACTTTGTACCATAGTAAAGCAAATACATATTAAACTCTTTCACAACAAAGACAAAATGGCAAACACATTTCCTTAAATACACAACACCCCTCCCCCCTAGGATCGAACAAAATCCCGCAACCATTTAGGAGGACCACAACATCTTTTGTGGTGTACTGGTGCCTGGTCAGCCAGTGAAACCCTGGGGCTAGTTGATGTAGCTGGCAAAGTCCCCGCAGAGGGGGCACCTCTTGAAATCATAGCATGGTGTGGACAATTACCCATTTCTAGTTCAGCACCATTGTCCATTTCAGTAAGGGACAACTCAACACAAAAGTCCCTCTTTTGGTTACAAGTGGGGGTAGACTCTAACACATGAGGATGAGGGGTCCCAGGGGAAAATTCAAAAAACTCCCCCCGATCCTCCAACTGACTGGAGGAAATATCAGACTGCTGTGAGCCCTGTGCAAGGGGCAAAGATGCTCGCTCAGAGTTTGAAAACAGGGCTGAGACTTCTTCGACTTCCCCTTGGAATAAATGAGTGGGGGAGGACTCTAACATAGAATTACTATGTGTTTCAGTGGCTGAGGGTACCCCAAGATCAAATGATTCTCCCAGTTCTTCCAGTGACAGGTCTGTTACCCTAAAGAAATTTCATGCCCTTTAAGACACGTTGCTTCCACACGAAAAGGAGAAAACATTTCCCCCGGTTAGCTTCTAACATTTGCATGAAACCAGCCTATTTTTCTGAAGCTAAATACACAGACACCCAAACAACCACAAAGCAAGCTCAGAAGGACCGGCTGATTTGTCAAAAAGATGCAAACAACCAATTCGAGGCTTCTGATTTCCACAAGATAACATCGTGGCAGTTTTATGCAATCTGCATTCTGTGCACAAAAATGAATTATGCACATATTAAAACTCTAGTTGAAATTGATGGAAAATAATCTCTCAGATAAGGAACACCCTATATACTCAAGTATAAGTTTGGGTTTTAGCCCCCAAAATGAGGTCCAAAAATGCGACTTGACTTATACTGGGGTCAATGTAAACACCCAAAAACATACCCACACAAAAGTCTAAATTAATTAATTTTACAGTATTTTCTTGTATCTTAATTTTTGAAACTCACTAGCAGCTGCTACATTTTCCACCCCTAACTTATACTCAGTTCAATCTATTTTCTTATTTTTAGAGCTCCAAATTAGGTACCTTGACTTATATTCAGGATTACTTATAGTCGAGTATATAGTCGAGGTGAGGTTATGAACCAGGAATTTACACTCACATGTGGTGGGGCTGTAAATATGCCCAGAATTTCTGGAAACAGGTGGAAGCAGAAGTAGATAAAATTCTGGATACCTGGATAAAACTAGAACCAAAAATTGTTCTCTTGGGGGAGACCCCAATTCAAGGGATAGGGGAGAATAAGAGAGAGTTATTATTGATCCTCTTGACAGTAGCAAGACAAATTATAGCCGTAGTCTGGAAGAATCAGTTTGATTTAAATATAAATAACTGGTACGATCAAGTTTGGCATATTGCTCTTAATGATAAACTAACATGTCAAGTGAAACAAAAAAGAGGGGAAACTAAAAGAAATGACTTCTGGGAAATCTGGAATCCATTTATAAAGTACTGTTTAGCAAAAAGGGAAGGGTTACATCCTTATCAAAAAGAGGTTAAATTTTGGCAAAGCTGATTAGTTGCATTACCCGTACAAGGAAACAAGTTTTAATTTGACTTAAATGAAGTTCATAAGAAATTACAGATGTTGATGTAAAGTTCTGAAACCTCAAGTAGCCTGTTATAATGCTCATGTTTGTGGGTGCACTGGGTGAGGGAATTTGGGATTGAAGTATGAATGTATAATTTTATTGTTTGCATTTTATAAAATGTAAATAAAAATATTTTAAAAATATAGTCGAGTATATACAGCAGGGGTCAGCAAACTTGACTCTCCAGATGTTCTTGGACTTCAGTTACCAGAAGCCCAAGTCAGCACTCCTACTGATCAAGGCTTTTGGGAATTGAAGTCCAAGAACACCTGGAGAGGCAAGTTTGCTGACCCCTGACATGCGATACATAAGGAATACAAAATACCCACTTCTCTGTGTTCCTTCTTTGAAAAAACAACTGCCCAAGAGGCTGCCGGCCCTTCCATCTGATCCAATGATTTGTGTGTTTAGCACGTGAAAAGCCAGGAGGGATGTGAACTAGGCTGAGGATGTTTGAAATAGCCTGTCAGGTGCCATGATGGGCTTGCTTGATTATTCCGCCTTTCCCTAGGCCTTCGTGCATGGATAGGTGCCAAGCAACAGCGGACCTGCCAAACTGGAGATTAAATAAGCAGCACGGCAAGAAGGCGGCTTCGTAGAACGTGCAATTTATGGCCACCTGATTGGCACCTGTTGGAAAGGCAAGAGGCGCCAGAAGGATCCGGGTTGACAGGAGAAGAGCGGCCATCACACTTTCCATCCAAAAGAGGAGAGGTTTTGGTTTGCAAGGCAAGCAATTGTAAGGCAAAACTGCCAAGGAGGAGGGAGGAACCTTGTGGTAATGGATGCTCTAAAAATGGGGGATGTAAACCGTTGCTTGGCTCGTCTTCCCAATGTTTACTCTCCACTGAGGAAGAGTCATTTGTGGCTTTGTGGACAGTTTTGCGTTGGGAACTTTGGGGCGCAAAGGTTGTGAAAGGGGTTTTTCGACACCCCTCTCAGATTTTGCATTTCACACAAAAACGTTTTATGCAAAACTCTCTCTTTCTCTCTCACACACACACTCTCGCACAGGCACGCACACCAGTGATCTTCATTTGGAGTACACAGAAAGTGCCTCTATGAAGATTGTGGTATTTTTTTAACCACAATTGGGCATACCCTAGTAACAGCAACCTTGTATTGATATACGATATGATAAATCTTTATTGTCATTGTCCTGCACAGAACAACGAGATTGAACAACGAGATTGCTGGCTAATCATTCTCACAGTAGGTCAGGTGAAGGGAACTGCAGAATGAACTCCCCATGAAGGTACCTTCATTTAGGCAGTTTCAAGGGACTGCAGTGGCTCAACTGGCTAAGATGCTGACTGGAAGGCGAGAGGTCAGCAGTTCGATACTCGAATACTGCAGCACTATTTATGGATGTTTCTTAAGGATTCGAACTCTTTGAATAATACTGAGATTTGTTATGCTGACATGTAATAGTTACTAGTTCAATTGATTATTATTTTCTGTATCCTCCCATCATTTAGATTACACACACCTTTGACGAAGTACCGATTTACCGGAACGGTGTCAGTGTGGTTGTGTCTTTTGAAGATATATGTACTTGAAGTTATGAAGCAAGAAATTGCAAGTAGATAATTAGGGACCACTTTGGTGGGAAGGCAAACAGTGTTCCGTGCGCTCCGGTGTCTAGTCATGTCTGCCACATGACCACGGAAACGTCTGTAGAAGCGGACACCGCTGGCTCTTCGGCAATGAAACAGAGATGAGCACTGACCCTAGAGTCAGATACAACTGGCTTTCAAGCAAGGGTTACCTTTACCTTTTACCTACGTCTGGCCTAGACATAGAGGAGGAGGAGGAGAACCACCAAAGGAAAAAGAAAAATAGTAGTAGTAATTTATTTGTATTACTGTATTTGTGGCCTTTCTTCCCCAGAAGGAAACCCGAGCAAGTGCACAAGTGACACTAAAAACACAATAAAATACAGGCTGTTTATTATTCCTGCAGGAATGGGGTTTCTTCAGTAGGGCAGCTCAATGTCTTGCTTTTGGTTGAACACAATAAAAGTTACCTTTATTGATATTGTGGGCTATTGTTAAAAATGACGGACAGGTGGTAATTCATTTTATCAGCATACTTGATCTGGGTATTGGGCAGAATAGCTCAATGAATCCTGTTCAAAGGGAGCTGAAATTACTCTGAAATTCAGAAAATCTTGATCTTCTGCAACTGAAATGGTGGCTGATTGCAGACTATTCACAAAATAATGTCTACCTTCCTTTTGGTGGTAGTCACAACATCCTTCCCACAATGCTCTGGAATGATGCTGAGTCTAGGGTTTTCAGAAGGCTGAGGAATGGCAGTCATGTTGTCAACACGGTGGCACATGGCGGTTGCCATTTACAGCTGCTACATGGACACACACGCACACAAATGAATACACACATGAGCTCTGTGAAATAGGAAGGTGTATTACTTTCATTGTTGTTGTAAAACCCCAACTCAAGAAACCACTAGAGGAGACTTGGAGAAAACAGGTCTATGAAGAGAATTGCTTTGTCTTCTTTTACAACAGGGGTTCCCAACCTATGGCTCATGGGCTAGATCTGGCCTCTGATGCCACTTCATCTGGCCTATGCCAGCCTCACCGCTCCTGGATGCAGAAGTAAAATATGCCCACACATGCACAAAATGCTGCCGTAAATGAACTGTGCAGCATTCTACGCAAGCGTGTTTTACTTCTGCTTCCGGGTGGGAGGAACCACGTGGCCGGCCCCCTCAACCACGTGACCAGCTCGAAGCCTGAAAGCTTAAACCTCAAGACTCACCCAAGGTAGAGCAGTCTGTCATGTTCCCTCAAGTTGGAATAGACTTAGATTGACGCTAATAGGGTGCAAAAATAAAATACTCCAGGAGTGGTTTTACTAGTTCTGCAGTGGCTCAAGTGGCTAAGACACTGAATGGGAGGCGGGAGGTCAGCAGTTTGATTCCCGAGTACTGCAGGATGGAATGTGCGCCCATCTCTGTCCCAGCTCCTGCCAACCTTGCAGTTTGAAAGCAAGAAACTGCAAGTAGATAAATAGGTGCCAATTCAGTGGGAAGGTAAACAGCATTCCATGCCCTCAAGTCATGCCTGCCATATGTCCATGGAAACATCTGCAGATGCAGACAGCGCTGGCTTGTAGGCTATAAACAGAGCTGAGCACTGAACCCTAGAGTTGGATATGACTGTTTTTGGGGCAAGGACGGCCTTTACCTTCATATTTATATCACCAGCAAGAATCTAATGGAAATTTTATATTGGTATTACTCTATCAAGTTAAATTTCAGCTGTGAATTGCTGGAAGTTAAGAGCAAAGGATTTTTAAAATAAAAAAAATCATTGAGGGATGAGGGTCAATTCTGGCCAAATCCAGACTCTTACTTGGTCTCCTGTGCACCTGAGAGAAAGCTATTGTACTGTTTGTTCCTAGCTCTAACCTTCGGCCGAGGGAGGTCAGTCTCAACCGCTTCCTCTGAAGAGAACTTGGCCAAGTAGGGCACATAGCTGTCAAGAATCCCTTATTGGCCAGGAAAACCCCTTATTTTATCCTCTTTCTCACTGTCATCCCTTATTAATTAGACTACAATGCCTTATTGCCACCATTGGAGGGCAGCACAGGATAAGCACAGCTGTCAAGTATCCCGTATTTGCCAGGAAATTTCCCTTATTTCCAAATCCAAAACTTGACAGGTATGGTAGGGCATGGCACGCCATAGTACTTCATGGTGTGGAAGAATGTCACAACCCAATTTCTTGAAGTCCTAACACAAGTTCCAAGTCAATGGGAAAAGAAAAGACTAAAACAAGAGGTCTTTGTTACTCAGCTGGTGCTGTGATTAAAGTCTTCTGGCCAGGACTAAGAAAGGTCAAGATTTATGTCTTGCCTCAACTATGAAACTCACTGGGTGAATTGCAACTAACCACAATTTTATCAGTTTGATGTACCTTATATCAGGGGTGCACAAATTATAGCTCGTGGCCCCCAACACCAATTAATCTGGCCCACACTGCTCTGGCCGCTCCCAGAAGTGGAAGTAAAACACACCCATGCAAAATGCTGCCGTAAACACATTTATGACCGGTGCGGGTGTATTTACAGGAGCGTTTTGTGCATGCGAAGGCATGTTTTACTTCTGTTTCTGGCAGGAGGAACCACATGACCGGCTCATGGCCTGAAAAGTTTGGGCACCCCTGTCTTATATGGTTGAGGTGAGGATGAAGTGGAGGGGAACAGAGATATCAATGAGCAGTTGGAAGAAATGGGATAGATCAGGGGTGCCCAAACTATAGCCTGTGGGCCAGAACTGACCCCGACAGCAATTCATCCAGTCCATGGCGCTCAACACCAATTCATGCGGCCCACACCAACCTTATCGCTCCTGGAAGTAGAAGTAAAATGTTAATGAGTATTGTACTGTTAAATGATATTGATGTTGCTCTGTATTGCTATATTGTATTTTGTGGTTATTATAATGTAATTAGTGATTGATTTTTTTTGTATTGAACCTGCTTGTATATTCTTATTATGCTGTTATATTGTATTTACATGTTGTGTTGTAAGCCGCTTTGAGTGGCACCTGTGCCAGGAAAGCGGGATAGAAATTAAACGTAATAATAATAATAAAATGCACCCATATGGGCGTGTTTTTCTTCCGCTTCTGGGAGCGACAAGGGTGGAGCCGGCTGAATAAATTGGTGTTGGGGGCCAGATGTGGCCCATGGGCCATAGTTTGGGGACCCCTAGGATAGATATTTTCTCTCTTTCCTCTATCTATCTATCTATCTATCTATCTATCTATCTATCAATGGAAAGGAGTGTGAGGAAGTCCAAGAAAACAAAAGATCAGCAACGGAAGAATAAACCCCTAATTTAGTTGCTCACCAGGAAGCAAATAAGAGAAATAAAATCCTAGAAGGGAATTAATAGAGCAGAAAATTCCAAATTGAGTGGGAATAATTCCTTAAACTTAAAGAGGTAAATTTCAGGGCATAACAAGTGTCCCTGGGAGGAAATTACCATCTTTGCTCGTGGGATTCCCACCAAAAGAAAGAGGGAATCATTTTGCTCACTGCTTGAGCCGGGGCTCAGCAGGGAAAGACATGAAAGCGATGACAATGAAACTGGGGTATGTAATTAGTCAATGAAGGTGATTAAAGGCCAGCCAGTGTGGACTCCTGTGAAGTGACAGACAACTGGAAAGCAGCCGGTAGGACTTTAATACAAAGGATGCTGGCTTGGAGAATTGGTGCCTACCGTATTTTCCGGCGTATAAGACGACTGGGCGTATAAGACGACCCCCAACTTTTCCAGTTAAAATATAGAGTTTGGAATATACTTGCCGTATAAGACTACCTCTCTTCCAACGCACACCAAATAAAAATTAACCCACACTCAACCCGAAGACGCACAGCCCTCCGAGTCGAATGGCCAGGTTCTGGTGGAGAGCCAATCCACGCTCACGTTCTCCTCCTCGAGGTACAGGAAGATGTGTGCAGCTTGCTTCCCCTTGCTTCATACTCCCCGCACAGAGCAGGGACTCGGCCGCGGCACCCCCCACCATATGCGCCGGACATATGAAGCAAGGGGAAACAAGCTGCAGTTAAGTACCTGTCCTATAAGACGACCCCCGACTTTGGCACAGATTTTTCGGGGTTAAAAAGTAGTCTGATACGCCAGAAAATACAGTATTTATAAATCAAGGTGCTATGAGGGGGAAAACCCAAAAAGAAAAGATACTGGGTGTTTTGGATCTATATAAAAAGGGGGGAGAATGTACAAAATGCACACAAGGACAATAATTTGTGTATCACAAGCTTCTCCCATTGAAATTAGATCTATCTTGCATGAGGAATTTGTTCTACCTCTGCATTTATCGCTTCCCACCTTAGATTATGGTCATACTGGAAGCAACCAGAATATCAGAATGTATCCCTCAGGGGAAAAAAATAGGATGTCAATTTTAAAAAATAGAGGGCAAAAATGAGCCAGACATTGTAGTCATGAAAGATCTACATTTAGATTCGCTTTCAAGAGGAAAACTACAAAAGAAGGGGGGTGGCGAAAATAAGATGGCTAGATGGTTTGTAGATGCAATGGGCACAAAGCTGTGTGGGCCAAAGAACCCTTTTCCCATATTCTTGGGGGACTTTTGTTTTGTTTTCTTTCTTGTTTACTCATTTTCTGGGAAGCAAAAAGCAGAATAGTAAACCAGCCCCCTAGGGTGAACTAGCCCTGCACGTGGCTAGCCCCCCCCCCCCCCCATTAGGGTGAAGAAGCAAGGGATTAATTCCCCCAAATCAACCAATCTATTTGTTCCTCACTGCAACCAGTTGAAGCACCAACACCTGATAATGTCGGATCCAGCTTAAGGAAGGGAATTAGTAAAGTAAAAAACAACCTCTGTAGTTTCCAAGCCTCCCAGCAGCTGAGGAGTTAATCTCCATATATGAAATATCGTTCACCTAGAGTAGACACCCGTCCCATGGTGTCTCCAACCAGCAGCAAAAACGAAGCCTCCATGACCATGTGGCAGGGAAATTGAAAGTGAAACTACAGAAAGCCCCCCACCACCACCACCTTCTCTCTCTCCTTCCACAAGCAAAAAGCCACAGCGACCTCTGGTGGCGGGAAAAACATAATGCAGCTTCGCCTGTGAGGGCTCTGTTTAGGATTTTTTTAAAAAAAATAAGGGATATTACGGGGAAATTAATAAAACAGGAGGGAGCGGGAAGAGGGGTAAAAATAAGGGGTTTTCCTGGGGAAAATGGGATACTTGACAGGTATGCCACCAGGACACCAAGGTCCCTTTCCTGGTTTGTCGCAGAAAGTTTAGACCCCATCAGTTTATAAATGTAAATGGGTTTTTCTGCCCCAACGTGCATCACTCTGCACTTACTAGTGTTGTAGCTCATTTGCCACTGTTTTGCCCACTCCCCTAGTGTCAAGAGATCCCTCTGGAGCTCCTCACAATCTCTCACAGTTTTCACTACCCTGTATAATTTAGTGTCATCAGAAAATTTGGCTACCTTGCTATTTACTCCTACTTCTAGATCATTTATGAAGAGGTTGAAAAGCAGGGGTTCCAGTACTGAACCTTGGGGGACCCCACTCTTTAATTCCCTCCACTTGGAGAAGTGTCCATTTATGCTACCCTCTGTTTCCTGTCCCTTAGCCAGTTGCTGATCCAGGACAAAACCTGTCCCTTTATTCCATGACTGGTAAGTTTATTCAAGAGCCTTTGGTACGGGACCTTGCCAAAAGCCTTCTGAAAGTCCAGATAAACAATGTCAACTGGACCCCCCTTATCCACATGCTTGTTGACACTCTCAAAAAATTCCAACAGATTAGTGAGGCATGATTTGCCCTTGCAAAAGCCATTGTTATCCATTGTTGTCTAATGGTCCAATGGCCTTCCTAGTTGGGTTCTTACTTCTCATGTACTTAAAGAAGTCTTTGTTATTTCTCTGAGTGTTTTTAGCTAAACGCTCCTCAAAGTCTTGCTTTCCTTTCCTAATTGTTCCTGATTGTTGCCTTACATTTGTTCTGCCAGAATTTATGTTCCTGCCTGCTGTCCTCATTACACTTAAGAAAATCTTGAAATTCAGCCGACATGAAGGTCAACACATTATCAGAGACAACAATGTCAGGCAAACCAAAGGTACAAAACACCCATCTTAATTTGCGGATAGTGACAGCAGACAAAGTACTAGATACAGGAATTACCTCCACCCATTTTGAATACGAGTCTATAATAAGCAGAAAGGTGGCACCCCTGAAGGGGCTGGTGAAGTTGATGTGGACTCACAACCAAGGGCCCTTTGTGGTGTCCCACTCCATGGTGAGCTGGTGGGTTTCCTGCAGCTGAGAGGACTGGCACGCTCTACAGCATCCAACCCAAGCCTCAATATCTAAGTTGAGCCTGGGCCACCAAAAATAACTTCTGGCAAGTGCCTTTGAGTGGACGATGCCAGAGTGACTCACATGTAAAGTACGTAGAACCTTATTCCATAGTGCAGATGGAATCACCACTCTGTCCCCCCACACCAAGCATCCCTTTTCCAATGACATTTCATTACGCTTTATGTAGTAAACCTTGAAATTTTCAGTGATGGGGGCGATGGTCACCCTTTCTGAACCCATGAGACAACCTTTGACAGGAGGGAATCTTTTTTTGTTGCAGTAGCGATGTCCTCGGCAGACACTGGCGGGGACTCCAAAACCTCTAGCACGAGGACCTGATGGTCCAAAATAATCTTGCCCACCGTCTCCACAGGGGATCTAGAGAGGTCATCAGTATGGGAAATAGTGGCACCCGGGTGATGTTGCAGATTATACTGATAGGCCTGAAGGAACATCACCCAACGAAGCATTCTCAGCAACAAAATCTGGGGGGTACGTTTTTTGGGGACAAAGATGCCCAGTAGCGGTTTGTGATCCATGATGATCGTAAAAGCCCGCCCATAAATAAAGTCATGAAATTTCTTGGTGCCCGTAATGATCGCCATCTGGACATACCAAATTCTCTGTATCAGTTAGAGATCTTGAGTAATAGGTGAGCAAATCACAAACAATTATAAAAGTGAATGAGGGTTGCACTAAAAAAACTGAGATTTTGGTAGGGACAAGGCAGGGTTGTCCCTTGTCTCCGATATTGTTTGTGCTGTCTATGGATCTTTTGCCTAGTGCTATCATAAAAGATCAAGATTTAGAAGGCATGGGTAGCCAAAAAGTAAGTATGTCTGCCGACGATACTTTGCTAATATTAAAGGATGCAAAAATGTGATTGGTAAAGTTCAGGACCACTTGAACAGGTTTGAAAAAATTACTGGGTTAAGAATAAACTGGGGGAAAACAGAAGCAATTGCTTGTAATTATAATAAAAAAGACAGGGATGAGATTAATGATCGGTACAAAATTACTATCAAAAAAAGTTTAAAATATTTAGGAATCCATATAGCAGAAGACATTAAAGAACTCCAAAAAATAAATTTAGATAAATTAAAGCAGGATCTAAAAGGAAGTATTGCAAAATTAAATAAACTAAAAGTCTCCTGGTTTGCGAGGGTGAGTTTGGGACGTATGAAAATCTTACCTAAATTGAATTTTGTTATAGATAATCTCCCCCTAAAAATTTGTAACAAACAATTAAAGGAATGGCAAAAGATGTTAGACAAGTTTAGCAACAATGGAAGAAGGTCCAGGATTATGAAATCTTTGTGGTACCAAAATCAAAAGGATGGTGGCCTGGGCATCCCCAATATAGTAAATTACTATAAAGCATTCCAACTGAATAGAATTGTAAATCTATTAACTCAGGATAGTGATAAATATGAAAATATTAGCCAGATTGAATACAAAAAACTTGGGGGGAGTCTATTCCTGTGTAATCAAAATAAGAAAGTGTATATTGAGACTAGGTCAGTAAGGGAATCCTACATTTTTGGGAAGGGAATGAAGGAAGAACTAGTCAAAGGGGATTCTCCAATTTTGGAAGTTTTGGATTTTGCAGACTGCCCGTTGAATGGGATTAGAGGTATGAGACAGAAATTAAGAGTAAACAATTTAATACAGCTCAATGATTGGATAATAAAGGGGTCTACTTACAAAAAGCGACCCGAAATTTTTCAAAAGTTAGACTTAAATTGGCTTCAAAAGATCCAGGTAGAAAAGTGGGATAACAAAATAAGAAGGAAAGATCAGATTGGTAGGAAGTTATCGAAATTTGAAGAGCTGATCTATAGTATAAGGAAGGGGATTATGGTCAAGAGAGGGGTGGTAAATAGAATATATAAAATGATAAATAAAAAGGAGGAACCGCAAAGGATATTGAGGAATATATGGGAAGAAGAACTAAATACAAAGATATGTGAGCAAACATGGAAAAAAAGTGGAATCAACGTATAACAAATCAATTATCTATTAAGGAAAGAGAACATAATTTTAAATTAATCTGGATGTGGTATTTGACCCCAATAACAATACACAATATGGATAAAAAAAGCTCAAACAAATGTTGGAGATGCAATAAAATGTTGGGTACTTACCTTCATATGTGGTGGTATTGTGAATATACCCAGAAATGTTGGAAAATGGTGGAACAGGAGATCGGTAATATATTTTTTTAAAAAACTATAGCATTGAACCCCAAAGTTGCTATTTTAGGACTATTTGAGGATATAGATGTTGGTGATGAAAAGAAAGAGTTAATGGCTATATTATTTTCCGCTACAAGACAGATTATAGCTATAGAGTGGAAGAATAAAATGAATATAAGCAAAGAAAGATGGTACAGTCAGATATGGCGGTTGGCTTTAAACGATAAATTAACATTAGAAATGAAAATGCCAAGAGAAGAAATTAAGTATAATCCCTTCTGGCAAATTTGGAGACCATGGGTAGAATATGGCTTACTAGCCAAAGATGGAACAAAGCCTGTTCAGGATGAATGTAGTTTTTGGGTGAACTGACAAAGATAAATTTGGTGTAAGAGGAAGGCAAATTCAACGTGTCTGGTACATGGTATGGGTGGTGGGAGGGTGGTGGGAGGGTGAGGCTATGTGGTATGTTGTAATGTATGTTATGTTGTTTTGTATGGTGAATGTATTTGTATGATGAATGTATTTTAATTTAAAAAATGGTTTTTAAAAAAAGAGTAATAGGCGATTGGTGCCTCTTTCCCTTCCCCCAGGACGTGGCAGAGCATGGCCCCAACTCCTACATTAAATACATTAAACACAAACAAGCATAAAATAAATGAATAATTCTGACATACATAGTTAACTAAATAATGATAATAATTAAAAAAGATTACTCACAATATTGTCGAATTATCAATTTAACATTCACACAACCCCTGGTGATATTTACAATGCCCTAGAGACTAAGTGTATCCTTTATTTCCTACTTTACTTCCAAAACCCAAGTTGATCTGGCACTGGATTTTCTCCCTGACCTTTACTTAATGTTTATTCCAAATTTTTTCCCAAATTTCATAAAATTTGTTTTCTTTAATCATTCCATTTTTTTTGATGAAGTTCCGAAGTAAGTTTATCATTGAGTGCAATTGGCCACATTTCTTTGTACCACTCTTCAATTTTTTGCATTGTTTCTTCTTTCCATTTCCGGGCAATGCATTGTCTTGCCATTGTTAACATGATGGTTAATAACTCTTTTTTGTACTTATCTATTTTAACATCATCAACATCTGTTAACAATACCAAACCTGCATTCAGCTTAATATGCATATCAAAAATTCTTCTAATTTCATTTTCAACTTTTGTCCAAAATTGTTTTATAATTCCACATTGCCACCACATATGCGAATAAGAACCCAGAACGTTTTTACATCTCCAACAAAATTGCGACTTTGTACTATCCATTTGATGTAAATGGACTGGTGTCAGATACCATCTCCACAGGAGTTTGCAATTGTGCTTTTTTACCATAACGGATAATGTTCTCATTATTCTTTTCTTCCACTTGCTTTCCCACTTTGTTCTATCAATTTTTATATCGAAGTCTTGTTCCCATCCTTGTCCCCAAAGCATCCTGTGATTTATCTTCCTGGTTTAATAATGTATACAATTTACTGACCAGTCCTTTTATGTCCATATGACCCATTCTTAACTTGTATACCAAATCCTCAAAAAGAGTCCATTTTCTTTCTGAACTAAATTCTCCCATGTATTTTTTGTTCCAATTATTTACTCTAACCATTTGTAGCCAATTCAAATTTAATTGATTAAATAATTCTAGTTTTTTCGTCTCATCCTTACATTTTTCTAACCAATTTTTAAACAGAAGCACATCATTTCTAACTAAAATTTCTTCTATTTTTTATCGATAATTATTGGAAAGGCTTTCACATCCTTCAATTCGATAATTGGTGATAAGCTTGGGGCCAGTTTTCCCTTTAAAGTTGACCATGTATGTAATAACTCTTTTAATAGTTTATTTTTTAAACTACTTGTTATCCTAGTTTTGTCTATAAAAACTGATTTTCCCACACCTGATAATTCTCACATTTCCAACCTGTCCCATATAGTTTCTTCCCTCATTAAGAATTTACAGAATTACCTTAATTTGAACGCTATATTTGGTATTCCCAACCCACCCAATTTCTGTGGAGAGTACCAGAGAAGTTTCGGAATACTTGCTCCCTTCCCTCCATTACAATAATTGTTAATGAGGTTCTGAAATATTTTAAGCTCTTTCTCCTTGAATTGAATTTGCACATTGTCAAACAAAAAATTTAACCTGGGCATCAACTTCATCTTACTGGACTCCAGCATTGGCAACCTCAGCTGCCTGAGCTTGTTTGAGAACTTGTGCAAAAGTCAAGGTGTTCCTTTTTATGAGGCGATGCAGTGTAGCCACATCTCTGAGGCCTACGAGAAGCCTATCGCAAAGAGCAATATCAAGGTTTTCCCACTGGCAGGGAACCGTGGTGTTGGGGAGCTGCAACGTATTCGCGACCGATTCTCCAACCTTTCTGGTCTTGCCTGTAGAAAGCCACTCGAGCAAGAAATATTGAAGTTTTAGGCTTGAAATGGTCCCAGAGGACAGTCAAAATGTCTTTAAGTGGTGTGTCTTTTAGCAGCCTCGGCAGAAGTAGATTTGAGCAGTTCGAGCGTAGTCAACCCGCCAGGAATGTCTCCTTCCTTAGCGCTGGGTCAATCCTTTGGGAAATGAAGTAGTTTTTGAACTGCACCTCATACATGGGCCATGAGTCTGGCTTGGAGATGTCAAATGGCCTGATCGAAGTGGGAACGGCAGCAGCCATTTGGATCCCACCTTCGTCACCAATGTTGAGTCTGGTGCTTAAGAAGTATTCTGACCAGCAGGATTGGGTCAAACACAAGTAATATATTACCAGCTCAGGAATCGGACTGAGGAATATGTACAAGGTGGCTTGCTTATATACAGAGAGAATGGCAGTTACAGAAATGGATCCATTTTCAGCGGGCTTCCAGAGAAGCAGGAAAGTTCATACTGACGAATCAGCTATTCTTGACAGTAGTTTGAAATTGGAGCCTTTGCAAAAGGCATGCTATTCCGCCGTAGACCTTACGACACCAACAGCATCTGTTAGGAATAACAAGAAATAATACTTGGACACATCAATTCCCCACTGTGTCTCCAGGGAGAAGAGCAGGCCTGGATGACCTTGAGACAGCTCCACAATCCCAGAGCACCCTGTACAGGAGGTTGTAGGAAACATTTACCTGGAAAATGGACTGTGGTGACTTAGTTGTTAAGACACTGAACTTGATGACTGGAAGGTTGGCAGGTCAGCAGTTCTAGACCCAAGTGTAGCAACAACCAGCTCCTGCCAGCCTAGCAGTTCAAAAGCAAGAAATTGCAGATCGATAAATAGGCGTCTAAGAGGTGACCTGATTGAAGTTTATAAAATCATGCACGGTGTAGACAAAATAGATAAGGAAAAACTGTTTTCCCTATCGCATAACACTAGAACTAGGGGACACTCGATGAAACTTTTGGGTACTAGTTCTCAAACAAATAAGAGAAAGTACTTTTTCACCCAGAGGATCCCTGGTCTATGGAACTCCCTGCCAGAAGAAGTGGTGACAGCTGTCAGTCTTGACAGCTTTAAGAAAGGATTAGACAAGTTCATGGAGGACAAGGGTATCAATGGCTATAATTATGGATACTTACGGACAACCTCGGGGTTGGAGAGATAGGCAGGATATCTCTCAATGCCATTTCCAGGGAATCCTAAGCAGGTGAAGGCATCTCCTTGGGAATACCCTGAAGGAAATGTTGAGCCACTGTGTGAGACAGAATGCTGGACTGGATGGGCTGTGGCCTGTTCCAGCAAGGCTGTTCTTATGTTCTTATGTTCTTATGTACCGTATCAGCATTCCATGCACTCCGGTGTCTAATCAGGCCTGCTACATGACCACAGAAAGGTCTGCAGATGCAAACAGCACTGGCTCTCTGGTGATAAATGGAGATGAGCACCGATGAGCACCAAACCCTAGAGCAGTGATGGCCAACCATGGCCATGCTCCAGGTGTTCTTGGACTTCAATTCCCAGAAGCCCAAGTCAGCACTCCTGCTGATCAAGGCATCTGAGAATTGTTCAAGAGCACCTGGAGTACCAAGGTTGACCATCAGTGCCCTAGCATTAGATACAACTGGCTTTTGAGCAAGTGTGGCCTTTACCTTTACCTGGAAAGCCCTGGAAAGGGTAGTGATAAGTGTGAGAATCATGTCTGAAGCACTTTATCTTCATAGACATGTGGATAGCTTTTCTGTAGAAACAGATCCAGCCGGCCTCTCATGTTCCTCTTAAAAGGCTGAACTGAACGGCATGAACAAGTAGCTGACACCACCAACCTCGGTGCATTTCTTCTTCAGTTCTCTGCCAAGCAGGCAAGGTGGAAAGCCACATATGCTTGGCCTTTGTGGTAGCATAGACAGGATTCAGCCGCCTGGTGGCACTGGAGACCCAGTCTGCTGCTCCGCTGTCAAGCTGAGACAGCTTTAAGTGGATATAAGGGAAACCGACTGATGGGCAGGACCCTTCAAATGCTTAGAGGGGGGGAAAGGCAGCCGTGAGGAAAGGTTAGGAATGAGGCTGCCAAGGAGACTTTGGGGAGATGGTGACCTATCTTCTGGCAGGCAGTTGAAACTGAGAGGGCGAGGGCAGGTGGGAAGCCAGGGGAGCCCAGCTTCATGGTCTCACCTGGACTGTGCGGTACTTCTGTGATGCTCAGATGCTCGGAGGGAAAAGTGTCATTTTTGAAAGGTTAAAAAGATTCTGCGAGATCCTGCTCCATTTCTCACTTATCGTTCCCAGGCTCTTCTTCACCTAGACAGACAGACAGACACACGCACGCACACACACACACATGCACGCACACATACACACACCTGGAAGGCTCTGCCCTTCCTTTGCTTTCAACCTTTTTCTTGTAAGCAGATTTGCAATTTATGCAAACTTCATCCCTTGCTCCCTCTCACTGACCCGTCTAGTCCCTACCAATGTTGCCAAGCTGGCAAGAAGCTGTTTTCCCTTCTTATCAAAAATGTGATCCAATAGCTTACAGGGACTGCAGCTGCTCAAGTGGCTAAGATGCTGACTGGAAGGCAGAAGGTCAGCAGTTCGATTCCCAAGTATTGCAGGATGGAATGAGCTCCTACCTCTGCTCCAGCTCCTGCCAACCTAGCAGTTTGAAAGCAAAGAATTGCAAGTAGATCAATAGGGATCACTTTGGTGGGAAGGTAAACAGTGTTCTGTGCACTCCGGTGCTGAGGCATGCCTGCCACATGTCCATGAAGATGTCTGCAGACACATACAGTGCTGGCTCTTCGGCTTATAAACAGAGATGAGCACTGAACCCTAGAGTTGGATATGACTGGTTTTCGAGGAAGGGAAACCTTTACCCTTTACTAGCTTATAAATATACAACATAATGAATAATGATGGGCTATTAAGTCAGTTTTGGGTCCAGGGTTTTCTAGGAAGAGAAGACACCGAAGTTGTTTCCCCTTCTCTTCCCTTCCTCTAGGTCAGGGGTGCCCAACTTTTTATGTCACAGGCCTGTCCATGCCCCTGGACAGCTGAGCAGGCTGACCAGGCCCCTCAGAAGTGGAAGTGGGCATATTTACGGCTGCCATAAATGGATGTAAACACACCCGCTTCCACATCTGGGTGAGGTGGAGATGGTGACGGGCCAGATGAGATGGTGTCAGGGGCCAGATCCAACCCATGGGCCACAGGTTGGGAGAAGGAGGAGGAGGAGGAATATTCCATATTGAGGAGACAGCAGCAATTATGTCAGTGGGCTAAGCCACCATGTCCCATCTTCCACTACACCCTGGTCCTTATGCTATTTTGCGGCATGGGTGGAGAGATGGCAACCACTACCCATTTCTGTGTGTCTGAGTTAATATGGTGAAAATTCAGGTAGGTGATTCCTGAATGTCAAAGTGGCTAGAAACAGTCTTCTGAACAGTTTCAGGCTTTCTTCTCATGCCTGTGCTTTGAATGCCAAACAGCCGAGGCTGAATCCTGACAACTCCAGTTAGAAGGATCAATTGATGAGAAAAATTCCTGCCTAAACCCACGAGAACTGGATGTCAGTCAGAATAAACAATTCAAGGAAGAGATGGACTGATTGTTTGTCTGTTAGAAAGAGGCACCTGGTGAGACAGGGAATTACGAATATTCTCTGAATCAATGCCCGACGTGAAAAAATAGCTCAGCACTGTTTGATTTTCTTGTCTCCATTTTTTAAATGGAAGCGATACCTAGGGAAGCCAGCCAAGAAGGATCAAAATGAACAGGGTTTTGGTTGGGAGAGGACATTGTAATGAATCAAAATGGAGCTTTTGCTTTATTGAGTTAAAGTAATTATTGAGTTCTTTGTTCGCTGAGCAGGGGGTGCAGGAAACCTGGAAAATGGCTTTCAAGCCAGGGGCTGATTGGTTTACATTTGAAAATAGTCAAAACAGGCTGAAAACTATGAGAACAGAATTAGGACTCATGGACATTGTATGCTGCGATGTTATTAGTTAATATCTGGGAAGAGATGGGATAAGAGATGAAAAATGGGTTTTATTATATTGGAAAATGAGGAAGGAGCGCCACGATTATGATGGCTATGTGTCACATGTGCTTATCCAGAGAGGAGGAAGCAGCATGCTTATACTTGCATGTGAGTAAACACTGGAAAGATGTAGTCAAATTATGGAGTATGTAGTCCCAGAAATTCTAAAATCCCATTCCTGATAGTTCACTTTGCATGATCGGGTTTGTGAATGTCTAGGACAGGAATTCTCAACCTTTTAAAGCCAGGGGTTGGGTCACATTCCCTCAGACAGCTTCAGGGGCTGGACGGCCTTTTGCCCTTCCTCCACCACATGGCACTTCCTGGTGTGGTGGAGGCGGTGTAGGTCCGCATCTGGCCCACAGGCCGCAGGTTGAGAATCTCTGGTCTATGAAATACCAGCAGATAGATTCATACAGCAGATTTTTGGTGCAATCTAAATTCCAGCACCCAGGGTCGAAGCCCCTGTTGTCCTGCCCTGGATATGACTGTGTGTATTTTTGCAGCAAAAATTCAACAATCCTTTTTTAAAAATCTGTGTAGTTATCTCATGCAATGAGGCAACAGTTCTTGCATTTTTATATATGGAAGATTTTACAAAAATCATGTCTCGCTGGACATCCCACTACAGTAATGGAGTAGACCATACAGCTAGCGACTCAATGCCGAGTGTTGGGCGGTGGTAAATAACCTGTCTCCCTAAAGGGACCAATGGAGATGGGCGGATGAGCCCCTTTAGGTGGGGTGATGGTCCCCTCCATGAAGGAAATGTCACTGGAAACCATCACATTGGGCCCAATGGCAAAATGTGCGGAGGAGGAACTCTGATTCCCAACGGTCATGGAGGCGGAAGAGGCCATGCCAGATGGACTGGCTGTGAAGGCACACCTTGATAATATCCTCAAGGCTGCGGCAGTCCATTGCAGTCCCAGTGTTAAATCCTGCATGTCTCATTTCATACGTGCTGCAGGAGATGGCGCCGTGATCATAGTGTGTGGGTCACCTCATGGCAAACTGGGATCCACCTTAAACAAATTCACACCAATGGCATTTTTACTGCTTCAGGGGAAAAAATGTATTCTCGGATACTAGTTGCAGCTGATGCTTGACTCAGAAATGATCAAAATGCACATGAGGAAAGTGGGAGGGGATTCTAAGGCCAAGACAAAAATAAAAGCATAATTTCTTTTAGTGAGAAAAGGAGGTGGGGAATGTAGAACTACTCATTTAGCGGGTGAGGACAAGTGAAGTCTGGATGTTAACCTGCCGGTTTCTAATACTTTCATATTTTGGCTTCTCGCTTTCTCTGCTCAGTTCTGTCCACTTCCCAGACTCTGTGAATCCACCGAGTCTGGAAAGTAAAATTATAAAAGCTTCTCTTGGGAGCCATCAGGAAGAGTGTAAGAGAGAGAAGGATGGGGCAAAGTCAAGAAAAAGGAGACGCAATGGAAATAATTTTTTCTTCCACATGTTCTTTGGCAGCAGTTTTTGACGGCATTTATTTTCCCTCTTCTTGGAAATGTTGCCTTGCGTCTTTAAGGCACAGCTGCCTGGAAGAAGGGAAAGAGGGAAAGGAAGAAGAGCGGGGTGAGCCAGCATCTTAAATGGTTCTGTGTGTCAGAGAAATCCCTGGCTAATTGCCTTGTTGTGACAGCAGTAGCGTGTAAAAGGCTGTCCATGTGAGAAGCATGGCGTGTCAAGTGCTCCCTGGGGGTGGGTTGGTGCATGGCTTTTAATTCTCACCCTTCCTCCTTGGAGGCAAAGGTAGCACAGGGCAGAGAGAGCAGGCTGAGGAGAGGAGGGCAGGAGGAAAGGCAGAGAGGAACTCCATTGGGGGGCCATGTCTGAGACGGATGGTATTCTTATTTTATTTTCGCCTCAGGCTGGTTCAAGCTTCCTCGCGCTTTCTATCCCCAGCACGGCTCCGGGCCAAGTCGTCTATGACACTGGCATGACAGGGCATTGAACACAGTCTTAGAGCTGTAGAGTTGGAAGAAACCCCAAAGGTCATAAAGTCCAGCCTCCTTGCCGACTGCAGGCAACACACAACTACACCAGCCCCGACAGAAGGACATTCAGCCTTGAAAATTTGCAGCAAGGAAGAGACTGACACTTTCGAGGCTATTGATTCCACCAGCCAGAGCCAGAGGAGGGCCAGGGGGGCGAAAACCCTCCTGAGCTAACAGCCCACCCACCCCCACCCCCAACCCACTCAATGCCAATGTTATATACAGGTGAAACTTGGAAAATTAGAATATCGTGCAAATGTTCATTCATTTCACTTAAAAGGTGAAACAAATATATGAGATAGACTCACTACATGCAAAGCGAGAGATGTCATGCCTTAAATCGTTATAATTGTGCTGATCAAGATACCAGAAGAGGAGCAGAACAGGACCAGTGGTAAATTTGTTTGTAGATGTTGAATTCTAAGGAAGCAAGTGTCTATAAAATAGACCAAACAGGAAGCAATAGCCACTCTGGGTCAAACACAGAGCTGTCAAATCAGAGCCTGTGATGATTATGGGGTACATGAGATTGGGGGGGGGGGTTTCATAAGCTGTAAGCCATAAGCATCAATATCTTAACCTATAAGGAAGGGATATGGTTGTGCATGTGCGGAATGTGCTTCCACACACGTGCAGCCTATCCCGTAATGCGCCATTCACACTTACCTTAATTCCTGGACATCATCCCCGCAAGGGTCTGGAAGCAGAGAGTGGAGCCAATGGCCCACGAATGCGAACGGAAAAAAACCTGTGAATTCTAGCATCCTCCGTGCCGCGGCATGCCTCAGGCAATGAGGCAGGACAGCCTGAGCACGGAGGAGGCGGGACAACCGGCGTGCAAGACAAAAAACTGCCAAGCCAATGCATGCCCAATACAGCTCAGGGCCCTGCCTTACCAAGGCAGACAGAGCCCGGGCTGAGGGAACAGTCTGCCTGCCGCTCCTTCTGCGCCACCTGAGAACATGGCCGGGTGAGGTGGTGCCATAAGTGCTTCCACTGCTTTAGTGTATGAAAACCAAGACACAGGACACAGCCTCGGGCTGGGTTAACTCAGGTTTATTGCATCGTGGACAGAGGGAACATGAGGTAATGGCGGATCGATAGCTCTTTATATACAGTAGTCATACATTTGAACGTGGTTGCATGGTAGCCCATTGGCTACTGTCTGCGTGACGTCATTGCTGGTCACGCCCTTCTTGTCCAGGTGTAGGTGGTGGCGGGAAAACTTCCCGCGCTGTTGCCTTTGATGAGTTTGGACCAAGAGAGCTTGGACGCTCGCTGCTGCCAGCTGGTGGTCATTAGCTCGCGTCCTATTACGGGGTTCATATGATACAGCTGAAGGTTACATTGTTGCTATAGGCACGGTTACATTGGTTCAGATACATTGTAATCCATGTGGAAGATAAAACCATTAGAACACAACACCCCTCCCCCCTAGGATGAGACAAAGTCTCGAGCCCACACTTAAACACACTCCCCCCTCTAGGAGACAAAGTCTCTCAGCCAAGATGGCTTATTTCGAACACGTTGGGGTCTCGATGCAGGCTGCCTTTCCCCGGGTTTGCTACCTTTTCTTTGTTCCCTGGTTTCCTGTCCTGTAATTGGAGAGGGAGACTCGTTAGTGACTTGCCGCGGCTCCGCGGCGTTGTTTGGAGGTGTGCTCATTCTTAGGGGAGAACCGGGGGCACTGGGGGCTAACGAAAAACCCCTCTTCTCGCTTGGATGGGTGGGGGAACACTCCTGAAAACCCCCCCGGCTCGCAAAATCAAAATCAAAATTACATTCGGGGGCAGCGGTCGCGAACTCCTCTCCCCCTTCCCCGACCTCTGGTAGAACTGGCGTATCAAAAGGGTATGAGTCGGGGCCGCTGCTTCTGCCTTCCCCCCTTGCTTGGGACTGTTGTCCGCTGCTGTCTCCCCCTTGGGCCAAACGGGTGGGGGAAAACCCTAACACTGAATCTTGTTGCTGCGCCCCACTGACTGGCCCACTCACTCGGTGCCTCAGTTGGTCTGCGTGCCTCCTCCAGAGGAGGCCGGTGCTAGTCTCGACCCGGTACGACACTGGCCCCGTTTGTTCTACGACCGTCCCTGGTACCCAGGCTGGCCCTGCGCTGGCATAGTTCCTGCAGTGAACAGGGTCGCCGGCGGCGAAACCTTTCGAGACTGCCAACCCTATGTTTTTCCCTTTATCCTCAACTCTCGTCGGGTCTAGCCTGGACAGGATCGTGGTCAGTTTTCGCCGCATCAAGAGCTCTGCCGGCGAGTAACCTGACGCCAAGGGGGTCACCCTATACGCTAATAAGAACTGACATACTTGGTGATTTAGGTCCCCCGGGCCCATGCGCCGCAGCGCATCCTTTGTTGTACGCACCAGCCGTTCCACTTGGCCATTCGTGGCCGGGTGAAATGGCGCGGATGTGACATGCCGAATGGCGTTTGCCTCCATAAATGCCCCGAACTCCGCGGAGGTGAAACAACTAGCGTTATCGCTGACTAAAGTGTCGGGTAAACCGAACGTGGAAAAGACTCTCCTCAGTTGGCTAATTGTAGTGGCGGAGGACGTGCTCTTTACTGGGATAACCTCCAGCCACTTGGAGAACGCATCCACCACCAGGAGAAACATGGTTCCCCGGAATGGGCCAGTGAAATCTACGTGCACTCTGGACCATGGCCCCCTTGCTGTGTCCCATTCCCTATGCGGGAGCCGGGCCGCCTCTGGCCGGGATCCCTGGCATGCCTCACAAGTGCCGACCATGTGCTCAATGTCTGTGTCTAGCTGTGGCCACCAAAAATAACTCCGGGCCAGCGCCTTTGAACGAACGATGCCCGGGTGGCTGACGTGCAGCAGTTCGAGCACCCTCGGACGCAGGGACGTAGGGACCACCACCCGTTGGCCCCACAACAGGCACCCCCTTTCTAGGGACAACTCTAGCTTTTTCCGAAAAAATGGGTCGAATTCTGTGTTTGGGGACGATGCCGGCCACCCCTTCTGTACCCATGAACTAACTTTCTCCAGCGTTCTGTCCTTGCCTGTCGCCCTAGCAATGTCGGCCGGTACTATTGGGGGTGCGTCTAAGACCTCAATTAACAACACCTGGCGGTCTCTTTCTACTCTCGCCATTTGGTCGTCCGACAAGGGCAAGGGAGATCTCGAAAGTGCATCAGCATGGCTGATCTCCTTTCCGGGCCGGTACTCCAACTCGTGTTGGTATGCGTTGAGAAAAATAGCCCATCGCAGCATCCTCGGGGATAGGATCTGCGGCGTGGGCTTGCTTGCCGTGAAAATCCCTAACAGGGGCTTGTGATCAGTCACGATTTTGAACGGGCGGCCATACAAAAAATCGTGAAATTTTTTGGTTCCGGCTACTATTGCTAATGCCTCCCTGTCGGTTTGTGCGTAATTGCGCTCTGCTTGGGACAGGGACCTTGAATAAAACGCTACCGGGGCCTCCCTTCCGTCATCCAACACGTGGCAAAGCACCGCCCCCACCCCCACCGGGGATGCATCGCAGACTAAGACCACTGGCCTTTTGAGGTCGAAATGCGTCAGGATTGCCTCAGATGTTAAGAGTTGCTTTAGTTCTTTGAACGCCCTCTCGTGCTCGTCACCCCACATCCATGTCTCCTCCTTTTTAAGTAACCGATGAAGCGGTTCGGCCACGGACGCCTTCCGTGGGAGGAATGTATGGTAAAAATTGAGGAGCCCCAGGAATGACTGTAGCTCGGTTTTGGATGTGGGGCGAGGGGCCTTCTTTATGGCTGCTAGTTTGGATTTAGACGGCTTAATACCCTCGGGTGTGATCCGGAACCCTAAAAACTCGACCTCCGTTTCGAAAAAAACACATTTGTCCTTCCTCAGTCTCAGCCCCGCTTTCTCGAAAACAGTTAGTACTTTATCCAATCTCTTTGCCAGTTCGGCCTCACTCCCCCCTGTTATCAACACGTCATCAAAATAAGGCAACACCCCCTCCAGCCCCTTCAGGAGGCGTTCCACAAGCGACTGAAAAAGGCCGGGTGCCGAGTTCACGCCGAACTGTAAACGCGACACCTGGAACGCCCCTTTGTGTGTAACTATCGTTTGTGCCGTGGCCGTGGCGGGAGTTACGGGGAGTTGCTGATAGGCTTGTGCCAAATCGAGTTTAGCGAAACACTTTCCCCCATTCAGCCTGGCCAAAAGGTGGCTGACCACCGGCACCGGGTATGCATTAGGGCGGATCGCCTTGTTAATTGTGCACTTATAATCAGCGCAAATGCGCACCTCCCCGTTGGCCTTCAGAGCTGTTACAATTGGAGTTTCCCACTCCGCGGAATCAACAGGAATAAGAATCCCCTGGCCCACCAGTTTGTCCAGTTCCGCCTCTATTTTGTCCTTGAGTGCGAACGACACCCTGCGCGGTTTGAGTCTTATCGGGCGGACCTCCGGGTCTAGGTCGAAGGCTACAGGGGGTCCCTTGAACTTTCCAAGTCCTTTTTCAAAGACGGCGGGATGCGCATCGCAAACCGCTTGTATTGGGTCCACTCCCACTGTATGCACTCCCCCTATGAACAAACCTAAGGGCTGAAACCACTGCGTCCCTAGGAGGCTACAACTTCCCCCCTTAAGGACAACTAGGGGCAGTTCCGCAGAATGTCTCTTAAAGCTGACCCGAAATTTTCCGACCCCCAACACCGGAATGCTGTTTCCCTGTACATCTCGTAGCGTGGACCTCAACGTTTTAAGTTTGGGCCGCACGTGGGGGTCGATTTTCAAGAACTCTTTCTGGGGAATTATAGAATAGGAGGACCCCGAGTCAATTTCCATCCTAATAGGGGCCCCTTGTACTAGTACCTCAACGAAGTAATGGGACTGTCCCGCGGACACGCTGAACACTGGAGCGTCGTCCTCGCTGTCGTCCGAGACGCGGCCCACGCCGTCCTGCTTCCTCGTGGTCTGGGCGCCATCTTTGGACCTCGCTGGACGGTCCGGTCTGGTCGAACGGTCTTGTGACTGCCTCCGGCCCTCCTTCCGTTTTCTGCATGCCCTGGCGATGTGCCCCCGACGGCCGCAGGTGTAACACTCGGCCTTTCTGAATGGGCACCTCGCGCGCTCATGGGCCGCTCCGCAACCATCGCAGCGGCGCCCACCTTTTCGGACCTTCTGGACCTCCTCGCCGTCGCTGCCTTCCGTAGACGACTTTGAGGCCCGTCGGGTTGCGTGCACCGACTGTCCGGACTTCCCGTGCACCGAATTTTCCGCTTTGCCGGCTCTCGGACGCCACTCACGCCACTGGTGCATCTCGTCCACTCCCGCATTCGTGGACTCCGCGGCTTCCGCGGCCTCTACGACCTCTGCCAGCGTGGGTGGCGGCTCCTTGTTCATCAAGCTGCGCTGCACCTCCTTGTCCTTCAGGCCACACAGCACGCCGTCCCTGAGGGCCATCTCTAGGTCGTCCCATCTACAGGGGCCGGCGGCTATCCTCATGGCGGTCACGAATGCCTCAACCGACTCGTCCGGCGCTTGGACTCGCCTCCAAAACGCGCTCCGAGCGGGAAACATTGCCCTCGAGGGTCGGAAACGCTCTCGCAGCAGCTTCATGATGTCGTCTGCCTTAAATTCGCTCACCTTCTTTGGAGCGATGATGCCCACCAGCGTCCGCTTGGTTTCTAACCCAAGCATTCTGGTGAGGATGGCCCTCTTCCTCTCCTCGTCGTCTTCTTTGACTTTGAGTTCCACCAGTGCCGCCTGGAAGTCCATCTCCAACAGCTCCCAGTCTTGCGGTTTGGTGATGTTGAACCCGCTCTGTGCCCTGGCTGTTCCTTGGGGATCCATCATCCCACCTTCGTCGCCAATTTAGTGTATGAAAACCAAGACACAGGACACAGCCTCGGGCTGGGTTAACTCAGGTTTATTGCATCGTGGACAGAGGGAACATGAGGTAATGGCGGATCGATAGCTCTTTATATACAGTAGTCATACATTTGAACGTGGTTGCATGGTAGCCCATTGGCTACTGTCTGCGTGACGTCATTGCTGGTCACGCCCTTCTTGTCCAGGTGTAGGTGGTGGCGGGAAAACTTCCCGCGCTGTTGCCTTTGATGAGTTTGGACCAAGAGAGCTTGGATGCTCGCTGCTGCCAGCTGGTGGTCATTAGCTCGCGTCCTATTACGGGGTTCATATGATACAGCTGAAGGTTACATTGTTGCTATAGGCACGGTTACATTGGTTCAGATACATTGTAATCCATGTGGAAGATAAAACCATTAGAACACAACAACTGCCCTGCTGCACCTCTCACCTTTAGCCACACCACCTGAAGACGCAGCCAGGCGAGGCACCACCATAGGTGCTGCCTCTGCCCTGCCGCCCCTCCCGCCCTCAGTCAACCCTGATGGCTCTTGCCATTGCCATTTCCCCGCTGCTGTTTCCAGCCTGTCCTCGAAACAGCAGAGGGGAAAATGCAGAGGTGGCAGCCAGCGATCCGCCAGGGGGAGCGCCTTCCCTGACGAATCCCTGTCTGGCACCGCTGATTCAAGCCAGCCATCGAAACAGCGGAGGGGAAAATGCAGAGGCAGCAACCAGTGATCTGCCAGGGAGAGAGCTTTCCCTGATGGATCCCTGCCTGCTGACAACCTGCTATCTGTCCGGGGACGCACTTCCCCAGTCGGAAAGAGCAGCCTGGCAGTCACCTTCCCTCTCTGCAGGGCCCAAGTGACCCGACCAGTGAAGTCAGGTAGCAATTGCTAGTTATAACAAAGTAAGGCTTGAACTGTCCCACTTTGCATGTAATGAGTCTATCTCATATATTCGTTTCACCTTTTAAGTTGCATTACTGAACCGAATGAACATTTGCATGATATTCTAAATTTCTGAGTTTCTCCTATATATGTGTGTGTGACATTGTTGACCCTCCTGTAAAAAATTTCACCCACCCAAATCTAGAATCCTGGCTACGGCCCTGCCACCGGCTCACGCTTTGAGAAAGTTCTTCTGAATGTTTCATCTTGTATGGAGCATATCTACATATGCAAAACAAGCTGGCATCACTGTTAATGAAACAATGACAGGATGCCTCAAACCTACACCAGTTGACAAAATATACCCTCTTGTTGGTATGGCTGCACCCAAGATAAGGAGAGAAGTAGCAGTGGACACGGAGAGAACTGAGCAAAAGATCAACCCTTGACACCCTCTGAATGGATATGAGCTTCAAGACCATTGACTCAGATCAAGGAAGAGCAAGAACAGACACTCTTGAGGGTAAAGGTAAAGGTCACCCTTGCTCGAAAGCTAGTTGTATCCAACTCTAAGGTTCAGTGCTGATCTCTGTTTCATAGCCAAAGAGCCAGCACCGTCTGCATTTGCAGACTTTTCCGTAGTCATGTGCCAGGCACAACTTGACACCGGAGCACATGGAACACTGTTTACCTTCCCACCAAAGTGTCCCTATTTATCTACTTGCAATGTCTTGCTTTCAAACCGCTAGGTTGGCAGGAGTAGTGACAGAGAAGGAAGCTCACTCCGTTCTGCCGTAATCGGGTATCAAACTGCTGACCTGCCAACTTCCAGTCAGCATCTTAGCCACTTGAGCCACTGCAGTTCCAGATGGGCGGTATAGAAATCAAATAAATAAATAAATAAATACCCTGTTTGCGCCTCCCAGGAAAAAAAGCCAGAAAAGCCTGGGCAAGCTGCACAGTGCCATAAACTCCCTTAGAAGAAGGGAATGGTGAATCACTTCTGTGTACTTAGAATACCCTGGAATGGGTCACCGTAAGCCAGAATAAATTTGTCAGCTGACAATTCTTATTATCACAAGCATTTACAATGATTAGCACTGGAAAGCTAAACTGGATATAACTTTGTTTTTGCATGGGAGTGCATGGGCGTTGGAGCTGTGATGGGCCCTTACAGCTGGGAATACATGTGCTAAATTCCATATAGCTGCTTTAGGGTCTTGTGTCTTGGGTAATCTTCAAGATTCGGTTCCCGCATAGTGACTGAAGTGAAATTCTGGCCTCAGATTGTATGTTGCAGCTGCCACCGAGCTTCCCTCCCGACAATCTGGCTGTCAATCCCTCCTTTAAATATACAAATCACTGAACTGGCCCGTCGATTTCACTTTCTCCTGCACACTAATCTGTCTGTGATCGCTTTGAAGAAGACTTCACACAAATTGGGTTGGATCTGCACTGATTCCAGATTTGTTTGGAGCTAATGAAAAGTTGATTGCTACTAGCTAAAACTGATTTTGGTTGGTTGGTTTTGGTCTGGAGCTACTCACAACCTAGTACTATAAAAACTTGGGGCATGATGGAGATACGTTCCAACAGCCTCCGTTGTAACAAGCATGTGGATAAGGGGGATCCAGTTGACATTGTTTATCTGGACTTTCAGAAGGCTTTTGACAAGGTCCCACACCAAAGGCTCTTGAATAAACTTGCCAGTCATAGAATAAAGGGACAGGTCTTGTCCTGGATCAGCAACTGGCTAAGGGACAGGAAACAAAGGGTAGCAATAAATAGACACTTCTCCAAGTGGAGGGAAGTCAAGAGTGGGGTAACAGTGTTCAGTGCACTCCGGCATCCAGTCATGACTGCCACATGGCCACGGAAACATCTGTAGATGCAAACAACGCTGGCTCTTTGGCAGGCCCATGCTGGCCTGGTGGGATGTGTCACCATGCACCCCTACTTATAACTCATAACTAAAAGGACCACACCACCTTGGCAGTTTCCACTTCCACTTCACTTCCTCTCGCCGGGCTCCCCTCTGACCTGTGGGAGAAAGTCCAAAACGCTTTGGCAGTACCATGGAGATAATAATAATAAGGCTTGGATTAAAAAAACAACCAACACAAAATTATTATTATTATCTTTGCATTGCTGCCAAAGTGCTTCGGACTTTCCCCCACAGGGCGGAGGGGAGCTCGATGAGAGGAGCCAAAGCAGGAGCGGACACTGCTGAGGTGGTGTGGCCTTTTAAGTTATAAGTCATAAGTAGAGGTGTGTGGTGATGTGTCCCGGTATCCTGCAGGGTCAGCACGAGCCTGCTCTTTGGTTAGATAGATAGATAGATAGATAGATAGATAGATAGATAGATAGATAGATAGATAGATAGATAGATAGATAGATAGATAGATAGATAGATAGATAGATAGATCTTTATTGTCATTGTCCTGCACAGAACAACGAGATTTGGGGGGGGGGGGACACTTATCAACCCAACAAAACCTAAACAAAATACAACTATACAAAACTATCAACATACTCCCACCCCACATATACACATTTAACCCCTAAAATGCTCTAAAACTCTAAAAACTCTAAAACTCTAAACAGAAATGAGCATCGCACTGGCTTTCGAGCAAGGGAGACTTTTACCTTTACTATCATATCCCCTTTTCTCACAGCTAACCATGCCCAGTTCCTTCAGTCTTGCCTCATAGGGTTTGGTTTCCAGTCTTCTGATCACCCTTGTTGCCCTTCTCTGTACCTTCTCTAATTTATTTGCATCTTTCTTAAAGTGCAGTGCTCAGAATTGGAAACAGAACTCTAGGTGGGGTCTAACTAGTGCTGAATAGGAGACTACTCATCTTCACATAGGAGTGAATGAGAACACGTTAATCAACCTTACCAGCGAAGCTAAGAGATCAGGTCCCATCATCCTGTCTCTTGCAGAGCTGCCTGCTTTGCCAGTGACCCCCCTTCCTGGGCTTGAGCTGAGCGCCAAGCCGAGGGCAGAGAAGTGCTTTGCCCACACGGCAGTGAGAGTGATGCAGGGCCCTGCACAGCGGGAGGCATTGATCTGTTTGCATGTTTCCGTGCCAAGGTTTTCGTGCCTGGCTGGTGCATGGATGGATTTCCTTCCCTCCTTGTCACCTCGCTTCAAGCTCACACGGCAGTGATAGCGTGCTGGGAGACTTTGGAGCCAGACTCGGTGGATGTCACTAAGCATCTGGCCCTGGCCTGCGACCCCAGCAGGCTGGAGGAGATCCTGGGGGGATCCCCAACATCACAGGCTAAGTGAAGGGGCTAAATAGAGAGTTAAATAGGACCTTTCCCCATGCTCTGTAGCCTGTGCATGATTGAAAATGACATCTTAACTGGGCTCTGCAGATGGCATTCCCTTGCTTCAGTCCACCCCATTCCACCACCCATGGAGGGAGGTTGTGTCTTTTGTTTGGCAGATGCCTTCCATCGGTGTCTATTTTGGAGACCACAGAAAGTCCAAAATAATGAAATCAAGTGCTTTTTTTGCCTGTTCATTTTGACACTTTTGAAGCAGATGGGTCTCCTTCTCCCTCTCCCACAGTGTCCCACTACAGTAATGGAGTAGACCATACAGCTAGTGACTCAGTGCCAAGTGTTGGGCGGCAGTAAATAACCTGACTCCTTAAAGGGGACAATGGCTATGGGTCAATGAGCCCCTTTAGGTGGGGTGATAGTCCCCCTCAGTGGAGGAAATGCCACTGGAAGCCATCCTATTGGACCCAACAGCAAAATGAGCAGAGGAGGAACCACTTCACTATTCTGATTCCCAATGGTCATGGAGGTGGAAGAGGCCATGGCAGACAGACTGGCTGGGAAGGCGCACCTTGATAATATCCTCGAGGCTGTGGCAGTCCATTACAGTCCTGGTGTTAAATCCTGCATGTCTCATTTCACATGTACCATCGAGATGGCTCCAAGATCATAGTGGTCACTGCATGGCAAGCTGGGATCTACCTTGAACAAATGCGCGCCAGTGGCATTTTTCCTGCTTCAGGGAAAAAATGCATTCTCAGATACGAGTTGCAACCACCGCCACAACTGTAAGGATAACACACACACATTATCACACTACCATAGGTCTTGTTCCACCTGACAGAGACCTTCACCCATTCCGAAAGCCAGCACAAACCTTTGTGCTACTTCAAAGTACCTGTGGAACTGCTCCAAGTTAGAGAAATCTATGATAGGTTTCAATCACTGAGTGTTTATGCTTACAAACCAGCCAGGTCAGGTAGGAAATAGCAATGTAATTTAGGTAGCACAACATGTAGCATTGCTAATCAAGACATGCCCTAACACTACTACTTATTCAAAAACTAAAACCATAATTAATTAGTACCACTTACTGTTGACTCCTGCCAACCTAGCAGTTCAAAAGCAAGAAATTGCAAGTAGGTAAATAGGGACCATTTCAGTGGGAAAGCAAATAGAGTTCCATGCACTTCGGTTTTGAGGAATGCCGGCCACATATCCACGGAAACATCTGCAGATGCAGACAGTGCTGGTTCTTTGGCTATTAACAAAGATGAGCACTGAACCCTAGAGCCAGATATGACTAGCTTTCGAACAAGGGCGACCATTAACTTTACCTAAATGTTGTTTTTAAAATGAGGAAGGACCCCTAGAGTCTCCTGGAAGATTGTGGATACTTTTAACATTTTTGAACCACGATTGAGCATACTCTGGGCAATGACAACCTTGTTTTGCTGGCTAATCTTTCTCACACCCTGTCAAGCCAGATCAACACACCATGTGAATGTGAAGAGATACAGAATCCAGCTCATTTACTGGTCTGCCAATTACTACCAGGAACATGTACCAATGAGGATTAAAATTTTGGCCAACGACAAAGCCAAGAAAGTGGCTTCATTTTGGCAGTCGAAAGTTTGATCCTGACAGAAAAGAAGGAATAATGAAGATGTGAGGGAAAAACAATAAAACCTCAAATATCTGGGCAGATGTTATGCTGTTGTTCTCAGATCCAGTGTGAGAGAAAGGTGTCAAAGAATAAATTTACAATTTCTCCCCCACAGGGTTGTGTTCTGGATTCAGACACATTTCAAATTCTAAACCCAAAGGGACCAATCCAGACCAATTTGTAAGAGGCCAGGATCGAATTGGACTGGTCAGCTTTGCGTCAGAAGCAAAGTGAATTCACAAATTGGTTAGCATTCAGGGGACAAATCAAATCAGATGGGACTCAAATTGCTTATGTATTCTTCCTCTCCTTCTCCTCGTCACTTTAAAGAAAGCAAATTTTAAAGGTGCTGAGTATGGAAATCCTCGAAAGTAGGATTAGTGGGTTGTCCCTGCTCTTTAGCGCATCCCAGATCTACAAGACTCTGCATATGTTAGTGCAAACCCAGAAACCATTATGCCCAGTGGTGGGCATCAGCAGGTTCACACCAGTTCACCAGAACCAGTAGCAGAAATTCTGGCTGGCCCCCCTGCCCATCCAAGTTTTGAAATAAAGTAGTCCTAATTCAGGTGCAAAGCAGGGCTTTCCCCCTGGCCATGCCCACCATGCCACGCCCACAGTGTGGTAGTAAAAATTTTGGGAGCCCACCACTGATCATGCCCATATAGTTTTTCCAGTGGAAGTCACGAGAACCCATCACAAATGGATTCAGATCCAAATCACAACCTAATCCAGCGGTGCCCAAACTTTTGGGGCTGCAGGCCGGTCACATGGTTTAGCGGGCCGGTCACGTGGTTCCTCCCACTGGGAGTGGAAGTAAAACACGTCTTACAATCTGTTTTGCAACAGATGTTTTGCAACAGGTTGGGATAGATTTTTGGCTGCCATTCTCTCTGCTTAAACCAGGGGTGCCCAAACTATGACCCATAGGCTGGATCCGGACCCAATGCCAATTCATTCAGCCCATGCTGCCCTGATCGGAAGCAGAAATATTTATTTTCACTTCTATGATCTAATTGAATAGAGCAAAAGATTACTCTTCTGCCTAAGGTCAAAATTGGACTGACACACTGCTATACAGCCCTGCACCGCCTCTGTAAACAGAAAAGTTATCTGTGTCTCCTGTAGACTTCTCCATTGCCTGTGTAAGGCAACCCCAAGTCCCTTCCAGAAGATTAGGGATGACCAAGGAAAAGCCACATTGCGATTTCATGGTATAGTATAAAAACCCAGCCTAAAGTAGCATTAGGCAGTATAGAATTGAATTAATATGAAGATATTTAGACAGTCTACATCTTGTATTTGTTGTGGCCCTGGAATCTCAGGAGGAAGACTTTCTGCCAGCCTCTCAGCCTACTGTCAGTGTGGAATGCCTCCTCTTGATCAAGTTGATCAAATCGATCAAGACATGACAGGAGTCAGTGGTGGGCTCCAAACATTTTTACTACCACACTCAGGGCATGGTATGGTGGACATGGCCAGGGGGAAAGCCCTGCATTGCACCCGAATTAAGACTACTTTAGTTCAAAACTTGGATGGGCAAGGCCAGCCAGAATTTCTGCTAGTGGTTCTGGTGGACTGGTGTGAACCTGCTGATGCCCACCTGACAGGAGCACATGCTGAGGCACCAAGCACATCAAAAAGATGCAGGTTGCAGCTGAGAAACAAACTACACTTGCAAAGAAGGGCAAGAGCTCGTTTGCAAAGACCACTCCCAGCTGTGAGCCCTGAGCCTGAACCCTCTTAAGGAGACACACATGCCAGCACAAGCCATGTCAGAACAATCTTGTTCATCCTGACTCTGTGCCACTCTGACCTGTACCTCTTCCCTGCCTGCTGACCCTGGACCTCCTGCCTGGAAACCCGACTACTCTTCTGGATCAACCTTTTGACTCACTTCTCCAACAACCGGCTTCCAAACTCAACTCTTCTTGACCAACGTTTTTGCCTCATCCTTCAGACTTTAGTAAGATTATTTCTCTTGTTCCTACTTCTTGTGCAGTGGCTGCTAGCTAGCCTGCCTCCCATGCAGGGAAGGGCACAACAGGATTACAATAAAATTTTCTGTCCTAGCCAACACAAGTCCAAATCCAAGTCAAGGCCAGGAGTGGATGAGGGAACAAGCCAAGCCCAGTAGATGTCCAGGCAGGTTAGAAGTGTGGTGCCCAGAATTGGACACAGTACCATGGATGAACATTCGTCAGGCCACAACTAGAATACTGTAACCAATTCTGGGCACGACACTTTAAGAGAGGATGCTGACCCCCTCTGATGACGGGTAATCTGGGGTGGGGAGATAGTGGTGATTCCTACAGGGTGTCTTTGACGGGGCAAAGTCATCCAGTGCTGGAGTCCTGTGAACCAACCGGCAAGTGGCTAACGCCATGTGGCAGGCACGCGGTACAACCAAGATCCACTCTTTGAGCGGAAGTGGAAACAGCTGCTGCCACGCCCACCCTGTTCTACTGGCCCCCTGATTATTAGCCCATGCTGTAAATAGCGGGGGACTGGGTTTCAACCGTTTGGCACAGAGAAGGGTTAACATCTGCCCATTCCCTGGCGTCAGGTTACAAACTTCCCTCCTTAACCCCCTCATCACATTTTCTAGTTAACAATCAATAAACGAGGCCCAAGCCTTCAACATTTGCTGTTTGGTGTATGGTCTCCTTATTTCGAACTGGGGGTGGAATACTGTAATATATATATATATATATATATTTATTATTTACACTTATATTCCGCCCCTCTAAGGCAGCAAGGCAGCCCATGGTAGGGGAAGCCTACAACCCCCCCCCCCCCCGCTGAGTTTCCTTACCGCGGGCCGCAAGGCAGCCCATGGTAAGGGAAGACCACAAACCCTCTCCCAGCTGGGCTTCCTTACCGCGGGCCGCAAGGCAGCCCACGGTAAGGGAAGCCCACACACCCCCTGCTGGGCTTCCTTACCATGGGCCGCAAGGCAGCCCACGGAAAGGGAAGCCCACAACCCACCCTGGGCTTGCTTACCCCACCCCCATTCGGCTTAATTACCGCGGGCCGCAAGGCAGCCCACGGTAAGGGAAGCCCACAATCCTCACCCGCTGGGCTTCCTTACCGCGGGCCGCAAGGCAGCCCACGGTAAGGGAGGCCAACACACACACACACACCCCACTGGGCTTCCTTACCTCGAACCAGCATGGAAGACAGCCCCACTCTCTCTCTCACACACACACACACACACTCACAGCTTCTCTTTCTCTCTCTCTCTCTCTCACTCACAGCTTCTCTTTCTCTCTATCACACAGCTTCTCTCTCTCACACACACACAGCTTCTCTTTCTCTCTCTGTCTCACTCACAGCTTCTCTTTCTCTTTCTGTCTCTCACTCACAGCCTCTCTTTCTTTCTCTGTCTCACTCGCAGCTTCTTATTCTCTCTCTCTCTCTCATAGCTTCTCTTTCTCTCTGTCTCTCACAGCTTCTCTTTCTTTCCCTCTCTCTCACAGCTTCTCTCTCTCTCAGACACACATCTTCTCTTTCCCTCTCTGTCTCTCACTCACAGCTTCTCTTTCTTTCTCTCTCTCTCTCACTCACAGCTGCTCTTTCTAACTCTCTCACACACCTTCTCTTTCTTTCCCTCTCTCACACAGCTTCTCTCTCACAAACACACAAAGCTTCTCTTTCTCTCTCTGTCTCTCACTCAAAGCTTCACTTTCTCTCTCTCACACACACACAGCTTCTCTCTCTCTCTCTCACTCACAGCTTCTCTTTCTCTCTCTCTCTCTCACAGCTTCTCTTTTTCTCTCTCTTTCTCACAGCTTCTCATTGTCTCTCACACACACAGCTACTCTATCTCTCTCTCACTCACAGATTCTCTTTCTCTCACTGTCTCTCACTGCTTCTCTTTCTTTCTCTCTCACTCACAGCTTCCCTTTATCTCTCTCTCTCTCACAGCTTCTCTTTCTCTCTCTCACACACACACTCACAGCTTCTCTTTCTCTTTCTGTCTCACTCACAGCTTCTCTTTCTCTTTCTGTCTCTCACTCACAGCCTATCTTTCTTTCTCTGTCTCACTCGCAGCTTCTCATTCTCTCTTTCTCTCTCACAGCTTCTCTTTCTCTCTGTCTCTCACAGCGTCTTTCTTTCCCTCTCTCTCACACAGCTTCTCTCTCTCAGACACACAACTTCTCTTTCCCTCTCTGTCTCTCATTCACAGCTTCTCTTTCTTTCTTTCTTTCGCTCCCTCTCACTCACACCTGCTCTTTCTCTCTCACACACACAGCTTCTCTTTCTTTCCCTCTCTCACACAGCTTCTCTCTCACACACACAAAGCTTCTCTTTCTCTCTCTGTCTCTCACTCACAGCTTCACTTTCTCTCTCTCACACACACAGCTTCTCTCTCTCTCACTCACAGCTTCTCTCTCTCTCTCACACAGCTTCTCTTTTTCTCTCTCTTTCTCACAGCTTCCCTTTCTCTCTTTCACACACACAACTACTCTCTCTGTCTCACTCACAGCTTCTCTTTCTCTCACTGTCTCTCACTGCTTCTCTTTCTTTCTCTTTGTCACTCACAGCTTCCCTTTCTCTCACACACACACAGTTTCTCTTTCTCTCTCTCTCACTCACAGCTTCTCTTTCTCTCTCTCTCTCTCTCACAGCTTCTGTTTCTCTCTCTCTCTCTCACAGCTTCTCTTTCTTTCTTTCTCTCACTCACAGCTTCACTCTCTCTCTCTTTCTCTCACTCACAGCTTCTCTTTCTCTCTCTCACAGCTTCTCTTTCTTTCTTTCTCTCTCACTCACAGCTCTTTCTTTCTCTCTCTCACTCACAGCTTCTCTCTCACACACACAGCTTCTCTTTCTCTGTCTTTCTCTCACTCACAGCTCTTTCTCTCTCTGTCTCTCACAGCTTCTCTCTCTCACACACCCTCAGCTTCTCTTTCTCTTTCTCTCTCTCTCTCACTCACAGCTTCTCTTTCTATCTCTGTCTCTCCCAGGTTCTCTGTATCTCTCTCACACACACACTCACAGCTTCTCTTTCTCTCTCTCACACACACAGCTACTCTCTCTCTCACTCACAGCTTCTCTTTCTCTCACTGTCTCTCATTGCTTCTCTTTCTTTCTCTCTGTCACTCACAGATTCCCTTTCTCTCTCTCACACACAGCTTCTCTTTCTCTCTCTCTCTCACTCACAGCTTCTCTTTCTCTGTCTCTCACAGCTTCTGTTTCTCTCTCTCACTCACAGCTTCTCTTTCTTTCTTTCTCTCACTCACAGCTTCTCTTTCTCTCTCTCTTTCTCTCACTCACAGCTTCTCTTTCTCTCTCACACACAGCTTTTCTTTCTTTCTTTCTCTCTCACTCACAGCTCTTTATTTCTCTCTCTCACTCACAGCTTCTCTCTCACACACACACAGCTTCTCTTTCTCTATCTTTCTCTCACTCACAGCTCTTTCTCTCTGTCTCTCACAGCTTCTCTCTCTCACACACCCTCAGCTTCTCTTTCTCTCTCTCTCTCACTCACAGCTTCTCTTTCTCGCTCTGTCTCTCCCAGGTTCTCTGTCTCTCTCTCACACACACACTCACAGCTTCTCTTTCTCTCTTTATTTCTCTCTCACACACACAGCTTCTCTCTCACACACACACACACAGCTTCTCTTTCTCTTTCTCTCTCTCACTCACAACTTCTCTTTCTTTCTCTCTCTGTCTCTCACAGCTTCTCTCTCTCTCACACACACATAGCTTCTCTTTCTCTCTTTCTCTCTCACTCACAGCATCTCTTTCTCACACTCACAGCTTCTCTTTTTCTCTTTCTTTCTCACAGCTTCACTTTTTTTCTCTCACACAGCTACTCTCTCTCTCTCACTCACAGCTTCTGTTTCTCTCACTGTCTCTCACTGCTTCTCTTTCTTTCTCTCTGTCACTCACAGCTTCTCTTTCGCTCTCTCACACACAGCTGCTCTTTCTCTCTCTCTCACTCAGAGCTTCTCTTTCTCTCTCACTCAGTGCTTCTCTTTCTCTCACTGTCTCTCACAGCTTCTCTCTCACACACACACAGCTTCTCTTTCTCTCTCTGTCTCACTCACTCACAGCTTCTCTTTCTTTTTCTCTCTCTCTCACTCACAGCTTCTCTTTCTCTCACTGTCTCTCACTGCTTCTCTTTCTTTCTCTCTGTCACTCACAGCTTCCCTTTCTCTCTCTCACACAGCTTCTCTTTCTCTCTCTCTCACTCACAGCTTCTCTTTCTCTCTCTGTCTCTCACACCTTCTGTTTCTCTCTCTCACACACACAGCTTCCCTTTCTTTCTTTCTCTCACTCACAGCTTCTCTTTCTCTCTCTCTCTCTCCTTCTCTCACTCACAGCTTCTCTTTCTCTCTCTCACAGCTTCTCTTTCTTTCTTTCTTTCTCTCTCACTCACAGCTCTTTCTTTCTCGCTCTCACTCACCGCTTCTCTCTCTCACACACACAGCTTCTCTTTCTCTGTCTTTCTCTCACTCACAGCTCTTTCTCTCTCTGTCTCTCACAGCTTCTCTCTCACACACCCCCACAGCATCTCTCTCTCTCTCTCTCTCTCTCTCTCTCACTCACTCACAGCTTCTCTTTCTCTCTCTGTCTCTCCCAGGTTCTCTGTCTCTCTCTCACACACACACTCACAGCTTCTCGTTCTCTCTCACACACACACAGCTTCTCTTTCTCTGTCTTTCTTTCACTCACAGCTCTTTCTCTCTCTGTGTCTCACAGCTTCTCTCTCTCACACTCCCTCCACATCTCTTTCTCTTTCTCTCTCTCTCTCTCTCTCACTCACAGCTTCTCTTTCTCTCTCTGTCTCTCCCAGGTTTTCTGTCTCTCTCTCTCACACACACTCACACCTTCTCTTTCTCTCTCTCACACACACAGCTACTCTCTCTCTCTCACTCACAGCTTCTCTTTCTCTCACTGTCTCTCACTGCTTCTCTTTCTTTCTCTCTGTCACTCACAGCTTCCCTTTCTCTCTCTCTCTCACAGCTTCTGTTTCTCTCTCACACACACACAGCTTCTCTTTCTTTCTTTCTTTCTTTCTCTCACTCACAGCTTCTCTTTCTCTTTCTCTCACTCACAGCTTCTCTTTCTCTCTCTCTCCCAGCTTCTCTTTCTCTCCCTCTCTCTCACAGCTTCTCTCTCTCACACACACAGACACACAGCTTCTCTTTCTCTCTCACACACACTCACAACTTCTCTTTCTCTCTCTCTCACAGCTTCTCTCTCACACACACACACATATCTTATCTTTCTCTCTTTCTCTCTCACTCACAGCTTCTCTTTCTCTCTCACACTCACAGCTTCTCTTTCTCTCTCTGACTCTCACAGCTTCTCTCTCACACACACAGACACAGCTTCTCTTTCTCTCTCTTTCTCACTCACAGCTTCTCTCTCTTACAGCTTCTCTTTCTCTCACACACACACAGCTTCTCTTTCTCTCTCTCTCACTCGCAGCTTCTCTTTCTCTCTCTGTCTCTCACAGCTTCTCTTTCTTTCTCTCTCTCTCACTCACACCTTCTCTTTCTCTCACACAGCTTCTCTTTATCTCTCTCTCACTCACAGCTTCTCTTTCTCTCTTTCTCTCTCACTGACAGCTTCTCTCTCACACACACACACAGCTTCTCTTTCTCTCTCTCTCTCTCACAGCTTCTCTTTCTTTCTTTCTCTCTCACTCACAGCTCATTCTTTCTTTCTCTCTCTCTCTCACAGCTTCTCTCTCACACACACAGCTTCTCTTTCTCTCAGAACATAAAGTAACATGTAGAGTATGATGTTTTGGAAATTGTTTCCTTTTTAAAAAAAATTAATAATAATAATAACAATAATCTTTATTTGTTGTGACTCTGGTTTCTATATTTGCTTTGCCCTAAGATGGAGGAAGTTTGGTTCCTAGAAAGAGATTGATTGATTGAAATATGTAAATAATCCTCTGTCAAGGTATGTTAAGATTAACTAGATAGATGAATAGATAGATAGATAATGATTTATAAGGTGATATATGTTAAGGTTCGCAGAGAATTGGATGTGCAGTATATAGATAAATAGAAATAAAAGAGTATAAATCTGCAACTAGTGATAGAAAGAAAATTGACTAATTTTGATTATTATAGCGACTATATAAAAAAGAAGAGAGAAAAAGGTGGGATAATTTTGGGATCAAAATCTGAATAGAAATGATTTGAAGGAAAGGTAATAAAATGAGTAATGGTATGACAATCATTAGCAGGAGGGAAAGAGAAACAGCTGCTTTGCTATGAACAATAAAATTCATTTAATGTCTTAAATAATAGCAAGAACCCGCTCTAGTTCCGGTCTCCCTCCCCTTCTTCGGCACTTCGGAGGCGGTCCTTCAATAGAAGGACAAGGGGAGTGAAGAAGACAGAAGATGGTGCACGGCTGGGTGAGGGGTGGGTGAGGGTGAATGTATTCAATGTATATTTGTTCATTTGTTCTTTTTTATTGTATTGTACTGTGCTGTAATGTTATAAATGTTTAAGTTTTGTAAATTTGTTTGAAAATCAATAAAAAAAATTTAAAAAAAGCTTCTCTTTCTGTCTGTCACTCACAGCTTCTCTTTCTTTCTCTCTCTCTCACAGCTTCTCTCTCACACACACACAGCCTCTCTTTCTCTCTCTCTCTCTCACTCACAGCTTCTCTTTCTCTCTCTATCTCTCACACACAGCTTCTCTTTCTTTCTCTCTCTCTCACTCAGGGCTTCTTTTTTATTCTCTCTCACAGCTTCTCTCTCTCTCTCGCTCGCTCTCACAGCTTCTCTTTCTCTGTCTCTCACTCACACGTTCTCTTTCTCTTTTACGGCTTCTCTTTCTCTCTCTGTCTCTCACTCACAGCTTCTCTTTCTCTCTCTGTCTCACTCACAGCTTCTCTTTCTCTCTCTCTCTCTCTCTCTCACACACAGCTTCTCTTTCTCTCTCACACACACACAGCTTCTCTTTCTCTCTCTCTGTCTCTCACAGCTTCTCTCTCTCTCACTCACTCACAGCTTCTCTTTCTCTCTCTCTCTCTCACAGCTTCTCTTTCTCTCTCACACACACACCACTTCTCTTTCTTTCTCTCTCTCTCGCAGCTTCTCTCTCACACACACACAGCTTCTCTTTCTCTCTCTCTCTTTCTCACTCACAGCTTCTCTTTCTCTCTTTCTTTCTTTCTCTTTCTCTCTCTCTTTCTCTCTCTCACTCACAGCTTCTCTTTTTCTCTCTGTCTCTCCCAGCTTCTCTTTCTCTCCCTCTCTCTCACAGCTTCTCTCTCTCACACACACACACAGCTTCTCTTTCTCACTCACACACTCACAACTTCTCTTTCTCCCTCTCTCACAGCTTCTCTCTCTCACACACACACATATCTTATCTTTCTCTCTTTCTCTCTCACTCACAGCTTCTCTTTCTCTCTCACACTCACAGCTTCTCTTTCTCTCTCTGACTCACAGCTTCTCTCTCACACACACAGACACAGCTTCTCTTTCTCTCTCCCTCTCTCACTCACAGCTTCTCTCTCTTACAGCTTCTCTTTCTCTCTCACACACACAGCTTCTCTTTCTCTCTATCTCACTCGCAGCTTCTCTTTCTCTCTCTGTCTCTCACAGCTTCTCTTTCTTTCTCTCTCTCTCACTCACAGCTTCTCTTTCGCTCTTTCTCTCTCACTGACAGCTTCTCTCTCTCACACACACACACACAGCTTCTCTTTCTCTCTCTCTCTCACAGCTTTTCTTTCTTTCTCTCTCACTCACAGCTCATTCTTTCTTTCTTTCTCTCTCTCACAGCTTCTCTCTCACACACACAGCTTCTCTTTCGCTCTCTCTTTCTCTCTCTCACTCACAGCTTCTCTTTTTCTCTCTGTCTCTCCCAGCTTCTCTTTCTCTCCCTCTCTCTCACAGCTTCTCTCTCTCACACACAAACACAACTTCTCTTTCTCTCTCTCTCTCACACAGCTTCTCTCTCACACACACATGTAGCTTATCTTTCTCTCTTTCTCTCTCACTCGCAGCTTCTCTTTCTCTTTGTCTCACAGCTTCTCTTTCTTTCTTTCTCTCTCTCTCACTCGCAGCTTCTCTCTGTCACACACACACAGCTTCTCTTTCTTTCTCTCTCTCTCACTCACAGCTTCTCTTTCTCTCTCTCACTCACTCACAGCTTCTCTGTCTGTCTCTCACAGCTTCTCCTCTCTCTCTCAGCTTCTCTTTCTCTCTCACAGCTTCTCTCTCACACACAAACACCACTTCTCTTTCTCTCTCTCTCTCTCACAGCTTCTCTTTCTCTCTATCTCACTCCCAGCTTCACTTTCTCTCTCTGTCTCTCACTCACAGCTTCTCTTTCTTTATCTCTCTCTCTCTCTCTTACAGCTTCTCTCTCTCTCACTCACAGTTTCTCTTTCTCTCTCTGTCTCTCACTGCTTCTCTTTCCTTCTCTCTGTCTCACTCACAGCTTCTCTTTCCCTCTCTCTTTCTCACAGCTTCTCTTTCTCTCTCTCACTCACCGCTTCTCTTTCTCTCTCTCTCTCTCACTCACAGCTTCTCTCTCTCTATCTCTCACTCCCAGCTTCTCTTTCTCTCTCTGTCTCTCACTCACAGCTTCTCTTTCTCTCTCTGTCTCTCCCAGCTTCTCTTTCTCTCTCTTTTTCTCACTCACAGCTTCTCTTTCACTCACAGCTTCTCTCTCACACACACAGCTTCTATTTCTCTCTCTGTCTCACTCACAGCTTCTTTCTCTCTCTCTCTCTCTCTCTCTCACTCACAGCTTCTCTTTCCCTCTCTCTCTCACTCACAGCTTCACTTTCTCTCTCACACACACACAGCTTCTCTTTCTCTCTCACACACACAGCTTCTCTTTCTCTCTCTCTCACACACTCAGAGCTTCTCTTTCTCTGTCTCTCACTGCTTCTCTTTCCTTCTCTCTGTCTCACTCACAGCTTCTCTTTCCCTCTCTCTCTCACACAGCTTCTCTTTCTTTCTCTCTCTCACTCACCGCTTCTCTTTCTTTCTCTCTCTGTCTTTCACAGCTTCTCTCTCTCTCTCTCTCACTCACAGCTTCTCTTTCTCTCTCTCTCTCACAGCTTCTCTTTCTCTCTCACACACACACCACTTCTCTTTCTTTCTTTCTCTCTCACAGTTTCTCTCTCACACACACCCACAGCTTCTCTTTCTCACTCTCTCTCTCTCTCTCTCTCACTCACAGCTTCTCTTTCTCTCTCTGTCGCTCCCAGCTTCTCTTTCTCTCTCTTTCTCACTCACAGCTTCTATTTCTCTCTTTCTTTCTCTCTCTCTCTCTCACAAGTTCTCTCTCTCACACACACACACAGCTTCTCTTTCTCTCTCTCTCTCTCTCTCACTCACAACTTCTCTTTCTCTCTCTGTCTCTCACAGCTTCTCTCACACACACACACACACAGCTTCTCTCTTTCTCTCTCTCTCTCTCACAGCTTCTCTTTCTTTCTTTCTTTCTCTCTCACTCACAGCTAATTCTTTCTCTCTCTCACACACAGCTTCTCTCTCACACACACAGCTTCTTTTTCTCTCTCTCTTTCTCTCTCTCACTCACAGCTTCTCTTTTTCTCTCTGTCTCTCCCAGCTTCTCTTTCTCTCCCTCTCTCTCACAGCTTCTCTCTCTCACACACACAGACACACAGCTTCTCTTTCTCTCTCACACACACTCACAACTTCTCTTTCTCTCTCTCTCACAGCTTCTCTCTCACACACACACACATATCTTATCTTTCTCTCTCACTCACAGCTTCTCTTTCTCTCTCACACTCACAGCTTCTCTTTCTCTCTCTGACTCTCACAGCTTCTCTCTCACACACACAGACACAGCTTCTCTTTCTTTCTCTTTCTCACTCACAGCTTCTCTCTCTTACAGCTTCTCTTTCTCTCACACACACACAGCTTCTCTTTCTCTCTCTCTCACTCGCAGCTTCTCTTTCTCTCTCTGTCTCTCACAGCTTCTCTTTCTTTCTCTCTCTCTCACTCACACCTTCTCTTTCTCTCACACAGCTTCTCTTTATCTGTCTCTCACTCACAGCTTCTCTTTCTCTCTTTCTTTCTCACTGACAGCTTCTCTCTCACACACACACAGCTTCTCTTTCTCTCTCTCTCTCACAGCTTCTCTTTCTTTCTTTCTCTCTCACTCACAGCTCATTCTTTCTTTCTCTCTCTCTCTCACAGCTTCTCTCTCACACACACAGCTTCTCTTTCTCTCAGAACATAAAGTAACATGTAGAGTATGATGTTTTGGAAATTGTTTCCTTTTTAAAAAATAATAATAATAATAATAATAACAATAATCTTTATTTGTTGTGACTCTGGTTTCTATATTTGCTTTGCCCTAAAATGGAGGAAGTTTGGTTCCTAGAAAGAGATTGATTGATTGAAATATGTAAATAATCCTCTGTCAAGGTATGTTAAGATTAACTAGATAGATGAATAGATAGATAGATAATGATTTATAAGGTGATATATGTTAAGGTTCGCAGAGAATTTGATGTGCAGTATATAGATAAATAGAAATAAAAGAGTATAAATCTGCAACTAGTGATAGAAAGAAAATTGACTAATTTTGATTATTATAGCGACTATATAAAAAAGAAGAGAGAAAAAGGTGGGATAATTTTGGGATCAAAATCTGAATAGAAATGATTTGAAGGAAAGGTAATAAAATGAGTAATGGTATGACAACCATTAGCAGGAGGGAAAGAGAAACAGCTGCTTTGCTATGAACAATAAAATTCATTTAATGTCTTAAATAATAGCAAGAACCCGCTCTAGTTCCGGTCTCCCTCCCCTTCTTCGGCACTTCGGAGGCAGTCCTTCAATAGAAGGACAAGGGGAGTGAAGAAGACAGAAGATGGTGCACGGCTGGGTGAGGGGTGGGTGAGGGTGAATGTATTCAATGTATATTTGTTCATTTGTTCTTTTTTATTGTATTGTACTGTGCTGTAATGTTATAAATGTTCAAGTCTTGTAAATTTGTTTGAAAATCAATAAAAATTTTTTTAAAAAAGCTTCTCTTTCTGTCTGTCACTCACAGCTTCTCTTTCTTTCTCTCTCTCTCACAGCTTCTCTCTCACACACACACAGCTTCTCTTTCTCTCTCTCTCTCTCTCACTCACAGCTTCTCTTTCTCTCTCTCTCTATCTCTCACACACAGCTTCTCTTTCTTTCTCTCTCTCTCACTCAGGGCTTCTTTTTTATTCTCTCTCACAGCTTCTCTCTCTCTCTCGCTCGCTCTCACAGCTTCTCTTTCTCTGTCTCTCACTCACACGTTCTCTTTCTCTTTTACGGCTTCTCTTTCTCTCTCTGTCTCTCACTCACAGCTTCTCTTTCTCTCTCTGTCTCACTCACAGCTTCTCTTTCTCTCTCTCTCTCTCTCTCACACACACAGCATCTCTTTCTCTCTCACACACACAGCTTCTCTTTCTCTCTCTCTGTCTCTCACAGCTTCTCTCTCTCTCACTCACTCACAGCTTCTCTTTCTCTCTCTCTCACAGCTTCTCTTTCTCTCTCACACACACACCACTTCTCTTTCTTTCTCTCTCTCTCGCAGCTTCTCTCTCACACTCACACAGCTTCTCTTTCTCTCTCTCTCTTTCTCACTCACAGCTTCTCTTTCTCTCTTTCTTTCTTTCTCTCTCTCTCTCACAGCTTCTCTCTCTCTCACACACACACAGCTTCTCTTTCTCTCTCTCTCACTCACAACTTCTCTTTCTCTCTGTCTCTCACAGCTTCTCTCTCTCACACACACACAGCATCTCTTTCTCTCTTTCTCTCTCACTCACAGCTTCTCTTTCTCTCTCACACTCACAGCTTCTCTTTCTCTCTCTGTCTCTCACAGCGTCTCTCTCTCTCACACACACACACAGCTTCTCTTTCTCTCTCTCTCACTCACAGCTTCTCTCTCTCTTACAGCTTCTCTTTTTCTCTCTCACACACAGCTTCTCTTTCTCTCTCTCTCTCACTCGCAGCTTCTCTTTCTCTCTCTGTCTCTCACAGCTTCTCTTTCTTTCTTTCTCTCTCTCTCACTCGCAGCTTCTCTTTCTCTCTCTCACACAGCTTCTCTTTCTCTCTCTCTCTCAGCTTCTCTTTCTCTCTCTCACTCACTCACAGCTTCTCTGTCTGTCTGTCACAGCTTCTCTTTCTCTCTCTCTCAGCTTCTCTTTCTCTCTCTTTCTCACTCACAGCTTCTCTCTCTTACAGCTTCTCTTTCTCTCTCACACACACAGCTTCTCTTTCTCTCTCTCTCACTCGCAGCTTCTCTTTCTCTCTCTGTCTCTCACAGCTTCTCTTTCTTTCTCTCTCTCTCACTCACACCTTCTCTTTCTCTCACACAGCTTCTCTTTATCTGTCTCTCACTCACAGCTTCTCTTTCTCTCTTTCTTTCTCACTGACAGCTTCTCTCTCACACACACACAGCTTCTCTTTCTCTCTCTCTCTCACAGCTTCTCTTTCTTTCTTTCTCTCTCACTCACAGCTCATTCTTTCTTTCTCTCTCTCTCTCACAGCTTCTCTCTCACACACACAGCTTCTCTTTCTCTCAGAACATAAAGTAACATGTAGAGTATGATGTTTTGGAAATTGTTTCCTTTTTAAAAAATAATAATAATAATAATAATAACAATAATCTTTATTTGTTGTGACTCTGGTTTCTATATTTGCTTTGCCCTAAAATGGAGGAAGTTTGGTTCCTAGAAAGAGATTGATTGATTGAAATATGTAAATAATCCTCTGTCAAGGTATGTTAAGATTAACTAGATAGATGAATAGATAGATAGATAATGATTTATAAGGTGATATATGTTAAGGTTCGCAGAGAATTGGATGTGCAGTATATAGATAAATAGAAATAAAAGAGTATAAATCTGCAACTAGTGATAGAAAGAAAATTGACTAATTTTGATTATTATAGCGACTATATAAAAAAGAAGAGAGAAAAAGGTGGGATAATTTTGGGATCAAAATCTGAATAGAAATGATTTGAAGGAAAGGTAATAAAATGAGTAATGGTATGACAACCATTAGCAGGAGGGAAAGAGAAACAGCTGCTTTGCTATGAACAATAAAATTCATTTAATGTCTTAAATAATAGCAAGAACCCGCTCTAGTTCCGGTCTCCCTCCCCTTCTTCGGCACTTCGGAGGCAGTCCTTCAATAGAAGGACAAGGGGAGTGAAGAAGACAGAAGATGGTGCACGGCTGGGTGAGGGGTGGGTGAGGGTGAATGTATTCAATGTATATTTGTTCATTTGTTCTTTTTTATTGTATTGTACTGTGCTGTAATGTTATAAATGTTCAAGTCTTGTAAATTTGTTTGAAAATCAATAAAAAATTTTTTAAAAAAGCTTCTCTTTCTGTCTGTCACTCACAGCTTCTCTTTCTTTCTCTCTCTCTCACAGCTTCTCTCACACACACACAGCTTCTCTTTCTCTCTCTCTCTCTCTCACTCACAGCTTCTCTTTCTCTCTCTCTCTATCTCTCACACACAGCTTCTCTTTCTTTCTCTCTCTCTCACTCAGGGCTTCTTTTTTATTCTCTCTCACAGCTTCTCTCTCTCTCTCGCTCGCTCTCACAGCTTCTCTTTCTCTGTCTCTCACTCACACGTTCTCTTTCTCTTTTACGGCTTCTCTTTCTCTCTCTGTCTCTCACTCACAGCTTCTCTTTCTCTCTCTGTCTCACTCACAGCTTCTCTTTCTCTCTCTCTCTCTCTCTCACACACACAGCATCTCTTTCTCTCTCACACACACAGCTTCTCTTTCTCTCTCTCTGTCTCTCACAGCTTCTCTCTCTCTCACTCACTCACAGCTTCTCTTTCTCTCTCTCTCTCACAGCTTCTCTTTCTCTCTCACACACACACCACTTCTCTTTCTTTCTCTCTCTCTCGCAGCTTCTCTCTCACACTCACACAGCTTCTCTTTCTCTCTCTCTCTTTCTCACTCACAGCTTCTCTTTCTCTCTTTCTTTCTTTCTCTCTCTCTCTCACAGCTTCTCTCTCTCACACACACACACAGCTTCTCTTTCTCTCTCTCTCACTCACAACTTCTCTTTCTCTCTGTCTCTCACAGCTTCTCTCTCTCACACACACACAGCATCTCTTTCTCTCTTTCTCTCTCACTCACAGCTTCTCTTTC